>CM051239.1:360750611-361950611 GCA_027917425.1 Gastrophryne carolinensis | reverse complement strand
CCGGTCCTCGGATCCTCCCTTCTCGCCGCCGCACCAGGTATTTCCTGCTTTCCTATTCTTCTCCTTCTGTCGCTGCTTCTTTCCTGTCATCTTGCAAACGTTCTTTTTTCTTTCTTTGCCTGTAATTGTCGCTTTAATTGCCCGTGTGGGACCGGAGCTCAGGAACTCACTTCCTCTTCATCCACGTGCTAGGCCACGCCCCCCCCTTCCGCCGCCCGCATGCCGGCATTTTTTTTTTTAATTTCAGGGAAAATTGGGTCAGCACGAACCACAAAAAATTCGGGTTCGTGCTGAATCGAATTTTCCCTGAAATTCGGTGCGAATTCAGGTTCGTTAGAACCGATTCGCTCATCCCTAGTAATATTGCTCCCATAAAAGTACAGAGAAAGAGCTATTGCAATCTAAATACAAAAATGAGTTTAGCGTTATTCAAAATGATGCTGGACAAAGAAGCCTTTGTATAAATGTCCTATGCTGCAGTATAAAAATGCAAAAAAGCAAGAACCAATCCTCCTCTAGAACACTTAACAATAAGAAGTTCAAGTCATAGTAAAGTACCACAGTGCTGGAACATAAGGAAGTAAAAAATGGAATCAAAGTGCTTGGCCCAGATAGTTGTAAGGGACGTGTTCCTTACAGCAGGCCCCCATGAAAACCAGGTAAATCCCCCCCCCCCCCCACACACACACCCAACATGCCAGTTATAGGGTAAAATAAAGCACAAAATTGATTGAAATACTCACCATCCCAGGACAACTACCTTACCTTGTTCATTCACCCATGGTGCTCAGCAACCAAGCGTTCAATGTCATGACCTGCAGTTCAATACTACCAGCCACGGTTAATGGAGCTGCCTGGCCTTGTTCAGGAGACCTGTGTTTCTAAGCTTGCTACTTCTGTTTATGCTCTGCGAAGACTGTGATCCGCTGTGTTCTGCCCCAAGCCTACTGGGCTTTTATGTCCTCCATCCTGGTCCTGCCTATGTTCTAAATACTCTGACTGTGCCTTATTTACAGTTTCGTTTTATTTGGTATCTTGTTTTATATATGGTGTTCTGCTTGGCAATAAAATCTATTTTAAGTTTACCCCGTGGCTCTGTGCATAACTCTGGTCGCAAATCTGCCTTGGCTGCGGTGCTCCGCTTCTGGAGTTCAGGTGACCCTGACATTCACTAGGCGTTCTACACACACATTACATGGGACGTGCAAGCTATATGGAAGTTTGGACCTGGAATGTAGTTTTGGACATTTTCTTCTATTACTCACAGGCCATCCTACATTTTGATGCCCTTGTAGTGGGGGTATGAGTAGACTTCCAGTGATTTGACTAAAGGGTCCCTTTAAATAAGTCTGATCTCCTGATCATAAAAATTTATGTAGTAGCTAAGATCAAAACCTAGAGAAAATCTGCCAATGTGGGGGGTCCTTCCCTGATAAAGCATAAATCATAAATGAACACTGTAGTAAAGCAAAACAGCCCCCAAAAGCACTCTGCTGAAAGGCTATGCCACAGCCAATATACAAAATAAAATAAATGTATTCTTAGTATACAGTGCGTCCTGCTCCAAATCTAATACTTACAGTTGGGATATACTCCGCCAGATGGCGCTGGACTGCAGAGACATCGAAAATAGGCTCCTCCCGGCCCCTAAAATACCCAGGGACCTCCCACAAATCCCCAGAATTTCTCTGCAGTCTGGCTGCGAAGGACGAGAAATTGGCTCTCTACTCGCAGGTGAGCGGGGTTATTAACCTGCGGCCCTGTAGGACTATTCCCACCTGTTCCACTAGTAATATGCCTCCCAGCCTTGGCTGCGCTGGTCGGGTGAAGGTAGGCAGCAACGCCGTTGGTGCTTAGGAGCGCTGCTCCACCGCAATCCCCCACCAAAGGGTAGGCGGTTCAGGCTTATGGTGAGCCTCTATGGGATGCCCCTCCCGCACTATTGCCCCTGCCTATCGGTGGGCCCTGTTTAAGTGGCCGCCGTCCTCCCTCATCCTCCTCGTAGTCTTCGGGGGAAAAGAGGGGGGGGTGTGTGTATGTGTATAGATATGTATGTTATGCAGTCTTTGCTTTCACTTTTCACATGTCTTTATTCTTGTGTCAGCCGCCGCGCTGACTTGTCTTTATTGCTTTAAATTTACCGCCGCCGCGCGCTGACTTGGTTCCGCGCTTGGCGGCGGCATTACCTCTGGCGCCGGTGCGCTATCATTGGCTGTTGGCCTTCTGGCTTCGCGCTCTTCGGGGGGGCGGGGCCCGTCTTTGGCGCGTTCCGCGTCATCGCTATTACTGGCCCGCCCCTCGAGGTATACCGATGCCATCTTTTCTGACTTGGTTGGCCTATGCGTGATGGACTCCTACCTACCGCGGTCCGTAAGTGCCCTTGCGGGCGACTTTATCTGCTTCACTTTTGTTACGATGTACTTAAGGTCTTGTCTGCTTGTGTTTTTTCAGGCGGGACGAACTCTTCTTGACTTCTCCCGGCCCTGTTTTTAGTATATTACTTGTAGGCCTTGTAAAAATGATACCCTAGCGGATTATTGGGGCATCCAGGGTTGCTATATAGCGTTATTCCCTATCGGCGTATAGCGCCGCTATAATCACCATATGGAGGCATCCCAGGATAATGTTACCAGGGTCCCTTTGGGACAAGACCGGCTGTGTGTAGCTTGTGGGACGCTGACAAGGCACGGGTCTGTGTACCCTGTGCTGAGCAGGTGCTTGCATTGCAATCTGGCCTGCCAGTGGCTGCACCTCGTTTCACTTCACCTACTCCCCCAAGCTTAAATCTCACTCCTGCTGAGTTGCATACTAGTGGGGATTCTCAGCCTGATGTGTCTTCTAGACTGGCTACTGTTGAACAGATTATTGCGAAGTCTTTAGCGCATAAGGCCCCTGCTAAGAAGCGGCACTTGACGCCTAATGTCACTGTTTTCCCTATGGGAACTGAGGAGTTTATGAATATGTGTGGCTATACCCCGTCTGATGAAGGGGAGCTCTTTTCTGACTCAGGCTCATCTGATGAGAGACCAAGGGGTCATGACGATTCTGGCTCTGACCCCTGGGCCCCGGATGACACTGACAGATTATTGACCCAGATTTTTGAGGTTCTGTCTATCTCTCTCCCTGTTGAGGCTCCCAGGCAAAGAGGGGAGCTTTTCTATACAGCAAGATCACGTTTGGAATTTCCAGAGCAGGCACATTTCCATAACCTTGTGCTCAAGGAATGGGAGCGTCGCAGTAAACTTCCCGGGGTTCCAAAGAGTTGGGATAGGAAGTATCCCTTTCCTGCTGAGGTGGTTAAATGTTGGTCATCCCCCCCCCCGAGGTGGATGCCCCGATCCTAGGGCTATCTAACACCTCTGTCATGCATTCCCCTGATTCTACTACCCTGTGGGATGCCGAAGACAGGCGTATTGATCAACTGGCATCCCACGCCTTTGCGTGTGCGGGGACGGCGCTGCGCCCGGTCTGTGCCTCTGCCATTACTGCTGTGGCCACTAGAACCCTTATCAGAAATATGTTTTTGTAAATTTTGTCCTATCAACATTGGATGACACCATCAGAATGTGTGCCAGAACCTCTTCCCTCGTAGTGGCTATACGCCGCTCGGTTTGGCTGCGCCAGTGGGCTGCTGACAACGCTGCCAAGAAGGCCCTCACTGGTTTTCCCTTTATAGGACTGCGTCTGTTTGGAGACCGCCTGGACCTTTTTGCTAAGGGAGGCAGGTTACCCCAGCGCAGGCGGCAACCTCGGCCCTTTTGGGGTCAGGGTTCCTTCTCCTCCCCTGACAAGAGATTTCTGGGGTAGAGGCAGAGGACGTGGACGTCCTGGCTCCTCCTGGGGTCCCAAAGCTAAATCCTCTCCCAAGCCCCCTCAGGCATGATGGGGCGGCTGCAGCACTTCGCTCACATCTGGAGGCTTCATGTCTCAGACCGGTGGATTCAGGAGGTAGTGTCCTCCGGTTACAAGTTGGAGTTTGCTGCCTGTCCCCCTCTAAGATTCATCAGATCCCGGATTCCTCAGGACCCTGTGTCAGCTCAGGAGCTAGTGCAAGCAGTGCAAGGCCTCCTGGAGCTGGGGGTCATCTGCCAGGTCCCTTTAAGAGAAAAGGGCAAGGGCTTTTATTCCAACCTATTCACAGTACCCAAAAAGGATGGTTCAGTCAGGCCCATTCTGGATTTGAAGATTCTCAACAAGTTTGTCAGGGGCAGGCGATTTCGCATGGAGACTCTACGCTCTGCCATCAGTTCCCTGCGCCAAGGGGATTTCATGACTTCTGTGGACATCAAAGATTCTTACCTTCATATTCCTGTGTTCCCAGGTCATCAAAGGTTCCTCAGGTTCGCTCTGATGGATCAACACTACCAATTTGTGGCCTTGCCCTTCGGCCTCACTTCAGCTCCCAGGGTGTTCACCAAGGTGCTGGCTGACGTGATGTCTCTGCTCAGATGTCAGCGCGTCCACGTGCTTCCCTATCTGGACGACATCCTCATCACTTCCCAGTCTCTACATCAGGCAGAGTTGGATACTCAGCTGGTGGTGTCCACTCTGGAGTCATTTGGATGGGTGATCAACCAGCCCAAGTCCTCACTGTCCCCTTCCTTGGTAACTCCATTCCTAGGAATGAATCTGGATACAGTTCAGGCAAGGATCTTCCTTCCTCAGCAGAAGGTGGACAGTCTGATTGCACAGGCCCAATCCCTCCTAGCTTGTCCCCATCCCTCCATCAGGCAGGGTATGCAGCTGGTGGGCCTGATGGTGGCATGCTTCGAAGCGGTCCCTTATTCTCAGTTCCACTCGAGGCCTCTGCAACTTCACCTATTGTCTGTATGGGACAAGGACCCAGCGTCCCTGGACAGGGTCTGTGTGCTCTCCCCCTGGTCAGGAGGTCCCTCTTGTGGTGGATGGACTCAAGGAACCTATTGGGGGGCAGATCTTTTCTTGCCCCTTCCTGGGAGACGGTCACCACGGATGCCAGTCTGTCAGGTTGGGGGGGTTTCTGGAATTCCCTGCGGTTCCAGGGGAGGTGGGGCCCTCAGGAGGCCCACACACCTATCAATGTCTTGGAGCTGCGAGCAATCAGGTTAGTTCTGGCTCGCTTGACTACTCATCTTCAAGGCCTGCCTGTTCAGGTGCGCTCAGACAACCAGACGGCAGTTGCCTACATCAATCATCAGGGAGGGACCCGGAACAAGGGGGCCCTCCAGGAAACGTCTCTGATCCTGATTTGTGCGGAGGCCAATGTCCCCTGCATTTCAGCTGTGTACATCCCGGGGGTGGAAAATCACCTGGCGGACTCTGAGCAGGGGGACCTCTCACCAGGGAGAATGGTCCCTATGCAGCAGGGTATTTCAATCTCTGTGTCACCGTTGGGGCCAACCAGATGTGGATCTGTTTGCGTCCCGTCACAATCACAAGCTTCCAGGTTTTGTTTCTCTGTACAGGGATCCTCTGGCCCTGACCTCGGATGCGCTAGCAATGTCATAGAAGGACTTTCAGTTCCAGTATGTCAATTCCCCTGCTGGGCAGGGTTCTGCGCAAGATTGCTCTGAAAGGGGTGCCAGCAATTCTGGTGGCCCCCAGGTGGCCAAGACGAGTGTGGTTCGCAGACGTGGTACAGCTGGCAGTAGATCAATGCGCTCTGCCCTTGGTGCCAGTTCTGATCACTCAGGGCTCACTACGCCATCCCAATTTACAAACTCTGGCTTTGACGGCTTGGCTGCTGAAACCTCCATCTTGATGGAGAAGGGGCTGTCTTCCTCAGTGGTGGATACTTTGATTAAAGCTAGGAAGAAGTCTTCCTCTTCCATTTATTACAGGGTTTGGCGTGCCTACATTGACTGGTGTGAGTCTAGGTCTCTTCCCTGTCGTGTGTTCTCTATTCCCAGGATTCTGGAGTTCCTGCAGCATGGGTTGGAGATGGGGCTCCAACTCAGTACTCTGAAGGGTCAGGTTTTCTGCCCTGGCTATTTTCTTCCAGAAGTCAGCACCCTCTGATCAGGACTTTTTTCCATGAGGTCACTCATGTGCGTCCCCCACGTAAACCTATGGTGCCTGTTTGGGATTTGAACTTGGTTCTGTCAGCCTTGCGGGGTGCTCCCTTTGAACCTGTACAGGATGCTGCCTTGGCCATTCTTACGCTCAAGGTTGTGTTTCTTGTGGCTATCACTTCTGTCAGGCGTGTGTCTGAGTTGGCGGCGCTGTCCATTCAGCCTCCCTACTATGAGAGGCACCAGGACAAGGTGGTGTTTCGTTTCAATCCTGATTGTCTGCCTTTCATTTGAATCAGGATTTTGTTCTTCCTTCTTTGTGCCCTAATCCTAGCAATGCTAAGGAGAGAGTTTTGCACTCTTTGGATGTGGTTAGGTGTCTGAGGTACTATCTGGTGGCTACTGCACCTTTCAGAAAAACTGATGCTCTTTTTGTGGTCCCTTCTGGTCCTAGGAAGGGTTTGGCTCCTGCCAAGTCTACTATCAGCAAGTGGATTCGTCAGGCTGTGATTCAGGCCTACTCTGCTAAGGGGAAGAATCCTCCCTTCCGCCTTACTGCTCATTCCACTCCTGCTATTGGTGCCTCTTGTGCTTTTCAGCACCAGGCTTCTGTTGAACAAGTTTGCAAGGCGCTACTTGGTCTTCTGTTCATACCTTTTCAAAGTTTTACAAGGTTGATGTTAGGGCCTCAGCTGATGCTGCTTTTGGCCGCAAGGTTCTGCAGGCGGCAGTGGTTTAAACTGCCTGCTGCTGATTTTTCTTGGGGATCCCACCCTACTTTATGGACACTGCTATTGGATGTCCCAACTGTAAGTATTAGATTTGGAGCAGGACTTACTGTATACTAAGAATAATACAATTCTGTGATTACTCACCTGTACAATTGGTATTATGAGTATACAGTACGTCCTGCTCCAACCCACCCTTGGTTTGCATTTTCTTGGATCCCCTGTATGGTGATTATCATTGTTATAGTTGATAGTTTGGATTGTTAATTCTCCCGGCTTCTCCTTAACTGCTTTTCAATGCTGGGGATTTGTGGGAGGTCCCTGGGTATTTGAGGGGCCGGGAGGAGCCTATTTTCGATGTCTCTGCAGTCCAGCACCATCTGGCGGAGTATATCCCAACTGTAAGTATTAGATTTGGAGCAGGACGTACTGTATACTCATAATACCAATTCTACAGGTGAGTAATCACAGAATTGTATTTTTTCTACAAATCTTGCCACAAATACATTATAGATATAAACCCAACAAACATTGTTTTAAAAAAACCTAAATGAAAACAAATTAGTTTTTCTATAAAAAGGGGCATAGCTTTTCTTTTGATCTCACTTTTTTCCCTCGTCACCATAGACAGCAGTGTGCTGCACAAGAAAGGGGCCCTGTGGTCAGAGATGAGATGATCGCTTGGGAGTGTTGTTCTTGCTTTGATTTGCCATGTAGATTGCCAATAATCCTTTGCAAAGCTGTTCCATGTATTCATGTGCATGGCAGGGTGCATCACAAGTCGCATAATGAGCACCAAATTGTGTTGACGCCTTCTAAATCCGTTCCTCCTTCCAGGGTGAAGATGTGTATTGTACCTGCAGGGGTAGATTGTTTATATTCTGCTCTCTTTGATAGAATTCCCAGTGTTTTATCAGCTGAATGTCTGCAACGTTGATCACTGTATGTTTATGAAGGTGTTTCCTAAACAGTTTGAGATGTAGCAGATAGAAGTGTCTTTTTCTCAAAACATCCTTAGAGCAGCATGTCACTGAGATATTAAGGCTCTGCCCTAATGTAAGTACACATGAGCATCAGAATACACAAAAGCTTTCGCTCCTACTCCAGGCACCATCTCTTTGTGTTCCTGCCTGGGGCAGAAGTCAGTCCACCAGCTCCTGAACCACTTGTTTAGGAAAGTAGACTGGGTCGCAGTGGGTCTATTGGGGTTGATCCATTCCCTGACTATGGAGGCAGCCTGGGGACCCAGGGAGTAGGCCAGATTCCCCTATCCCTGACTCATAGCTAGCCTGGAAATTGTCATGGGAGATTACTGGTTCCCTTCCCACCACCCCCTCCCTCCTCCTATACCATATGGTGGCTTGTGAGGCTCCAGCGGGATGTTTTTATTTGCCCACTGGTGCCAGTCTGTGGAGCTCGCCGGAGGCCAGGCTGCGGTGTGTGCACCTCTTCTGTTTTTTCAGCCTATTGGAAGAGGGTGAGGGATCTGCTGCAGGGGGCGATTCCACCCAGCACCGCTTGATGACAGCGCTAGGCGCTGCTCTGAGACCCAGCTAATGCACATACTCCTGGCTTAAACTGGAAGTGTCTTTCTCTGGCCTCCCTCTCTTTTTACCTTAGAAGTTGAAAAGACTGCAATTAAGCAAACAGGGAGGTTCCTATTTATTGAGCTTGGGGAGGGTCGCCTCTACCCCACATCAGGCTTAAAAATGGCAGATCAGACAGGGGAGTCCTTGCAAGTCCCTGCTTCTCTATCATCTACTATGGGAGACTTTGTTGTGGATCGACATTCTTCCAACCCGATTGATCCAATTTAATCAGAAACTAAGGAAGGGTTTCTCAATAGAATTCATGCACATCCCTCCCAGAAACTTTTTTGTTACACTTCTCTCAGGGGGAGAAGTGTCTAGATTCACAGCAGTCTACATTCTATGTTGTTTATGTGAGTGATTGTCATGGTTCCCCGACAACAATTGGGTGGGGAGGTTTCTACTCGAGCATTTTTTTGGGGATAACGAAAACCTCCAGAGGATTCTTCTTTATTCTCAATTTGAAGTATCTGAATCTGTCGGTAGGATGCAGACGCTGCTGCATGGAGTCCATGGAGTGCTCCCGCCTAGCTACTTACAATTTGTACAATTTGTACAATTCTAATCTGGGCAGAACTGAATCTTTTATCCCTATCAGCCATCTACCTGAAAGGTTGCCAAAATCAGGTGGCAGATATTTTTGAGCTCTCTATCGGAAGCAGAATGGCCACGGAACCAGGAGGTATTCAATCAGATTTGGGTCCTGAGAGGTGGATCTATTCTTGGTGTGCCACACACCCCGCTTCACTTCCTAAATATTCATCCATTATTGGGTTAATCCACCGCAGGTGACGTAGTGCAGAGAGGAAGTCTTGTAACGAGCCCCCTTCCGGCCTATATATACCTGGTACCTCCCTTCAATCACCAGTATTTTTTCTCTCTGCTTGCTGACAAGTCAGAAGATGGAAGTCTCCTGCTTACAGGTAGGCCGGGGTATTCTTACCCCGCCACCCCCCTTTTGGTCTATTTCTGCCTGGTTTGAGTTAGTATACCTTTATGGTGAAATGGAAGCCTCCCAGCCTAGGCTGCTCACCGGGCAAATGGTAGATGGCACTTTAAGTGCCTAGGAGCTTATCTCCTACCGCTCGACCTCATGCGTGGGGCAATGCGGCTATCCGGCATGGTGATCCGGAAATGGGATGCCCCTGTCCCGAGGGTCCCCGTAGCCCCTTACTCTCCCATTACGGTCCCCTCTCCCTTCACTATGGGGGGGGGGGTGAGGGTGTGCTTTAAGTATGTGTGTTTCGCTTGTATCACTGCATTTTAACATATGTGTGTGTTCATGATTATGCATTCACTGTATTCAGCATGTGTATATTTTTGGTCTGCTTTAGGCAGGCTGCGCTGGGTAGGGGCTGGCCACTTCTCTTGCAGACTGTTGCTTTGTGGCCCCCTACCCCCTCCCCCCTTTCCTCTCCCCTCTCCCTGCCTGGCATTTTATGTATTCATTTGAACAGCACCATGCGGTCTTTACCCTCCCCCCTCCGCCGCCTGGGCGCACGTGTAGTGGCCCAGCTGAGAGTGATTTCCAGCTGATCGGCGTAGGGGGGGGCGGGTCCCGCTGACGCGGCGCCGACGTCATGCGGCGTCTGCGGCGGGCCCAGCGTGTTTGCTTCCTTCAAATGCAGGAAGTCGCGTGGGCGCACGGCCGCACTTTGTTTTCCGTGCTGGCTGCAGTCTTGTTCCGGCTGCTGCCTTCGCTGACCAGGTAAGCGGCCCCTCCCGTTGGGGCCATTAAATGGGGAATGCATTCCTTGCAGTAATATAGTGGGGAATCACTTTGTATTAAGGGGGCGTGATTTGGCTCTTATTTAAGGGCACTTTGGTGCCATGCTTATATGTTTGTTTATACACATGTGAGGATCTGATGGTTTTTCTTTTCCTGGCAGATCCTGGGATCCCTGCTTATGGTGGCCCTCCGGCTCTATGTGCCTGGCTAATTATTGGGATAGCTTTGTAATGTATATATATATATACATAGACTATATATAAATATATATATATATATATATTTATATATAGTTTATTAAAGGGGACCTTAACTTAAAAAAAAAAAAAAAATATATTTAAAAAAAAAAAATCCTCCCTTCCGGGACATTACTAATAAAGGGGCATCCCGGGTTGGCTTATGCCTTAAAAGTCCCAGTATTGCGAATACCATAAATCACCATATGGAGGCTTCCGTAATTTCCGGAAACGGTTCTGCTGAGCCGTTCGGGGGGTGCGTAGGTTGTGGGGTTCCACTCCCAGCTGATGATGTCTTTATTTGCATCCCTTGTGCAAAACAGACTATTGCGCGCCAGTCCGTTGCTTCGGCTGCGGGGCCATCGCATCCTTCATCATCTCCTACCTCTCCCTCCCTATTCCGGACCCCGCATGACACTGTCAAAAGTGGGGATTCGCATTCCGAGGCGGCAGCACAGCCCAGCCCCCGGAAAGTAATGCCCGTTAAAGCAGCGTTAAAGGCCGCTGCAAAACGAAGGCACCTGACTCCGGTACCTTTGGCTCCACAGGACCAGTTTTGTGAACCTGTGGAATGATCCGATGGATCCCCGGACGAGGATGAATTCCCGTCGGGAGTCAGATGAGCCGACAGGTCAGCTTTTGGCTGATGAGATCGGCGATTGGTCAGAGGGGGTTGTTTTTGACACCCCCTCCATTCTGGCTCAAATGTTTAAAATTTTGAGTTTAGATACGCCTGAGGCAGCCGCCCCGCCAAAGGGTCAGTTATTTAAAGAGCCTCAGCCGCGTTTGGTTTTTCCCAGACAACACCACTTTGAGAGGGTGGTTCTTAAAGAATGGGAACATCCCATGCGGTTATCTGGAATTCCTTCCAGTTGGGAAAAGCGTTATCCTTTTCCACCAGAATTGGTGAAGCTTTGGTCTGTCCCTCCTGACGTCGATACCCCTGTACTAGGGCTCTCCAGCTCGGCTATGGTACAATCTGCTGAGACCACTGTCCCTAAAGATGGGGAAGATCGTCGGATTGACCAATACGCTCGACATGGTTTTATCTATTCCGGGTCAGCGTTGCGCCCGGTATGTGCTTCAGCCCTTCTGCTATTGGCAATTAAGGCCTTAATTCAGGGGCTATATGAGGATCTTAATCCCGCTTGCAAACAGTTCACTGCGCTTAAGCAGTATGAATCTTTTGTGGCTTATGTCCTGGCTGCTCAGGACGATGCGCTGACTATGAGTAGCAAGGCAGCAGCTATGCTGGTGGCTATTCGCAGGTCAGTATGGCTGCGTCAGTGGTCAGCAGACACGGCTTCCAAAAAGGTGCTCACAGCTCTCCCCTTTTTGGGGTTGCGTCTGTTCGGGGAGAAAATTGATTCTGTCGCAAAGGGTGGTAAGATGCCACAACGCAAGAGGCCCCGTGGCCCCTTCAGGGGGGCAAGTTCCGGTAGGCCTTCCTTTCGAGGATTCAGAGCGGGCAGGGGTGCGTCCTTTCCCGCTACCAGGGGCGCAGGTTGGACTCGGGGGAGGGGCCGTGGCCGGCCCACTCAGTCCTGGGGCACCAAGCCCAAACCTGCTGATAAGCTCACTCAGCAATGAGGGGCTGCCCTCACCCGTGCGGGTGGGGGGACTATTGCGACACTTCTACCAATGGAACCAAGTGGTTCCAGGCAGATGGATCCAGGAGGTAGTGTCGCCCGGTTACGACCTGAAATTCGAGTCTCACCCTCCTTCACGGTCCGTTCATGGGTCGGTTCATCCCGGCCTGAACTCTCATCAAGACGGAGTGTGTCTTTCTTTTGCCCAAATTCACACGAGAACGCTTCAGCTATTTCTGTTAGCGTGTTAGGACCAGCAACCTCAGTCGCTGGATCAGTCCTTCCAGTTGTCCTCCCGTGTACGGCAGTCCCTTCTGTGGTACTTGGTCTCGACCAATCTTGTGTAGGGCAGGGTTTTCCTGACCCCCCTTTGGAAAATTGTCACCACGGACGCCAGTCTGTCGGGATGGGGCAGATTCTGGAAGGAGCTGTGTTTTCAGGGGCAGTGGAGGCCCCACTTACCCATCAATATTCTGAATCTGAGATCCATTCGTCAGGTGCTTACTCTCCTGACTCAGTACATTCTGGGCCTTCTGGTCCAGATATGTTCAGACAATCGATCAGCAGTTGCTTACGTCTGTCTTCAGTGAAGGACGCGCAGTCTGAGTACTCTCAGAGAAGTGTCCCTGATCCGGACATGGGCAGTGTTCCATGTTCCCTGTCTCTTGGCGGTTTACATTCCAGAGGTGATGAAACAGGTAGCGGGCCAGTTGAGCAAGGGCTCTCCCCGTCTGGAAGAATAGGCTCTCCATCCTCGGGTGGTTCGCTTACTGTGTCTCCAATGGGAGACCCCGGAGGTGGACCTGTTGGCCCCTCATCACTATCACAGGCTCCCGAACTTCGTGTCACTCTCCCAGGATCCTCTGGCTCTGGCAGTGGACGCCATGTCCCTGAACTGGGAAGTTCTGGGATTTCTATACCTGTTTCCTCCGATGCCCATGCTGGGCAGGGTTCTTCAGAATTTGGCTCTGGAAAAGGTGTACGCCGTTCTCGTGGCCCCAAGGTGGCCAAGGCGAGTGAGGTTCGCAGACATCGTTCGGCTGGCAGTGGACCAGTTCGTTCTGCCTTTTCGGCCCGGTCTGCGCACTCAGGGTCGATTGTGTTACCCCAATTTTCCAGCGCTGGGTTTGATGGCCTGGCTGCTGAAACCTCCATCCTGAAGGAGGAGGGTCTTTCTGATTCAGTCATTAAGACTCTGATCAGTGCCCGGAAGAAGTCTTCTTCCATCACCTACTATAGGAATTGGAAAACCTATATCGCTTGGTGTGAGATAAGATCTTTTCCTTGTAGGGTCTTTTCGGTCTCCAGGATTCTGGAGTTTTTACAATCAGGGCTGGACTCTGGTCTTCAGCTTAGTACGTTGAAAGGGCAGGTCTCTGCCTTATCTATCTTTTTTCAGAAGCGTGTTGCGCTTAAACCTTTAGTTAAAACTTTTTTCCAGGGGGTTACGCATTACTCCCTGTTTGGGATTTGAATTTGGTTCTTTCTGCTCTTCAGGCTCCTCCTTTTGAGCCTTTGCAAGATATTGCTTTGTCTACCCTGACTCAGAAGATTGTCTTCTTGGTAGCTATCACTTCTGTCCGGCGTGTCTCAGAGTTGGCGGCCTTAACTATCCAGGCGCCTTACTTTGAGAGGCATCAGGATAAAGTGGTCTTTCGGTTCAAGCCAGACTTTCTTCCTAAGGCTGTTTCTGCTTTTCATTTGAACCAAGATATTGTTCTTCCCTCCTTGTGTCCTAATCCTAAGAATGACAAAGAGAGGGTTTTGCATTGTTTGGATGTAGTACGCTGTGTTAAGTACTACTTGATTATCACGTCTCCTTTTCGTAGGACGGATTCCTTTTTTGTTGTGCCCCATGGGCCTAAGAAGGGTTTGGCACCAGCCAAATCTGCCATTAGCAAGTGGATACGTCAGGCCGTTACTGCGGCCTATTCTGCTAAGGGAAGAGTTCTCCCTTTTCGTATCACTGCTCATTCCACTCGCGCTGTTGGGGCGTCTTGGGCATTTCAGCACCAAGCTTCTGTTGAACAGGTTTGTAAGGCCGCCACCTGGTCTTCTGTTCACACTTTTTCTAAGTTTTACAAAGTCGATGTGCGGGCCTCAGCGGATGCTGTTTTTGGCCGCAAAGTTCTGCAGACTGCAGTCATTTAAGTTATGCTTCACCTGGCCTTGAGATGCCCTTCCCTTGTGGACACTGCTTTTGGATGTCCCAATAATGGATGAATATTTAGGAAGTGAAGCGGGGTGTGTGGCACACCAAGAATAATACCATTTTGTGAGTACTCACCTGAAAAATGGATATTGTTGGTGTGCCACACACCCCGCTTCACCCCCACCCTCTTCGGTATTACCGAAGCATTTATGTGGTGAAGCCCTTTTTTATTTATATCAAAATTAATTTTTGAGGTTACCGGTGGAATACTGGTACCTTGTCTTTCTGCTTTTTAAATATACTGGTGATTGAAGGGAGGTACCAGGTATATATAGGCCGGAAGGGGGCTCGTTACAAGACTTCCTCTCTGCACTACGTCCCCTGCGGTGGATTAACCCAATAATGGATGAATATTTAGGAAGTGAAGCGGGGTGTGTGGCACACCAACAATATGCATTTTTCAGGTGAGTACTCACAAAATGGTATTTTTTGCCTCCAGTCGAAACAGCAAGCTGAGGAAGTTCTTCAGTCTCCCTTGATCCAGCTTTTGTGGCCCACTGCCCTGCTGACTACAAACCTGCAAAGCCTAAATGGCTCCGGGCTCTGAAAAAGAAGAGGTCAGCGTTATCCTCATAGCTTCTTTTTTTGGCCAAAGAGAGCATGGTTCGGATCTAAGAAGGATGGTAAAGAAGGATCCCTGGAGACTCCCAGACATTTATTCATCAGGGTTTCTCTCTTCATCCAAATCCATCAAAACTTCTGCTGACAACTTTGATCTTGAAGGGACCATCCTAAGAAGTAAGGGCTGTTCGGTTAGAGTGACTGAAGGTTTCGAGAAGGGGCTAGCTGTAAGTACATTAAAGACTCAGACTTCTGCATTATCGGTTTTCCTCGAACAAAAATTGAGACAGAATGAACTAATCAATTGATTTTTCAAGTCAATCATTCCCAAATTACTTGTACCATTTAAGGGGTTCCCTACCTGGGACTTGTCTATTGTATTAAAAGTATTAATGGAACCACCCTTTGATGCTCTAGATGTAGTTCCAGAGAAATGGTTGTCGCTAAAACTTTGCTTCCTGCTAGTCATTACTTCTGCCAGGCGAGTAAGTGAACCACAGGCCTTATCTATGAAAGAGCCATATTGTGCAGTACTCCCAGACAAAGTGATTCTCAGACCCAATCCTTTGTTTTTGCCAAAAATAGTTACTTCTGCCAACATGTCACAAGAGAATTCTTCCGACACTACCGATTGGAGCAGGCAAGGAAGAAGATCTCTTGCTGCTAGATTTTAGGAGAGCCCTGATCATTTATTTTGCAAGATCCAGTGAATGGCGTATAGCAGAACAGCTTTTAGTAACTTTCAGCGGAAAAATGAAAGGCTTAGCAGCTTCAAAGTCCAGACTATTGCACAAGCATATTCTACTAGGGGGGTTTCTCCTCCAGAGGTATCTGCACATTTTACACGAGCCATGTCAGCATCTTGGGCAGGGAGGACTAGCACTTCTTTGGATGAGCTATGCAAAGCAACAATGTGGTCTTCACCCCACACCTTCCTCAAACATTATTGACTTGATTTACTATCTGCAAAACATCAAGCCTTTGGTAAAAGGATACTACTTGCAGCTTCCAATCCCTAAGTTATAATTACTCGCCTAATCCTCTCCATGTGGTCATGCTGAAAAATTACTTGGAAAAACCACCATTAGACTTACCGTAATGGATTTTTCAGGAATCCTTCAGCATGACCACCTATCACCCACCCATAGCCCAAGGGTTATTTATGTTACTTTACAAAGACTGAGGTGGGGAGGAAAGGGTGGAGCTTGTAATCATGCTGAAGGATTCCTGAAAAATCCATTACCGGTAAGTCGAACTGTGTTTTTTTGGGAAACCCTGTGCAACCAAATAAATCTTTGAGGGATTACTTCCAAAAAGATGAGCACACTACAACAAGCTGGGTACACCTAGAAAGCTTAACTTGTGTTTTCTCATGGAATATATGGTTTGTGGGTGATATTTAAAATGTAAAGGTTTGTTTTGGTTGAAAAAGTGCAAGGTGCCCACTTTGTCTGCAGAGCTGAAATTTTCACGTAATGTTACGTGCATGCTTTACTTTTGGGTGTTTGGCAACTCTTCCCTTGACAATACCTATGCATGTTGGGTATTGTTCCATTCGGAAGACCTTGCTTTTTCAGATTTAACGTGTTTTCTTGTTTGCATATTGTTTTTTTTTTTACAGGAAAATGTGGCTTTGATTCAGCTTTTTTATTCTTTGTTTAGGGAAACCCTGTACAACCAAGAAATTGAGGGGTTATTTCCAGAAAACTGTGCCCACATCAACAAGACTGATACGCATAAAAAACTTGAGGTGTGTAGAATATATAGTTTGGGGGTATTTTCAATCTGCAAGGTGCGCATAGCAGTTGTATTTTATCTGTAAAACTCCTAAAGCGCTGTTTTAGATTGGGGACAGGAAAGGGTGTCCATCAATACATATATGTTACCATTGTAACTGGGAGAAATGGGGCTTTTACATGCAATTAGATTTTATAGAAAACTTTTTTTTTTTTTTTTTACAAAAAAAACAGTACAAATAGTAAATAGAAACATAGAAACATAGAAGGTTGACGGCAGAAGGAGACCGTACGGTCCATCTAGTCTGCCCTTATGTGTATACTGTATGTACTCTTTATCTTAGGATAGATGTGTGCTTATCCCAGGCATGTTTAAATTCAGTGACTGTTGATGTTTCAACTACCTCTGCTGGAAGTTTGTTCCAAGCATCTACTACTCTTTCTGTAAAATAATATTTTCTAACATTGCTCCTGATCTTCCCCCCGACTAGCTTCAGGTTGTGCCCCCTTGTTCTATCATTAAGCTTCTTCTTAAAAACACTTCCCTCCTGAACCTTATTCAATCCTTTCACATATTTAAAGGTCTCAATCATGTCCCCCCTCTCCCTTCTTTCCTCCAGACTGTACAAATTAAGTTCTTTAAGTCTCTCCTGATAAGTTTTAAGTTTAAGTCCTTCCACCATTTTCGTTGCCCGCCTTTGGACACGTTCTATTTGAATAATGTCTTTTTGCAGGTAAGGTCTCCAGAACTGCACACAGTATTCTAGCTGTGGCCTTACCAGGGCTCTATACAGCGGCATCACAACCTCCCTCTTCCTACTGGTGATGCCTCGAGCTATGCAGCCGAGCATCCTGCTTGCTTTTCCCACTGCCTGGCTACACTGTCCACTCATCTTGCAGCTATCAGTAATCCGTACCCCTAAATCTCTCTCCTCCGTGGTCCTGGCTAACACAGTACTGCCCATACGGTACTCAGAGCAGGGATTCCTTCTACCCAAGTGCATGATTTTACATTTAGAGACATTAAACTCTAGTTTCCACAGTTTTGACCATCTATCCAGTAAAGCTAAATCATTTTCCATGTTGCAGACACCTGATAGATGTTTTGACCTTTTTTGCACTTATTTCATCCCCAAAATACTGAGAATACAGTTAAAAATGACAAACTAGACATGTCGTTTTAAAGCCCAGACAAAAATCCCTAGAAATCCCTTCAGAAATCACAGTTGAAAATGTGAAGCTTAAAATGGTAAAAAATGGTCTGGCAACAAAGGATGACACAAACTTTAGGTAGGCTGGTAGTTACAGGGTTAAACCTGTCTCTGTCCAACATCAAGTTTGTTTCTGATTTTACAAATCACTAGCTAGTAGTTTCAGCAGCATCACGTCTCTCGCTGTTTCTCACACTGGCTAGAAATTGTTAGGCACTGGATGCTACTGGGAGAAAAACAGTAGAAATTACAAGTTTAGTATGTTAGTTTGTACCAGGTTACATGAATTTATGCTGGCTGTAGATTTTCCTTAAACCAGACCTTCAGCATAATTTAATTAAAAGCCCAAACCCCTAACCCTTTAACCGCCAGCCTACCTTGAGATTTTATCACCGTTTAGTACTATTTTGCACTCCACATATTCAACTGTGAGTTTTGAAGGGATTTCCCAGGAAAGTGATGTATTGTTTTTATTCAGCAGAGTCTGGGCTTTAACATGAAATGTCTGTCACTTTTTAGGTGAATTCTCAATATTTTCGGGTGAAATATGTGCAAAAAAAACTATTTTTTAAAATTTTTAGTTTTTTTTGTAATAAAAAATGTACGTTTGTCAATAAAATCTTATTGCGTGTGAAATCCCAATTTCTTCCGATTACAGCGGTACCACATATATGTATTGGTAGACACCCTTTCCTGCCCAGGAGACTCCCCCAAACTGAAACAACGCTTTAGGAGAATTTCAGATAAAATACAACTATGCTATGCGCACCTTGCAGATTTGCCAGAGAAATTACCCTTTACATTTGAAATACCCCCCACAAACTATATATTCTCTGGAAGTACACACCTTAAGCTTTCTAGGAGTACCAGGCTTGTTGATGTGGCCACAGTCTTCTGGAATTAATCCCTCAATGTATTCTTTGGTTGCACATGGTGTGCGTAATGGTAATTCCATTTGAAAATTGCAGTGCTGCAGACAAAGTGCACACTTTACGCTTTTTCTACCAAAACAACCCTTTACATTTGGAATCCCCCCCCATGAACCATATATTCCCTGAAAGTACACATGTTAAGCTATCTAAGCGTACCCAGCTTGTTGTAGTGGGATCATCTTTCTGGAAGCAATCCCTCGAAGAATTATTAGGTTGCACAGGGTTTCACTAAAAAATGTATAAAAAACGCCTTTTCCTAAAATATCAATATACAAATAGGAAAAAACAAGCTAAATCTGAAATCGCAAGGTCCCCCGAGCGGAACAATACCCAACATGCATAGGTACCTTTAACCTTTTAACTGCCAGCCTACTTGAAATTTTGTCACCCTCTGCTGACAGGATATTTTTCACCATTTTGCATGATGTTTAACTGTGATTTTTGCAGGACTTTCTTTTTGCGGCAGAGTTTAGGTTTTACCATGAAATGTTTGTATTTTTTCTACAGTTTTTTCAAATATTTTTAAGTAAATAAGTAAAATAAAAATATTATTATTATTATATAAACATTATTTTATTAAAGAAAACCATATTGCTTGTAAAAGCCCCATTTCTTCCGAATACAATGATACCACATATGTATCCGTAGCCCCCTCATTCCTGCCCAGGAGATCCCCTAAACTGAAAAGAGCACTTTATAACATTTACAAATAAAATACAACTAGGGGGGCGTGGTTACGCTATGGCCGCGTGAGGAAGCATTTGCAGGAGCTCTGCGCATACAAGGCTTAAACCAGCACCTAGCCCGTTGATTTGGACCCACACCGACCCATGTCTAAGAGGAGGAGAAGCAGGGTGACACCTGGGAGCACCGGGGCTGCAAAAATCCCCTCATATTTCCACCCAGGAGAGGCAAGCGGACGAAGGAAGATGGACCGCAATATGGCGCGTGATGATGGCGGCGGGGTGAGGAGTCCCGCGCCGGGCGGGAGAGGAGACCTGTGGCTGCCCTGGGCTGATGGGACCCGACCGAGGAGACTGTGAAGATCTTACCTGGAGTGGAGGTTGGTGGGCCTCAGGATGGCGGGGAGGAGGAGAGCCGGGGGGTAAGCAGCCTGAAGCCACCATCTGTCCCTGTGGGGGAGGAGCCGCCCGAGACGTCCGTGGCGGCGAGAGGTGAGGAGCGGGACGCTGCCTGGGCTGCTGCCGGCTGCAGAGGCAGAGGGACACTGTGTGTCCTTCCCGGGCGGTGGGGGACGGGGCGGACGGCGAGGGTCTGCCCTTGCTGCCAGTGTGTCGGAGGATGTGTGCGAGGAGGAGCTGCGGCCCGGAGGTGCACAGCAAGCAGCCGCGGGGGAGACAGCCACACAAAGCAGCAGCAGCGCTTACTATCCAGGCCATCCCTTGTATAAGGGGAGTGCTGCCCTCATGTCACAATGCAGACAGCACACCAGCACATGTTCCCAGAGACATCCCCATCCTTCCGGATGCTCATGCACTAATGATGTTGGCCAAAGCTGTAGCAGCCCCACCAACCGGCCCCATTATGGTCCCCAAGGGGTAACTGACAGCCTGATGAGCTCCCCCCCCCAACCCACAGAGTGGAGATGAACCTTGGCAGCCGGGCAAGGACAGTGATTGGCCAAATGACCCCGGGGATCCCCCCCCCCCCACGTGGCGGAGCGGCGATGCCCTGACGCTACCTCACCTTCATCAGAGGGCAGCGGGTCCCCCGCGGATGGCTCACTACAACAAGCGCCTCTCTTGTTAAATGACACCCACCCAGATGTCGCTATACACCCCACTACACCTGGGGGAATGAGAAGCGATGCAGCCTCTGGGGCGACTCTCACTAGCGCTTTGGACCTGCATGTGCCACGGTTGGGTCCATCTGACTCCCAGCTGCAAGATGGCGCCAGGGTGGCTGGAAATGGGTCGAGCCGGCTGAGAATGGGGCAGGCACAACCTGAGACCCCCCCCCCCCCCCCCTTATGTTCGGGACTGAGTCCGCCGCCCGCCCTGGAGTCCCTCGCTGCGGGACCTACTGGATGTGAATATTGGTCTAGCCCACCAACACCCTATACAGAAGCTGACCAGGGGTGCATCCCCACTGCACAATATAATCTGGATATTCTTCTGAAGTTCTTTCCCCCAAGAAAGGACTTTGAAAACTACACTAATAGGATGGAGACTCTGTTTAGGAGGGAGCTGGAGGAAGTAACCAAGTCCGTGTCGGAGGTTGCCGACCGAGTACAGGTCCTGGAACAGGACCAAACATCTACAATCCAGCGTTTGGAGGCTCTTGAGAGGGCGAATGTAGCACTGCAAAGAGCGCAGGACGACGCGTCTCAACAAACCACCAGAATGCTATTGCACCTTGACGACATGGAAAACAGGGGAAGGAGGAATAATGTTCGTATTCGCGGGCTTCCAGAGTCGCCTGAGAACAACAGATTAGAGGAAATTGCTAGGCACCTATTTAATGAGCTTCTAGGCCGGCAAAGTGATGAGCACATTGAGATCGACAGGATTCACAGGGCTCCGGGTCAGCGCTCACCAAGTCAGGCTAGGCCTCGGGACATAGTCTGCCGCATCCATTATTATAAAATCAAGGAAGAGATCCTGCAAAAAGCATGGGAGAGAGGGCCTCTGAAGTATCATGGCGCCACAATTTTACTCCTGCCTGACCTGGCTAGAAGAACCCTCCAGATGAGAAGGTCACTTAAACCTTTACTCGAAAAAATCAAGGAGGTGGGTGCCACTTATAGGTGGGGCCACCCGTTTCATCTGGTGGTGACAAAGCATGGGCGCTCATATGTGTTGCGCTCTCCCTCCCAGCTCCCGGATCTCTTTGGCTTTCTAGACCTCCCGGCTTTCCCTGTTGAGGACTGGCTGTCCCCAAACCTTGGCGTGAGAGAAGAAAGGCCGAGGATCCCGATGCGGGGCGGCGGTCGCCCACGCAGACCAAATAATCAACGGAGGGGGCGCCAAGTTCGTATCCAACGGGACTAACTAACCTGGCCGGATCCACCGTCGCTTATGTAAGCGGACTGACTCGTATAAAAGGTGTTCTCCTCGTTTCATAGGAAACCTGCCCATGTTGGGTTTGGTTCTCCCTCCTGTGTGGGTCGCCCGGACTGGTGGGTTCCCCCGACCCTGCTCTGCGAATCATCAGGGACCTCTTTTAAACCCAGGTGCCCTTGGGCTTAAGCCCGGAGCGGGGTCGGCAGGCGCTCGCCGGTTTGGGTGGGCCCCGGGACGGATCCTGGGTATACAGTTATGGGTTAACGTCAATACTTATGTTTTAACTGTTTTAAACGACTGACCCAGGTTAAGTTCACTGTTGGCTGCCGGCCCGGGGGCTGTGTTATGTGACAGATGTTGTGTTATGTGACAGATGTTGCAGCATTCAAGTATGGATATATGGTGATCAGACCCCTACGGTCGGTAGCTTGTTATAAAGCACTCAGGGTTTCGTCCCCCCCCAACTCCAACGGGTGCAATACTTACATGTAAAGAGAGCGCATCCTTTGCTCCGAGGTTATGGCTTTCCAACCCCCAATATAGGCCTCTTCTCCTCTAGTTTGGAGAGCGAAGAGAGTAACTAGTTACACTTAGAACATCCCCCTTGTTGCTATCTTCGGTAATTTGTATAGTTCTACCTGCTAATGTCTATAACCCCTCCCAAACCTCCCGGTTATACTCTAACTAAAACCTCCTTCCCCCCCCCCCCCTACCCTCACCTGCGGGGAGCGGGTCTGACCTGCTCAAAATGGCAGAAGTGGTTGTCTGTTCCTTTAATGTGAAGGGCCTCAATATACCAGAAAAAAGGTCCAAGGTCCTCTATGACCTCCACAAACAAAAGGTTAAAATTATTATGTTTCAGGAGACGCACTTCAGGGCCGATCATGTCCCCAAAATTGGAAACAAATACTACCCGGCCTGGCACCACTGCCCCAACCCTGATTCTAAGACTAAAGGGGTGTCGGTGGCATTCCACAAATCACTTCCACACGAAATAGTAGAGACTAAGACGGACCCCTCAGGCCGGTTCATCTTCATCAAAGTTAAGCTGTTTAGTAAAATGTACACATTAGCCAACATATATGCTCCAAACTCCGACCAGATTAACTTTTGTGTCAGGACGCTAAAGCAGTTGGAAGACTTCGCGGAGGGGATAATTATTGTGGGCGGGGATTTTAACACCCCGTTTAACCCAGACATTGACACTTCATCAGGGAGAGCGTGGTTGTCTCTCAGCAAGACTAACAAGCTGAAAAAGTCCTTGACGAGCCTCCAACTGATTGACACCTGGAGGACTCTCAACGGCACCAAGAGAGACTATACGTTCTACTCCCACACGGCCAACACACATAGCAGAATAGACTACTTACTGCTCAGCCACCACGCCCTGGATTGGAACCCCAGGGCCTGGATTGGCTCTATACTATGGTCTGACCATGCCCCAGTCTTTATTTCTCTTCATCTCCCTGGCCTCTCCCCCCCCGGGTTGGACATGGCGGCTGAACGACGACCTACTGGGCAACAAGGTATGCTCCGCCGCAATTGACATGACGATTGAACACTTTCTTGAGGACCACAGGGATGACCCCACCTCACTACCCTATCAATGGGAGGCCCTTAAGTGTGTCCTCAGGGGGGAACTTATTAGACATGGGGCAAGGCTTAAGCGGGAGAGGGCCTCACTCATAATCAAGACGCGAGATCTGATCCACACACTTGAAAGGGAGCATAAAAACAAGCCTGTAAATACCAAGTTGCTGGAACTGCAAAGCGCCAGGGAGAAGCTGCTTTACAATCAATCATACTTGCGCTATAGAACCAGAGGTAACGCCCTCCTCTATGAGTCGGCAAATAAATGTGGCCGTGTGCTGGCTAGGATGCTTCATCCTCGGCCGACGGCAACTTACATCCCGGTTCTCAAAAAACAGGACGGTGGGCTGGCTCAGACTCCTTCCGAAGTGGCGGACACATTTAGGAGTTTCTATGCCTCACTTTATAACATACATAGCTCCCCCGACTCCACTGCACACACCCAGGCATCCCCAGAGGAAATAGACGCTTACATAGACAGTGCCCCTCTCCCCACTATCCCTAAGGAAGAGGCGGAGCTTCTAGAGAGACCCTTCACGGAGCAAGAGGTAGCTAAGGCAATCAAAGAGTCGCCAGCGGGTAAATGTCCAGGCCCAGACGGGTTTTCGCCCAAATTCTACAAACTCTTTGGAACTCGCCTGACACCACTATTGACGAAAACTTTTAATGCCATAGGTGAGCAATGCCCCTTCCCCAAACAGGCACTCGAGGCAACGATAGCGGTCATTCCCAAGCCGGGCAAAGACGCCACCATGTGTAGCAATTATAGACCGATATCTTTAATTAATATAGATCTTAAGCTCTACGCCAAGATCATCGCCACGAGATTGCAGCCGCTGCTCCCGACTCTGATTCATCTGGACCAGGTGGGGTTTGTCCCGGGGATGGAGGCCAGGGACAACACCAATAAGCTTCTCGACCTTATATCTTATGTTACTGCCGCGGGGGAACCTGCATGCCTTCTCTCGTGTGACTTCCTGAAGGCTTCTCTCCGTCAGATTGGTGTTGGACCTGGCCTCCTTTCCAAAATCCTTGCACTATATACTTCCCCATCAGCCAGAGTTAGAGCTAACGGGCTTCTCTCTACCCCTTTCCCCATAAGTAATGGTACGCGGCAGGGGTGCCCGCTTTCCCCCCTCCTCTATGTTCTCACGATGGAGCATTTGGCCAGAGCCATACGGGACAACCCGGACATTAGGGGGATCCAAATAGCGAACCGCCACTACAAAACTTCTTTATTCGCTGATGATTTACTGCTACACCTGACCTCTGCACACATTTCCTTCCCATCAGTTCTGAAAGAGTTCCAGCGATTTGGTAGAGTAAGCAATTTCAGGGTTAATTATTCGAAGTGTGAGGCTCTTAATATCTCCCTTCCAGCGCAAGATGTTAAGCACCTGGAGAGTAACTTCCCTTTTAGGTGGAGGCCTCAGGCTATTGAATACTTAGGCGTGCAAATCCCAGCCGACCTTACTAAATTGTATGAATTAAATTATGCGCCACTTCTCACTAAAGTTCTATCTGACCTCGGCTCCTATACACAGAAGCCGATCTCTTGGTTTGGGAGAATTGACAGCCTAAAAATGGACACGCTCCCCAAACTTTTATACATATTCCAAACAGTCCTAATCAAAATCCCCAGTGGGTTCTTCCGTAAGCTGAGGTCAGCATTTTCCAAATTTGTCTGGGGGGTCACTAAACCAAGAATTAAACTTTCTACCCTCACAAAAAATAGGTCTGACGGGGGGGGTGGGACTCCCGGACCTAAAGGGCTATCACACAGTCGCGATTCTCCAGCGGATGATAGATTGGTTTCATAGGGGGCATGAGAAACTATGGGTTCAGCTTGAAAAATCATTATCCCCACTTAACCCCACCTCCCTGGCGTGGGCCGGCCCCCTCACCAAGTCTCAAAAAGAGCCCATGCCTCTCCTGATGAAACATTTCTTGGAGATTTGGGACCCTCTGCAGGATAAGCACAATCTGGTACGCAGGCCGGGCCCTCTCACTCCATTGTTCGACAACCCAGCATTTGAACCTGGAATACGGGCTAAGAGCTTCCTCACTTGGAAAGCCTCTGACAATACCACGATTGGGCACATACTAAAATCAGGGGTAATTCCTTCATTGGCTGATTTGAGGGAAGAAGCGGAGGGGGGGCATGTCTCGTGGCTCCTCCACAGGCAGTTGAATACATACATAACTTCCAACAATCTGTTGGAAATCTCCCGAGCCCCACCTACGGAACTGGAGTCCCTGATCACCCGGGATGCCCCCCCCCACCCGGGTCATTTCATTCATCTACTCACTTGTAAATAGGTCACTCAACTCACCTCGCCCTAAATATATAGAAAAATGGGAAAAGGAATTGAATATCCAAATCTCTGATAGCGATCTTGCCAAGATACTTCTGGGTACCCGTGGCATGTCTATGGCAAGCACTGCCCAAGAGAGGAACTATAAGGTCCTAGCCAGGTGGTACGAATGCCCGGAGGACATCCATCGATTTGCAGCCTCACACTCAGACAGGTGCTGGAGATGCCAGAAGGAGGTGGGCAACATGTCCCATATCTGGTGGGGATGCCCGGTTGTTAAAACCCTTTGGGAACAAATCTTCACCATATATGAAGACATCACCGGGACCAAGGTGCACAATACACCACAGGTGGCGCTGCTCTCACTTATCCCTGGCCCAGTCTCTGACATTAAGAAGGGAATTTTGAGGCATTTTATAACAGCAATGAGATCCATTATCCCGAGACGCTGGAAGTCACAAGTCCCTCCTAAGGCATCAGAGGGCAGAACCGCCTGGTGCCAGGACGAGGCCCGCTGGGTGACATCATCCACCCCGCCACCAAAGGGGTGGAGCTCGCAGTAAAGGTGGTGGCGGCCATCGGAGCTACGGACAGAGGAGGGCGGTCAGGCCCTCTCCTGAAGGCGGAAGAGCTGGGGGGGTTGATTCCGGTGGCTGCTGAAACGGGGGGAACCCTATTTCGGCCACTCCCTGCAGCCGGAGGAGCCCCAATGTGCTGGGCGGGCAAAAAGTGCAGGGGAGCAGGGTTATAGCTGTGATAGACAGAGCCGAGCTGAGGTCAGGAAAAGAACAGCAATCTCAGAATGCAGTGCAGCGTAGTTGGTAGACACTTCCTTTCTGCAGACAGCCTGAGACTCCATCTGCCGCCATTTTGGATGTTTCAAGGCTCATAAAATGTACTAGGTGCAGGTAGGATGATTTTTAATGTGGGTAATCTATGTATTGGTTGGGGGGAACATATAAGATATGCTCTTATTGAGGGTGAAGGTTTGGTTTAAAGACAGGTCACCCAGTATTTCTGAATGCACAGAAAGCTATTTTGTACTAGTGTCAGGCTGGTTTAACATTGATCGGTTACCTGCTCTACAAACCGAACATGAGTACTTGATATGTAACTCTGTTACATAACACTTGTGCCTGGAATTCTGCTTGAAATAGATTAGCACACCTTGAAGCATAAGCAGATATTTCGCAGCCAGTTTCAGGACGGATGTCGGTGGTTGAATAGGTTTGCCAGAATCTCTACTAACTAATATAATTTTGGGTGGATACAGCTATTCTTTTAATGATTGTCCCCATGTTATTTCTTTCTTGTGGCCCCAATACTAATATGATACATTTGGTTGTTCTTACCAAAGCAAAAGGCTGGCAATATTCTCACACGGCACTGCCCTGTTTTTGTAACTTGCACTGGTGGTCTAATTGCTTCGTTCAAAATGTAACTAAGCAAAAGGCAATCTTTTATTTGGAGCTCACTGTTTTAACAGGCAGCAACTCTAAAACAACTTTTGGAAGTGGACTTTTATTTTTGCGAACAAAGCATGCTTTTAATTACACATCCGTTCTGCCCAATGTTTCCATCAATCGCAACATTTTTTAAAATTTGTTTAATCTAACTGAACTGTATCCAAGTGAATGTCCTAGACATCATTTTGATGCCTGGGTGGATCACACAAAACCTCAGAAAGTGCTGGAGGGTAAATGCCTAGTGTTTGTTTTTTGTTATTAATACATCAAACAGACTTGCATCTGCTGCCTGATATTGGCTTTATACAATGTTATGCAGTGCGTACGTTCTATTAATGTCAAATTCATGCATATTTACATTGACCTATCAGGTTTTTTTTAGTTTATTTTTCCAATTAAGAATAGAATGCTGGTTATTTTATTTTCTAAATAATACATCTAGAGATCAATACCCATATATCACACAACATTTTCTTTGGTTTGCCTTCAAAGCCTGAAGGATCGAAGAATATGTTGTCAGTAAGATATTGAGGGTTTTTATGTCCTCCCAGGAAAATGGACAAAGCAGTTTCGACTTTTGGTACAAAATCCCTCCTAAGGCAGTAATGCCCCGATCTATTCAAAGGTAAATGTTGAACATAAAAGACAACCTTTCCTTTTTATCCTGGTTCTATATATTCATATACTCACTGGGTCTTAAAGTACCACCATTCAGGAGACCGACTCTAATGGGGAGACCCTGCCCCTTCTGCTCTTATTCAAGGATGCAGCTGAAGGCTCTCATTTTGAGCAGTGTCTTGTAGATTGATCACATATCTAATGGTGAATGATTTTTCAGCACTTTTTTCTGTACGTGTGTTAGTTACTTTTGGTCTAAACCAGGGGTTCCCAACCGCCAGGGCACTGGGGTTGGGCTTGGCTTGTAGTACAAAGACACATCTCTTGTCATTGTAGGCCACTGTTGCTTCTAAGCTGTGTAAAACTTTGTTGTGTTACATTTGGCTCTGTCCTAATCTGTTTTCTGTTTTTACATTGAAGAAGAAATGGCTGGGATATCAAGGTTTACAATTTATATATCAGATTAAAAATCATAGAAGCTGTAGAACGGGCCAATAGGCATTCAATCACTGAGCTGAAGAGACCAAACGGCCATTTGTGTTATGTGCCACATATTGGCTAGTAGAAATAGGAACGATTTCATGAGGAAACAGATTGTATAGTTAATCATTAGAAAGAAAATTATGTTTATAGTGATCATTTTTTTTCCTCTGCAGCCCCAAAAGGCATTCTTCACCTCTCCCCTGATGTCTATCAAGAAATGGAAGCCAGCCGCAATAAAACTGTGCCTGCTCCTGCAGTCAACTTTCCCTCCTCCAAAGAGATGAGCCAGTCATCCAGCTCTTATTTTAGTACTCCTGTCGGCCAAAGTTGCACAGCCGCGATTCCCAGGGAGCTCCTGACCAATGGCAACTCTTCAACTGCAGAGGCTTTTGGATTTGCAGGAAACAACAAGCCGTGCAACTCTTCCACTGTGCAACCTTCCAAACAGCTAGAGTATCTTGCCGGCATTCAAGGCTTGCAGGTGAGTCTACCTTTTATTGGTCTGTACACTCCAGAGTATCCAAGAGGTTAATACTTTCCATTCAAATATGACTTCTAGGTGTTTCTTCACCAAACTGTTTTATAAAATTTGTCAAGACTGATACCCAAGTATATTTTTGGACCCATAAGGGTTATGAGTTTGTGTCTAGTAATTTGGTGTTGAGGTTTTGTGTAGTTGGTTGTAAAGCTATATTCATATTTGGGTATGAATAGGTTATTGTATGGCTAAAGCCTAGTTGTCAACCTCTTATTAAAGCAGGCATCTGAAGTTTCTTTCATTTGCATGCACTCATTCGCCATTCCCAGGCCCTTCTGCTTATTCACAGGTTGCTAACTGTATTTCTAACTGATCAAAATACTTGCTCGGATATAGCATTATAGAAGCTTGATTGAACACTAATCGAATAATAAGCTCTTATTTGAATAATTAACTTAATTGGATAACAAGCAATAGGTGATTTAAAGTATACTTTCTAATTAAATGCAATCAAAGGTTAAATACTTTGCAATGAGTTTAATGCGACTTAATGTCTCAATACCATGTCATGACATCTAATACAATTGCAGTATTTTAAGAAATTGAGTACTCCTGAACTGCAGTCTGGGAAATATTATCATCTACCCATAAATCATTGGGAGACACAAATGGTGGATTGCAGAAAAAAAGCCCTTGCGGGAAGCAGCAGTTCATGGCATCCCATAAACTTGTGTCAGGCGTTTGCGTCCCTCCAATGGTCTCGGCTCTTATCCCATTTTTTAGAACTTGATAGAATTCAGTGTAAGTTTACTAAGCTTAGATGGCTTGATGCCCAATGATGTTTGTGTGAAGTTTCGGCTAAAGACGGCTTTGTACGAGGATAACAAGAGCTGTGTATAAAATTGAAAAACATGTTCTCGGTGTATAGATAACTCTCATAAACTAGTTACTGGGCAAGATAGTTCTGATGGCCATTTTGTATCTCTAGACCATGAATGCACAACCTGTGGCCATCACTTGCGGCTTATGGTAAACCTTGTGGGATGCCCCTTCCTGCACTCTGGGTCTTCCTTACCCATTCCCTTCCCTCCTTCTCACTTTATTATTGTGTGACGGTGTTTTACTTAATACGCTGGCTGCCGCGCTGCTTGTACAGTGCTCCGCGGACGGCGGCGACATTGCCTCAGCTGCTGATGCGCCGTCATTGGACAGCGAGATCACGTGGAACGCGTTACTCGCTCTTCGGGGGGGGGGCGGGCTCTGCGGATGACGCTGTTGGCGTCACATCTCCGCGGCCCGCCCCTTGAGTTCTGTGCGGGCGCCATTTTACTTCTCTTCCTCCTTCGCTCGTGCTGTGTGCCCTGCTGCTCCATTACTAGTGTGGTCCGTGAGTGTCCCTGCAGGGTGTTTTTTCCTTCTGCTTCTTACTTGTAAATGCTTATGGTTTCCCCTGTGAGTAATTATGTCAGGGTATGTTTAAACTGCACCCAGCAGGCGCTTGCGCTGCAGTCTGGGCTGTCTGTTTTGACTTCGCCTACCCCCCCCCCCACGCTTACATCTGGCCCCCAGTGAGGGGCACACTAGCGGGGACTCTCAATCTGGCTGCACGGGTGGGCAGCATTGAAAACATATTGCTGGGTCAGCCCTGCGTAAGGCTTCTGCTAAGAAGCGGCATTTATCTCCCGCTGCTTCCCTCTTTCCTGTCGAGGATGAGGGACTTTACTCACTTTCTGGCCCTTACCCCCTCGTGGAGGGGGAATTGTTTTCTGATTCAGAATCTTCTGAGGAACAACCTAAGATCTATGGTGGTACTGGGTCTCCCTTTGGGGAAAACCAATGGTCTTCAGATGATACTGACAGGTTGTTGAGTCACATATTTGAAGGGCTTTGTATTTCTCCTCCAGCAGTGGCTCCGCTTTTTGATACGGTTAAGCCACGCTTGGGGTTCCCTGAGCAGACTCACTTGTCAAATACATCTGGCATGCATTCTCCTGACACTATTACCCTGCAGGATGGTGAGGACCGGCGCATGGACCAGCTGTCCTGTCATGCTTTTGCCTGTGTGGGGACTGCTCTGCGCCCGGTTTGTGCCTCTGCCATAACCGCTATTGCTATTAAAGGGCTACTTAAGTGTCTCATAGATGGGGCCTCTGATGACACGGGAGGTGAAGACTATAGATCACTCCTGCTTTGCTATGAATTTGTTGCATATATCCTCTCTGCCATGGATGATGTCATTAGAATGTGTGGAAGGACATCTGCCCTTTTGGTGGCTATATGCCGCTCTGTCTGGCTGCGTCAGTGGGTAGCTGATAATGCTGCTAAAAAGGCTCTCACTGGGTTCCCCTTTAAGGGGTTGCGCCTCTTTGGTGAACGCTTGGACTTGTTTGCCAGGGGCGGTAGGTTACCTCAACGCAGGAGGCCTTCTCAGCCCTTTTGGGAGTCTGGTGCCTCTTTCCCCTCCTTTCGGGCTTCCAGGGCTGGTCGAGGAGTTTCCTTTGCTGGAGCACGCAGAGACTATTGGGGCAGGGGCCGTGGCCGCCCCGGCCTCTCCTGGGGTCCCAAGCCCAAATCCTCCTCCAAGCCTCCTCAGGCATGAAGAGGCGCCCTCACCCATCCGGGTGGGGGGACGGCTTCGGCTCTTTGCTCACGTCTGGAGGCGACGTGTAGCAGACAGGTGGATCCAGATGGTGGTTTCCTCCGGTTACAAGATAGTTTGCAGCCTGGCCGTCCCCAAGATTCATCAGATCCCGGATGGCTCAAAACCCTCTGTCAGCTCAGGGTCTGTGCCTTGCTGTCCAAAACCTTCTGGAGTTGGGGGTCCTCTGCCCAGTGCTTTTCTGGGAAAGGGGCAGAGGCTTCTATTCCAATCTCTTCACGGTCCCCAAAAAGGACGGGTCCCTCAGGCCCATCTTGGATTTAAAGCGTCTCAACAAGTTTGTCAGATTCAAGCATTTTCGCATGGAAACCCTGCGTTCAGCAGTCAATTCACTGCGCTCGGGCGATTTCATGACGTCTGTAGACATCAAGGACGCTTACCTTCACGTACCAATCTTTCCAGGTCATCAGAAATTCCTCAGGTTCGCTCTGGAGGATCAGCACTACCAATTTGTGGCCTTGCCTTTCGGTATCACCTCAGCTCCCAAGGTATTCACCAAGGTGCTGGCGGGCGTGATGCCTCTGCTGAGATCTCAGGGCATCCGCATCCTTCCTTATCTGGACGACATTCTCATCACATCTCAGTCCTTCCATCAGGCCGAGCTGGATACCCAGATGGTGGTGTCCACACTAGAGTCCTTCGGCTGGGTCATCAACCATCCCAAGTCTTCCCTGTCCCCGTCACTGGTGAGGTCCTTTCTGGGCATGACTCTGGATACATCTCAGGTCAAGGTTTTTCTCCCTCAGCAGAAGGTGGAGAGTCTTCAAGCTCAGGCCCAGTTTCTGCTGTCTTGTCCTCCATCCGGCAGGGGATGCAGCTGGTGGGACTGATGGTGTCTTGCTTCGAGGTGGTACCCTATGCTCAGTTTCACATGAGACCTTTTCAGCTACACCTTTTCTCAGTGTGGGATCGGGACCCTGGGTCCCTGGATCAGGTGTTTGTTCTGTCCCCTCTGGCCAGGCGGTCTCTCTCGTGGTGGCTGGACTCAAGGAACCTCTTGGTGGGCAGGACCTTTCTGTCCCCTTGCTGGGAGACTGTCACCACGGATTCCAGTCTGACAGGCTGGGGGGCTTCTGGAAGTCTTTGAAATTCCAGGGTCAGTGGGGCCCTCAGGAGGCTCATACCCCTATCAACATCCTGGAACTGAGGGCGATAAGGTTGGTTCTCACCAAATTGACTCCACACCTTCGGGATCGGGCTGTTCAGATCCACTCGGACAACCAGACGGCGGGTTGCCTACATCAATCATCAGGGAGGGACCCGGAGCAAGAGGGCCCTCAAGGAAGTGTGCCTGATACTGTCTTGGGCGGAGGAGAGTGTTCCCTGCATCTCAGCTGTATACATCCCGGGGGGTGGAGAATCTGGAGGCAGACTCTCTGAGCAGGGGGACTTCTCGTCTGGAAAAATGGTCCCTCAGCAGCAAGGTGTTTCGCTCCCTGTGCCACCGCTCGGGTCAGCCGGATGTGGATCTGTTTGCGTCCCGTCACAAACACAAGCTTCCAGTCTTTGTCTCTCTCTGTCACAGGACCCTCTGGCCTTGGCCCTGGATGCATTAGCAATGTCTTGGAAGAGTTTTCAGCTCCTCTGTATTCCCTCTGTTTCCTCTGCTGGGCAGGGTGCTGCGCAAGATAGCCCAGGAAGGGGTGCCAACCATTCTGGTGGCCCCCTGTTGGCCAAGAAGGGTGTGGTTCACAGACGTCGTGCAGTTGGCAGTAGATCAGTTTGCCCTGCCCAAGGATCCAGACCTGCTCACTCAGGGTCACTTACTCCATCCCAATTTACAAACTCTGGCTTTGACGGCCTGGCTGCTGAAACCTCCATCTTGATAGAGAAGGGGCTGCCTGCTTCTGTAGTTGATACCATGATTGGGGCTAGGAAGAAGTCCTCATCCTTTATCTACTATAGGGTATAGTATGTCCCAAATGGGGCTCTCAGAGATTAGAGTTAGGACTGCACTTCACAGGGGCACCTTGGCGCTGGTGGTGCAGCTTAGGCATGCTTCTGCAGATGTGTGTGACCGAGCCCTCTGTTTTTAACCAAGTTTAGAGACCGATTGTAGGTTGGTCAGCAAGCTAACTGGTTTGAGTGCTGTGGCTCCTGTAAGATTTTTGTATCCTAGTTGCCCTGCTAACACCTCCCAGGTTGGTTATAAAATGGTCTGAGCGGCTGCCACCCCTCCTCTGTTTCTTTTGAATTTGTGCAAGCACATGGGGTGTGGGGTCTAGGCTGTATTGCAAGGTCTTTGACCCTTCCACCCCATGGCTTGCACCTGAGGTTTAGGGCAGTTTAGAGACAGATTGTAGGTTGGTCAGCAAGCTAACTGGTTTGAGTGCTGTGGCTCCTTTAAGATTTTTATACTATAGGGTATGGCATGATTTCATTGCCTGGTCTGAGTCTAAGTCCCCTCCCTGTCGGGTGTTTTCTGTTCCCAGGATTCTGGAATTCCTGCAATATGGTTTGGACTTGAGTCTTCAACTTAGCACCCTCATAGGTCATGTTTCAGCCTTGGCTGTTTTCTTCCAAAGATCCTTTGCCAACCCCCTTCTTCCAGGGGGTTACTCACGTGCGCCCTCCACGTAAGCCTATGTTACCAGTCTGGGATTTGAATTTGGTCTTATCCGCTATGCAGGGTCCTCCTTTTGAGCCTCTGCGTAAGGTCCCTTTGTCTATCTTGACGCTTAAGATAGCATTTTTGGTGGCTACCACTTCTGTTAGGCGTGTTTCTGAGTTGGCGGCGCTTTCCATCAAACCTCCTTATTTTGAGAGACACCAGGACAAGGTGGTGTTTCGGTTTAAGCCAGATTTTCTGCCTAAGGTTGTGTCTGCTTTTCACCTCAATCAGGACATTGTCTTGCCTTCTCTGTGTCCTAATCCTAGTAACCCTAAGGAGAGGGTCTTACATTCTCTGGATGTGGTTAGGACTAGTTTTGTTTGGTAGCTACTCAATCCTTCAGGAAGACTGATACTCTTATTCTTAGTATACAGTACGTCCTGCTCCAAATCTAATACTTACACTTGGGATATACTCTGCCAGATGGCGCTGAACTGCAGAGACATCGAAATTCGGCTCCTCCCGGCCCCTCAAATACCCGGGGACCTCCCACAAATCCCCAGAATTTCTCTGCAGTCTGGCTGCGAAGGACGAGAAATGGCTCTCTACTCGCAGGTGAGCCTGTGGCCCTGTAGGACTATTCCCACACGTTCCACTAGTAATATGCCTCCCAGCCTTGGCTGCGCTGGTCGGGTGAAGGTAGGCAGCACCGCTGTTAGGTGCTTAGGAGCGCTGCTCCACCCACCGCAATCCCCCACCAAAGGGTAGGCGGTTCAGGCTTATGGTGAGCCTCTATGGGATGCCCCTCCCGAACTAGTGCCCCTTGCCCCTGCCCATCGGTGGGCCCTGTTTAAGTGCCCGCTGTCCCCCCTCATTCTCCTTGTAGCCTTCGGGGGAAAAGAGAGGGGGGGGGTGTGTGTGTGTAAATGTGTATGCTATGCATTCTGTGTTTTACACTCTCCTTTTATTCTGTTTAGTCTTGTCAGCCACCGCGCTGACTTGCCTTTACTGTCTTTTTAAAATTGCCGCCACCGTGCGCTGACTTGGTTCCGCGCTTGGCGGTGGCGTTACCTCAGGCGCTGGTGCACCGTCACTGGCTGCTTGCAAGTTCTGGCTTTGCGCTCTTCGTCTTCGTCCGTCTATGGCGCGCTCCGCGTAATCGCTAATACCGGCCCGCCCCTCGAGGTATACCGATGCCATCTTTAACCTGCTTGGTTGGCCCATGCGCGACGGACCCCTACCTACCACGGTCCTTAAGTGCCCTCGCGGGCGGCTTTATATCTTTCACTTTTGTTACTGTGTGCTTACAGGTCTTGTCTGCTTATGTCTTTCAGGCGGGGCGAACCCTTTTGGCTTCTCCCGGCCCTGTATTAGTATATAACTTGTAGGCCTTGTATAAATAATCCCACTTCCCTAGCGGGTTATTGGGGCATCCGGGGTTGCTATTTAGCGTTATTCCCTATCGGTGTATAGCGCCGCTATAATCACCATATGGAGGCATCCCAGGATAATGTGACCGGGGTCCCTTCGGGACAAGACCGGCTGTGTGTAGCGTGTGGGCAGCCTCATGCTGACGCTGACAAGGCGCGGGTCTGTGTACCCTGTGCTGAGCAGGTGCTTGCATTGCAATCTGGCCTGCCAGTGGCTGCACCTCGTTTCACTTCGCCTACTCCCCCAAGCTTAAACCTCACTCCTACTGAGTTGCATACTAGTGGGGATTCTCAGCCTGATGTGTCTTCTGGACTGGCTACTGTTGATTGCTAAGTCCTTAGCGCGTAAGGCCCCTGCTAAGAAGCGGCACTTGACGCCTAATGTCACTATTTTTCCTATGGAAACTGAGGAGTTTTTGAATCTTTGTGGCTATACCCCGTCTGATGAAGGGGAGCCGTTTTCTGACTCCGGCTCATCTGATGAGAGACCAAGGGGTCATGACGATTCTGGCTCTGACCCCTGATGACACTGACAGATTATTGACCCAGATTTTTGAGGTTCTGTCCATCTCTCTCCCTGTTGCAGCTCCCAGGCAAAGAGGGGAGCTTTTTTATACAGCAAAATCACGTTTGGAATTTCCCAAGCAGGCACATTTCCATAACCTTGTGCTCAAGGAATGGGAGCGCCCCAGTAAACTTCCCGGGGTTCCAAAGAGGTGCTGCTGAGGTGGTTAAATGTTGGTCATCAACCCCCCCCCCCCGCCCCGAGGTGGATGCTCCGATCCTAGGGCTATCTAACACCTCTGTCATGCATTCCCCTGACTCCGCTACCCTGCGGGATGCTGAGGACCGGCGCATTGACCAGCTAGCATCCCACGCCTTTGTATGTGCGGGGACGGCGCTGCGCCCGGTCTGTGCCTCTGCCATTACTGCTCTGGCCACTAGAACCCTTATCAGAAATATGCTTGATAGTGCCCCTGATGATTTGCCTTGTGAGGTGTTCAGTGCACTCTCCAGTTGTAAATTTTGTCCTCTCAGCATTGGATGACACCATCAGAATGTGTGCCAGAACTTCTGCCCTCGTGCTGGCTATACGCCGCTCGGTTTGGCTGCGCCAGTGGGCTGGTGACAACGCTGCCAAGAAGGCCCTCACTGGTTTTCCCTTTAAAGGACTGCGCCTGTTTGGGGACTGCCTGGACCTTTTTGCTAAGGTTACCCCAGCGCAGGCGGCAATCTCGGCCCTTTCGGGGTCAGTGTTTCTTCTCCTCCCCTTACCGTGGGAAGGGGGGTTTCCTTTCCTGGAGCCCGGGGAGATTTCTGGGGCAGAGGACGTGGACGTCCTGGCTCCTCCTGGGGTCCCAAAGCAAAATCCTCTCCCAAGCCCCCTCAGGCATGATGGGGCGCCCTCACCCATCCGGGTGGGGGGGACGGCTGCAGCACTTCACTCACGTCTGGAGGCTTCATGTCCGGTGGATTCAGGAGGTAGTGTCCTCCAGTTACAAGTTGGAGTTTGCTGCCTGTCCCCCTCCAAGATTCATCAGATCCCGGATTCCTCAGGACCCTGTGTCCGCTCAGGAGCTAGTGCAAGCAGTGCAAGGCCTCCTGGAGCTGGGGGTCATCTGCCAGGTCCCCTTAAGAGAAAAAGGTAAGGGCTTTTATTCCAACCTATTCACAGTACCCAAAAAAAGATGGTTCAGTCAGGCCCATCCTGGATTTGAAGATCCTCAACAAGTTTGTCAGGGGCAGGCGCTTTCGCATGGAGACTCTGCGCTCTGCCATCAGTTCCCTGCGCCAAGGGGATTTCATGACTTCTGTGGACATCAAAGATGCTTACATTCATATTCCTGTGTTCCCAGGTCATCAAAGGTTCCTCAGGTTCGCTCTGATGGATCAACACTACCAATTTGTGGCCTTGCCCTTTGGCCTCACTTCAGCTCCCAGGGTGTTCACCAAGGTGCTGGCTGGCGTGATGTCTCTGCTCAGATGTCAGGGCGTCCGCGTGCTTCCCTATCTGGACGACATTCTCATCACTTCCCAGTCTCTACATCAGGCAGAGTTGGATACTCAGCTGGTGGTGTCCTCTCTGGACTCATTTGGATGGGTGATCAACCACCCCAAGTCCTCACTGTAACTCCATTCCTAGGAAGGAATCTGGATACAGTTCAGGCAAGGATCTTCCTTCCTCAACAGAAGGTGGACAGTCTGATTCCACAGGCTCAGTCCCTCCTAGCTTGTCCCCATCCCTCCATCAGGCAGGGGATGCAGCTGGTGGGCCTGATGGCGGCATGCTTCGAAGCGGTCCCTTATGCTCAGTTCCACTTGAGGCCTCTGCAACTTCACCTATTGTCAGTATGGGACAAGGACCCAGCGTCCCTGGACAGGGTCTGTGTGCTCCCCCCCCCTGGTCAGGAGGTCCCTCTCGTGGTGGATGGACTCAAGGAACCTGTTGGGGGGCAGATCCTTTCTTACCCCTTCCTGGGAGACGGTCACCACGGATGCCAGTCTGTCAGGTTGGGGGGGTTTCTGGAAGTCCCTGCGGTTCCAGGGGAGGTGGGGCCCTCAGGAGGCCCACACACCTATCAATGTCTTGGAACTGCGGGCGATCAGGCTAGTTCTGGCTCACTTGACTACTCACCTTTGGGGCCTGCCTGTTCAGGTGTGCTCGGACAACCAGACGGCAGTTGCCTACATCAATCATCAGGGAGGGACCAGGAGCAAGGGGGCCCTCCAGGAAGCGTCTCTGATCCTGACTTGGGCGGAGGCCAATGTCCCCTGCATATCAGCTGTGTACATCCCGGGGGTGGAAAATCGCCTGGCGGACTCTGAGCAGGAGGACCTCTCGCCAGGGAGAATGGTCCCTATGCAGCAGGGTGTTTCAATCCCTGTGTGACCGTTGGGGCCAACCAGATGTGGATCTGTTTGCGTCCCGCCACAATCACAAGCTCCCAGCTTTTGTCTCTCTGTCCCAGGGTCCTCTGGCCTTGACCTAGGATGCGCTAGCAATGTCATGGCAGGACTTTCAGTTCCTGTATGTCTTCCCTCCAATCCCCCTGCTGGGCAGGGTTCTGCGCAAGATTGCTCTGGAAGGGGTGCCAGCAATTCTGGTGGCCCCCAGGTGGCCAAGAAGATTGTGGTTCACAGACGTGGTGCAGCTGGCAGTAGATCAGTACGCTCTGCCCTTGGTGCCAGATCTGCTCACTCAGGGCTCACTACACCATCCCAATTTACAAACTCTGGCTTTGACGGCTTGGCTGCTGAAACCTCCATCTTGATGGAGAAGGGGCTGTCTTTCTCGGTTGTGCATACTTTGATTAAAGCTAGGAAGAAGTCTTCCTCTTCCATTTATTACAGGGTTTGGTGTGCCTACATTGACTGGTGTGAGTCTAAGTCTCTTCCCTGTCGTGTGTTCTCTATTCCCAGGATTCTGGAGTTCCTGCAGCATGGGGACTCCAGCTCAGTACTCTGAAGGGTCAGGTTTCTGCCCTGGCTATTTTCTTCCAGAGGTCCTTTGCTCAGCACCATCTGATCAGGACTTTTTTCCAGGGGGTCACTCATGTGCGCCCTCCCCGTAAGCCTATGGTGCCTGTTTGGGATCTGAACTTGGTTCTGTCAGCCTTGCAGGGTGCTCCCTTTGAACCTGTGCAGGATGCTGCCTTGGCCATTCTTACGCTCAAGGTTGTATTTCTGGTGGCTATCACTTCTGTCAGGCGTGTGTCTGAATTGGTGGCGCTTTCCATTCAGCCCCCGTACTATGAGAGACACCAGGACAAAGTGGTGTTTCGTTTCAAACCTGACTTTCTGCCTGAGGTAGTGTCTGCCTTTCATTTGAATCAGGATATTGTTCTTCCTTCTTTGTGCCCTAATCCTAGCAATGCTAAGGAGAGGGTTTTGCACCCTTTGGATGTGGTTAGGTGTCTGAAGTACTATCTGGTGGCTACTGCACCTTTCAGGAAAACTGATGCTCTTTTTGTGGTCCCTTCTGGTCCTAGGAAGGGTTTGGCTCCTGCCAAGTCTACTATCAGCAAGTGGATTCGTCAGGCTGTGTTTCAGGCCTACTCTGCTAAGGGGAAGAATCCTCCCTTCCGCCTTACTGCTCATTCTATGTGTGCTATTGGTGCCTCTTGGGCTTTTCAGCACCAGGCTTCTGTTGAACAAGTTTGGAAGGCCGCTACTTGGTCTTCTGTTCATACCTTTTCAAAGTTTTACAAGGTTGATGTTAGGGCCTCAGCTGATGCTGCTTTTGGCCGAAAGGTTCTGCATGCGGCAGTGGTTTAAACTGTCTGCTGCTTATTTTTCTTGGGGATCCCACCCTGCTTTATGGACACTGCTATTGGATGTCCCACGTGTAAGTATTAGATTTGGAGCAGGACGTACTGTATACTAAGAATAATTCAATTCTGTGATTACTCACCTGTAGAATTGGTATTATGAGTATACAGTATGTCCTGCTCCAACCCACCCTTGGTTTTGCATTATCTTGGATCCCCTGTATGGTGATTGTTATCATTGTTATAGTTGATAGTTTAGATTGTTTAATTCTCCCGGCTTCTCATTAACTGCTTTTCAATGCTGGGGATTTGTGGGAGGTCCCCAGGTATTTGAGGGGCCGGGAGGAGCCTATTTTCGATGTCTCTGCAGTCCAGCGCCATCTGGCGGAGTATATCCCACGTGTAAGTATTAGATTTGGAGCAGGACGTACTGTATACTCATAATACCAATTCTACAGGTGAGTAATCACAGAATTGTATTTATTCTCGGTGTGCCACACACCCCGCTTCCCTTTTAATAATTACGAGCGGGTTACTCCACCAGCAGGTGGCGACGTGCAGGGAGAAGTCTTGAAAACGAGCCCCTTCCGGCCTATATATACCTGGGACCTGCCACTGAATCACCAGTTTTTTCTCTCTGCATGAAGCGACAAGACAGAAGAATGAAGTCTCCTGCTTGCAGGTAGCCGGGGTAAAATCCGGCATCCCCTTTTGGTCTATTTCTGCCCAGTTCTTGTGTGTTTATTATGCTTAGTTAAATGGAAGCCTCCCAGCCTAGGCTGCGGGCTGGGCAAAGGTAGATGGCACTTTAGGTGCCTAGGAGCTTATCTCCTCCGCTCGACCCCACTTGTGGGGCAATGCGGCTATCCGGCTGGTGATCCGGATTTGGGGTGCCCCTGTCCCGATGTCCCTTTAGGTCACCTTCTCCCGCTTGGCCTTCTCCCTTTGCTAAGGGGGGGGGGGGTGTGTAATGTGCATGAGTGCTTTATTTTACTGTGAAAAGGTCTTAGTGTCAGCGCATGGACAGGGCTGCTGGGGCCTGTTTTTCATTGTTTGTTTTTCCCTCCCTTCCCGCTGTCTCCGTCCCGCCCCTTGCTTCCCTGGTCTCATTGGAGACCTGGACGCTGCAGCCGGTGGGGGAAGAGCTTCCTTGCTGCTGAAAACTACACAGGTAAAATGGCCCCACCATTGCGCACGTGGGGCCGTTCTTATGCTATGGCTGCTTGTGCATCATTTTTCTCCCTGGGGCATTTCTACTTATGGGGAATGTTGTTGTTTCACATAGGGGGATATGTGCTCCAGTGGCTGCGATTGTTCACTTTACCTTTGTGATTCGTATATATATATATATATATATATATATATATATATATATATATATATATATTTAATGTGTAGTGTGTATGTGTGTATATATATTATGTATGTTTATATATATATATATATATATGTATTTATATATGTATGTGTATGTATGTACAGGTATGTTTATATATATATATGTATGTGTATTTTTTGCACTCTGCTTTGCCTTGAAATTACATGTGTCATGTATATTTATTCAAGATGTTTAAGCTAGCCATATATGTTTGCCTTATTGGTTATGTATGATTGTAGCTGGGGGACTGACTGTGGTCTCTTTTCCCCCACAGATTCTGGGATCCCCTCACTGCAGTGGCTCTCCCGGTCTGTTATACCTGGCTAGTCTTAGTCTCTAAATTGGGATTTTCCTAGGTTTAAAAAAAAAAAAAAATCCTCCCACTTCCGGGACTTTAATTATAAAGGGGCATCCCGGGTTGCTTATTGCGTAAAACCCTGGGTTGTTGCGAATACCATAAATTCACCATATGGAGGCTTCCAATGTTACCGGAAATGGCTCCTCGGGGCCATCCAGGTTGTGTGGGGGCTGTGGGGTTCCGCTCCCAGGCGATGTCATATTATGTGTTCCATGTGCTCAGCAGAACATTGTGCTCCAGTCCGTTGCTCCGGCTTCTGGCTCCTCGCAATTTCCGTCATCTCCTATCCCCCCCCAACCTAGTCCGGACCCCGTGTGACACTGTCAAAAATGGGGATTCACTTTCCGAGGTGCATGCGCGGTTGGCCAACCTCGAGAAAATTATCTCCGCTTCAGTAGCTCAGAAGGCTACGGCAAAGCGGAAGCACCTTGCTCCGGCAGTACCTGCCCCGGAGGATGAGGTATCTGAATTTTTGGATTATTCCGATTGTCCCCCTGATGAGGAGGGGGAACTTCTTGAGGAATCGGATGAGCCTGCAGACCAGCTATTGTTTGATACTGCTGGTCATCAGGCTGTGGGGGTGTCCCTTTACACTCCTTCTATTTTGGCTCAAATGTTTAAAGTTTTGGCCTTGGATCCGCCTGCGGTGGTCCCTCTGCCAAAAGGTGAGTTGTTTGATGTACCCCAGCCGCGTTTGGTGTTTCCCATGCAACAGCACTTTGAGAAGCTTGTCCTTAAGGAATGGGAACAACCCACGCGCCTGGCTGGAACTCCTCCTAATTGGGATAAGCGTTACCCCTTTCCAGAGGACTTGGTGAAGCTTTGGTCAGTGCCCCCCGAAGTTGACACCCCGGTGTTGGGGTTGACTGGCCCGGCTGCGTTGCACCTTTCTGGCACCACTACCATTAAGGATGGTGAGGATCGTCGGATTTATCATTCGGCTCGCCATGGTTTTATCAGTGCCGGCTCGACACTACGGCCAATTTGTGCTTCGGCGCTTCTGTTGCTGGCTGTTAGATCCATGATTAGGGATCTGCTTGCAGATCTTGATCCCGCTTGTGATATGATTAGCTCTCTCAAGCAGTGTGAGTCGTTTGTTTCTTTTGCCCTGACTGCTCAGGACGATGCTCTTGCAACGAGTAGCAGGACAGCGGCATTGCTGGTGGCTATTCGTCGGTCTATATGGCTGCGCCAGTGGACGGCGGACCTTAATTCTAAAAAGGTGCTTACAGCGCTACCCTTCGTAGGTTTACGCCTTTTTGGCGAGAAATTGGATGCTGTTACCAAGGATGGTAAGTTGCCTCAGTTCAAGAAACCTTGTCGCTCCTTCAGGGGTGCGAGTTCCTTTAGTCCCTCCTTTCGAGGAGCCAGAGCGGGCAGAGGGGCTTCCCTTCCCGTTACCGGGGCTGTAGGTTGGTCCCGGGGAAGAGGTCGTGGCCGTCCCGGTCAGTCCTGGGGCGCCAAGCCCAAACCTACTGCTAAGCCCGCTCAGCAATGAGGGGCTGCCCTCACCCGTGCGGGTGGGGGGACAATTGCGACACTCCTCCCTTGTTTAAGGCCGGGAGTCTCCGGACACATAGATCTGGGAGCCCGGTTACAGACCGGAGTTCGAGTCTCGCCCTCCCTCACGGGTTTTCCTGGAAATGGCGGTCATCCGGCTGGTGCCGCACTTAGAGATGGGCCTCAATTTTTACACCATTCTCTTCGCAGTCCCCTAGAAGGACGGGTCAGCTTGTCCCGTCCTGCATCTGAAGTTTTTCAAACTTCCCAGGTTCCCCCTTGCTCTAGCCAGGGTGGTGTCCTTTCGGGGAATACGGTCGGATATCGGTCAACACAGGGTGTTGCTCACTCAGTCCAAGGTCTGTCTGATTCAGGAGTTGGTTTGGAGCCTTCTTTCCAATCCTCGGCCGTCTGTTCTGGAGCTGAGAGCCTTCCGTCTGGTTCTTGCTCTTTTGTCCCATCATGGTCTGGGCCTTCTGGTTCGGCTACGCTCGGACAGTCAAGCAGCGGTTGCTTACTTCAATCATCAGGGAGGGACTTCCAGTCTGGGTGCTCTGAGTGGAGTCCCTGATCCTGACCTGGGCGAAGACACATGTTCCTTGTCTCTCGGCAGTCTGCAGTCCGCTCCGGTGGGGGACACCGGAGGTGGTCCTGTTTTCCTTTCACCACAATTGCAGGCTCCCGATCTTTGTGTCACCCTCCCAGGATCCTCTGGCTCGGGCGGCGGAAGCCATATCCCTGAGCCGGGGGAACCCGGGTTTTCTGTACCTGTTTCCTTCGATACTCATGCTAGGCTGAGTGGTATGGAAGCTGGTTCTGGAAAGGGTGTCCGCCATTCTCGTGGCCCCAAGAGGACCAAGACGAGTGTGGTGCGCAGACATCGTTTGGCTGACAGCGAATCAGCTCGTTCTGCCTCTTCGGCCCGATCTGCTCACTCAGGGTCGGCTGTCTTACCCCAGTTTACCAACGCTGGTTTTGATGGCTTGGCTGCTGAGACCTCCATCTTGAAGGAGGAGGGTCTTTCTGACTCGGTTATTAAGACTCTGATCGCTGCCTGAAAGAGGTCTTCTTCTATCACCTACTATAGGACTTGGAAAGCCTATATCGCTTGGTGTGAGGTTAGATCTTTGCCTTGTAGGGTCTTTTCGGTCTCCAGGATTCTGGAGTTTTTACAATCAGGGCTGGACTCTGGTCTTCAGCTGAGTACTTTGAAAGGGTAGGTTTCTGCCTTATCTATCTTTTTTCAGAAGCGTTTCGCGCTTCTTCCTTTAGTTAAAACTTTTTTCCAGGGGGTTACGCATGTGCGGCCTCCCAGGAAACCATTACTCCCTGTTTGGGACTTGAATTTGGTTCTTTCTGCTCTTCAGGCTCCTCCTTTTGAGCCTTTGCAAGATATTGCTTTGTCTACCCTGACTCAGAAGATTGTCTTCTTGGTAGCTATCACTTCGGTTCGGCGTGTCTCGGAGTTGGCGGCCTTGTCTATTCAGGCGTCCTACTTTGAGAGGCATCAGGACAAAGTGGTCTTTCGGTTCAAACCAGACTTTCTTCCTAAGGTTGTTTCTGCTTTTCATTTGAATCAAGATATTGTTCTTCCCTCCCTGTGTCCTAAGCCTAAGAATGACAAGGAAAGGGTTTTGCATTGTTTGGATGTAGTACGCTGTGTTAAGTACTATTTGATTATTACTTCTCCTTTTCGTAAGACTGATGCCTTTTTTATTATGCCCTGTGGGCCTAGGAAGGGTTTGGCGCCGGCCAAATATTCCATTAGCAAATGGATACGTCAGGCTATTATTGCGGCCTATTCTGCTAAGGGGAAAGTTCCTCCTTTTCGTATCACTGCTCATTCTACTCGCGCCGTTGGAGCGTCTTGGGCTTTTCAGCACCAAGCTTCTGTTGAACAAGTTTGTAAGGCCGCTACTTGGTCTTCTGTTCATACTTTTTCTAAGTTTTACAAGGTTGATGTGCGGGCCTCAGCGGATGCTGTTTTTGGCCGCAAAGGTTTGCAGACTGCAGTCATTTAAGTTATGCTTCACCTTGCCTTTGGATACCCATCCCTTGTGGACACTGCTTTTGGATGTCCCGATCGTAAGTATTAAAAGGGAAGCGGGGTGTGTGGCACACCGATAATATCCATTTTTCAGGTGCGTACTCACAAAATGGTATTTTGTTCTCCCTTCTGGACCTAGGAAGGGTTTGCCTCCGGCTAAATCCACTATCAGCAAGTGGATTCGTCAGGCGGTGGTGCAAGCCTATTCTGCTAAGGGGAAGGAGCCTCCCTTCCGCTTTACTGCTCATTCTACTCGTGCTATTGGTGCCTCTTGTGCTTTTCAGCGGATGCTGCTTTTGGCCGCAAAGTTCTGCAGATGGCAGTGGTTTAAACTACCCGCTGTTACTTTTGGGGATCCCACCCTACCTTACGGACACTGCTATTGGATGTCCCATGTGTAAGGAATATTCTGGAACAGGACGTGCTGTATACTTGGAATAATACAATTCTGTGAGTACTCACCTGTAGAATTGGTATTATAAGTATACAGCATGTCCTGTTCCACCCCGCCCTTGTTAGCATTATTTTTGGTTACCTCTGTATGGTGATTGTTCATTTTGTGTTTATTATTCTCCCGGCTTCTTGTTTAACTGCTTTTCAATACTGGGAATTGGTGGGAGGTTCCTGGCTATTTAAGGGGCCGGGAGTGGCCACAAGTTTTTTCTGCAGTCCAGCGCCATCTTGTGGATGTATAACCCATGTGTAAGGAATATTCTGGAACAGGACGTGCTGTATACTTATAATACCAATTCTACTGGTGAGTACTCACAGAATTGTATTTTTGCCCACCTCAACTCACCTCTGCCCACCTAACCTCTTTCCACTTAACCTTTGCTGAGGTGACCTTTCCCTGCCTTACCTTCGCCCACTTCTTCTCACCTCACCTTTACCCACTTCTGGCAACCTTAACTCTTCCACTTCATTTCACCCCACCTCTTCCTGCCAGCTCTGCTCACTTTTGCATATACATAAAGGCATTGCAGTTTACATTGTTTTTGCTGCTCTTTGAAGTGGAAAATACAACAATGTGGCTCCTTGACCATGGTTCCAGGTAGCCACCTTCTATCTTTAGACTGGCTAGTTTATATTTGTTCTACACTGGCAGCTTTGATTTCAAAGCCAAAGTGTGATGTCCATAGATCGCAAAATAACTTAATAAAAATTTGTTTAAACATGCTAGATAGAGAGCTGGACAACAAAATGATGTGGTGGAGGGGGGCATTCAGATTGATAGAGTGGGGAAGCATGCAACCCTCGTTTTACATACTTGCGCTCGCCTGGCGAGATGCAGCCTTGCAATTGGCTGCTGGCAGTCACATGGTCCGTGCTCCGAAAGCAAAAAGGAATCTGGTCCACATTTTCCTGAGGGATCACAGAGTGGGTGAATAAAAACGGGGGTTGCAGGGGGATCCTGCAATCTTGATGCCCCTGTGCGCCTGTCACTTTGTAGTCCAGCACCACTTTAACGCGGACCTAAACCCTTGGCTGGCCCTAGAACCTGGTTGATTGCCCGTCTCCAGTTCATTCTGATTTAAATTGTCCCACTGTGTGAAATCGATCATGATTGGCACAAATTTTACTCTCCCCGCAATCCTGTAATGCATGGCCGCATTTCCAGCACCCGGCAGCTGAGGCTCGCTCTGGTGCTCAGCCAATCCGATGGACTAGGAGCAGAAGCGCACCACAGACTGCCAGGGAAACTGAGGATGTGATCACTCCGTATGCCAGAGCTCTGTATACATGGCTTACAGTACTGATTGAACAAGAGCCCATACATGCACCATGGAGCTGACTGAAAAATGACTTTGGAGGGTGATCTGGGAGTTTTTACTCAGATCCCAATTCGGGGTGCCCCAGAACGGACCAAAATCTGAGGTGGTCAAAATCCCAGTTTTTGGTCTTTAAGAGCTCACCTTGCCAATTAGCAAATTGACTAACCTGGCTTATTCTCCAGTAGAGGGCGAACTTCTGCAGAGATGAATGCAAAAAAGAAGCCCCTCCCGGTCCATAACTACCTGGGACCTCCCACCAATTCCCCAGTTGTCTTCTCTGCAGGGAGCGAGCAAGACAGAAGATGAAGCTTCTCTTACTTGCAGGTAAGCCGGACTCGCGCCCGGCCCCCTTTTTTGTCCCTATTGCTGCCAGGACCCTCCTAAATTGTCCCTGTATTGAGCCTCCCAGCTTCGGCTGTGGGTCCTTGGTAAAGGTAGGAGCACCCTCTGGGTGCTTTAGGAGTGCTGCTCCACCGTGAGACCCCACCACGGGGTAGGCGGTGATCCAGGTTTTTGGTGATCCTGGTGTGGGATGCCCCGTCCCTACATGCCTATGGCCTTATTATGGCAGGGTTCCCACTCACCCTTCCGGGTCCCTTACTCTCCTCCACGCAGTGTGTGTGTTTGTTCACTTTACAGGTGTATGTGTGTGTGAGTGCTTTTACGTTCGGCCCGCGCGCACGCTCTCTTGCGGCGGCGGGCCCGTTCTCTACTGGTCGGCTCCGCGGCCATATTGGCCGGGGAGCGCGACCTTCTGCCTTCCTCAGTGAGGGGGGGCGGGGCCTGGCGCTCGCCCGCGTCGGCGGAGCGTGTCGGCGTCGGCCCTCCCCCCTCGGTGTCGTCGGCCGGCTCCAGCCCTATCGGCTGGAAGCGCGGCTTGGGGGGCGGGGCCATTTGCTGGTCCGTGCTGGCCCCCCCCTCTCCTCCTGTGGATGCCATGTTCTCGTGAGTGCCCCATACGGGCTCCTTTAGCTGATAATCTTATATATTTGCGGTACATGTCGCCGGGCGTTATTGTGCCCGCGGGCTACATACCTCCGGGGCATAGATGTTTATTGGATATATTCTTAGTTTGGTATATATATATATATAATGGTGTGTGTGCCTATATGCCTTTTTAATTGCTATGCATGGGTGAAAATTGTGTGTGTATATATATATATATATATATATATATATATATATATATATATATATATATATATATATGCAGTCATATGTCTGTATATGAGTATTTCGGCTGTGTGACTGTAATATCTATGCTAGGGCATCCCTTACTATGCTGCTCTTATGTGACCTATTTTGTGTGTTACAGGTGTCCCCGTATAAGTGCATTTTAAGGGGTCTCTCCCGGTCCTGGGGTCCCTAGATATAAATATTGTCCATCCCCAAAAATCCTCCCACCGGGACTTTTAAGGGGCATCCCGGGTTGCTTATGCGTAATTCCCTACGGTCTTGCGACTGACCACAAAAATTCACCATATGGAGGCTCTGCAGGATACCATGCCCTGCGTCCCTTCGGGACAATCCGGGCCATGTGTGGGGTATCCCTTACGGGGGAGAATGTGCTGATCGGTATACCATGCACACAAAAGGCCATAACGCGGCAGTCTGGTACCCAGCCTTCAGGGTCGGCTCCTCCCGCTTCATCGCCTTCCCCTCCCCACCTGATCCATACCCCAAGTGACATTGGTACTATTGGGGAGTCGCTTTCTCATGTTTGGGCTAAGTTGGCCAGCATAGAGAAAATGATTGCTAGCACGGTGGGCAAGAATCCCCAGGCTAAAAAGAGACAGTTGTCGTCGGCCCAGCCCTTGTGGGACACTGACGATGAATCCGTCGAATTGTCCGATTATTCCCCGCTTGAGGAGGGGGAATTGTATCAGGATTCAGAGGCGGACTATGGTCAGCCTGGGAATTCCAATGCCGGGCAGGCACTGGGGGATGCCCTTGATACGGCCACTGTTTTGTCACATTTATTGGAGGTGTTGGATATTGATCCACCTGAGGTGCCCCCTCTTAAGAAGGGGGAATTTTTGGGGGCCCACAAGCCCCGTCTGGAATTCCCTACCCAGGGTCATTTTGATGCGCTGTTACTTAGGGAATGGGAGAGGCCCTGTCGGCTCCCTGGTGTACCTCAGGTATGGGATAAGAAGTATCCCTTTCCGGTGGAGGCGGTCAAGCGCTGGTCTTCTCCTCCCGAGGTCGACGCGCCTGTGTTAGGTTTGACCAACTCTTCTGTACTGAACACCCCTGAGGCCTCTTCACTTAAGGATGGCGAGGACAAGCGCCTGGATCAGATGGCATGCCACGCATTTGCCAACGTGGCCTCGACCCTGCGACCGGTTAGTGCATCTGCCATGGTGTCGCTGAATAACGCTCAGCTGTAATTAAGAAGTGCGAGGTGTTCATGAATTTTGTCATGGCTGCGATGGAAGACTCCATTGTCGTGTGTAGTAGGACGTCAGCCTTGCTGGTGGCCATGCGCAGACTGGTCTGGCTCCGTCAGTGGACAGCGGACGTTGGCGCCAAGAAGTCACTCACAGCTCTCCCCTTCTTGGGGGCGCGGCTGTTTGAAGATAAATTGGACGCTGTTGCTAAAGGAGGTAAGTTAACTCAGCGGAGGAAGCAGCGCCGTCCCTTTCGGGGGGCGGGCTCGTTCACTCCTTCCTTTCGAGGGGCCAGAGCGTCTAGGGGTCTGGCCTTCTTGGGGGTCAGGGGCTCGTCCTGGAACAGAGGCAGAGGTCGGGCATGTCCCGCGGCTGCCTGGGGTTCCAAGCCCAAGCCTGCCGTTAAACCGGCTCAGCAATGAAGGGGCGCCCTCACCCGTAAGGGTGGGGGGACGGCTGCGGCTCTTCTTCCAGGTCTGGGCCCGGGAGGTCACAGACAATTGGATCTTGGAAGTGGTCTCCTCCGGGTGCAAGCTGGAGTTCGAGTACTGGCCGTCCCCAAGATTCTTAAGGTCTCGGGTGCCCTTGGACCCTCAGGCTGCGCAGGGGCTCCTGTTGGCAGTGAAAAGCCTTCTGGAAATGGGGGTTGTATGCCCGGTGCCTCCGCTGGAAAGAGGCAAGGGTTACTACTCCAACCTTTTGACGGTTCTCAAAAAGGAGGGTTCGGTGAGACCCATTCTAGATCTCAAGGTTCTCAACAGGTTTATCAGAGCCAAAAAGTTCGCATGGAGACTCTGCGCTTGGCTATCAATTCCCTTCGCCAAGGGGATTTCATGACATCCATAGACATCAAGGATGCGTATCTGCATGTTCCGATTTTTCAGGCACGTCAGAGTATTATTCATAACACAAGTTTGTAATATACATCTCTTAAATGAACAATGACATCATAAGTAGAATTTTATGAATCAAATTCTTGTATTTTAGCCATTTTGTCAATCATGCTTAGCCCCTGGTGCCTTCACAGAATGTCCATTAAATTGCATCCTCCCCTGTTTTCAGGCTGGATATGAGCCAATGGCCTTCTCTGTCTGTAGCAGGGTCATGCCTTGCCAGGCACTATGCTTCCTCAGAGCCAAAAAGTTCCGCATGGAGACTCTGCGCTCGGTTATCTATTCCCATGACATCCATAGACATCAATGATGCGTATCTGCATGTTCCGATTTTTCAGGCACGTCAGAGATTCCTCCGGTTTGCGGTGGGGGATCTACATTATCAATTCATAGCTCTTCCCTTCGGTCTGACCTCGGCACCGAGGGTCTTCACCAAGGTTTTGACTGCTCAGATCTCAGGGCATTCGCATTGTGCCTTATCTGGACGATCTGTTGATCTCTGCTTCTTCCCTTCAGCAGGCAGAACTGGACACCCTCCAGGTGGTGTCGACCCTGGAGAGATTCGGCTGGGTGATCAACCGCACCAAGTCTTCTCTCTCCCCGTCTCGAGTGATTTCATTTTTCTGGGCATAAATGTGGATACCAGTCAGGCCAGAGTGTTTCTTCCCCAGACCAAGGTGCAGGGGATTCAGGACCTGATCCGTCTTCTTCTGGCCAGCCCTTGTCCCTCTATCCGACAGGGGATGAAACTGGTGGGCCTGATGGTGTCCTCCTTCGAGGCGGTGCCATTTGCCCAATTTCACATGAGATCTCTTCAACTTCTCCTATTGACGTATTGGGACAGGAGCCCACAGTCTTTGGATCAACCTTTTAGGATGTCTCCCAGGGTTCGACAGTCGTTTCGTTGGTGGCTGGACTCGAGCAATCTGGTGAAGGGCAGATCCTTTCTGGTCCCTTGTTGGGAGACGGTTACCACGGATGCCAGCCTGTCGGGTTCGGGAGGTTATTGGAAGAGTCATCAGTTCAGCGGGGTGTGGGGTCCCCAGGAGGCTCACACCCCCATCAATGTATTGGAGCTCCGAGCCATTCGTCTGGTTCTGGCTCGGTTAACCCCACAGTTACGGGGTCTTCCGGTTCAGGTGCATTCGGACAACCGAACGGCACTGGCCTGCATAAATCACCAAGGAGGGACTCGCAGCAGGAGTGCCCTCAGGGAAGTCTCTCTGATCCTGCGATGGGCGGAGAGCAATGTTCCTTGCCTTTCGGCAGTCTACATTCCGGAGGTGGAGAATACGGAGGCGGATTCCCTGAGCAGGGGGTCCTCTCGCCACGGAGAGTGGTCTCTCAACCCCGAGGTCTTTCTGGATCTTTGCCGCAAGTGGGGGACTCCGGAGGTGTATCTCTTTGCCTCGAGGCACAATCACAAGCTTCCGGCGTTTGTGTCTCTTTCCCAGGATCCCCTTACCTTGGCAGTGGACGCCTTGTCTCTGGCGTGGAAGGACCTGGGTTTTCTGTACCTGTTTCCACCTGTCTGCATGCTGGGCAGGGTAATTCGCAAACTGGTTCTAGAAGGGGCACCAGCGATTCTGGTGGCTCCAAGGTGGCCAAGAAGGGTTTGGTACGCAGACGTCGTAAGGATGGCCGTAGACCAGTGCCGACTATCCCAGGGTCATCTACTTTAGCCCAATTTACAAACGCTGGCTTTGACGGCCTGGCTACTGAAACATTCATCTTGAAAGAGGAAGATTTGTCTGAGGCAATTGTTCAGACCCTGATTAGGGCTAGGAAGTGGTCCTCTTCTGGCATTTACTATAGGACTTGGAGGTCCTATATTGATTGGTGTGAGGCTAGGGCCTTGCCTTGCAGGGTTTTTTCTGTACCTAGGATTTTGGAGTTTCTTCAGCATAATCTGGACCTGGGGTTCCAGCTTAGTACTTTGAAAGGACAGGTTTCTGCTCTGTCGGTTTTCTTCCAGAGGTGTTTTGCCTTACACCCGTTGGTTAAGACTTTTTTCCAAGGGGTGGCGCATGTGCAGCCCCCTCGAAAAGCTGTAGTTCCTGTTTGGGATTTGAATTTGGTTCTTTCGGCTCTGCAGGGTCCTCCTTTTGAGCCGCTACATGATATTGCTCTTTCGGTTCTCACGCAGAAGGTTGCCTTCTTGGTGGCGATTACCTCGGTTCGGCGTGTCTCTGAGTTGGCGGCTCTATCGATTCAGGCCCCTTACTTAGAGAGACACCAGGATAAGGTGGTGTTTCGTTTTAAACCGGATTTCCTTCCTAAGGTGGTGTCTGCTTTCCACCTCAATCAGGATATTGTTCTCCCTTCCTTGTGTCCTAAGCCTAACAATGACAAGGAGAGGGTTTTGCACAATTTGGACGTTGTCCGCTGTGTGAAGTACTATTTGGTGACTACTTCTTCCTTCCTCAAGACGGACGCTTTTTTCGTGGTGCCCTGAGGGCCCAGGAAAGGTTTGACACCTGCTAAGTCTACAATTAGCAAATGGATTCGTCAGGCCATTGTTGGAGCCTATTCTGCTAAGGGGAGGACTCCCCCTTTTAGGGTCACTGCGCACTCTACTCGTGCTGTGGGTGCATCCTGGGCTTTTCATCACCAGGCTTCTGTTGAACAAGTTTGTAAGGCTGCTACTTGGTCTTCTGTTCATACTTTTTCCAAGTTTTACAAGGTTGATGTGCGGGCTTCAGCGGATGCTGTTTTTGGCCGCAAGGTTCTGCAAGCTGCAGTGGTTTGAGTTAGTGCATTCTTTACGGTTTATGTTTCCCACCCTTGACGGACACTGCTATTGGATGTCCCAACTGTCAAGACTTATTGAAGCGGAGTGTATGTCACACTTGGAACAATACCGTTTTGTGATTACTGTTTGGTATTCTGGATCCTTTATATGGTGAACCATTGTTTTTTTTGTTTGAATTGTTATATTTGGTTCTTCCTGGTCCCTTTACTGCTATCTGACACTGGGGAATTGGTGGGAGGTCCCAGGTAGTTATGGACCGGGAGGGGCTTCTTTTTTGCATTCATCTCTGCAGAAGTTCACCCTCTACTGGAGAATAACCCAACTGTCAAGACTTATTGAAGCGGAGTGTATGTCACACTTATAATATCCGTTTTAAAGGTGAGTAATCACAAAACGGTATTATTCATAACACAAGTTTGTAATAAACATCTCTTAAATGAACAATTACATCATAAGTAGAATTTTATGAATCAAATTCTTGTATTTTAGCCATTTTGTCAATCATGCTTAGCCCCTGGTGCCATCACAGAATGTCCATTAAATTGCATCCTCCCCTGTTTTCAGGCTGGATATGAGCCAAGGGCCTTCTCTGTCTGTAGCAGGGTCATGCCTGGCCAGGCACCCACTATGCTTCCTTAGAAATTCCTGTAGGAAAGGGATACATCTTGATTACCTGCCATTACATCTATGCCAGACTACCTCTCTGCTGCTTTAACTAGTGGAGCCTGAAATGATTTTGTGAGTTTTATGATTTAATGCTGCACACGGTTTTTACTAGAATGGTCACTGATATTGTGATTTTCTAATTCTTCTCAGTCACCCTAGTCACCATGAGCATTGTGCTTATTATTCTCAGTTTCGTTAGCCTGGTTTGGCAGAGAGCGGTGCTAGGTGGTATAGGGGGGTTCAAAGAATCTAAAAGCCCTCTATTAAAGTGGACCAATTTGGACCTGGAGCCTATAAGACTCCAGTTGATCCGGGATGCCCCACTGTGTAAAACCTCCCCGAGTCACCTGTAAAACTCCTCCCAGATCCAACAGCGTGAGCCGTGGATGCCTTCTGCTATACATTTAGCAGGGCATGAGCCTGCGCCAAGCTTTTGCGGACTGTTAGAGGGTAGTGGGGATGCAGCCACCACATTGCTCGGCTCTTCTCTGCATTTAACAAGCAGAGCAGAGCTTGCTGATTGGGCGAGAGCTGATGTGCTGTAGGGTCGGGTAAGGCGAGTTTACTAGACAACCTGGGGGGTTTCACGCAGTGGGACATCACAAATTGGGGTGCCCTGGGGGCAAGGACCAAAACTGCAGATAGCAAAAATCCTGGGTATTTGTCCACTTTAAAGGCACAAGGCAGAGAACGCTTCCCTAAAACGAAAAGCATTTGCATGGGGCATTCAAGCCAAGGATAATGGAATTTCTCTCTGAATCCCTTGCAGTAGGCATGTCCATGCAAATGATCCCTTTACACCTCTTAATGATATATATCCCAAACGCATGGATCAGCCAGGGTGTGCAATGCTCTGCAATGGCTCTGGCGAAAATGTCTCCATCCACACATATATGTGGACACGTGTTTCGGGGTGTTGGCATCAGCACAGGGCTGGAGTTAATGACAACTTGGGGTGTGAGGCTTGGAGTGCCAGAACAACGTCTTAAGTCTGGTTAGGGACTTTATGATTCTATAATCAAAACTTATAATAAAGAGTATCCAGGACGACCAAGGGGAAACTGCTTCTGAGATTTCCGTTGTGGCCAGTGTGGTATAAAAGGCCTTAGGTTTGTCTGTTTTTAAAAATTTACCCTGTGTGAAACGTAAAAAGAAAACTAAAATAAATTGTGTTACTATTCACTAAAATTACAGATGACCAGTAGAGGAGTTAGATATAATGCATAGATTGGGAATACTCCAAGATCAGTGGTGGTGCGGTGTTGTATTTCACATTTACCAGGCAATGATTTGGGATGCCGCGTTATTTAAAGTGATTTTTCCCTATCCCTTTGCGTCCCCTAATTTGGTTTCCAAAAAAGGAGGGTGAGTACAAATTACGGCTCTAAAGTTTGTCAGGAGTGAAATGTCTGGTCATGCTGGCTCTACCCCAGCCTGCCGGCACACAGCATGTACTGTACCAGAGCTGCTGTACTACTGCCATCTTGCCAGTTATAGGACATCCCTCGGAAATAAGCTCTAACACCTATTTTATTCTTAGTATACAGTACGTCCTGCTCCAGATATAGTACTTACACTTGGGTTATCCTCCGCCAGATGGCGCTGCACTGCAGAGACATGCAAAACAGGCTCCTCCTGGCCCCTCAAATACCCGGAGACCTCCCACAAATCCCCAGATTTCTCTGCAGTGCCGACTGCGAAGACATGAAGTATCACTCTCTCGCAGGTGAGCGGGGCTATTAAAGCCTGCGGCCCTGTTGGACTATTCCCACCCGTCCTCCTCGTGATGTGCCTCCCAGCCTGGGCTGCGCTGGTCGGGTGAAGGTAGGCAGCACCATGTGTGCTTAAGGAGCGCTGCTCCACCGCAGTCCCCCACCAAAGGGTAGGCGGTTTAGGATGATGGTGAGCCTCTAGGGGATGCCCCTCCCGCATTATTGTCCATGCCCCATGTAGCGGTGGGCCCGTAGTTCAGGGGGGAAGAAGGGGGGGGGTGTGCCTGTAGTGTCTGTGTATGATTGTCACGTATATGGCACTTAGTCTGTCTTTGGACTTTTATAAATATATGGTGTCAGCCGCCGCGCCTTTTTGTGTTTTACTCGTATAACTGCCGCCGCGCGCGTTTTTTCCTCCGTTGGATGTTCCGCGCCAGGCGGCAGCGTTACCTCAGACACCTCTGTGTCCTCATTGGCTGAAGTTGGACTTCGCGCTCTTTGAGAGGGCGGGGCCTGTTCTGGCGCGCTCCGCATCATGGCTCGCTCTGGCCCGCCCTTCTAGGTACATGGCGCCATATTGTCTGTTCGCGTGCGACGCGTGGGACGTTCCTGCTTGCCGTGGTCCGTAAGTTCCCTCTCGGGCGGCTTATACTCATTATAGTGTTTCGCTTCGGACACCATTCTTTTCTCTTTGTGTCTTTCAGACTGGTGAACACCATTGGCTTCTCCCGGCCCGTTGTATTTGATAGCGGCCCTTTTAAAATTCTCCCACTAAAATCCCTAGCGGGTCTTTGGGGCATCCAGGGTTGCTTATAGCGTCAATCCCTGCTGGCATATTGAGCCTAAATAATCACCATATGGAGGCATCTCAGAATTATGTGACCGGGGTCCCCCTGGGACAAGACCAGCTGTGTATAGCGTGTGGACAACCCCATGCTGATGCTGACAGGGCACGGGTCTGCGTACCCTGTGCCGAGCAAGCACTTGCTCTGCAATCAGGCCTGCCAGTGGCTGCACCTCGTTTCAATTCGCCTATCTCCCCATGCTTAAATCTCACTCCTGCTGAGTCGCATACAAGTGGGGATTCGCAGCCTGTTGTGTCTTCTAGACGGCCTACGGCTGAACAGATTATCACGAGGTTGTCAGAGCGCAAGGGCCCTGGTAAGAAGCGGCACTTGACGCCTCATGTTAGTGTTCTCCATATGGGAACTGAGGAGTTTACTTATACCCCTTCTGAGGAAGGAGAGCTCTTCTCTGACTCAGGCTCATCTGATGGTCCGGGAAGTCATGACGATTCTGTCCATGAATACTGGACCCAGAGTAACACTTATGATCTGTTGATTAAGGTCTTTGAGGTTCTGGCTATCTCTTTCCCTGGTGAGGCTCCCAAGCAGAGAGGGGAGCGTTTCCATACAGTAACAGCACGTTTGGAATTCCTGGAGCAGGCACATTTCCAGACTCTTGTACTCAAGGAATGGGAGTGCCCCAGTAAACTGCCAGGGGTCCCTGGGGACTGGGATAGGAAGTATCCTTTCCCCCCTGAGGTGGTTAATTGTTGGTCACCCCCCCCCCCCCCCGTGGTGGATGCCCCGATCATAGGGGTTCCTAACCCCCCCCACCTTTATTGCAGCCCCTGCTTATACTACCCTTCGGGATGATGTGGACCGGTGCATTGATCTGCTGGCCTACCACGCCTTTTCTTGTGCAGGGACGGCACTGCGCCCGGTCTGTGCCGCGGCTATTACTGCCGTGGCCGCTAGAGCTCTAATTAGCAAGATGCTTGCTCGTTGCCCTGATGATCTCCCCTGGGATGTGTTTAATGCACTCTCCAGTTGTGATATGTTTGTAAAATTTATCCTATTAGCGTTGGATGACACCATTAAAATGTGTGCAAGAACTTCTGCCCTTGTGGTGGCTATACGTCGCTTGGTCTGGCTGCGACAGTGGGGTGCTGACGATGCTTCTAAAAAGACTCTTACCGGGCTTCCCTTTAGAGGGTTACGCCTGTTTGGGGCCCGTCTAGACCTGTTTGTTAAGAAGGGTAAGTCACCGCAACGCAGGCGGCCGTCTCGGCCCCCTAGGGGCAGGGGCACCCCTACCATAGTGTTAAACCAGGGCTGTCCTTCGCGGGGACTCGCGCAGACTCCTGCCCCGGGAGCAGCTGACAACGCCCTGGCCCCTCCGGCGGGGCTAAGCCTAAATCTGATGGCTGCGGCACTTTGCTTTTGTCAGGAGGCATCACGCCTCATACTGGTGGATTCAGGAGGTAGTGTCCTCCGGATGCAAGATAGAGTTTGCTGTGCGGCCTCCCCCAAGATTATCAGGTCCCGGGTACTCCTGGTCCCTGCCTCTGTTCAGGTACTGGCGCAGGCCGTGCAAGGCCTGCGGGGTCTGAGGGGTCACTTGCAGATTGTCTTAACAGGCAGAGGCAGGGGCCGCTACACCAACCTTTCCACAGTCCCCCAAAAGGATGGGTCAGTCTGGCCCATTCTGGATTCACAGGTTCTCAGCAATTCTCCAATTACAGGCTTCTGTATGGAAACTCTGAGATGGGCCATCAGCGCCTTGTGCCCAGGGGGCTTCTTGCCGTCTGTGGAGCTCTAAGATACTTATGTTCACATCCCTGTGCCTTCAGGACACCAAGGCTCTTCAGGTTTGTGTTGGAAGTCCAACACTGCTAATTGTGGCCTTGTTATGTGGCCTCTCTTCAGCTCCCAGAGTGCTCACCCAGTTACTGACTGGGATGATGTCTCTGATGAGACCAAGGGGCGTCCGCGCGATGACCTAACTGGACGTCCTTTTTCACTTCCCAGTCTCTACGTCAGGCTAAGTTGGATACCCGGCTGGTGGTGTCCATTGGGAGTCATTTGGATGGGTGATCATTCACCCCAAGTCCTCATTGTCCCCTTAATTGGTAACTCCATTCCTAGGAATAAATCTGGATTCGGTTCAAACAAGAATCTTCCCTTCTCAGCAATAAAGTGGACAATCTGGTCGCATGGGCTCAGTCCCTCATTGCTGTCCCGGTCCCTTCACCAGGCAGGGATGCAGCTGGTGGGCACGTTGGTGGCTTGCTCAGAAGAGGTCCCTTATGCTCAGTTCCCCTTGGGCCCTTCTACGACTTCTATTGTTAATACAGGACAGGGATCCAGCATCCCTGGAGCAGGGTCTGTGTGCCTTCCCACCTGGTAAGGAGGTCCCTCTTGGAGTGGATGAACTCAAGGATCCTGTCTGGGGGCAGTTCCTTCTTGCCCCTTCCTGGAAACGGTCACCATGGATGCCAATCTATCAGGTTGAAAGGGGGGGGGGGTTCTTCTGAAACTCCCTGCGGTCCTGGGGGAGGTGGGGCCCTTAGAAGGTCCATGCACCTATCAATGTTTGAAACAGTGAGCGTTTTCAGTTGGTTCTATCTCGCTTGACTACTCCTCTTCTGGGCCCGCCTGTTTGGGGGCGCTCGGTCTGTCTAACGACAGTGTCCTACATTAATTATTGGGAGGGGCCTGGAGCAGGAGGACCCTCCAGGAAGTGTCTATGATCCTAATCTGGGTGGAGACAATGTTCCCTGCATATCAGTGATATTCGCTCTGGTGGGCTAATCCCTGTGTCACTATGGGGTCCAATCAGTTGTGGATCTGTTTGTGTCCCATCACTATCACAAGCGCTCGGCCCTTGTTTCCCTGTCCCAGGATCCTCTGGCCGTGGTCCGGATGCCTTAGTAACGTCATGGCTGGACGTTCTGTTCTGTATGTCTTTTCTCCATTCCCCCTGCTAGGCAGGGTTGTGCGCAAGATTGCTCTGGTAAGGGGACCAGTGATTCTGGTGGCCCCCGGGTGCCCTAGTAGAGTGTGGCTTGCAGACGTGGTACTGAGGGCAGTAGTTTCTGTACGTTCTGCCAGGAGTGCCAGCTCCTCACTCAGGGCCCCTTTACCTCACCCAATCTACAGACTCTGGCCTACACGGCCTGACTGCTGAAACATCCATCTTGATGGAAACAGGCTTATCTGTCTCGGTGATTGAGTCTATGGGAAGACTAGGAGCAAGCTTCTTCTTCTTCCCCTTCCTTCTGTTATAGGGTATGGCATACCCATATTGATTGGTGTGAGTCTAGGTCTCTTCCCTGTCGGGCGTTCTCGGTTCCCAGGGCTCTAGAGTTATTACAGCATGAGTTGGAGTTGATTCTCCAACTCAGTACTCTGATGGGTCAGGTTCTGCCCTGGCTGCCTTACCTTAGAAGTCTTTTGTTCAGTTTTCCTTGGTTAAGACTTCTTTCGGGGGTATTCAGGTGCGTCCCCCATGTAATCCTATGGTCCCTGTTGGGATTTGTATTTGATTCTGTCTGCCTTGCAGGGTTTTTCCCTTTGGTCCTATTCAGGATACTACCTGGCTGTTCTTACCCTCAAGGTTGCCCTTCTGGTGGCTGTTACTTCGGTCAGACGTGTGTCTGGCGGGCGTCTGTCTGTCTAGCCCCCTTTCTTTGAGATCACCAGGATGGGTGGTGTTCCGCCTGAAGCCGGGTTTTCTACCTAAGGTGGTGTCTTATGTTCATTGTTTCAAGATGTTGTTCTTCCTTCCTGCCTTATTCCTAGCAACCCTGAGGAAAGGGTTCTGCATTCCTTGAACAGGTGTTGGAAGTTTTTTCCTTGGTAGTCACTGTGTCCTTAGGAGAACTGATGTTCCTTTGGGCCTACGGCCACTCCATCCTGAAGTCGCCTTATTCAGCGGTCTGTGCCTGTGTGACCCCGCGGTGTCTTTGGTCCGTGAGTCCCACTTGGGTTTTTTTTTTATTGAATTGGGGGTATTTTGCTGCGGGATGCTCATGTGTGATTTTACTTATGTCTTTCAGGCGGGATACCATTGGGTTGTGGATTCTCCCTGCTCCACTCCTTTCTCCCCCTCATCCCCCCTTTATTAACTTCTGGGGGCATCCCGTGGAAGGGCATCCCGGGTGGCCTCTGTCTTAAGCCTGTACCAATTGCTGGCCTATTGCGCCTGTGCTAATCACCATATAGCATGGGATAGCGTGCTTGGGGGCCCTTCGGGGCAAGCCCGGCTGTGTTCCATGTGTGGGGTATCCCCTGTGAGTAACAGTGTCACGGTGTGCGTGCCGTGCACTGAAAGTGTCCTTGCGCTTCAAGCTGGTTTGCCTGCTTCACTTCCCAGCTCTGTGCCTCACTCGGCTTCACCTACTCCCCCGCTCCTGCAATTGGGCCCAGTGAGGGGAATGTTGGCAGGGAGTCACATTCTGATTTGGCTCTGCGGGTGGCTAACATTGAAAAGCAGCTTGCCATGAATGTTCCTAGGAAGGCCTCTGGCAATAAGAGACACCTGGACCCCAAGCCTGCTCCCCTTACTGAGATGTATGTGGGGATTGATGATCTTGGTGACTGTCACCCCCTTGAGATGGGGGAGCTCTCCCAGGATTCTGACTCCTCTGGGAACCAGCAGGAGGGTTGCGATAGTGACCCTGGGTCTGCGTCCGGAGAGGAATCATGGTAACCTGAGGACACTGATAATCTATTGTCACATATACTTGAAATTTTGCACATTGCTGCCCCTGAGGTAGCTAAAAGAAAGCAGGGGGAGCTTTTTCGCCCTGGTAAACAGCGTCTAGAGTTCCCTGAGCAGGAACATGTCACCACCTTGGTGCTTAAAGGATGGGAACGTCCTAACAAGTTGCCTGCTGTGCCCAAGGGTTTGGATAAAAGGTATCCCTTTCCTGTTGATCTTGTTAGGAGGTGGTCATTTCCCCCTGAAGTGGACGCTCCCGTGCTAGGCTTGTCCAATACTTCGGTCATGCTTTCCCCTGACACTACCACTCTGAGGGACGGTGAGGACCGGCGCATGGATCAATTGGCCTGCCATGCTGTTACCTGTGTGGGGGCTGACTTGCGCCCCTTATGTGCTGCCGCCATTACTGCTATTGCCCTTAAGAGACTGCTCAAGCGTCTCATTGATAGCACAACAGCTGGTAGCGTGGGGGAGGAATATAGGACTCTCTTACTTTGCACTGATTTTGTGGCCTTTATCCTTACTGCTATGGATAATGCTGTGCGGCTGTGTGGAAGGACCTCTGCACTCTTGGTGGCTATGCGCTGCTCGGTCTGGTTGCGCCATTGGGCAGCTGACGCTGCGGCTAAGAGAGCTCTCACTGGCCTCCCCTTCATGGGGCTGCGGCTGTTTGGGGAACGTCTTGATGTCCTAGCCAAGGATGGGAGGCTGCCTCAGCGTAGGAGGCAGTCTCAGCCCTTTCGGGGGTCCTCTGCCCCCTCCCTTCCTTTCGCATTCCCAGAGGGGGCCGTGTCTCCCTCCTCTCCAGTGGTCGCAGAGATTCTTGGGGCCGTGGCAGAACCCGTGGTCGTCCCGGTCTTTCATGGAATCCTAAGCCCAAACCCTCTACCAAGCCCCCTCAGGCATGAAGGGGCGCCCTCACCCATCCGGGTGGGGGGACGGCTTCGGCTCTTTGCTCACGTCTGGAGGCTTCATGTCTCAGACCGGTGGATTCAGGACGTTGTGTCCTCCGGTTACAAGATAGAGTTTGCAGCCTGCCCCCCCCCCCCCCCCCCCCCCCCCCCAAGATTCATCAGATCCCGGATGTCTTTAAACCCCCTGTCTGCTCAGGGGTTGCTTCTTGCGGTTCATTGCCTGTTAGAGTCCGGAGTCATTGGTTTGGTGCCTCATCAAGAAAGAGGTCAGTGGTACTATTCCAATCTTTTCACGGTCCCCAAAAAGGACGGCTCTCTGAGGCCCATTCTGGATCTAAAGGGCCTCAACAAATTTGTCAGATTCAAGCATTTTAGCATGGAGACGCGTCGCTCTGCTGTCAGTACCCTTCGCCCGGGCGACTTCATGACCACTGTGGACATCAAGGATGCTTATCTTCATGTGCCTATCTTCCCAGGTCATCAGAGATTTCTAAGGTTCGAACTGCAGGATCAGCATTACCAGTTTGTGGCTCTACCCTTCGGTATCACCTCGGCACCTCGGGTGTTCACCAAGGTGCTGGCGGGAGTGATGGCTCTGCTAAGGAACCAGGGCATCCGCTTCATCTTTTCCTCAGGCTGAGCGGGACTCTCAAATGGTGACATCGACTCTGGAGTCTTTCGACTGGGTGATCAACTATCCCAAGTCTTCTCTGTCCCCGTCCTTGGTGAGGTCATTTCTGGGCATGACTCTGGATACCTCTCAGGTCAAGGTGTTCCTTCCTCAGCAGAAGGTGGAGGATCTTCAGCTGCAGGCTCGGGCTCTGCTGTCGTGTCCTCATCCCTCCATCCGTCAGGGGATGCAATTGATGGGCCTGATGGTGTCCTGCTTCAAGGCAGTCCCCTTTGCTCAGTTTCACATGAGACCTCTTCAGTTGCGCCTCTTGTCAGTTTGGGATCGGGACCCTGTGTCCCTGGATCAGGAATTTGTTCTGTCTCCCCTGGCCGGACAGTCTCTCTCGTGGTGGCTGGACTCAAGGAACCTTCTGGGGGGCAGGACCTTCCTGCCCCCGTGCTGGGAAACGGTCACCATGGATGCCAGTCTCACCGGCTGGGGAGGCTTCTGGAAGTCCCTGAAGTTCCAGGGTCGGTGGGGCCCACAAGAGGCCCATGCTTCCATCAACGTCCTGGAACTGAGGGCGATCAGGTTGGTTCTTTCTCGCCTATCTACTCACCCTCGGGGTCGGGCTGTTCAGATTCGCTTAGACAACCGGACGGCAGGGACTCAAGGAAGTGTCCCTGATTCTGTCTTGGGCGGAACAGCATGTTTCCTGCATCTCAGCGTTCTACATCCCAGGGGTGGAGAACCAGGTGGCGGACTCCCTGAGCAGGGGGATGTCTCGTCTGGGGGAGTGGTCTCTCAACAACCAGGTGTTTCTCTCCCTCTGTCACCGCTGGGGTCAGCCTGACGTGGACCTGTTCGCGTCCCGTCACAATCACAAACTTTCCAGATTTGTCTCTGTCTCAGGATCCCCTGGCCTTCGCCATGGATGCCTTGGCAATACCTTGGACGGAGTTTCAGCTTCTCTATGTGTTCCCTCCGTTTCCTCTCCTGGGCAGGGTCATGCGCAAGATAGCCCAGGAGCGGGTACCAGCCATACTGGTGGCCCCTTGGTTGTCCAAGAAGAGTTTGGTTCGCAGACGTCGTGCGGTTGGCAGTAGACCGGCACGTCTTGCCCAAAGATCCAGATCTTCTCACCCAGAGGCAGCTATGCCATCCCAATTTACAAACTCTGGCTTTAACGGCTTGGCTGCTGAAACCTCCATATTGATGGAAAAGGGGTTGCTTGCTTCTGTTGTTACCATGATTGGGGCTAGGAAGAAGTCCTCGTCCTTTATCTATTACAGGGTCTGGCATGCTTACATTGCCTGGTGTGAGTCCAAGTCTCTTCCCTGTCGGGCGTTTTCTATTCCTAAGATTCTGGAATTCTTGCAACATGGTTTGGATCAGGGCCTTCAACTTAGTACCCTAAAAGGCCATGTTTCAGCTCTGGCAATTTTTTTCCAAAGATCTTTTGCCAATCACCGGTTGGTTAAAACCTTTTTTCGGGGTGTTTCTCATGTGCGTCCACCCCGTAAGCCTTTGCTACCAGTCTGGGATTTGAATCTTGTGTTGTCTGCTCTGCAAGGGCCTCCCTTTGAGCCTATCCGTGAAGCTACCTTGTCTATTCTTTCCATCAAACCTCCTCCATCAAACCTCCTTATTTTGAGAGACATCAGGATAAGGTGGTGTTCCGGCTTAAGCCGGATTTCCTGCCAAAGGTTGTGTCTGCTTTTCATCTCAATCAGGACATTGTCTTGCCTTCATTGTGTCCTAATCCTACTAATTCCAAGGAGCGGACTCTGCATTCTCTGGATGTGGTCAGGGCTCTGAAGTTTTATTTGGTCGCTACTGAGACTTTCAGGAAGTCTGATGCTCTTTTTGTTCTCACTTCTGGACCTAGAAAGGGTTTGCCTCCGGCTAAATCCACTATCAGCAAGTGGATCCGTCAGGCGGTGGTTCAAGCCTATTCTGCTAAGGGAAAGGAACTTCCCTTTAGGATTACTGCTCATTCCACTCCTGCTATTGGTGCCTCTTGGGCTTTCACCAAGCTTCTGTTGAACAAGGCCGCTACTTGGTCTTCTGTTTATACTTTTTCCAAGTCTTACAAGGTTGATGTTAAGGCCTCAGCGGATGCTGCTTTTGGCCTGCTTTTGGATGTCCCAACTGTTATGAATACCGAAGCGAGCGGTGCCATGCAATAAAGAAAAAAGCAATTCTGTGAGTACTCACCTGTAGAATTGTTTTTGTTCTTGCATGGCACGGCCCGCTTCGCCCCACCCTTGTTATCGTTATTCTTGGTTGCCTCTTTATGGTGATTGTTCCAAGTTTTTTAATTTTTTACTTTATTCTCTCCCGGCTTCTTGTCTCACTGCTTGTTTACGCTGGGGAACTCCTATGGTTAAGCCCGTTTTTATAGGGAGCCGGGACAAGCCACAGCTTTTCTGCAGTACCAGGCGGTAGTGACTTACTGGCACTGAACTACTGGCCATTATTCTTTGGGGATCCCACCCTAGTCTGGACACTGCTTTTGAATGTCCCAACTGTTATGAATACCGAAGCGGGCTGTGCCATGCAAGAACAAAAACAATTCTACAGGTGAGTACTCACAGAATTGCTTTTTTCATGTTTACTCCCCTCAATCCCATGGATTTAGTACACTTTTGCAGCATATGCAAATGTGCAAGGAGTAGAGGCCTACAGAGACCCGCACATACGCTCTGTGTTTGATGGAAACCAGAGTGTTAAGCTCCTAGGATATGGAATCACCTGGCCTCTGACCAGTATTCCTCAACATTCTCGAGTGCCACCAACAGCACCCCACACTGATACACAGGTGTAATAATTAGAGCTATACCTCTGTCTGATCACGAATGACCATGATTTTATTTCGCTACATATGACTTGTCTGACCCTGGGCGGCATCTCCCGTTACAGGCACTGGGCGGCATCTCCCGTTACAGGCACTGGGCGGCATCTCCCGTTACAGGCACTGGGCGGCATCTCCCGTTACAGGCACTGGGCGGCATCTCCCGTTACAGGCACTGGGCGGCATCTCCCGTTACAGGCACTGGGCGGCATCTCCCGTTACAGGCACTGGGCGGCATCTCCCGTTACAGGCACTGGGCGGCATCTCCCGTTACAGGCACTGGGCGGCATCTCCCGTTACAGGCACTGGGCGGCATCTCCCGTTACAGGCACTGGGCGGCATCCCCCGTTACAGGCACTGGGCGGCATCTCCCGTTACAGGCACTGGGCGGCATCTCCCGTTACAGGCACTGGGCGGCATCTCCCGTTACAGGCACTGGGCGGCATCTCCCGTTACAGGCACTGGGCGGCATCTCCCGTTACAGGCACTGGGCGGCATCTCCCGTTACAGGCACTGGGCGGCATCTCCCCATAACAGGGCTCCCCTCTCCCTCTCTGGCACGCTGGAGATTAGTGAAGCAACAGACGGGCAGGGTAACAATTTAATGCCTGCCTGCCCACTGCTCCTTTGGGGGGAAAGGTGCGTCTTACTGACCGAGAAATACAGTACTTTGCCTGTGCATCAATGTGGACCTCTGCAAAACCTAACCTTTTGGTAGCTCTCAGGGTTGAGGTGAGGGTTGGAGTAATCGGTGCTAATCCATTTTGCCTCACTTTAAGAAACTCTGTACACCTGTAAGACAAATTGTCTAAATTAAGCTCTTTCACAGTATATCTTGTAAAAATAAAAGCAGATACATTTGAAAGCTTTGGGGTTTTGCTGGAAAGGAATGTAATACTTCTATTTATTTTTAGTGTATTGGCAAACATTGAGCTACTCATATCAATCCCGGTCTCAAAAAAGCTTACTATTTAATCTTGCTTTCCATGTTTTTTCATATGGTCTGTTATGTGTGTTGAAGGGAACTGGAGGAAAATTCATGCAAACTTGTTTTTCTGCAGAGAACCATTAGAGGCAATTGTTGGCAAGGCTAAAAGTGTGTCTTTCGACTGTTCACTTCTCGCTGCGTTTTGCACCCTCGACCCACCAAAACAACTTAAAACAATATGGGGAGTAGTATATTTTTCATAAGAGGAAGACCTTTCGAGATCCTTAAGTAATAGCAACAAGTGTTCTAAACAGCACATATAGTATATGTTGAATAAACTGTTCTTTAGCCAACACTCCTGCACAGTACAAGAGAAAATTCCGCTATTCTTCCCCAACAGGAAGGTACATCAGCTAACAAGCTCCTAAATTATTTTGCCAAATATCTTTTCTAGTATTGGGATCTGCAGTCAGGCCAGAATTTTCATATTGTTCTGCAGGGGGCCTGCTTCTCTTCCCTTATATACCCCACCTCCTCAACGGTTAATCCCAGGATGTAGCAGGATGAGCCCAGTCTTCAACCATTGAACACTAACCTTGTGCAGCATGTGTTAGACAACATATTACCTATTTTTATTTTTTGACGAATCTCTAAATTCAAGTCCTATGGATTACACGAACCCAAGGAGTTCCCAGCCAGATCAATGATTTGGATGTTCAAGATTTATGGGGCTACTGGAGTATAATGACCTCCGGTGCCCTTGGCCCCTGCTTAAGTCCTTTCCCCCAGTATGTGGCTTTCCCTTCCTTTATTCTGGGGCAGGGACACTTGTTGGTTAAAGGGACTGATTAGCCCTAATTAAGGAGTTTCAAACACAGCCTGAGATCCAGACAGTGCCATTGCTGCTCATGTCCATGGCCTGTGGTCACTTGGCTGCCTCCTCTCATTACTCACTGTGACTGGCCACACCCACTCTATTTATTTCAATTGAGAGGCCATGCTCAGGGTTTGTATCCCATTCCAGGACTACTTGTGTGTAGGTATCGCGTAGAAGCCTGGATCCCATTTTGGCAGGCAAACTGCTTTCAGGACCCTCTCCATTGCACTGTTTTAAAAGGAGCCACCTGACATCACATGGCTGGCTGATCTCTAGTGATTCCTGGTATCATGTAAGTTCTTGTGATCTTCAGCTCTCCTGTATTCTTGATATTCTGTAGATTACTGGTTGCCCTGACCCAGCTTCCTTGACAATTCCTTGGATTTACCCTTTGGGGTGATTACGCTTGCTGTCGAATACCTAATGTGATCCTTGGCCTTTTAACCCATCCTGCTCCTGCTCGCCTGCGGATTATGCTGCACACCTGACCCAGCTCCATAATGGCCTCTCAGTACTCACCTTGGTCTGACAAATGAAGCACATTTTTTTTAATCTGTTAACCAACTGTTAATTTTAACAGTAAAATTTAGATTTTTTTTCCCCCAAATCATGTCTTCAAGCATGCCCTTGATATACTTTCTCGTTAACACTATCTTGATCTTTTTAAAAGGTTTCTGCATGTATGAAAAAAGCTTCAGTTACATACCATAAATCTCTGTGAAAGTTTATTTTCTCTAAACTCTATACTTTGTTTTTAGGACTTTTCTGTAACATGATTGTTGCAATTCTACAAATGATTGAGAATTACGAGATCTTTATTCTGCCAGTTGCACTCACTACTTCTAGGAAGAGGCATGTAGAAGCACAAAGATTAGATTGCTTACAAGTAGAATTGGATTGTTATCTGCTTTATGATGTTTGTGCCAGTGAACTGAATCTCTGTGGGAAATGTCCCTGTAAGAAGGTAGTTCTAATTACAAGTTCCCAGTAGAAAGCACTCTGTGTTATGGAGGATAAAGCCTTACACACATTTGCTTTGTTTGCTGTCTGCGTGTGACTAAGTCAGACATACTGTAGAGTCTCTTTCAGGGGCATACATAGGTTTCACGGGGCACCATACTTACCTACTGTATACAGACTGGCAGGCCTCTGGCAAGGAAAATCAAGTGCTTGCATATTACTGCTCATCAGCAACGCATGTTAGCAGTTAATGCACAACGCTGGACTTGATCTCAGGACTGGGGAGGTTTTATATTGTCAGAGTAGGAGGGCTTCACTGAGAGGGGGGAAAAGACTGCCACCTTTCCCTAGAACTGAAACAGGGTGGGGAGGTTATAAAAAAAAAAAAAAAAAACCTGTGCCACAATCCAGTGCCTGCAGCCACATGGTCGAAGCGCCAGGCGCTGCCATCTTCTGACGCCACTCTTATAGTGCAGGGCAGGGCAGATTTTTGCAAACCAAATGCTTTTTTTTAAAATGCATCCTGAATAAGGGAGGTGGGGGATAAATTCTAAAGATGTCCAAGTATTTTAATTTGATGATTGCCCATATACTATATTAAATAGTTTTGGGTGCATTGTAAAGATCAGATTGCACCAAGCTCCCTACCAGATTTACATGCTGACAGGTGTGTGTGCCCAAGGATGGAGAAGCCCGGTCAAATACTTTGCCTTAGTGTATGGAACATTAACAATATAAATAGCGGGTGATAAAAGAGAGGAAAGGGGAAATGCAAAGGAAGTGAAAAGTGAAGAGAAAGAATAAAGGAGAGGCAGACATGAAGATCAAGAGGTAGAATGTTGAAGGACAAGGTCACTTTACAGTAGCTGCTCTTTCTCTGAAGTGCTTTTCTTGACCTCTGCACATGCCGGGTTATAGGGGTGGAGCTAACACATCTGTACACATGAATGCACACAGTGCTCGTAAGTTAAAGTCTGCTTTAAAAAGGAAAAAATAAGCCAATAAAGGGTACATTTCCCCAGTATCAGCTAAGACCGATCTGTGACTACTTGATGCTGTGTGAGGCTCTGTCTGCATAGACGGGCAGGACAGCAGACACTAGAGAACAGGGAAAAAGCAGAAATGGCTATAGCTTTCTCTGCCCTGTCATCTCAGCCCTGTCACTTTCTTTGGCTGCAAGGTGAAAGCTGGGGAAGGTGGCTTGCGTCAGGCACCCTTTTGTTGCCATGGGCCCAGTAACGGCTGCCTTCTCTGTATGTATGCTACTGGTCTCTTGTTTTTGCATATGTTGTTAGTATGTGTATACATATATTTATACTGTATATATGTAATGTACCCTAAATAATTGATAAGGCTATGTACTGGCCATTTAAACGAGGCACACAGTCTTGCAAATACCTTCATTTGTAGAATGGCTCTTATTAACCTTTTCAATCAAACCGACCTGGTCTCCCATTAATTCAGTTGTTGAGTCATAATTACAGGGGGAGGGGGTGGCATCGAGGCCCAAAAGGTCAGGGGGCCCATAATTGTTGCTCCTCCGCCTTATTTATCAGATTTGTGCTCACTTGAATTCATATAAAGGAAAAAGAAGCGCCCCATTTAATGTTCGCATCAGTGTCCCATTGCATTTAGTCATGCCACTGGTGAACGTCTAATAGTAATACCAACTAAACTGCCAAGGTGAAGATCACAGTGCAAGACCACCTTGCGTGAAGGCACATTAAAAGCTGTCCTATGTTTCAACACGGTCTCCAACGGTTCATCATTATTTGCATGAAAAATCATTATACATATAGTTCTGCCACCACATAGAAGCTTGGGATTTCATTTGCAGTGGCCAGTCTACAATGTCCTAACACAGTAATCTTTCCTGTCATGTAGAACACTGTTCTTCAACCTGCTTTACACATACCCCAGGGGGTACTCAGCGGTGTTCTAGGGCAAATCTTCAGGGGGTGTTTTGATTGGGCTGGTATATTATTTTACAAGTGAAACCTCTCTGAAACCTCTTTAAAAGTGCCACAAGGCCTATAGCCTACTTATTTTGGTACTATTTATAATTCCTCACCCTCTTTGGGGTACTTGTTTGGAACGTCTCATCACTAGGGCAGGGGTACTCAACCACTTGTAAAGGTCCATTTAAAGGTATCTGGTGAGAGGTGAAGGTCCGGACAAGCGATGGATAGTTACAAATCAGTGCACTGGGTGGAGAGGCTATATATTCTAAGTATGTCACACACCCCGCTTCAAGATATCCATAACATGTGGGTAATACCGACCTGAAGAGGGCGTTCCTGCAGAGATGATAGCAAAAAGAAAGCCCCTCCCTGATCCATAAATACCTGGGACCTCCCACTCATCACCCCAGTTTTCCATCTCTGCAGATGGCGAGCAAGTCAGAAGATGGCTCCTCCTTGCACAGGGGGATTTCAGGTAGCCGGGATGACTCCCGGCCCGCTATTTATTTATTTCCGTTTGGACCTTTTCTCCCCAGAAATCCATATGCCTCCCAGCCTCGGCTGAGGGTCCAGGCGAGGGTATATCAGCACCTTAGGTGCTCAGGAGCTATGCTCCACCGTGAGACCCTATATGAGAGGGTAGGCGGTTACACCGGGTTGGTGACCCTGGTTTGGGATGCCCTGTCCCTTGATTTAATTTTCCTTGGCCCTCCCAAAATCCCTTTTCCTCAGCGGGGATGGGGAGTGTGGGTCCCTTCTTTATTAGCCCCTATCTCTTTCGGGTGTTGTGTCTTACTTGTTAGTGTCTCTTTAAATGTCTTTACTTGAGCGCTGTAGCCTTTTTTTCACAGATGAACTTTGTGAGGTGTTGGGCCTGTCCTTATCTCCCCCCCCCCCCACCTTGTCTCTGTCATCAATGGCGGCATTTACCTCACGCCATGTCATACATGTGGGGGGGGGGGCGGGGCCGGACCGTCGGCGCAGGGCCGGGACCCGTCCCTGCTGTGTTGCTAACTGAGGCAGTGTGTGTGTGTGATTTACGTTTAGACCGGGCACGGCGGCCGCACTCCCTGCTGCGGCGCCGGCCGGTCCTTGGCGCCTTTTTCTCTGAGGAGATTTCTCCTCACGATGTACCTGGGGGCGGGGCCGGTGTTGCGCGCGTCACCGCTGCCCGCCCCCATCTTCCCTGGCGCCGCTGCGGAGCTCTGCATTGTCTAGGAGGAAGGGGGGGCGTTGCTCGACGTCGCGCGCGTCCCGCGCTGACCACGCTCCCCTTCTCCTCTTCTGTCAGCAGCCTCAGGAGGATTTCTTCTTGGTCGCCATTCGTGCTCCGCGGTTCCGTGAGTGGCCTATGGCCCCTTTCCTTTCTTCCTTATCCTTATGCTGTATGGGTGTCTTGGTCTTCATAGCCTTATTGGTCCTTTCTGTGTCTTCCAGGTGGTGGTTCAGGAGGATCTCCAGTAGCATCTAGGGGGTCTCTCCCGATCCTTGATCACTGGGTTCATTATTGCTCATAAATCCTCCCACTCGGGACATTAAAGGGGCATCCCGGGTTGTCTAGTGGCGTAATTCCCTGGGTCATAGCGACTATTCCTAAAAAAGTTCACCTTATGGAGGCATCCCCGGATACTGGGCTCGGGGCCCCTTCTGGGCATCCCCGGAAGTGTATGTTGTGTGGGGTATCCATTTCTGAGGACGATGTACTTCTGTGTATACCATGTGCACAGCAGACTATCACGCGGCAGTCCGAACCCCAGGCGTCTGGGTCAGCACCGCCAGTCGCTTCATTTCCTCCTCCCACCATGACACGCGCCCCGTGTGACGTTGTCATGGGCCGGGAGCTGCAATCTGAGATGTGCGCCAGATTGGCTAACCTTGAAAAAATTATCTCCAGCTCGGTCGCCCGTAAGGCTCCGACTAAGAGAAAGCATTTGTCGCCGGCTCCGCTGGTTGAGGACCAGGAGAATGTTAATAATCTGGATTGGTCTGATTATTCCCCGCTAGAGGAAGGGGAAGTTTATGAGGATTCTGATATTTCGGACGATGAGCAGTCCTTTGGCGCTGATGCCGAGCTTGGTGACTTGGGGAGATCCTCACGCTCTGGCTCTGATGTTAGAGGTTCTGAATATTTCCCCTCCTGAGGAGGTGTCACAGCAGAAGGGTGAATTGTTTGAGGAATCCAGGCCGCGCTTGGAATTCCCTACACAAAGGCATTTTGACAAAATTATTGCTAAGGAATGGGACAGGCCGGCTCGGCTCCCGGGCATCCCTCAGGGGTGGGATAGGAAATATCCCTTCCCTTCGGAGGCGATTAAGCGCTGGGCATCTCCCCCCGAGGTGGATGCACCGGTTTTGGGGTTGTCCTATTCCTCTGTTTTAAATAGACCTGATTGTTCCATTCTCAAGGATGGAGAGGATAAACGTATTGACCAGATGGCTTGTCATGGTTTTGCTAGCGTTGGGTCAGCCATGCATCCCGTTTGCGCTTCGGCACTAATGGTGTTGGCTGCCAGGTCCGTGGTCAGGGACCTGTTGACTTCTTCCGGGCTGCGTCCTGGTAGTGCTGAGTTCCTTAGCCTTAAACGCTGTGAGTTGTTTTTATCCTTTGTGTTGACAGCCTTGGATGACACTTTGATGATGTGTGGTAGGACATCGGCGCTGCTGGTCACTATTCGGCGCTCGGTGTGGCTGCGCCAGTGGGCGGCAGATTTTATGTCCAAGAAGTCACTAACGGCTCTACCTTTTGTTGGATTACGGCTTTTTGGAGAGACATTGGACTCTGTTACCAAGGGTGGTAGGTTACCTCAACGCAAGAAACAACGCCGTCCCTTTCGGGGGGCGCCTTCCTTTACCCCCTCCTTTCGTGGGGCCAGATCTGGGAGGGGATTTGCATTCCCCTCTTCCAGAGGAGATTCTGGGAGCAGGGGCAGAGGACGTGCCCGTCCAGGATACAGTTGGGGCTCTAAGCCCAAGCCGGCTGCTAAGCCGGCTCAGCAATGAGGGGGCGCCCTCACCCATGCGGGTGGGGGGACGGCTGCGACACTTCTCCCAGATCTGGGATCAAGAGGTCTCGGACAGATGGATCCGGGAAGTGGTGTCTTCCGGTTACAAGCTGGAGTTTGAGCTCCGCCCCCCTTCCAGATTTTACAGGTCTCGGATGCCTTCGGAACCTCTAGCGGCGCAGGGGCTCCTGTTGGCAGTACAGAATCTTCTGGACATGGCTGTCATTTGCCCGGTGCCCCCTTCGGATCAGGGCAAGGGTTTTTATTCCAATCTGTTCACGGTACCCAAGAAGGACGGATCGGTCCGACCCATCTTGGATCTGAAGTTTCTCAACAGGTTCATCCGGCCAAGGAAATTCCGCATGGAAACGCTGCGCTCGGCCATTCACTCTCTTCGTCAGGGAGACTTTCTGACGTCCATAGACATCAAGGTTGCTTATCTACACGTTCCAATTTTTCCAGCACACCAGAGGTTTCTCAGGTTCGTGGTGGAGGATCGGCATTTTCAGTTTGTGGCACTCCCTTTCGGTCTCACCTCGGCTCCTCGGGTGTTCACCAAGGTGCTAGCGGGGGTGATGGCTCTGATAAGGGTTCAGGGTATCCGCATTGTGCCCTATTTGGACGATCTTCTGATCATGGCCTCTTCTTTCAACCAAGCGGAGTTGGACACCAGAGTGGTGGTGTCCACTCTGGAGAGGTTCGGTTGGGTGGTCAACCACCCCAAGTCTTCTCTTTCTCCGTCCAGAGTAGTGACCTTTCTGGGAATGTCGCTGGACACTTCGCGGGCCAGGGTGTTTCTGCCCCAGGCCAAGATTCTTTTGATTCAGGAGTTAATTCGGCTTCTCTTGTCGGCCCCTCGTCCAGCCATCCGTCTAGGGATGAGGCTGGCGGGGTTAATGGTGGCCTCATTCGAGGCGGTTCCCTTTGCGCAGTTTCATACAAGGACACTTCAGCTTCATCTGTTGAAGGTTTGGGACAAGTCTCCTCTATCGTTGGATCAGTCCTTCCTGATGACTCCCCGAGTTTGTCGATCCCTGCAATGGTGGCTGGGGTCAGTCAATCTGTTGAAGGGCAGATCTTTTCTGGCTCCGTGTTGGGAAACAGTCACCACGGATGCCAGTCTGTCAGGTTGGGGGGGTGTTTGGAAGGACCTCCAGTTTCAGGGTCTGTGGGGCCCGCAGGAGGCTCACAAGCCCATCAATGTTCTGGAGTTGAGAGCCATCAGGTTGGTTCTGTTTCGCTTGACTCATCAGTTGCGGGGCCTGCCTGTTCAGGTCCGGTCGGACAACCGGACGGCGGTTGCTTACATCAATCATCAGGGGGGGACTCGCAGCAGGAGTGCCCTCAGGGAAGTGTCTTTGATTCTGGACTGGGCGGAGAGCCACGTCCCGTGTATCTCAGCAGTCTACATTCCGGGAGTGGAGAACACGGAGGCGGACTCTCTGAGCAGGGCCTCCTCTCGTCAGGGGGAGTGGTCTCTCAGTCCCAAGGTGTTTCGTTCGATCTGTCTCAGGTGGGGGTTCCCAGCGGTGGACCTCTTTGCCTCTCGTCACAATCACAAGCTTCCGGCCTTTGTGTCTCTCTCGCAGGATCCTCTGGCTCTGGCGGTGGATGCCATGTCTCTGAACTGGAGGGATCTGGGGTTTCTTTACCTGTTCCCTCCGTTTCCAATGGTAGCCAGAGTGGTGCGCAAGCTGGCCCTGGAGGGCGCGTCGGCGATTCTGGTGGCACCAAGGTGGCCAAGGCAGGTTTGGTTCGCAGACCTGGTAAGACTGGCAGAGGATCAGTTCGTTCTGCCTCTACTGCCGAACCTGCTCACCCAGGGTCGGCTGCGCTATCCCAATTTACCTTCGCTGGCTTTGACGGCGTGGCTGCTGAAACCGCCATCTTGAAGGAGGAAGGTCTTTCTGACGCGGTGGTTCAGACTCTTATTAGCGCCAGGAAGCGCTCTTCCTCTACTCTTTACTATAGGACTTGGAGGTCCTATATTGACTGGTGTGAAAGTAGGTCTTTCTCTTGTCGGGAGTTCTCCATTTCCAGAATCCTGGAGTTTCTTCAACATGGTCTGGATCTGGGGCTTCAACTTAGTACCTTGAAGGGGCAGGTTTCTGCCCTGGCGGTGTTCTTTCAAAGGTCCTTTGCACTTCATCCCTTAGTCAAGACTTTTTTCCAAGGAGTTTCGCATGTACGGCCTCCTAGGAAGCCCTTTGTTCCAGTCTGGGATTTTAACCTGGTTCTTTCTGCTCTTCAGGGTCCTCCGTTTGAGCCCTTGAATGAGGTTGCTTTGTCTTCACTTACTCAAAAGGTGGCCTTTTTGGTGGCTATCACTTCGGTTAGGCGTGTTTCTGAGTTGGCAGCTTTATCCATTAAAGCTCCGTACTTTGAAAGGCATCAGGACAAGGTTGTCTTTCGTTTCAAGCCGGATTTTCTTCCTAAGGTGGTCTCTGCCTTTCATCTGAATCAGGACATTGTTCTGCCTTCTCTATGTCCTAATCCCAGCAACGACAAGGAAAGGGCGTTGCATTCCTTGGATGTGGTTCGTGTTGTGAAATATTATCTGGTGGTTACGTCTTCCTTTCGTAAGACTGATGCCTTTTTTGTGGTGCCTTTTGGGCCTAGGGAGGGTTTGGCTCCTGCCAAATCTTCCATTAGTAAATGGATTCGTCAGGCCATCATTGGGGCCTATTCTGCCAAGGGGAGGAGTCCCCCTTTTCGTGTCACTGCTCATTCTACTCGTGCTGTTGGGGCGTCCTGGGCTTTTCAGCACCAGGCCTCTGTTGAGCAAGTTTGTAAGGCCGCTACTTGGTCCTCTGTTCACACTTTTTCCAAGTTTTACAAGGTTGATGTTCGGGCCTCAGCGGATGCTGTTTTTGGCTGCAAAGTTCTGCAAGCTGTTGTGGTTTAAGTTGTGCATTGTTGCCTTGTTTTGGATCCCCGCCCTTTTATGGACACTGCTATTGGATGTCCCACATGTTATGGATATCTTGAAGCGGGGTGTGTGACATACTTAGAATAATACCATTTTGTGAAATACTCACCTGTAAAATGGGTATTATAAGTATGTCACACACCCCGCTTCACCCGCCCTTCTTGTATTCTGGATCCTTCATTTTGTGAACTTTGCGTGGTGATGACTTATATTTGCCTCTTCCTGGTCCCTTACCTTACTGCTTCTATATACTGGGTGATGAGTGGGAGGTCCCAGGTATTTATGGATCAGGGAGGGGCTTTCTTTTTGCTATCATCTCTGCAGGAACGCCCTCTTCAGGTCGGTATTACCCACATGTTATGGATATCTTGAAGCGGGGTGTGTGACATACTTATAATACCCATTTTACAGGTGAGTATTTCACAAAATGGTATTATTTTCCACAGGCAAAACTAAAAAGGCTGCTTACCCTCACCCCAAAAATCCTATTGGGCACTCGGAAAATTAGGAGCCTTTTTTGGGGGGGCACACAGAACCTACAGCTCTGGCCCACAGCACACTGCTTGAACCCCCCCCCCCCCCCCCCTTGCATTCTGTACAGGCTGTGTACAGGGGTAGACTAGAGCCCAAAATGTTACTGGCAATAAGGTCTGGTAACAATGATGGATAGATAGAGCTCGGGGGAGAGATGAATAGGAGAGAATCTGTAAGGGATAGGGATGGATAGACAGAACAGGGGGGGATGGAGAAGCAGCTGGGAGAAGGGATGGATGGGCAGAACTAGAAGGACAGGAATGTATGAGGCAGAGAGACTGGGCTGGATGGGGCAAAGCTGAGGGGGGCAGGGATGGATGGGGCAGCACTGGGGGGGCAGGAATTGATGGGGCAAAGTTGGGTGGATGTGAATGGATGGGGCTGGGATGGAGGGAAACTATTGGATGGGGAAAAGAGACAGAGAAACAAAGTTTGTGTGTACCTTGCAATGCCACTTCCTGATCATGCAATACTTCATATTGCAATGCTAGCTGTCAGGAAACCATGACACTGGCAGGGAGACTAAACACTACATCGCCAATCAAGGGGGCAGCTCTGAGCATGGCGACACAGATGCAACTGAGTGCAGGGCTGTCAGGACAGGGGTCTGGAAATCTGGCGCCATGGTCCGCATTCGGATCCCAGTCCGCCAGTTGAGTATTGCTGCACTAGGGGGAGCTTGGCATAAAAAGGTTGAGAACCACTGATATATGGGGCTGCCTTTGATGATTCACATACATATCAAGTATAAACAAGTTGGCTAATGACAAGGGGTCCCTTATACACACAAACTGAATAAGATTCCTTCCAAGCTTGTGTTTTTTTTCCCCCTGGGATAAAATCCAGTGGTGACAGGTTTCTAAGTGTAATTGGGGGGGTGTAATTGTAATTTTCCTATTGCATGGCACGGCCTGCTCCAAGAAGTCCTTACGTATGGGATATTCCGCCACAAGGTGGCGCAGTGTACTGCAAAAGAGTTGTGGCTCCTCCCGGCACCATATAAAAACAGGATCACCAATATACCTCCCCAGTGTTTCCTCTGCAGTGATACTGCAAAGATAGAAGATGGCTCTCTATATTGCGCAGGTGAGCGGGGCAACCAAGCCTACGGCCCTGCAAGTCTATTTCCACCCGCTTCCGGACCCTCTGTGCCTCCCATCCTCGGCTGACGGATCGGATGAGGGTAGAGGAGCACTAGGGTCAGGTGCTCAAGGAGCGTTGCTCCAAGCCGCAGACCCTGTACCACAAAGGGTAGCCAGCCATAGGCTTTATGGTGTGCCAACTGAGGGATGCGGAGTTCCTGTCCTAGCTTCTGAGGGGGTGTGTGTTTTTGGGGACTGTGTTCTGGTCATCCCCTTGTTTTGCCTTGTTTGGTTCTGGGGTTCCCCCCCCTACCCTGGCCCGGCTCCTGCCGCTGCCTGCTCGCTCTCCTCTCCCCCCCCCTCCCCGGCGTGTTTTCGGGGGGGGGGGGGGGGGGCTATGGAAGCGGCGAGGGGTTTTAACGCTTTTTTCGCCGCCGTCGCCGATTTGTACTTCGCTCCGTGGCGGGCGGCGCTATGGCTGTGAGGTTTTTTTTTGGGATGTGATGGCGCCGGCGCGGTCACGTGAGTGCCGCTTTCGCGCTCTTCGGGGTTGCTCTTCGCGGCGTCCCCCCGCGACCTGCCCCTCGAGGTTCTTCTGCCAGCGCCATTTTGAGCCTACTGTGCGTCTGGGGCCCCTCTTCCTCCCTGGGCTGCAGCGGTGATGGTTTCTTGTGTCGCTTTCTCCCATGGTCTGGCGGCTTGGTGATCCTTCGGTCTCCTTGGTCCGTGAGTCCCCTTTGGGGGATTTGTTTCCTTGGGGCATGGGCTGCGGGATGCTTATGTGCATGTTACTTATGTCTTTCAGGCGGGACAACGGTGGGTTGTGGTTTCTCCCGGTTCTGCTCCTTACCCCCCCCCCATCTCCCCCTTACTGGCTCTTCTGGGGGCATCCCGGGTGGCTTTTTATTAGCCCTTACCCTGTGCTGGCCTATTGCGCCTGTGTTAATCACCATATGGAGGCTTCTGGGGATAGTGTGCTCGGGGGTCCTTCGGGGCAATCCCGGCTGTGTGCCATGTGCGGGGTATCCCCTTTGAGTGGTAGTGCCGCAGTGTGCAGGCTGGGCTGAGCGCTTCTCTTTCCAGTTCTGCACTCGCCTACCCCCCCCCCCCGCGCCTGCATTTAGCCCCCAGTGAGGGGGATACTAGCAGGGGGTCACAATCTGATCTGGCACTTCGTGTGGCCAGCATTGAAAGGCAGCTTGCCAGGCCTGTTCCAGGTAAGGCCTCTGGCAAGAAGCGACACCTGGCTCCCACGCCCTCTCTTTTTGTTGAGGAGGATGAAGGAATTGATGCCCTTGGTGGTCATTACTCCCTAGAGGAGGGGGAGCTTTTCCAGGACTCGGACTCCTCTGGGGACCAGCAGGAGGGGTACGACAGTGACCCGGGGTCTGCGTCCGGGGAGGATTCATGGCTCCCCGATGACACTGATAGACTGTTGTCTGACATTTTTGAAACCTTGCACATTGCCCCCGAGGTGGCTAAGAGGAAGCAGGGTGAGCTCTTTCGTCCTGATAAACAACGTCTGGGGTTCCCTGAGCAGGGCCATTTTTCTAATATGGTGCTCAAGGAGTGGGAACGTCCTAATAGATTGCCCGCAGTGCCCAAAGGGTTGGATAAGAGGTATCCCTTTCCTGCTGACCTGGTCAAGCGATGGTCGTGTCCCCCTGAGGTGGACGCTCCCATTCTAGGGCTGTCCAACACCTTGGTCATGCCTTCCCCTAACACTACTACACTGCGGGACAGCGCGGACAGGCGTATGGATCAGCTGACCTGCCATGCTTTTACATTTATGGGGGCTGGGCTGCGTCCGGTCTGCGCCACTGCCATTACAGCTATTGCCCTCAAGAAAAAGCTCAAGCGTCACTGATGGCGCTATGGCTGGTAGGAGGAGGGAGGATTATAGGACCCTCTTGCTTTGCTCTGATTTTGTTGCATTTATCCTTACTGCCATGGATGATGCGGTCCGGCTGGGTGGCTATGCTCCGCTCTGTTTGGTTGCGTCAGTGGACAGCTGACACCGCAGCTAAGAAGGCTCTCACTGGGCTCCCTTTTGTGGGGAGAGAGTGAGAGTCTTGGGGACGTGGCAGGTCCCGTGGTAGCCCCGGTCTCTCTTGGGGGGCCAAGCCCAAACCCCCTCCCAAGGCCCCACAGGCATGAGGAGGCGCCCTCACCCATCTGGGTGGGGGGACGGCTTCGGCTCTTTGCTCACGTCTGGAGGCTCCGTGTCTCAGACCAGTGGATTCAGGAGGTGGTGTTCTCCGGTTACAAGATAGAGTTTGCAGCCTGGTCGCCCCCAAGATTCCTCAGATCCCGGATGTCTCAAAACCCTCTGTCAGCTCAGGGTTTGCGCCTTGCAGTTCAACGCCTGTTGGAGTCAGGAGTCATTTGCCTGGTGCCTTCCCAAGAACAGGGTCAGGGGTACTACTCCAATCTTTTCACTGTTCCCAAAAAGGACGGGTCTTTGAGGCCTATCCTGGACTTGAAGGGTCTCAACAGGTTTGTCAGGTTCAAGCACTTTCGCTACGCTCGGCTGTTAGTACCCTTCGCCCGGGCGACTTCATGACCACCGTGGACATCAAGGATGCCTATCTTCATAGAAACATAGAAGGTTGACGGCAGAAGGAGACCATACGGTCCATCTAGTCTGCCCTTATGTGTATACTGTATGTACTCTTTATCTTAGGATAGATGTGTGCTTATCCCAGGCATGTTTAAATTCAGTGACTGTTGATTTTTCAACTACCTCTGCTGGAAGTTTGTTCCAAGCATCTACTACTCTTTCTGTAAAATAATATTTTCTAACATTGCTCCTGATCTTCCCCCCGACTAGCTTCAGGTTGTGCCCCCTTGTTCTATCATTAAGTTTCTTCTTAAAAACACTTCCCTCCTGAACCTTATTCAATTCCTTCACATATTTAAAGGTCTCAATCATGTCCCCCCTCTCCCTTCTTTCCTCCAGACTGTACAAATTAAGTTCTTTAAGTCTCTCCTGATAAGTTTTAAGTTTAAGTCCTTCCACCATTTTCGTTGCTCGCCTTTGGACACGTTCTATTTGAATAATTTTTTTTTGCAGGTAAGGTCTCCAGAACTGCACATAGTATTCTACCTGTGGCCTTACCAGGGCTCTATACAGGGGCATCACAACCTCCCTCTTCCTACTGGTGATGCCTCGAGCCATGCAGCCGAGCATCCTGCTTGCTTTTCCCACTGCCTGGCTACACTGTCCACTCATCTTGCAGCTATCAGTAATCAGTACCCCTAAATCTCTCTCCTCCGAGGTCCTGGCTAACACAGTGCTGCCCATACGGTACTCAGAGCAGGGATTCCTTCTACCCAAGTGCATGATTTTACATTTAGAGACATTAAACTCTAGTTTCCACAGTTTTGACCATTTATCCAGTAAAGCTAAATCATTTTCCATGTTGCAGACACCTCCAGGAATATCCACCCTATTACTAACCTTTGTATCATCAGCAAATAGACAAACTTTTCCTACCAAGCCTTCTCCTATGTCACTTACAAATGTATTAAAAAGAATGGGGCCCAGGACAGAGCCCTGCGGCACACCACTTGTAACTCGCCTTTGTTCAGATTGCACACCATTTACAACAACGCTCTGATACCGATCCCTCAGCCAACTGGAAATCCACTGAACTATCCAGGGATTGAGTCCTACCTTCAATAACTTATCTATGAGCTCCTTATGTGGTACAGTGTCAAATGCTTTGCTAAAATCCAGATAGGCGATATCCACAACACCACCTTCATCTAACACTTTAGTGACATTGTCAAAGAAATCAATAAGATTGGTCTGACATGATCTGCCCTCAGTAAAGCCGTGCTGTTTTGGGTCCAATAGGTCATTAATTTTTAGATGGGAAATTATCTGTTTTTTTAAGAGTGTTTCCATTAATTTGACCACTATAGATGTTAAACTAACTGGCCTGTAATTACTGGCTTCTTCTCTACTCCCCTTTTTATGGATTGGTACGACATTGGCCATTCTCCAATCATCTGGAACCTCACCAGTTGAAAGGGAATGGTTAAGTAAATCAGTCAGAGGGGCTGCAATCACAAACCTAAGTTCCCTTAGAACTCTGGGGTGGATTCCATCTGGACCCATCGCCTTACTTACCTTTAGCTGTGCCAGCTCGGCTAAGACATCAGCTTCCAGACACTCCGGAGCTGTGCCCTCCCTATGGCAATGCCTGCTACTATCTGAAAATACCGAACAAAAGTAGCTATTCAGATGGTCAGCCATAGCCTTATCTCCATCAATATATTTATTTTCCCTATTTCTAATTTTTGAGACTGCATTGTTTTTCTTCTTTCTGTCACCAATATATCGAAAAAAGGTTTTATCTCCCCTCTTCATAGATTTGGCCATTTCTTCCTCCTTTTGCCCTTTAGCAGTCCTTATAATTAGTTTTGCTTCCCTCTGTTTAATTTTATATGCCTCTCTGTCAGCTACACTTCCACTTACTTTATACTTCTTATAGGCAGACTTCTTATCTTTTATGATAGTGCTGACTTCCCTAGTATACCATAATGGTTTCTTCTTCCTTTTATTCTTGCTAGTTTGTTTCACACATTGCTTAGTTGCCTTTAAGATGGCCATTTTTAATAGTGACCACTGGGCACTCACTTCTGCTACTCTGTTCCACTCACCTAATTTTCTTTCTACATACTCTGCCATTTCCTTAAAGTTTGTCTTTGGTTCTGGGCCAATCTTTCCAGGTCATCAGATTCCTGAGGTTCGCTCTAGAGGATCAGCATTACCAGTTTGTGGCTTTACCGTTCGGTATCACCTCGGCGCCTCGGGTGTTCACCAAGGTGCTGGCGGGCATGATGGCTCTGTTGCGGAACCAGGGCATTCGCATCCTCACTTACCTGTACGACATGCTGATTGCGGCTCAGTCTCTTCATCAGGCAGAAAGGATACTCAGGTGGTGACCTCCACTCTCGAGTCCTTCGGCTGGGTGATCAACTTTCCCAAGTCTTCACTGTCTCCGTCTTTGGTGAGGTCCTTTCTGGGCATGACTCCGGATACCTCTCAGGTCAAGGTATTCCAGCCTCTGCAGAAAGTGGAGGGCCTTCAGCAGCAGGCACGGGCTCTGCTCTTGTGTCCCCATCCCTCCATCCGGCAAGGAATGCAGTTAGTGGGCCTGATGGTGTCCTGCTTCTAGGCGGTCCCCTTTGCTCAGTTTCACATGAGACCTCTTCAGTTGCACCTCTTGTCAGTTTGGGATCGGGACCCTGTGTCCCTGGATCAGGAATTTGCTCTGTCCCCCCTGGCCAGACAGTCCCTGTCATGGTGGCTGGACTCAAGGAACCTTCTAGTGGGCAGGATCTTTCTGCCTCCGTGCTGGGAGACTGTCACCACAGATGCCAGTCTGACCGGTTGGGGGGGCTTTTGGAAGCCTCTGAAGTTCCAGGGTCGGTGGGGCCCCCAGGAGGCCCATGCTCCCATCAATGTCCTGGAACTGAGGGCGATCAGGTTGGTTCTTTCTCAGCTGGCCACACACCTTCGGGGTCGGGCTGTTCAGATCTGCTTGGACAACCAGACGGCGGTTGCCTACATCAATCATCAGGGAGGGACTCGGAGCAAGCAAGCCCTCAAGAAAGTGTCCCTGATACTGTCTTGGGCGAAGGAGAATGTCCCTTGCATCTCGGCGGTCTACATTCCGGGGGTGGAGAACCAGGAGGCAGACTCCCAGACTACCTTGTTTCTGGTCCCTCAGAAACAAGGTATTTCACTCCCTGTGTCACCGCTGGGGTCAGCCGGTTGTGGACCTGTTTGAGTCCCGCCACAATCACAAGCTTCCAAGATTTGTCTCCCTGTCGCAGGATCCTCTGGCCTTCGCCACGGATGCGCTAGCAATGCCTTGGACATTGCAATGCAATGCCTTCCTCTGCTGGGCAGGGTGCTGTGCAAGATAGCCCAGGAAGGGGTAACAGCCATTCTGGTGGCCCCCTGTTGGCCAAGGAGGGTGTGGTTCACAGACGTCGTGCAGTTGGCAGTAGATCGGTACATTTTGCCCAAGGATCCAGATCTTCTCACTCAGGGATAGCTGCGCCATCCCAATTTACAAACGCTGGCTTTAACGGCTTGGCTGCTGAAAACTCCATCTTGATGGATAAGGGGTTGCCGGCCTCTGTTGTTACTATGATTCGGGCTAGGAAGAAGTCCTCGTCCTTTTATCTACTACAGGGTCTGGCATGCTTACATTGCCTGATGTGAGTCCAAGTCTCTCCCTTGTCGGGTGTTTTCTATCCCCAGGATTCTGGAATTTTTACAACATGGTTTGGATTTGGGCCTTCAACTTAGTACCCTCAAGGGACAGGTGTCAGCTCTGACAATTTTTTTCCAAAGATCCTTTGCCAATCACCGGCTGGTTAAGACTTTTTTCCAGGGAGTTACTCTAGTGCGTCCGCCACGTAAGCCTATGCTACCGGTTTGGGACTTGAATCTGGTGTTGTCTGCTCTGCAGGGTACTCCCTTTGAGCCTATCCGTGGGGAGGCGTTGCCCATTATGACTCTTAAGGTGGCCTTTTTGGTGGCTATTACTTCAGTCAGGCGAGTCTCTGAGCTGGCGGCGCTTTCCATTAAACCTCCTTATTTTGAGCGGCATCAGGATAAGGTGGCGGTTTGCCTTAAGCCGGATTTCCCAAGGTTGTGTCTGCCTTTCATCTCAATCAGGACATTGTCTTCCTTCCTTGTGTCCTAACCCTGCTAATTCCAAGGAGCGGACCCTGCATTCTCTGGATGTTGTCAGGGCTCTGAAGTTATACTTGGTTGCTACTGAGTCTTTCAGGAAATCTGATGATCTTTGTTCTTCCTGCGGGACCTAGGAAGGGCTTGCCTCCGGCTAAATCTACTAACAGCAAGTGGATCTGCTAGGCGGAGGTACAGGCCTATTCAGCTAAAGGGAAGGTTCCTCCTTTCCGGGTTACTGCTCATTCCACTCGTGCTATTGGTGCTTCTTGGGCTTTTCGGCACCAAGCTTCTGTTGAACAAGTTTGTAAGGCCGCGACTTGGTCTTCTGTTCATACCTTTTCCAAGTTTAACAAGGTTGATGTTAAGGCCTCTGCTGATGCTGCCTTTGGTTGCAAAGTACTTCAGGCGGTGGTGGTTTGAACTGCCTGCTGCTACTTTTTGGGGATCCCACCCTACCTTACGGACACTGCTATTGGATGTTCAATACGTAAGGACTTCTTGAAGCAGGCCATGCCATGCAATAGGAAAAATACAATTCTGTGAGTACTCACCTGTAGAATTGTTTTTACTATGCATGGCACGACCTGCTTCACCCCACCCTTGTTGTTGTTATTCTTGGTTGCCTCTTTATGGTGATTGTTCCAAGTTAGTTGGAGGTTTTTTTTACCTTTTATTATTTTTTTCTTCTTTTCCCATCAAAGAAAGAAACAAGCCTATCTAAATATTTATTGATGCTGAATGTATAAGTGACCACTCCTCCCTCCATCCAGCATATTTATATGGATTTTTATCATTGGGCCATTTTTTCGCACTGGTCCTTCTTTAAACCGGATCTTCAGCATCATTTAATGAATAGCCCAAACCCTTAAACTATTCCTTATACTGCTACTAATATTTTAGTCTATTACTTATTATTCTTGCCGGCGCCGCCGCAAATTTGCCTCAAAATCTACTACTTGTTCCTTCCAGCATCACATGCTGAGGAGAGAAGGGGGGCAGGTTATAGCTGTGCTCTGCACAGACAAAGCAGTGCTGTGGTCAGGAAAAAGACAGAAATCCCAGAATGGAGAGTTGCATCGTCAGAAGACACTTAGAGTTAGGCCTTTGACTATTAGGGTTTGGCCTTTGGTTTCATGCCGATTCGCCCAGAGTTCGCTCCATTTTTTGTCCAGTCTGGAGTTACTTGGAGAGAAGAAAGCAAGCCAAAGTCTGCAGCGTGCTCGGAGTATGCGTACCTCTAGATCCTGCAAGGATGCGTACATAAGATATGCTGCGGCGGTTTGGCACCGTTACTTATTTCATCTTTCTTAATATTTATGAAGTTTCTTGATTCTAAAAATATCTAAAAGCATTCAAATTTTACAGCAACTTAATACGTTATATATGCATCTTTTATCAGTTCTGACTGCCCTAAATAAATCATTGAGCTTTTAAATGCAGCTATGATGGGATGAAAACTAGCAAGCCAGTGGAGCTACTGGCGGCTTAAAGGCCCTGTCCAGACAGGCAGGTTCTGCACTCTTAAACATTCATGGCAGTGGACATCTTGCCACACACATGAAGGAGCTGATTCTGAAAAACGTATTTCTTTTTCTAGCCAGAAGTAGAAAGCCTTCAGCAGCAAGGACTCATCATTGAATAAAATACATTGTATCCCCTGACTGTTTTTGTGGCAGCTGCTGCCATAGAGATACATTGGAACAGCTCCCCTCACACAGTTACATTAGCTGTTTATTCAGTGTTGGTGTGTGTGAAAAATGACAGGCACGCTTCTCCTTGTTTCTGAGGCGTATGTCTCTCTCAATTTAATGTGAATTGCTGCTGGGACAACACCCCCCTAATTCTCATGCGTTACAAGGACAAGGTATGTGGCAAGATGGCCGCCACCATGTAATTCTAGAGTGAATAATCTTTATGCCATTCAACTACATCTGCATGGGGTTGAGCACTCTCAAACTGCTTATTTCACTGATCAAGGGAAACAATTTACTAAAACTTTATTTTTTAATGTATTGAATAGGGCCCGATATCCACAAAATGTCTAAAGTAAACAGATCTCTAATTTCACCCCCTATTCAAGTAGTGTCTTACATGACACCTTCAGCCCTCCTTGGTCAACCTATTAGGGCCAAATGCTAACCACACAGTGCTGTTTCTTAAAGCGGACCTTCACTCTGAATAAGAGTCTATCTTATATGTTTCCCACACCCTGTACATACAGATTGTCCACATTAAAAATCATCCTACCTGCATCTACTGCATGTTATGAGCCTTTAAACATCCAAGATGGCGGCTTATGGAAGCTGCCATCTTATCAGGCAGCCTGCAAACAGGAAGTGCCTCCTGACTGTGCTGCTCTGCATTCTGGGACTGCTGACCTTTACCTGACCCCAGCTCTGCTCTGTCTGAGCAAAGCACAGCTATAACCCGCCCCCTGTACCTTATCCCACTCTCCTCTCCTCAGTAAGTGTGATGCTTCTGAGTCAAGATGACGGCGCCCGTATCCTAAATTCCTGAACAGAGTTGCAGCCCAGTGGGGGAAAGAATAATAAGTTAGTGACTAAAAACTTAAAATATATTCATTTTAGATGCTGGGGAACCGTTTTTTAAGAGTTTGGGATTTTCATTAAATCACGCTGAAGGTCCGGTTTAACAGGAAATGTTAATATGTTTGCTTTTAGTATATTTGTCATGCTATAAAAAATCCTTTTATCAGTTGATGTATTTTCTGGTCCCTGGTTAGCTGAACAGCATCTGGGGGTTTGAAAACAAGTCACTTCAGCTTTTAAGCACCTTTTAGGTATATTTACATAATCATGGCACATAAACAAAATGGCTGTCACCATATTTTTCACTGAGGAGGGACCAAAAATAATGACTGTTAGGTGTCCTGGGCATTATCAATGACTTCCTCCCCCATAACGATTTAGTGACATTTTATATGTAGTCGGTAAAATGACAAAACCTCTTATATTTTGTTATGGTATGCTCCTATAAAAAAAACTCATTGTTACGTACCTCCTGTACATCCTTATCACCCGACGCTATAGGCCATGGTTCTGTTCCCTAAATTGTAAATCATTAAGGCATGACAAATCCCAGAACACCATATGTCTAAACTGTGCATAAGTAGCTTAACACCAAAGATTTCAGTGGGAACAAACATTCACAGCTCCCCTTCATTAAATGTAACAAAATTGACGCCAACGGGCGTCACTAATGATATGGAGGAACAGCCTCCTCCAATAGTGGCATTTGTGAACATTTACACTACATTTACACACTGCATTTTACTCCATTTTAAGCAGAACAAAACCCAGGAATTTGATTTCCGTTCCCCTGGGGCATCCCAAATTGGAATGCCCTAATTTGTGAAGGCCCTCTCCCGAACGACCAGTACAACTCACCTCTTCCTCATTCCTGTGGTACATACGCGAGCACAGCAGCAGATCAGAGCCATTTTTCCACGTTTGCATCATTTGGCAAATGCTCGAATTGTCTTCAATGTGGAGCATGTGCCTCTGTATCCCTGGCAGCATGTACACTCCCGCCCCGGCCTATCTGAATAGGTGGGAGTGCGCGTACGCTGCTGGAGATGTAGCAGTGCACGCTCCTCAATAAAAACCATGAGAGCCATTTGGCGAATGACGGTCATGGCAGATGGATGGCTCTCACTGGACGAGAGGCCACACATGCACCATTGGACAGGAGAAGGGTAAGCAATTACACCCCCAGGGGGAAAGCCAGCAGCTGTCTTTGGAATCTTTTACATTCTAGGGTGGCTACTGGTGGGTTTTGTTCCGCTTTAAAGGAGAAGTATCATCTTCCTGCTCTTCTGGTGATGGGCTGTGGATATTGTCAGCAGGAAAATTTACAGAAATTTTATCAGCCGTGGAAAGCTGAGTGGCTATCACATTTCATGCTACGTAGGACAAAACTCTTTATTCGCCAAGTACAACAGAGTTCATGAGGTTTTTTTTTTGCCAGTTTATATAGTTTCAATACCATCAGGGGCGGATTGGCCATAGGGCATACCGGGCAGAATCCCGGTAGGCCGGCACATGGCAAGGCCACAACCTTCTCTGCTCATCGGCCGCCACACCTTTATCAGCGATCGCGGCCTTCGCTCTCTGCGGCAGATATAGAGAGTGAAGGCAACGATCGCGGATGAAGGGGTAGCGGCCGCCGCTCTCTGCGGCAGATATAGAGAGTGAAGGCAACGACCGCGGATGAAGGGGTAGCCGCCGCCGCTCTCGCACACGTTTGCAGGCAAGCTCCTGGCTGTTGCGCACAGGTTGGTGGCCGTCAGTGGGCGGCGTCCATTGTTTTTATTGGACGCCGACCATATAGGGCACGCCCACCAACCGGCGCGCAGCAACCAGGAAGTGCCCATGCCCGTGAGCCAGCGACCGAGAGGTTGAGGCAGCCTCAGAATTAAATGCTTCAGTGGTGGAGTTCCGGTGCCACAATAGAAGCAGCAGCTGCGTGGGGGAGGCAGCCCGGTACCACACAACAGCAAGAGGGGACTTCAGGCCGCGAGCCAGACACACCGCACCTCCGAGGTACCGTGTGCGTGTGCGCAGAGAGAGCATCTCGTTGAGTCCCGGTGAAGGGAAGCTCATCAGCCTCTCGTATGACCACGGACAGTCCCAGGCAGGCTCTCGCTGTTTGAACCCCGGTGAGATGCCCTGTTAGCATCTGCAGCAGAAAGGTAAGAGCCGGCTGTGTACGTTCTCCTCCCAGCAGAGACAGCAGCGCCCTCTCTGCCTGTAAACACGGAATGCCCCTCTCTGCCTGTAAACACGGGATGCCCCTCTCTGCCTGTAAATGTGGGATGCCCACCTCTGCCTGTAAATGTGGGATGCCCCTCTCTGCCTGTAAATGTGGGATGCCCCTCTCTGCCTGTAAATGTGGGATGCCCCTCTCTGCCTGTAAATGCGGGATGCCCCTCTATGCCTGTAAATGTGGGATGCCCCTCTCTGCCTGTAAATGTGGGATGCCCCTCTCTGCCTGTAAATGTGGGATGCCCCTCTCTGCCTGTAAACACGGGATGCCACTATCTGCCTGTAAACACGGGATGCCACTCTCTGCCTGTAAATGTGGGATGCCCCACTCTGCATGTAAATGTGGGGTGCCCCTCTTTACCTGTAAACACGGGATGCCCCTCTCTGTCTGTATTGCGGGATGCCCCTCACTGCCTGTAATGCGGGATGCCCCTCACTGCCTGTAAAGCGGGATGCCCCTCACTGCCTGTAAAGCGGGATGTCCCTCACTGCCTGTAAAGCAGGATGCCCCTCACTGCCTTTAAAGCAGGATGCCCCTCTCTACCTGTAATGCGGGACTCTCCTCTCTGCCTGCAATGCGGGATGCCCTTCTCTGCCTGCAATGCGGGATGCCCTTCTCTGCCTGCAATGCGGAATGCCCTTCTCTGCCTGCAATGCGGGATGCCCTTCTCTGCCTGTAATGCGGGATGCCCTTCTCTGCCTGTAATGTGGGATGCCCCTCACTGCCTGTAATGCGGGATGCCCCTCACTGGCTGTAAAGCGGGATGTCTATATAATATATATATATATATATATATATATATATATATATATATATATTATACTAGGCCAGGAAAAGTGCAGCAGGGCCGGTGTGCCCCAAAAAGTCCTGGCCCGTTTTTTAGTCCCAATCTACCCCTGAATACCATACAATACAATATAGTACAGGAAGGAAAAAGAAAAGGGGCTCATTAGGGGGAAGATGGAATCAGCAGTGCCAAACGGTACCAAGATTACGCTAGACACATGTTAGAGACCCGGTGGCAACAGCAGTCTTTTGTGGGTCTGTCTAGGAGGGCATGAGGGCCTGGAAATGAGGCAGATTCCATTGAGCAGTTGGATGGCTGCGGGGTAGAAACTGCTCTTAGAGCTGGTGGTGGTGGTCCTGCTTTTGGAGCTGGCCTTCCCACACTGTGTGGAGTCCCCCAGAGCGTGTGCTTCAGCCCCAGCTATTCAGATAGGCTGGGGCAGGAGCATGCACGCCTCTGGGGATGTGACAGCACGCGCTCCCCATTCTGTTTAATGAAACATTTGCCGAATTACCTGGCTACTGCAGTCGGCTCTCATTGGACAAAAGCCCATGTATGCGCCGTTGGAATGAGGAGTGAATAGTGGGGTTCTGGGTGTTTCACACAGCAGGGCATACCAATTTGGGATGCCCTGGACGCTTGCAACAAAACACAGGAAAGTAAACTTTAAAAATCTTGATATTCTTAGTATACAGTACGCCCTGCTCCAGATAGATTACTTACACTTGGGTTATCCTCCGCCAGATGGCGCTGCACTGCAGAGACATGTAAAGCAGGCTCCTCCCGGCCCCTCAAATATCCGGGGACCTCCCACAAATCCCCAGATTTCTCTGCAGTGCTTACTGCGAAGACATGAAATTATCACTCTCTCACAGGTGAGCGGGGCTATTAGCCTGCGGCCCTGTTGGACTATTCCCACCCGTCCTTCGTGTGATGTGCCTCCCAGCCTGGGCTGCGCTGGTCGGTTGAAGGTAGGCAGCACCATGCGTGCTTATGGAGCGCTGCTCCACCGCAGTCCCCCACCAAAGGGTAGGCGGTATAGGCTGATGGTGAGCCTTTATGGGATGCCCCTCCCGCATTATTGCCACATGCCCCGTGTAGCGGTGGGTCCTGTACAAAGGGCCGCCATCCTCCCTCATTCTCCCCGTAGCATTCGGGGGGGAAAGAAAGGGGGGGGGGGTGGGTCAGTGCGTATAGTGATTACGTGTATGACTAGATATGTGGTGTCAGCCGCCGCACTGACTTCTCTTTCACTATTACATGACCGCCGCGGCGTCCTTTCCTTCATTTGGATGTCCGCGCCGGACGGCGGCGTTACCTCAGATGCTTCTGCATTATCATTGGCTGCTGTCTGTGGGCTTCGCGCTCTTCGGGGGGGCGGGGGCCTGGCCTGGCGCGCTCCACGTCACGGCCGCTCTGGCCCGCCCTTCAAGGTTCGTTCGGCACCATTTTGTTGTACAGTCACGCGCGCGTGTGTGTGTAACGGTCCCCCCTCCCGCGGTCTGTAAGTGCCCTCGCGGGCGACTTTTATGCTCATTACTTACGGTGCATGGTTCTGACGCCCCTTCTTCTCATTGTGTCTTTCAGAAGGGGGAATCCAGTGGCTTCTCCCAGCCCGGTGTAATTGTATAGTTGGGCCTAGTATAATTATTCCCACTTCCCTAGCGGGTCATTGGGGTATCCAGGGTAGCTTACAGCTTCAATCCCTACTGGCCTATTGTGCCTATTAATCACCATATGGAGGCATCCCGGGGTTCCTTCGGGACAAGCCCGGCTGTGTGTAGCTTGTGGGGTCTCACCTATCAGCGGTGACAGCGCACGGGTCTGTGTTCCTTGCGCACAGCAGGTGCTAATGTTGCAACCCGCCCCTCCGGTGGCTGGGCCTGCACCTCGTCTCACTTCACCTACTCCCCCAAGCTTGAGTCTCACCCCCATTGATACAAGCGGGGATTCTCAACCTGATGTGTCTGCTAGACTGACCAGTGTTGAAAAATTGATTGCTAATACCTTAGCGCGTAAGGCCACTGCTAAAAAGCGTCACTTAACTCCTGATGCCACTCTTTTCCCTATGAAGTCTGATGAGTTGTTGCATCTATATGGCTACACCCCATCGGACGAAGGGGAGCTGTCTTCTGACGAGAGACCCAGGGGTCATGACGATTCTGGCTTTGACCCCTGGACCCCGGATGATACTGACAGACTGCTGGTTCAGATTTTTGAGGTTTTGTCCATCTCTCCCCCTGTTGCGGCTCCCAGGCAAAGGGGTGAGCTTTTTCATACGGCTAAGGTTCGTTTGGAATTTCCTGAGCAAACCCATTTCAATAACCTCGTGCTTAAGGAGTGGGAACATCCCAGTAGACTTTCCGGTATACCTAAGAGTTGGGACAGAAAGTATCCCTTTCCTGCTGATATGGTCAAGTGCTGGTCATCGCCACGCGAGGTCGATGCTCCTATCCTAAGGCTGCCTAACACCTCTATTATGCACTCCCCTGACACTACTACGCTGCGGGATGCTGAGGACCGGCGCATTGACCAATTGGCATGCCATGCCTTTGCATTTGTGGGGGCAGCGCTGCGCCCGGTTTGCGCCTCGGCCATTGCGTCTGTGGCGCTCAGGGCCCTGATCAGAAGTGTACTTGAAGGTCCTGATGAATTGCCACCTGATATGTTTAATGCACTGTCTAACTGTGATGTGTTTGTAAACTTTATCCTATCTGCCTTGGATGATGCCATTAGGATGTGTGCCAGAACTTCTGCCTTGGCGGTAGCTATACGCCGCGCGATTTGGCTGCGCCAGTGGGCTGCTGACAATGCTGCAAAGAAGGCCCTTGCTGGGCTTCCATTTAAGGGGCTACGCCTGTTTGGGGACCGCCTAGACCTTTTTGCTAAAGGAGGTAAGTTACCCCAGCGCAGGTGGCAGTTTCGGCCCTTTCGGGGCCAGGGCCCCCCTTCACTCCCCTACCGCGGTGCTAAGCAGGGAAAAGGGGTGTCCTTTGTGGGGGCTCGTGCAGATTCCTGGCACAGGAGCAGAGGACGACGTCCTGGCTCCTCCTGGGGGTCTAAGCCCAAATCCTCTCCCAAGCCCCCTCAGGCATGATGGGGCGCCCTCGCCCGTCAGGGTGGGGGGATGGCTACAGCACCTTGCGCACGTCTGGAGGCTCCACGTCTCAGACCGGTGGATTCAGGAGGTAGTTTCCTCTGGTTACGAGAAAGTTTGCTGTGCGGCCCCCCTCAAGATTCATCGGTCCCGGATCCCCCAGGACCCTGTCTCAGCTCAGGTCTTGATGCAGGCCGTGCAAGGCCTTCTGGATCTGGGGGTCATTTGCAGGGTCCCCTTAAGAGAAAGAGGCATGGGGTTCTATTCCAACCTTTTCACAGTACCCAAAAAAGATGGGTCAGTCAGGCCCATTCTGGATTTAAAGATCCTCAACAAGTTTGTCAAGAACAGGCGCTTTCGCATGGAAACTCTGCGATCGGCCATCGGCTCCCTGCGCCCAGGGGATTTCATGACGTCTGTGGACATCAAAGATGCGCTTACCTTCACATCCCTGTGTTCACGGGACACCAAAGGTTTCTCAGATTCGCGTTGGAAGATCAACATTACCAATTTGTGGCCTTGCCATTTGGCCTCACCTCAGCTCCCAGAGTGTTCACCAAGGTGCTGGCGGGGGTGGTGGACCTGGACGACATACTCATCACCTCCCGGTCTCCACAGCAGGCAGAGTTGGACACTCAGCTGGTGGTGTCCACCTTCGGCTGGGTGATCAATCACCCCAAGTCCTCTCTGTCCCCTTCCTCGGTGATCCCATTCCTGGGAATAATTCTGGATACGGTTCAGTCAAGGATATTCCTTCCTCAACAGAAGGTGGAAGCTCTAACTGCGCAGGTGAGGTTCCTGCTATCGTGTCCCCAGCCCTCCCTCAGGCAGGGAATGTGTCAGCTCTCACTCACCGTGTCCCCGTTCCCGCGCCGTCCCCGGGCGTCTGGCGGCGCAGCTCCCGTGCGGCGTCGGCTCGGGCGGGGGCGCGAGCACGTATCTCTTATTCCCTCCGGCGGCGCTGTTCTGTGCGCGCCCGCCGGAGGACTTGTTTAAAGGGCCAATGAGCCCTAACCACCCTGGGGCTAACGCCCCTTCCTTGTCTGGGCCAATGAGCCCATAGGAGGGCTTGGGCTATTCCCAGGCTCTACCAATAGTTGCCCAGTTCTCAAATTGCACCAGTCACACATGCAGCTTCCACAGCCCCTATCACTGTAGCCTCCTATAAAGGGTTCACACCATCAGATGATCAGTGCCTGTTATAGCGCTTTGAACCTAGTTAGCTGCTAGTCTCTTGTGATTGTTTTTGAACTCCCGTTGCCGACCACCGCCTGTCTTGACCATCCTAGATCTGAACTCCCGTTGCCGACCATCGCCTGTTTTTGACCATCCTCGATCTGTGTTCCTGTTGCCGACCTTCGCCTGTGTTTGACCATCCCCGATCTGTGTTCCTGTTGCCGACCTTCGCCTGTGTTTAACCATCCCCGATCTGTGTTCCTGTTGCCGACCATCGCCCCGAACCTAGACCACGAACTACCTACTCCTTGTACTGCTGCCATCTCGGACCTCCCGTTGCCAACCTCCAGTCTGTTCTTGGACTTCCGTCAATCGCTCAGCTATTGGGCTACTCAATACCACTTCCAGCCAAGGGTTCTCCAGACCTCTGAACAGTAAGACTCCAATCTTTGAGCCATTGAAGTCCTGGGGGCAACCGATCCCGGGCAGGTGTGTTCTGCGTCCCGGCAAGCGGGGGCTCCTATAGGTGAAGCTGGCTGCGGAGATTGGGGGTTGAGGTCTTACCGAGAGGGCTGGAGTTACCTAAGTGGATTGTTGCAGTACCCAGAGCGTGACAGAATGCAGTTGGTGGGCCTGATGGTGGGGTGCTTCGAGGCGGTGCCCTTTGCTCAGTTCCATTTGAGGCCTCTACAACTTCACCTTCTGTCAGTATGGGACAAGGACCCAACGTCCTTGGACGGGGTCTGCGTGCTCCCCCCCTTGGTCAGACGGTCCCTTTCGTGGTGGCTGGACCACAGGAACTTGCTGGGGGGCAGGTCCTTTCTGGCCCCCTCCTGGGAGATGGTCACCACGGATGCCAGTCTGTCAGGATGGGGGGGATTCTGGAAGTTCCTGCGGTTCCAGGGGAGGTGGGGCCCTCAGGAGGCCCACTTACCCATCAACATTCTGGAACTACGGGCAATCAGGTTGGTACTGGAGCAGTTGACCAATCACCTGAAAGGTCTCTCTGTGCAGGTGCGCTCAGACAACAGGACGGCGGTTGCCTACATCAACCATCAGGGAGGGACCCAGAGCAGGGGGGCCCTCCAGGAGGTGTCGCGGATTCTGACATGGGCGGAGGCCAATGTTCAATGCATTTCGGCTGTGTACATCCCGGGGGCAGAGAATCTACTGGCAGACTCTCTGAGCAGGGGGACCTCTAGTCAGGGAGAGTGGTCCCTCTGCAACAGGGTATTCCAGTCCCTGTGTCACCGTTGGGGTCTACCGGATGTGGATCTGTTTGCATCCCGTCACAATCACAAGCTCCAGGCTTTTGTCTCCCTGTCTCACGATCCTCTGGCCTTGGCCACAGATGCTCTGTCCATGTCATGGCAGGAATTCCGGCTCCTGTATGTCTTTCCTCCATTCCCCCTGCTGGGCAGGGTCCTGCGCAAGATAGCTCTGAAAGGGGTGCCAGTGATTCTGGTGGCCCCCAGGTGGCCAAGAAGGGTGTGGTTTGCAGACGTGGTGCAGATGGCAGTAGACCAGTACGTTCTGCCAGAAGTGCCAGATCTGCTCACTCAGGGCCCCTTACGCCATCCCAATTTACAAACTCTGGCTTTGACGGCCTGGCTGCTGAAACCTCCATCTTGATGGAGAAAGGCTTGTCTGCTTGAGACCATGGTGAAGGCTAGGAAGAAAACTTCTTCTTCCATCTATTATAGGGTATGGCGTACCTACATTGCCTGGTGTGAGTCTAGGTCTCTTCCCTGTCGGGTGTTCTCAGTTCCCAGGGTTCTGGAGTTTTTACAGCATGGATTGGAGTCGGTTCTTCAACTCAGTACTTTGAAGGGTCAGGTTTCTGCCCTGTCTGTCTTCTTTCAGAAGTCTTTTGCTCAGCATTCTTTGGTTAAGACTTTCTTTCAGGGGGTTACTCATGTGCGTCCCCCACGAAAACCTATGGTCCCTGTTTGGGATTTGAACTTGGTCTTGTCTGCATTGCAGGGTGCTCCCTTTGAACCTATTCAGGATGCTGCTCTGGCTGTACTTACCCTCAAGGTTGTCTTTCTGGTTGCTATTACTTCGGTCAGGCGTGTGTCTGAGCTGGCGGCTCTGTCTATCCAGCCCCCATACTTTGAGACACACCAGGATAAGGTGGTGTTCCGCTTTAAGCCGGATTTTCTGCCTAAGGTGGTGTCTGCTTTTCATTTGAATCAAGATATTGTTCTTCCTTCATTGTGCCCTAATCCTAGCAATGCTAAGGAAAGGGTTTTGCACTCCTTATATGTGGTCAGGTGTCTGAAGTATTACCTAGTAGTAACTGCGTCCTTCAGGAAAACTGATGCTCTTTTTGTGGTCCCTTCTGGTCCTAGGAAGGGTTTGGCTCCTGCCAAGTCTACTATCAGCAAATGGATCCGTCAGGCTGTGATTCAGGCCTATTCTGCTAAGGGGAAGAATCCTCCCTTCCGCCTTACTGCTCATTCTACTCGTGCTATTGGTGCCACTTGGGCCTTCCAGCACCAGGCATCTGTTGAACAAGTTTGCAAGGCCGCTACTTGGTCTTCTGTTCATACCTTTTCAAAGTTTTACAAGGTTGATGTTAGGGCCTCAGCTGATGCTGTTTTTGGCCGCAAGGTTTTGCAGGCGGCAGGTTTAAACTGTCTGCTGTTAACTTTTTTGTTGGGGATACCACCCTGCTTTATGGACACTGCTATTGGATGTCCCAAGTGTAAGTACTATATCTGGAGCAGGACGTACTGTATACTAAGAATAATACAATTCTGTGAAATACTCACCTGTAGAATTGGTATTATAAGTATACAGCACGTCCTGCTCCACCCCACCCTGGTTTTTGCATTATTCTGGATCCCCTGTATGGTGATTGTTATCATTGTTATAGTTACCAGTTTTTGGGTGGTTAAATTCTCCCGCCTTCTTGTTCACTGCTTTTCAATGCTGGGGATTTGTGGGAGGTCCCCGGGTATTTGAGGGGCCGGGAGGAGCCTGTTTTACATGTCTCTGCAGTGCAGCGCCATCTGGCGGAGGATAACCCAAGTGTAAATAATCTATCTGGAGCAGGACGTACTGTATACTTATAATACCAATTCTACAGGTGAGTATTTCACAGAATTGTATTTTTGTTTGTGTGAACTAGAAAATGTAAACCAAAAAAGCTTTAATTTACATCTCCAGATATGTGTTTTTCTGTTAAAATGGCTATTCTGTTTTTTTCCCCTGACTTGTCCCTTTATGATCAGATAGGTTTGTTCACAAAACCTAATCATGTCCTTTCTTTACCTAATAACATTATGTTCTGTTTATTGTCCTGTGAGGATGGTGACTCTTTGCCTTGGGATTGAAAGCATTACAAGTAAGCCAGTTTTATTCCCCTACCTCGCAGGTTTCCTTTGCCTTCCCCGAGTCTTTGTTGCTCTTGCAGCTTGTGATTTGAGTGCTGGGCACGCCGATTAATGGGGGTTTGGAGTACTAATCAAACATATGTTTCCCCTGACACAATGATTGTGTTGTATATCATTACTGAATGTCTGCCTTTATTTTTCTTTAATGATGGAGTGGGCTGTCTCTCTTCCATGTGTGCTTTTCATGCTCTCCTTGGTTGTGCTCCACAGGTGGTGACCCTTTAAAAAATCACACAGACAATCCTCAAACCAGATTCCCACTGAGACAAGACAAATACTGACCACTCATGTCTTGTTGCTAGAGAAGGGGCTTCTGTGCTGCTAGAAAACTTGGCGATTCTTCTGCATCAATGCCAAATTACATATAATTGCATTGCAATTGCAGTATCCTTTTTACTTGGTAATTAAAGGTTGTTATTTCTCCAAATTGTGGTCAGTATTTGCTAAAGTCTTCATTCTTGTAATGGCGTTTTATAAGGTTTTTTTTGGCCTTCTTAACAATTGCATTTTAATGTAAGGTAAAGTTATCATCTGGTTCCACTTTTTAAGCAGATCTAGAAATGTGAATACGGGGAACCTTAGAGGTAATAGTCTTAAAGGAACATTTACACCACGCTTTGTAGTGTTGAAGGGTGTTTTCAGTCCATTTCATAGGTTCAACTGTATGGGCAAAATCTTAGTCTAAATTTTTTTTATAAAACCACTTGGTTTTAGTGTACATCCTCTTATATTCTGCCTTTGCGGCAAGACTCTTCATCTGTGCTCTTCAAGGCTCACTTTTCCTAAATATTTTCACCGTCATTATTCCTACAGAATTGCTGAGGATTTCCCAGCATAACATCCCTCCCGCACTACCTTTTGGTTGTCGACGTTATCTAAAACAGACATCCTGCTGCTTTGCTAGTCTGTATTCAAGCCCCCCCCCCCCCCCCAGCCACCTTTGAGTAAAAGGACCGACCCTAGTCGCTCTTCCAATATCACTGCATTTGCTCTGAGCCCGTGCAATGACACTGCGCAGGTGCGGGGTCGGAGGGGCAGACGCATTGTCTGCTGGAAGCTGAAGACTTCCAATATGGCACTGCCCTGCAGAAGACGAATAGGCATCATGCAGATCCCGGAGCTCAATGGACCAAGAAAGGTAAGTGAGAAAGCACGAATCTAAAAACCAGAGGGGAGGCAGGGAGAGCCAAGTTTGGGGAGGTTTTTTTTCAACTCCCCACTCCCTGTGATGTTCCATTTTAAGTATTCCTCTAGTTCTCAATGCCGATTCATTTTGTTCCAGACAAAAAATGGTGAGATCATACATCCTAAAGATCGACCTGTCAGGTTTCACACCAAACTCTCCTTACCATGCCTTCATTGGCCTTGTTTTGTACACTGGCGTACAGTCATCTGGAATATAAAGTTGTGTTCCCACACAGCTTCTACAAAGATGGATGCTAACAAATGTGCTGCAGCATTAAGATTTCCTTTCACTGGAACCAATGGGTCTTGACCAACACCGGAAAACAACCCTATAGAATAATGAATAACGTGCATACATGGCCAATGCATGCTTGCTGCATTTTACAAATCCATGCAGTGAGACCAACTACAAACCAGTGAACACACAAGTAAAATGTACCAGTGAACACACTAGGGGTAGTGTGTTCACATGTGCCCCAAGCGCTGGGCTGCCCTATCCATGGCACCCAGGGAGCATTTGCTCAAGAATACTTCAGTCATGTCCCAGCCGGAAATCGAACCAGCAACCTTCTACTCACAAGCAGATTCCTTTACCGCTAGTCTATGACCACCAAACTTCACAGTTGGCACAATGCAGTAAGACAGACATTTGTTTGACAAAACCAGACTAGTCCATCAGATTGCCAGATAGGGCAGTCCACAGAACAAGTTTCCACTCCTCCAGAGTCCAGTGGCAGCATTGTGCTTTATACTGCTCCATCCGATGCTTTCCATGGTGCTTAGTAATTTAAAGCTTCCGTGCATTTGCTTGGCTTCTGGCACAGCGATTTCGTTTTGATTAGGTTTTGCTCTCTGCAGTTACTAAATCATCAGAGGTCTGGTGTACTATACACCATGTACCTCCATAATTCGTGACCCCGCTATGTAACGTCATGTGGTCTGACACTTTTGGAATTGCTGTGGTTCCTTAGGTAAACCCTAATATTTAAATGTCTTTCCGTAAGTTTCAGAGACCCCAGAGCGTACCAATAAACATTCTTTATTTTCACTTTTAAAGCAGTCCAGCCGGGTGACACCCCCCCCCCCCAAATCACCATAAACCCACCTACTACTTCATTACAATGGCACATGTGTGACTTGGACTTGACATCCTGGCTCTGCATGCTTGCCTTGCCCGACAGACTTGAATGGCTATCAGTAGGAGGACATGGCTTGCAGTAACTTGTGGCAATTTTTCTTACAGAAATCGCAATAGATTTACCAATTACGGGGTTCTCAGAATTGCATGTAAGATGGATGTGGGAGTGGAAGGAGGTGATTAGGGTTGAGGACAGGAGGAGGTATTCGTCAGAACAGAGATTGCATCTGAGTTGGTGTTTGTTGATGAGCGAAATAGTGTAGAAATATAGCATGCTTTGTATGTTAAGGTTAGTATTTAAAATGGAATTCCATCTAGATATTTTCGCCTATTGAATATTCTTTTCGGGGGGGGGGGGGGGGGGCAGTTCAAAGGATGCCAGTTAACAATGTAGGTTTTGGTCCGTTTTAAATGTCTGTCTTTATACTAAAGGACTTCTAACCAGCTAGAAATAATAGAATAGGAATGACTTACAGCTTGAGGACAAAGACAGATAAATAGAATGTTTACCACAGTCTTAATGAATTGCGACACTAGGCAGTTGATTTCTATGCATGGCCAGTAGTTAAATTTTAGTATCAAATAGTTAAAGCATTTCAATATCCACTTCTAAATACCTTCAGCTGGCATTGGAAACGGAACTGTCACTCTATAATCCATTGTTGGATGTGTGTGTAATGGCTTTGGTTTCTCTCTGTGGGAATAGTCCAATTCGTGAGCTGTTTTAAAACAGATGTTCTAAATCCTTGATTAGAGCCCTCCAAGCTGCACACATCCCTACTGGAATGAATTCACAATTTTGTCATTTTCAAGTTTGTGATTTCCTGCATATCTTTAAGATGTAGACATCCACAAAGAATGTTGCGCTTGCCAAGTCAACCTGCATCTCACCAGCTGTTAATGGTCTACAACTGCCAGCATGCTCTTGTCTGTGGCTGCTTCAGCTTTCAGCATTTCTCACTCCCCCAGGCAGAGAAGAAATTGTTGTAAAAAATGAAAGTACTATTCCTTACAAATGTTAACTTTTGTGGTTAAACCACATCCTGTTGTGATGGTTTATCTTTAAAGGGACTGTGAACACACTCAAAAAAACAAATGGACGCTTACCTTCTCCCCTGCAGCAGCTCCCAGATGGTACACTGCTCCGAAACCTTACTGGTAATGTAGCTCCTGGCGTCCTCTCATGATGCCACCACCCCCTCGTGTTGGTGACTGTGCCTGCCAAGTCGTTGCACAGGCACTGCAACTGGCACAGAGCGGCAGGGCCAGAGGCGACAGCTAGGGTTAGTCATGACCCAAGGAATTCCGGGAAGACTAACCAGGGGCTGCTGCGGTGGGTGGAGGTAAGTGGCTGTTATTTCGGGAGGGGGGGAGGGTTACAGTCTATTTAACTTTTTAGCTATAAGCCACATAGTTCTGTGGAGTAAATATGAAGGATCCAGACGGTCTCGTAAGTGAGGACTAGAAAGAAAGGTGACAGATCAAATACCCTGTTACCCAGTGACGAGGTTTAGGTCTTGTGATCCATTGGCTCCTCTCATAAAAGACTGGACATCCAATATACGCCTTATAAAAATGATTGCAGTTCTATCAGTGACAAGACCAGTTAGGCAACAATACATGCACTGCCTCATACAAAGAATATTTGTGGTTCATAGATGTTCAACTGTAAGAGTAACATTACTGGGATCTTTCTATATATTATCTTTTCTAGATTTCATTAAAAAACTGGGACAGTCTAGGATAAGCTTAGTTCTAGACACACAGTTTATGCAGCTTGCTTTTACTTGTATTCTTAGTATACAGTACGTCCTGCTCCAGATAGATTACTTACACTTGGGTTATCCTCCACTGCAGAGACATGCAAAACAGGCTCCTCCCGGCCCCTCAAATTCCCGGGGACCTCCCACAAATCCCCAGATTTCTCTGCAGTGCTTACTGCGAAGACATGAAATTATCACTCTGTCGCAGGTGAGCGGGGCTATTAGCCTGCGGCCCTGTTGGACTATTCCCACCCGTCCTTCGTGTGATGTGCCTCCCAGCCTGGGCTGCGCTGGTCGGGTGAAGGTAGGCAGCACCATGTGTGCTTAAGGAGCGCTGCTCCACCGCAGTCCCCCACCAAAGGGCAGGCGGTATAGGCTGATGGTGAGCCTTTATGGGATGCCCCTCCGGCATTATTGTCCCATGCCCCGGTAGCGGTGGGCCCTGTACAAAGGGCCGCCATCCTCCCTCATTCTCCCTGTAGCCTTCGGAAGGGATAGAAGGGGGGGGGGGGTGTGGGTGAGCATGTATCGTGATTCGTGCATAACGCCTGTTGGCATGTGTGTTGGGACTAGTATATGTGGTAACCGCCGCACTGACTTGTCTTTTTACTATTGCAAACAGCGCCGCCGTGCGCGTCTTTTCCTTCATTTGGATGTTCCGCGGCGGCGTCGCTGCTTGTCTGGTGGATTTTGCGCTCTTCAGGGGGACGGGGCCTGGCCTGGCGCGCCCTGCGTCACGGCTCGCTCTGGCACGCCCTTCGAGGTTCGTTTGGCGCCTTTTTCCTGTACAGTCGCGTGCGTGTGTAACGGTCCCCCCTCCCGCGGTCTGTAAGTGCCCTCGCGGGTGACTTTAATACTGATTATTTACTGTGTGTGGCTCTGACGCCCCTTCTTCTCATTGTGTCTTTCAGACGGGTGAATCCAGTGGCTTCTCCCGGCCCGGTGTAATTGTAGTTGGGCCTAGTATAATTACTCCCACTTCCCTAGCGGGTCATTGGGGCATCCAGGGTTGCTTTATAGCGTCAATCCCTAGTGGCATATTGTGCCTAATAATCACCATATGGAGGCATCCCAGGATAATGGGACCGGGGTTCCTTCGGGACAAGCCCGGCGGTGTATGGCGTGTGGACAACCTCATGCTGATGCTGACAAGGCACGGATCTGTGTACCCTGTGCTCAGCAAGCGCTGGTTTTGCAATCTGTCTTGCCAGTGGCTGCGCCTCGTTTCACCTCACCTTCCCCCCCCCAAGCTTAAATCTCACTCCTGCTGAGTTGCATACAAGTGAGGATTCTCAGCCTGATGTGTCTTCTAGACTACCTACTGCTGAAATGATTATTGCGAGGCCCTCAGCGCGTAAGGGCCCTGGTAAGAAGCGGCACCTGACGCCTTATGATACTGTTTTTCCTATGGGATCTCAGGAGTTTATGAATCTGTGTGGCTATACCCCTTCTGATGAAGGAGAGCTCTTTTCTGACTCAGGCTCATCTGATGAGAGACCAAGGGGTCATGACGATTCTGGCTCTGACCCCTGGGCCCCGGATGACACTGACAGATTATTGACCCAGATTTTTGAGGTTCTGTCTATCTCTCTCCCTGGTGAGGCTCCCAGACAAAGAGGGGAGCGCTTCCATACAGCAACATCACGTTTGGAACTCCTAGAGCAGGCACATTTCCATTCCCTTGTGCTCAAGGAATGGGAGTGCCCCAGTAAACCTCCCGGGGTTCCAAGGGATTGGGATAGGAAGTAACCCTTTCCACCTGAGGTGGTTAAATGTTGGTCATTCCCCCCCCCTCCCCCGAGGTGGATGTCCCGATAATAGGGCTATCTAACACCCCTGTCATACATCCCCCTGATTCTACTACCCTGCGGGATGCTGATGACCGGCGCATTGACCTGCTGGCCTCCCACGCCTTTGCATGTGCGGGGACGGCGCTGCGCCCGGTTTGTGCCTCTGCCATTACTGCTGTGGCCACTGGAACCCTCATCAGAAATATGCTTGATAGTGCCCCTGATGATCTCCCTTCTGAGGTGTTTAATGCATTCTCCAGTTGTGATGTGTTTATAAATTTTGTTCTAGTAGCATTGGATGACACCATCAGTATGTGTGCAAGAACTTCTACGAAGAAGACCTTTACTGGGCTCCCCTTTAAGGGGCTACGTCTGTTTGGTAAGAGAGGTAAGTTACCCCAGCGCAGACGGCTTTCTCTGGCCCTTCGGGGCCAGGGCCCCCCTTCCACCCCCCAACATGGTGTTAAACAGGAACCAGGGGTGTCCTTCGTGGGGGCTCGCGCAGCTCCCTGTCCCAGGAGCAGAAGACTACACCCTGGCTCCTCTGGGGGGGCTAAGCCCGAATCCTCTCCCAAGTCCCCTCAAGCTTGTTGGGGCGCCCTCACCCGCCTGGGTGAGGGGACAGCTGCGGCACTGTGCTTAAGTCTGGCGGCATCACGCCTCAGACCGGTGGATTTAGGAGGTAGTGTCCTCCGGCTACAAGATGGTCTTTGCTGTGCGGTCCCCCCTAAGATTATCTGGTCCCTGTTGCTGCTCAGGTGCTGGCGCAGGCCGTGCTAGGCCTGCTGGGTCTGGGGGTCATTTGCAGATTTCCCTTAACAGACAGAGGCAAGGGACCCTACACCAACCCTTTCACAGCTCCCAAAACAGAGGGGTCAGTCTGGTCCATTCTGGATTCACAGATCTTCAGCAAATTGTCCAGTACAGGCTCTTTCCTCATGGAAACTCTGCGCTCGGCCATCTGCTCCTTGCGACCCGGGGGCTTCATGCCGTTTGTGGATTTCAAAGATGCTTTCTTTCACATCCTTGTGTTTCAGGACACCAAGATTCCTCAGATCCACATTGGAAGATCAACACTGCCAATTTGTGGCCTTGCCATCTGGCCTGTCTTCAGCTCCCAGGGTACTCACCAAGGTGCCGGTGGGGGTGATGTCTCTGATGAGGCCAAGGGGCGTCCGCGTGCTGCACTACATGGACCTCCTCATCACTTCCCAGTCTCTACATCTGGCAAAGTTGGATACTCAGCTGGTGGTGTCCATTCTGGAGTCATCTGGATGGGTGATCAGCCACCCCAAGTCCTCACTATTCCCTTTCTTGGTAACTTCATTCCTAGGAATGAATCTGGACACAGTTCAGGCAGGGATATTCCTTCATCAGCAGAAGGTGGACAATCTGTTTACACAGGTTCAGTTCCTTCTAACTGTCCCCGTCCCTTCACCAGGCAGGGGATGCAGCTGGTGGGCTTGATGGTGCGTGCTTCGAAGCGGCCCCTTGTGTTCAGTCCCGCTTGGGGCTTCTGCAACTTCTCCTATTGTCTGTATGGGACAAGGACCCAGCATCCCTGGACAGGGTCTGGGTGCCTTCCCCCCTGGTGAGGAGGTCCCTCTTGTAGTGGATGGACTCAAGGAACCTATTGGGGGCGGAACCTTTTTGCTCCTTCCTGGGAGACGGTCACCTCGGATGCCAGTCTATCAGGTCGGGGGGGTTCTTCTGGAGGTCCCTGCGGTTCCAGGGGAGGTGGGGCCCTTAGGAGGCCCATTCACCTATCAATGTATTGAAGCTGTGAGCCATCAGCTTAGTTCTGGTTCGTTTGACTACTCTATTCAGGGCCTGCCTGTTCAGGGGCGCACGGTCACTCTGAAGGAAGTTGACTACATCAATCATCAGGGAGGGACCCGGAGCAAGAGGGTCCTCCAGGAAGTGTCTCTGATTCTGATCTGGGTGGAGGCCAATGCTCCCTGCATTTCAGTGGTGTACATTTCGGGGGGGGGGGGTGGGGGGTTCCAATCTCTGTATCACCGTTGGGGCCAACCTGATGTGGATCTGCTTGCGTTCCGTCACAATCACAAGCTCCCGGACTTTGTCTCCCTGTCCCAGGATCCTCTGACCGTGCCCATGGATGCCTTAGTAATGTCAGGGCAGGACATTTAGTTCTGTATGTCTTTTCTACATTCCCCCTGCTACGCAGGGTTCTGTGCTAGTTGCTCTGGAAGGGGTGCCAGTGGTTCTGGCGGCCTCAGGTGGCCAAGAAGAGTGTGGTTAGCAGACGTGGTGCAGATGGCAGTAGATCAGTGCTTTCTCCCTGGAGTGCCAGATCTGCTCACTTAGGACCCCTTACGCCATCCCATTTACAAACTCTGGCCTCGACAGCCTGACTGCTGAAACCTCCATCTTGATGGAGAACGGTTTGTCTACCTCGATGGTTGAGCCCATGGGGAAGGCTAGGTAGATGTCTTCTTCTTCCATCTGTTATAAGGTATGGCGTACCTACATTGACTGGTTGAGTCTTGGTCTCTTCCCTGTTGGATGTTCTCAGTTTCCAGGGTTCTGGAGCTTTACTGCATGGGTTGGAGTCGGTCTCTAACTCTTTGAAGGATCAGGTTTCTACCCTGTCTGTCTTCTTTCAGAAGTCTTCTGTTCAGCATTCCTTGTTTAAGACTGCTTTTAGGGGGTTGCTCAGGTGCGTTCCCCACGCCAACCTATGGTCCCTGTTTTTGGGATTTGGAATTGGTCTTGCCTGCCCTGCAGGGTGCTCCCTTTGAACCTGTGCAGGATGCTGCCTTGGCCTTTCTTACGCTCAAGGTTGTGTTTCTGGTAGCTATCACTTCTGTCAGGCGTGTGAGTTGGCGGTGCTGTCCATTCAGCTCCCCTACTTTGCGAGGCACTAGGACAAGGTGTTGTCTCATTCAAACCTGCATAAAGGTAGTGTCTGCCTTTCATTTGAGTCAGGATATTGTTCTTCCTTCTCTGTGCCCTAACCCTAGCTATGTTAAGGAGAGAGTTTTGCACTCTTTGGTTGTGGTTAGGTTTTCTGAAGTACTATCTGGTGGCTTCTGCACCTTTCAGGAACACTGAAGAGCCCGGATAGCTCAGTCGGTAGAGCGTCAGATCTTTAATCTGATGGTTCAGGGTTCGTGTCCCTGTTTTGGGCGATGGAGTCCTCCAACATTTCTTTAGGACCCTTCTGGTCCTAGGAAGGGTCCTGCCAAGTCTTCTATCAGCAAGCGGATTCGTCAGGCTGTGATTCAGGCCTACTCTGCTAAGGGGAAGAATCCTCCCTTCGCCTTATTGCTCTTTCTACTCGTGCTATTGGTGCCTCTTGGGCCTTCCAGCACCAGGCTTCTGTTGAACAAGTTTGCAAGGCCGATACTTGGTCTTCTGTTCATACCTTTTCAAAGTTTTACAAGGTTGATGTTCAGGCCTCAGCTGTTGCTGTTTTTGGCCGCAAGATTTTGCAGGCGGCAGTGGTTTAAACTGTCTGCTGTTACCTTTTTTATTGGGGATCCCACCCTGCTTTATGGACACTGCTATTGGATGTTCCAAGTGTAAGTAATCTATCTGGAGCAGGACGTACTGTATACTAAGAATAATACAATTCTGTGAAATACTCACCTGTAGAATTGGTATTATAAGTATACAGTACGTCCTGCTCCACCCCACCCTGTTGTTGCATTATCCTGGATCCCCTGTATGGTGATTGTCATCATTGTTATGGTTACCAGTTTTTGGGTGGTTATATTCTCCCGGTTTCTTGTTCACTGCTTTTCAATGCTGGAGACTTGTGGGAGGTCCCCGGGTATTTGAGGGGCCGGGAGGAGCCTGTTTTGCATGTCTCTGCAGTGCAGCGCCATCTAGCGGAGGATAACCCAAGTGTAAGTAATCTATCTTGAGCAGGACGTACTGTATACTTATAATACCAATTCTACAGGTGAGTATTTCACAGAATTGTATTTTTTTTTTTTTTTTTCCGCCATCTGGGTTACCGGCAGACATGAGGTTTAGAGAATTTCTGCTTCGTGGTTTAAAATTAGGCCACCACCCTTCATCTTTTGCCTCACCTTCTTGCCTAGTGTCTCCACACCACAGGGTTTTTCATCCCCTACAGGTTGATGTTTATTCCCTATATTCCCTTCTTGCCTGCTGTTCTCTCTTGCTCCATGTCTTACAGTGGACCATCTCCCATGCAAGCGGGGGTGTTGGCACTGCCATAATAATATTAATTGGCTGTCGTAACTCAAGTGGACGGGGCTTTCTGGCGGCCGAAACCATGAACGTGCTCACTACCCACGTGAACGTTGGGTGGCCAACCGCGGTGCTGTATTCCTGGTGGTTTTTGTCTGTTATTAACTGGCCCTTAGAAGGTGATCAGAATGCTGATGTGATCCTCTGTGAAAATGAGTTTGACACCCCTGCTTTAGATGTTTTAGATTTTTTTTTTCTTAAAAATATAGAGAACCAAAGTATTTGAACCTTTAGGATTAGTTTTAAGGGTGAACCTAGAGTCAGGTGTTTACAATCAGTGGGAAGATTGAATCAGGTGTGATTGGGTCCCCCGCTGGATTCTACCAATCACACAGTCGGACAGATTGTACTAAATTCAAGTTTATTTTTTTACCCTCTCTTGGTCAGCAATGTTCATGCCAACATAAAGGCAGGTGTCTGAAAGGTCACATTAGCGAATATTCATAAGTTCACTAGCTACAGGACTTGTGGATAAAGCAAAAAAATGGTTTAAGGTAAATTAATTTAAGACAAGAAAATGTTTTGAAAGGACCTAAGGTGAGCATTTCATGGGAGTAAAAAAGGAATATTGGCTATAATATCTCAAATACGACTACTAATCAATAGTTAATAGTGAACATTACCAAGTTGATCAAATATTAGGATCTGAAGAGGGCATCCCAGAGAATCCTGGATATAGTTCTGGGAAATTCGTGGGCGTTAACACACCAACTTGTATAAAAATGTGATGTTTTCTGTAACATTTATGCTGAAATATAAAAGTTTTGAAGCGTTCACAAACTTTCTTGCTCCACTGTAGCTATGGGCCCTTATACAATGCAAGAAATAAAGGAAGTATATAGAGAAATGTGATGTGGGTTGTGTGGTCAATGTATGAACATTCCTAAATAAAATATATTAAATTCAGTTGTCCATTTTAAACTAATATCCAGTCAAGAAAAATGAATAAAAGGTCCACGATGCTCAAACCATTTTAGTCAGCTGCAAGTCTATATTTTACTGAGGAAATTGGTAGCCCACAGTATATTTGCTGTTCAGATCTGTGCAGATAGGAGCATTAATTGACATTGTTGATGTTGGTCACGAATGGTAGTTTTGGGATAGTTAGGGATCATCATAGTCAAACTGCTGGTTTACAGAAGCCTTATTATAACCACATGCTTCGTTGACTATGGTAGAACAATCATTTTACCTAGAAGGTCTAAATATAATATTAATCTTTATTTCTATGGCACCAGTCTATTTTAGTGCTTTATAATAAGAAGAGGTTTTGCGTACATAAGAGTAATCAAATACATAGCAATATAGCCTCCTTCTGTCTACAGAAAATGCACATATACCTTAATGGCGCACTAATGAATATCTGTTTAATAATTTATTGTTAGTGTTGTTGATTTTGTTTAGAGATGGCTTTTGGACAGAAAATGTACTATTCTTTTAACCAGTCCTGCAAATCCAAATTTTAATGGTATCTTGAAGTACTTTATGGATTTTGTTTGTTTTCCATGGTCTCCTTCAATCACTCATGCCCCAAAATTTCCCTAATATACTGAAAAAAAAAAAAAAAAAAAAAAAAATATATATATATATATATATATATATATATATATATATATATTAAAAAATAGTTTATAACAGGAATTGCAAATACAGTGACTAAAAACAGATACAGAGAGACCACTGTAGGAATATCTGGTAAAAGTCCATTAGATTAAACGATCAATGTATGTTGCAAGTTCGTCTTTTGAGACTGTCACTGTCTGTTGAAGAAATACAATTTAATTTCTTTACCCAAGTAAACTTGCAGCCACATATTTATGTTGAAGGGAAGGATGTGCCACAAATCTTATTCTTTTAGTGGCATTTGCAGATGGTTGTAAATTTTGGAGAGGTGTAAAATCCACCTCGTTTTTTTCTTTTTCTCCCTGAGACTTTGCCCGTTTAATAGTGAACATTTGTACAAAACGACAGCTCTTTTAAGCTTTTGTTGGCCAATATATTTCAGCTGTGGCATGTCAGGCTCCTGCTGTTCCTTGAGCATACTGTGGATTTGGGAAAATGAATGCCACTCGGAGGATTTCTACTGCTGACTGGCCTCATAGACCTGCACTATGTTGCTTAATAAATGGGAATTGAAAAATGAATGAAGCTAAGCTGCTGCCAGGCAGGGTACGGTTCATACTGTGAGCTCTGCTCCCGAGAATACATGCCTGTCTGGTTCCCGACACCCCATTTTAATTATGCGGATTTATTTCTGGTAATCTGCTGGCATGAAAACCACAAGGATTCCTTGGCCAAGACGAGAAGATTATAGTTATATAGAAAGTTTTCTAATGTTGTGCTAATGTTTTGAAATGTTCAGTGGCATCTATTGGCCCTTCTTGAAAATGTCTGTCCTTAGCGATTTTTCATGCAGTAGAGAGCTACTTCAATGTAACAGATCGCAAGTGGGATTTTAATATGGTGCTGCTAAGACTTTTACCCACTTTTTTTCTTTTTAATTATTCTCTGTAAGGTGAGATGGTCAGTCAGAAAGCTGCGACAATTTATGTTCAGATTTTACAATTTGGATTCCTTTAATAACTTTTTTGTGTGTATAATTGTTCTGTTCCATTTTAAACATTCTACCTACACTTTTCAATACACCTCTTCCCCTAAGAATTGGCCTTAACCATTATATTGGACGTAACACATTATAGAGATCTAACTTTGTTGTTAGGAAAGACCACCCACCACTAAAGCCCTCCCGCAACTCTGACTTGATGGCAACAGTAAATTACCATTTAACAATTGCCCCCGTGGGAATCCTGATTTTGACTGCATCAACAGCTAAAGCGATACCAAACCCATTTCCTAGGGAAAGGGTGCAGGGCTGCTTCATGACAGGCTTGGGGACATCCAGATTGCTGGAGCCCCCCCGCACTAGACCCCAACCCCAATACTCCAAAATTGTTTCCTGTTTCTCGATCCTCTGTCGAAATGCGCTCCTCTTATCGGCTAATAGTGGTCACATGGGCGGTTATGCTCCACCTCCGATCAAGGCCGGCCCACATGACCGCCAGCGGGAAAACAGGAGTGCATTTCAGCTGAGGATCGAGGTACAGGTAACATTTTCAGGGTATTGTGCGGGGGGCTACCTAGGTAGCCTAGGTAGAAATCAGGCGTAGAAGACAGAGGACTGGAAATAGCTGTGCCAAACATAGGAGGTTTGACTTCCTTTTGTATGCACAGCTGTTTGCTCTCAGAAGGGTAAGTATCTCTCTAATGCCAGGCTCAAGGATGGTGTTGAGTGGTTGGGTTAGCTTAGTGTCCCTATAAACCAGGGGTGTGGCCTGGCACAGTTTTTTTTTTTTTTTAGGGGGTGTGATAATGAATGAATTTTATAATATACTTTTTCTGTAATCCATTGGGGGGCCAGCTTCTCCACCCATGTTCTCACACAGTGTGAAGTATGAGGAGTGTTGGCATTCAATAGGGCTTATAAAATGTTACCTATAGTAGATGATATGTTAATTTCTTTCGTTAGGCATAAAGCTTGACATGTTTTCCAATGTATCCATATCCTGCTAAAATCCTCTTTATCAAGGTATTACATGATCACTGTAAGGTTTTAGATATTACTACATTTAATGATAAAGGTCAGTCTAGCAGTCCGACGACCAAATCTTTGGCTTTTCTTTACTAGAGATAGTGTTTTCTTTTTGTAGACTCCCTGATCTACCATATTTCCTCTTGAAACATAAGAAATAGGAGTGCTTAATTGTATACTAAATGACTTCATGTGTTATTTACAGTATGCTAATTTTCTCAACCTGTTTTTTTTTTTTTTAACCAAGATTCTTTTCTGTGAGAAAGCATTAGCACCCTTTGAGATTGTATTATTAATTGAACACTGTTTACTTATTAATAAACACTATAAAAGTATTGTTGAGCTCTTGGGGGGCAGCTTTACAATTTGACACTCAAGTGTCCACAGAGCGATGTTCTACTGCATCATGGTTGATTTTGCTTGAAGTTTTTCATATAGTTTACAAACTACACTAGTGGTTGAAATATTCCAACTAAGGCAGAACCCAGAGGAATTTTAGGGTAGGTTTTATATGACCTTGCTTTCTATTCTAGCTTTAATCTACTTGCATCAAACCCTTCTCTCATTGTCTAGCTACACATCTATATTCATGATCCTATCCTATCTGGTCAAGAACAGATACAAAGACAGGTAGATCATGAAGGGTCAAGCCTGATGGGACACAGCTGGAGAAAATCAAAGTTTTCGTCAGTAATTCACAAGTGTTCTGGGTATTGATGTTCCTCTTGCACTGTGAAGTGCTGTGTGTATTACAGTCTATTACAGTCTCTGCAGCTGAAATAATATTTTGGCTAACCTGTCACTGCAAGCAGTTTTGTTCTGATCAAGATACGCAATTATAGTTGTAATTTAAATCATTAACTAAGGAAGTGCTCTGTTGATTAACCCTTTAAGTGCCAGCCTAAAAAAATATATTTTTTACAATTTTGTAGTTTTTTTTGTAATAAAAAATGTAAGTTTGTTAATAAAATATTATTGCGTGTGAAAGGCCTATTTCTCCCGGTTACAACGGTACCACATATGTATGTATACACCCTTTCCTGCCCAGGAAACTCCCCCAAACTGAAACAGCAGTTTAGGAGATTTCAGATAGGATACAACTATGCAATATGATTGCATAGTTGTAAGGGGTTAATTAAAAAAAAAAAAAATGACATAGGGTCCCTCAATGAGGGGACCTCATTTTCTTTGGAATTTTAAGGGTTAAAAACCCTTAAAATCCCCCCTCAAAAATGACGTAGGGTCCCCCTTACCCAGCATTACTGACACGGACCAGCTATGGGGGCTTGTAGAACAGGGCGCAGGGGCCAGCGTTGGTGGTCCCTTGCCCTGCAGGCTACTAGCCCACATAGCCACTAAGTGGCCCGTACCCTTCGCCCCCCCCACCCGTTGGGGAGGCAGGTAATGGGGGGGCTGGGGGTTTTGGCAAGTCATGCGCTAGCCGCCCCAGAGCCTTGTGAACTGGTATAAGGGGTCTCATGGACCCCTTCCATATTTTTATTGGTATTTTGCAAGAGAAAAAAACAGCAACACAATGGCAAATAACACCTGTTCCCCAGATCAGGCTACCCCTGCTCTGCATCAGCACTGCTAAACTAGAGAATGGGGCCGTCTGGATACTCTCCTCTTCCAGGGTCATTCCACAATGGCCTTGGAGCAGCTTCAGGCTTGCACAGCTGGCTCTCTAGTTTAGTGGGTTGTCCTGCTGCTGCATATCAAAAGAGAGTCTGGTCATTTCTGACTGGAGTTCCTCTTTAAAACCGCGTCACTGGTGGATGAGGCAGTGTAAGTCTCTAGAGGAGTGACTTTTGTAATTGACTTTTGTTGGGATCCGAATATAAATTGAAGGAATTTTCCTCCTCGAAACACTAGGCTTGTGTTGTTGGGCGAAAACTAATGGCAATTGATTTATAAAGCTTTTATGATTTTGTAACACAGATGAGCCATATTACCAATCATTTTGTGGGATGGTTATCAGTTTTCTGAGCTGTGTAACTTGGCTGGCACTGTAGATAAACTTGAGAAGACATCCTAATTTGGCTGCCTGCCCAGCATTGGATATTTTTGTCTGTTTACAAACCATATTAGACATGCAAGTTGCTCAAAATCAAACTACTGCCATTTATGGCAGATAATTACTTTGAGGGGGAGTGGCGTAATCCAATACGTTTCCCATGCGGGTGGAGGAGTAGTTTCTACTACTTATCTCTTCCTCATTGAGATATGACCTGCTTTTGCATTCACATGTGTTCTTCTGCCGTCAATGTTAACAAGAACAGTTGTGGATTTTCTGTTTAATGAACAAAGTGTTAATCACTAGATATTCTTTGGGTTTTGCTCCATTCTCTGATTATCTACTTGCTTCCATCCTTTTGTTAGGTTATTGAGATAAAAAAATAATTTGGTTGAACTGCTAAATTCCTGTTTGACACTGCATGTTAATAAATTGACTGCACTTAAATATAGAGTATATTTTGATCACTGGAAAGAACACATAGTAATGTTCCTTAGTTTCTTTTTTTTAATAGGTGCCATCCCACATACATTCTCCTGGAGCTCGAAATGCTGTGTGGTACCTGCGGAGCTTTCCCTTAACACCCATAAATAATCCATGGGAATATGCTGAAATTAGAAAGCCTTTGGATAAAGGGATGTCACAGAACAAAGTCAGACAATGAAAGTCCCTTAATCTTTTGTGGGTCATGAGGTGGACAGTAATTAATCAATTAGAATATAAGAATGTATTTGTTGTTTTGTATATTGTAATGATAGTGGGTTGTGCATAGATATAATAGATAAAAATAAAGGTTAAATATACACTATATATGTTATGTTTACTTTTGAATAGGTTAGGTAGCCACATGTGACCATTAGTACTAGCAGTCTAGTGACTGCTAGTTTTACTGAGGGCAGTTAAAGGTTTGAGGTTGCATGTAAATTAGCCAAAAAAAACAAAGACTCTAAGCAGGTCTATATTAAATTGATCCTATTGAAGCTAAATTTGACCCCCACTTGCTGCTCTGGCACCCAGTTATCTAAAGCACACCCCTCTGTCACAAAATGTATTAATAGCATATGCTAACTTGCTCTGTAATCTGTGTCTGATGACCAGTCCCTAGGCTGCTGCTGTAGTAAAATACAGGTATCATGGTATCAATATATTTTGAGCCTAGGTAGATTTTTTTGCCATGAGGTGCTCTGAGGGTTCTGGCCCCAATGAGCAAGTGGGGAGTGCAGGGCTGCTGCGCACACTACACACAAGTTCAAAGCTTGGGAACGCAGGGAATGGAGTAACATAAGACATTTTTTGGGAGAGCACGTTAAATTTCAGCTGCAGTGGTGTACTGGAGACTATTGGCCTCGGAACCTGTATTATAAAGCTTCTAGTAAGCATTTTGCAATGGAATTTTAAGGCTACCTTGTGACACAGAGGGTGCCCTTTTTAGGTTACTGGGGTCAGGTTTTGTAGCATGGCTTTCTTGGGTACAGGATCACTTTAACAGTGATATCATGGGGTTTACTAGATCTAAAAATTTGGTGCAGAATTAGTTTATTGTGGAATGGGAAAAAGTAAAGCATGCTCAAGGAAAGACTGTTACTGTATATGGGTTTCACTAATAATTTATATTCAGATATGGAAAACAATTTAAAGCAAGCAGCAGTGCACAGTGATTGAATGCTAAAACTGTGTACTCATGCAAGATAAAAGGATGTAGCTTCTCCCAGTCTACATATACATGTGACTGCACTTCCTATTCCAGTTCATTCTTGACTTGACTCTTTCCTGCTACCCACCCCCATTCCACAGGACTTTTCTTTGTTACTTTTATTTGTCAACTTTGGCCTAAAGCTGGAGATGAAGGCTGCTGGGTCTGGGGACGTAACGGAGAGAAAAACCCTGTGTTCTGTGTGATATTCAATTACCTAAGGGGGTATCCCAAATGTATCTCTGCAGTGTTAATTTTCAGGCTTAATGGGCATAAACCCACAAAGGAGGTATTTACTCCATCTCTAGAAATAGCTGGGGCTGGTCCTTTTGAGACTAAGGGCTCTGTCAGGTGGAGTTGTGGTTTGATCCAACCTTGCAGGGCTTCCCAGGCTTTTGGTTTGGCAGAGTTTGGCATGGCTGGAGGAACTTTTTTACAGCCAAAGTCCTACTGTTCCATCACCTCCCCCTCCTTAGGAGATGCTCTCCAGTGAGGACTCATTAAAGGATCAAGCGTTGGCACTGCAGTGGTCTTCCCCTTTAAAAAGTGGACAACTTAGTCTTGGTTATTCAAACTTTCGATAGTTCTTCCTCTCCCCCGCCCCCCCCCCCCCCGCATTGTGCCCTGCCTGTGCCTCCTTTATGGCGGGCATGTTTTGGGTTTTGGTGGAGCCCTACATCCCATGAATTTTAGAGATCCACATTCCAGTGTTCTGGCAGACTTCCTGAAAAGGGCGACCCTGGATCAGGGGAAGTGGTCTCCTCATTGGGAGATATTCCAGGCCCTTGCGGAGTCTTGTCACAAGAAGGTCAGGAGCATTTTCTCCAGAGTCAGGGATCCTTGGGCAATGTCAGTGGATGCTCTAGCCCTACACTGGTCAGGATTCAACCTGGTGTTTGATTTTTTCCTCTGCTCCCAGTCCTGTGGCAACTATTGAATAAAATGCGTCGCAGAAGGATTCCAGCCATTCTGTGTTTTCTGGATGTGGAATTGTTCCTGTGGACAGGTTTCTAGTATTAATGCCGCTTGCTACAAACTGATGTATCACTTCCTTGGTAGAATTATGCATCCAGATGCAAAATAGCTTAGTCAGCTTTTTATTCTCTTGTGCGACACATAACCCATAAAATAATGGAATTTTCTAAAAGCAGTCAGATGGCAGGGGTCTAGCTTTAAACGCCAAATAATTTTTTAGTGTTAATTTAGGTACAGATTTGTACATTTTACTAAGTGAAGGTTCATATCTTCCATTAAAGGCACTGTAAACCCTAATTAAAAAGGGAGGGGAAACCCCCCCCTTTCTCCCCCACCTCAGCTTACAGACAGTCCAGGGATTAGGACTGGACAGGATTTTGACTATCCTGGGTTTCGGGTCCTTTCCCCGGGGGCAATAGCGGTGCCCCGCTATGTGGACCCCCCCCAGATCCCCGCAGCCAACTCGCCACTTTCCGGTCCCATGGCGCTTCTAAGAGCAGCGGCTCTGACGGCTGCATCCTCCGCTTCCCTCTAGCAGTGCACATACCTGCGCCAGGCATTTGTGAATGGCCGGTGCAGGCACGCTCCCTGTTAGAGGGAGGCGGAGGATGTGACTGTCAAAGCCGCTGCTCTTAGACTAGCTGTGGGACTGGAAAGGTGAGAGGTGAGTCCATTCATGCGTCCTGGGGGGTTTCACACTGCGTGGCACCCCCCAAGCAGGGTGCTCCCTGGGAAAGGAAAAAACCCAGGATAGTCAAAACTTTTGACTATCCTGGGTTTTGGTCCACTTTAAGAACGTCCCTGTTTCTCTACTCCCATGCACACTCCTGCCCCTCTCTTGTCTAGTGCACGCCAACCCTAGTCACTGCAGTGGAGGAGCATAACAGGCACTGATGTGCCACACCCCCTATATTGGAATGAATGGAGTTGCATGTGCACAGGCACGACAAACTGCAAGCGTCGGGCACCCAGGGAATTCTGGGCACTGGCTGATAGCTGCTGCAGGGGGCATTTATAATGATTCAAATATACAGAAACTAAATGCTAGCTATACACAAATCTACAGAAAGCATAATGACAAAAAATCACTAATAAGCATAAGTCGCCTCTGTGATACCAACGGTGATAACATTTAATATTCATTTGGTTGATGTAGAAAGGAAAAGTAAAATGCATTTCTATGTCACTGTTGTATTGCACATCATAGTTTTAATTTCTTTTTAGCTAAAAAGAGTATATTTGCAAAGGGGACCCAGCCTAAGACTGACCAGCTGGTCTGCCAGGGATGCGGATGGAAGATTATGTGACAATTGCATTACTTGAAATACTTCACTGGTGTACAGGATGATCTAGAGGTTTTGTGATGCAGGATGAAGGTTACACTCACAGCGGTTCTTTTGGGTGGGGGTGCTTTTTGGACAAACTGTGCAGCCAAAGCTGCGTCTAAAAGACTTCCCAGTAGGAGACCCATTAACCTCATGGAGCCACACATCCACCCATGCACCAAACATCTTGTATGTATCCAGGCCAGAGGAGGGAATAATATGCAAAAGAATAGAAATGTTATTCCTTATACTTTTATCTGCACCTCTGAGCAAAGGTCCCCACCATATGCATATGAATCTTGCTATCCCTTCACAGAGGACTCTGGGCTATGCCACCTAATGTGAATGCCTTAAATGCCATTTAATCAAACACACTTTTATCCCTGCTTGAAAGTCACAGGTCCTGTGGACAATCACTAGGATGCAATTGCTGTACATAACTTTTAAATTTGTAGCCTCAGCCCTTATGTTAGTCTTTCTGGCCTCCATTGCCAGTGGTGCATAAAAAAAAGTCCTTAAGAAGGGCTTTCCACAGAGCAATAATTAAGAAGCCACAACCGCCTTACCTTGTTCCCTGGGGCATCCCCACTGTGTGAAACCCTGCCATTCGCCCAGAATACTTACCTGTCCAAGACCGCTGCACATGCTCGGCCGGCAGCATCACTTGCATTCGCTTGTGGCTGTGCGTGACCGCAACTGAATGGTTGTGTGTGGCCGAGCACAGCCAAAGGATGCAAATGATTCCGCGTGCTGCCGATGTGTGCAGATGGGATTCCATTCAGCTTTTCCTGCTGCACAATAATATGCACGGCCGGAGAAGCTGATTGGACTGAGGAGAGGCAAATTTTACTGGCAAACGGCACAGTGGGGCATACCAAATCGGGGTGCCCCGGGGGGATGGACCAAAACCCGGGATAGTGAAAACTCCAGGTTTTGGTCCACTTTAATTGTAGTGGTAGTCATTCTTTTGTTTCCCACAATAAAACTGTGTAAGTATGAAGTTGTTTTGTTTGTATGTATGTGTAAGTATGTCTAAGCAGTATTATTTCGGAGGAGGGCAGTGAAAATATTGCAATAGGGCCACTATTACCTTTTTATATTTCTGTCTGATGATTAGAGTAAACTATTGGATAGTAATAATAATACTTTCTGGCAAGGTTTTGTCATGAACTTTGTTCTTCAGTCCTTTCTGCAGATAAACCTTCTATCCTCCAACATGATCATTGCCCACATTGGTTAAAGGACTGTTTATTTTCATATACATTCTTTATTCTTAGTATACAGTGCCTCCTGCTCCAGATAGATTACTTACACTTGGGTTATCCTCCACCAGATGGCGCTGCACTGCAGAGACATGCAAAACAGGCTCCTCCCGGCCCCTCAAATACCCGGGGACCTCCCACAAATCCCCAGTTTTCTCTGCAGTGCTTACTGCGAAGACATGAAATTATCACTCGCAGGTGAGCGGGGCTATTAGCCTGCGGCCCTGTTGGACTATTCCCACCCGTCCTTCGTGTGATGTGCCTCCCAGCCTGGGCTGCGCTGGTCGGGTGAAGGTAGGCTGCACCATGCGTGCTTATGGAGCGCTGCTCCACCACAGCCCCCCACCAAAGGGTAGGCGATATAGGCTGATGGTGAGCCTTTATGGGATGCCCCTCCCGCATTATTGCCCCATGCCCCGGTAGCGGGGGGAAGAAAGGGGGGGTGTGGGTGTCAGTGTATCGTGATTACGTGCATATGGACCTTTTGTAATGTCTTTTTTGACTAGTATATGTGGTGTCAGCCACCGAGCTGACTTGTCTATTTATTCTTGCAAATGCCGCCGCGCGCGCCTTTTCCTTCATTTGGATGTTCCGCGCTGGGCGGTGGCGTAACCTCAGACGCTTCTGCGTCCTCATTGGCTGCTTGTCAGTTGGACTTCGCGCTCTTCAGGGGGGCGGGGCCTGGCCTGGCGCGCCCGCGTCATGGCTCGCTCTGGCCCGCCCTTCGAGGTACTCGGCGCCATGTTGTCAGGTCGCGTGCGCGTGTGACGTTCTTACTTACCGTGGTCCGTAAGTGCCCTCGCGGGCGGCTTTATACTCATTGTAGTGTGTTCGGTTCTGACACCCTTTCTTCTCATTGTGTCTTTCAGACGGGTGAATCCATTGGCTTCTCCCGGCCCGGTGTAATTGATAGTCGGGCCTTGTAAAATTACTCCCACTTCCCTAGCGGGTCGTTGGGGCATCCAGGGTTGCTTTATAGCGTCAATCCCTACTGGCATATTGTGCCTAATAATCACCATATGGAGGCATCTCAGGATAATGTGACCGGGGTCCCTTTGGGACAAGACCGGCTGTGTATGGCGTGTGGACAACCTCATGCTGATGCTGACAGGGCATGGGTCTGCATACCCTGTGCTGAGCAAGCGCTGGCTTTGCAATCTGGCCTGCCAGTGGCTGTACCTCGTTTCATTACTCCCCCCCAGCTTAAATCTCTCTCCTGTTGAGTTGCATACTTGTGGGGATTCTCAGCCTGATGTGTCTTCTAGACTGCCTACTGCTGAACAGATTATTGCGAGGTCTTTAGCGCGTAAGGGCCCTGGTAAGAAGCGGCACCTGACGCCTTATGTTACTGTTTTCCCTATGGGATCTCAGGAGTTTATGAATCTGTGTGGCTATACCCCTTCTGATGAAGGAGAGCTCTTTTCTGACTCAGGCTCATCTGATGAGAGACCAAGGGGTCATGACGATTCTAGCTCTGACCCCTGGGCCCCGGATGACACTGACAGATTATTGACCCAGATCTTTGAGGTTCTGTCTATCTCTCTCCCTGGTGAGGCTGCCAGGCAAAGAGGGGAGCGTTTCCATACAGCAACATCACGTTTGGAATTTCTAGAGCAGGCACATTTCCATACCCTTGTGCTCAAGGAATGGGAGTGCCCCAGTAAACTTCCCAGGGTTCCAAGGGATTGGGATAGGAAGTATCCTCTTCCACCCGAGGTGGTTAAATGTTGGTCATCCCCCCCCCCCCCACCCAGGGTGAATGTCCAGATCATAGGGTAATCTAACAACCCTGTCATGCATCCCCCTGATTCTACTACCCTGCGGGATGCTGAGGACCGACGCATTGACCTGCTGGCCTCCCACGCCTTTGCATGTGCGGGGACGGCGCTGCGCCCGGTCTGTGCCTCTGCCATTACTGCTGTGGCCACTAGAACCTTCATCAGAAATATGCTTGATAGTGCCCCTGATGATCTCCCTTGTGAGGTGTTTAATGCACTCTCCAGTTGCGATGTGTTTGTAAATTTTGTCCTAGTAGCATTGGATGACACCATCAGAATGTGTGCAAGAACTTCTGCCCTCGTGGTGGCTATACGTCGCTTGGTCTGGCTGCGACAGTAGGGTGCTGACAATGCTGCGAAGAAGGCCCTTACTGGGCTTCCTTTTAAGGGGCTACGCCTGTTTGGGGCCCGTCTAGACCTGTTTGGTAAGAGAGGTAAGTTACCCCAGCGCAGACGGCTGTCTCGGGCCCTTCGGGGCCAGGGCCCCCCTTCTCCCCCCTACCATGGTGTTAAACAGGAACCAGGGGTGTCCTTCGCGGGGGCTCGTGCAGATTCCTGTCCCAGGAGCAGAAGACAACACCCTGGCTCCTCCGGGGGGGCTAAGCCCAAATCCTCTCCCAAGTCCCCTCAAGCATGATGGGGCGCCCTCGCCCGTCAGGGTGGATTCAGGAGGTAGTGTCCTCCAGCTACAAGATAGTTTGCTGTGCGGCCTCCCCCAAGATTATCAGGTCCCGGGTACTCCTGTTCCCTGCCTCTGCTCAGGTGTTGGCGCAGGCCGTGCAAGGCCTGCTGGGTCTGGGGGTCATTTGCAGATTTCCCTTAACAGACAGAGGTAAGGGACTCTACACCAACCTTTTCACAGTTCCCAAAAAAGATGGGTCAGTCAGGCCCATTCTGGATTTACAGATCTTCAGCAAATTGTCAAGTACAGGCGTTTTCCACAATGGAAACTCTGCGCTCGGCCATCAGTTCCTTGCGCCCCGGGGGATCATGCCGTCTGTGGATATCAAAGATGCTTACTTTCACATCCCTGTGTTTTCAGGACACCAAGGTTCCTCAGATTCGCGTTGGAAGATCAACACTGCCAATTTGTGGCCTTGCCATCTGGCCTCTCTTCAGCTCCCAGAGTGCTCACCAAGGTGCTGGCAGGGGTGATGTCTCTGATGAGGCCAAGGGGCGTCCGCGTGCTGCCCTACCTGGACGTCCTCATCACTTCCCAGTCTCTACATCAGGCAAAGTTGGATACTCAGCTGGTGGTGTCCATTCTGGAGTCATTTGGATGGGTGATCAACCACCCCAAGTCCTCACTGTCCCCTTCCTTGGTAACTCCATTCCTAGGAATGAATCTGGATACAGTTCAGGCAAGGATCTTCCTTCCTCAGCAGAAGGTGGACAATCTGCTTGCCCAGGCTCAGTCCCTCCTAGCTGTCCCCATCCCTCCACCAGGCAGGGGATGCAGCTGGTGGGCCTGATGGTGGCGTGCTTCAAAGCGGTCCCTTATGCTCAGTCCCACTTGGGGCTTCTGCAACTTCTCCTATTGTCTGTATGGAACAAGGACCCAGCATCCCTGGACAGGGTCTGTGTGCTTTCCCCCCTGGTAAGGATGTCCCTCTTGTAGTGGATGGACTCAAGGAACCTGTTGGGGGGCAGATCTTTTCTTGCCCCTTCCTGGGAGACGGTCACCACGGATGCCAGTCTATCAGGTTGGGGGGGGGGGGGTTCTGGAAGTCCCCTGCGGTTCCAGGGGAGGTGGGGCCCTTAGGAGGCCCATACACCTATCAATGTCTTGAAGCTGTGAGCGATCAGGTTAGTCCTGGCTCGCTTGACTACTCCTCTTCAGGGCCTGCCTGTTCAGGGGCGCTCGGTCAATCTTACGGCGGTACATCCTTACGGCCTACATCAGTCATCAGGGAGGGACCCGGAGCAAGAGGGCCCTCCAGGAAGTGTCTCTGATCCTGACCTGGGTGGAGGCCAATGTTCCCTGTATATCAGCGGTATACATTCCGGGGGGGGGCCCTCTGCAACAGGGTGTTACAATCTCTGTGTCACCATTGGGGCCAACCAGATGTGGATCTGTTTGCATTTTGTCACAATCACAAGCTCCCGGCCTTTGTCTCTCTGTCCCAGGATCCTCTGGCCGTGACCACGGATGCTTTAGTAATGTCATGGCAGGAGATTCAGGTTCTGTATGTCTTTCCCCCATTCCCCCTGCTAGGGCAGGGTCCTGCGCAAGATTGCTCTGGAAGGGGGGCCAGTGATTTTGGTGGCCCCCAGGTGGCCAAGAAGAGTGTGGTTCGCAGATGGAAGTAGATCAGTACTTTCTACCAGGAGTGCCAGATCTGCTCACTCAGGGCCCCTTACGCCATCCCAATTACAAACACTGGCTGTGACGGCCTGGCTGCTGAAACCTCCATCTTGATGGAGAACGGCTTGTCTGCCTCGGTGGTTGAGTCCATCTATTATAGGGTATGGCGTACCTACATTGACTGGTGTGAGTCTAGGTCTCTTCCCTGTTGGGTGTTCTCAGTTCCCAGGGTTCTGGAGTTTTTACTGCATGGGTTGGAGTCGGGTCTCCAACTCAGTACTTTGAAGGGTCAGGTTTCTGCCCTGTCTGTCTTCTTTCAGAAGTCTTTTGTTCAGCTTTCCTTGGTTAAGACTGCTTTCAGGGGGTTACTCATGTGCGTTCCCCACGAAAACCTATGGTCCCTGTTTGGGATTTGAACTTGGTCTTGCCTGCCTTGCAGGGTGCTCCCTTTGATCCCATTCAGGATGCTGCTCTGGCTGTACTTACCCTCAAGGTTGTCTTTCTGGCGGCTATTACTTCGGTCAGGCGTGTGTCTGAGCTGGCGGCTCTGTCTATCCAGCCCCCATACTTTGAGAGACACCAGGATAAGGTGGTGGTCCGCTTTAAGCCGGATTTTCTGCCTAGGTGGTGTCTGCCTTTCATTTGAATCTAGATATTGATCTTCCTTCATTGTGCCCTAATCCTAGCAATGCTAAGGAAAGGGTTTTGCATTCCTTGGATGTGGTCAGGTGTCTGAAGTATTACCTAGTAGTATCTGCGTCCTTCAGGAAAACTGATGCTCTTTTTGTGGTCCCTTCTGGTCCTAGGAAGGGTTTGGCTTCTGCCAAGTCTACTATGAGCAAATTAATCCGTCAGGCTGTGATTCAGGCCTATTCTGCTAAGGGGAAGAATCCTCCCTTCCGCCTTATTTCTCATTCTACTCGTGCTATTGGTGCCTCTTGGGCCTTCCAGCACCAGGCTTCTGTGGAACAAGTTTGCAAGACCGCTACTTGGTCTTCTGTTCATACCTCTTCAAGGTTTTACATGGTTGATGTTAAGGCCTCAGCTGATGCTGTTTTTGGCCGCAAGGTTTTGCAGGCGGCAGTGGTTTTAACTGTCTGCTGTTACCTTTTTTATTGTTATAGTTACCAGTTTTTGGGTGGTTAAATTCTCCCGGCTTCTTGTTCACTGCTTTTCAATGCTGGGGATTTGTGGGAGGTCCCCGGGTATTTTAGGGGCCGGGAGGAGCCTGTTTTACATGTCTCTGCAGTGCAGCGCCATCTGGCGGAGGATAACCCAAGTGTAAGTAATCTATCTGGAGCAGGACGTACTGTATACTTATAATACCAATTCTACAGGTGAGTATTTCACAGAATTGTATTTTTTTTTTTTATAAAAAAAAAAACATGCCATTCCAGTTGAAATTTCTCCTAACCTGCCTTTGCATAATTTCCTCCACATGCCATGAAATAAAGCTGATGTTAAAGCGGACCTCTAGTCAAAAAATCAAAGCTTTGTAAATTGCTCCTCTAAAGCTGCCCTCTGTGGCAATCCGTGACATAAGCTTATTGAGAGGGATTAACAGCATGCAGATTCTGCACTCTCAAACATGCATTTCAGCGGCCATCTTGCTGATTCTGAAAAACAGAGCTGCTCAGTCAAAATAGCCTCAAAGCTCTTTGTATTTTATTCAAAGATGAATCATTACTACTTCTGGCTAGAAATAAGAGATGATTGCATTGTATACCCTGACAAAGTGCTTTTGCTGCTCTGGCTATAGAGATGCATTGTAGCAGTTCCCCTCACACAGATTGCTTTTGCTACATCAGTGTTTGTGTGTGTTAAAATAAAAGGCAAGCTTCCCCCTTGCTCCTAAAGCATATATCTCTCTCTCGTGTGAATAGGGCCCTGTTTAGGGTCCATGCTGTCCTAGGCACTTTTAGTGCTCACGCCCCCACCCCATTTATCCTGATATGCACCTGCAGTCCTTTCCCTGGATAGAAGATAAAGTTGGCTTCTGTCGAGAGAAGGACTTGGAATGGATCAGGCAGAGGTATATTTTTAAGATCAGAATGCAATTTTTCTTTTTAATCTGTTTCAGGACTGCTCTAACTTGGGTGGTGTTGGCAAGATACTCCTTAAGCTGTAATAAAGTTTCAATGTAGAAAAAAAAACTTTAATGGAAAAAAGGAGGGATATAGTCAACATCCTAGAGAACTGTGGCTTCCCCTCTGCAGGTCTGGGAAACTGCAATCCCAGGGGAACAACAAGGCCCAGCTGCTTTGCCTCCAGTTCCTAGGAGAACAAGGCCCAGCTGCCTCCCCCCAGCCCTGAGAAACTACAGGACCCAGCTGCCCCGGGAGAGACAAGAAGGCCCAGCTGCTTCCCCTCCCCAGCCCTCGGAACTACAAGACCCAGCTGCCCACAGGGTACCAAACACCCAGCTGCTACTCCTCCCCACCCTGGTGAACTACATGGCCCAGCTGCTCACCAGCTATAGGCTTGGAGAACTGCAAGCTCCAGCTTGGCAGACAGCCCCCTGCCACAAAAATCAGCAGCACCTACTTCAGATAGATGGAAGGACAGGGAGACGAGCAGTCATGAGGAGGCCGAGTTGATAATGTCCTTTCCAGCTAGGCTCTCTTCCTTTTAAGACTTAGGTCGCATCACTGCCTCAGTGGTGAAAAGACAAAACTGCAGGCTGTAAGCTGCCTCTGTGAAACGTGACCAGTCTGGCACCTTGCAGCGCTGTTCACATTAATTTTACAATTTAAAATGCGCCCCCTAGTGGCCATTTGCCCCTAGGCATGTGCCTACAGATGGCTAATTGTAAATATGGCCCTGGGTGTGAATTGCTGCTGGCATAACACCCCCCCACACACACACACACACACACACACACACACACACACACACACACACATACACACACACATTATCATGTGTAAGCAGGGCTATCAGGTGTGTGGCAAGATGGCCACCTCATATAATTCTAGAGTGATTAATCTTTATGCCATTCCAAATCAGTTTAAGCCGTCTCAAACTGCTTATGCCACTGATCATTAGAAGGGAAGAGATTTACTAAACTCTTTTTTTGACTGGATGTTTGCTTCAAGCATTGATGAAATTGCTTTGTTAAAGGCGAATTGTGACTTTCTATGAGAAGTTTTTGGCGGTTGTCTCCCTATGATAGTCATCTTAGGCGATATGAGCTATGGCTTAATTTATTGCTGTACCTTAAAGTAATTGTACCATCTTTCTTGGTGCAGGTCAGTTATAGTGATAGACAGAATGGGAATGATTTCTTGACTTGCTTGACTCTGTCACCGGTGCAGATGACATTCCAGGGCAATGGCAACTCTGTGGAAACCAGCCACGACCAGGTACCAGTTATTCCACGTTCACAATGTTTTGCACTCTGTGGAGATGGAATATTGTAATGAATATTGTCTGCATTGTTTAACTGTTAACCATCATAACGTGCTTTTTCCTTTAGACTGTACGTTCGTAAGGGCCACACTCTCTCCTGTTTTGTCCTGTTTTCATAGTATTTGCTTAGAATTTTGCACCACCTTGGTTGTAATTGTCTATGCACTGAATGTTTTTTACTCTGTTGCTGTGTGCAGCGCTACTGAAAAAGATGGTGTTATATACATAAATGCACACTAATATTTAGTGGTAATCAACACATTCTAACCCTTTAAACAGCAAGCACGTAACTATGACATGGTTGCCTCTCCTGCCGTTAATCGGCAAGCACTTGAGAGTTACATGCCTGCCCCCCCCCCCCCCCCCCAGCCGCCGCTAGCGCACACAAAAAAAGTAAAAAAAAAAAAAAAAAAGACCTGACCCCTTCATCAATTCATCCGGGTCTTCTCTTCACCAGGGGCCTTCCAAGCCGATTCCCGGCTCTTCAGGAGAGGGCCTAAAAGAGGCCCTCTGGCGTCATCCTGCAGCTGTCAGAGATGCTCGGGGTGTGCCGGGTGATCAATGGGGAGAGGGTTGGAAGGGCAGGGGGCTGTGGTCTCAACCCCTCCTCCACAGATCACCCAACATTTGTCATCGGGACATCGGAGGTGAGTAAAGAAAGTAAATGACATTTTTTTCTGTGTGTTTATACATTTTTTTATGGTAACCAAAGTATTCCTCGAGAGATTACTTCCACAAAGATGAAGCCACTACAACAAGCTGGGTACACCTAGAAAGCTTAAGATATGTACTTTCAGGGAATATATGGCTTATGGGGGGTATTTCAAATGTAAAGGTGCACACTTTATCTCCAGAGCTGTAATTTTCAAGTAAAATTACCCTTACACGCATGCATTACGTTGGGGTGTTTGACAACTCTTCCCTTGACAGTACCTATGCATGTTGAGTATGTTGGGGGAGGACTTGCTTTTTCAGATTTAACTTGTTTTTTCTTGTTTGCATTTGTTTTTTATTAATTTAGTTTTTTAGGGAAACCCTGTGCAACCAAATAATTAATTGAGGGATTACTTTCAGAAAACTCTGCCCATGTCAAGCCTGGTACATCTAGAAAGCTTGAAGTGTGTACCAGAGAATTTTTAGTTTTTGGGGGGATTTCATATGTAAAGGATTGTTCTGCTTGAAAAACTGGAAGGTGCGCATAGTAGTTGTATTTTGTCTGACAATCTCCTAAAGTGTTTCAGTTTTGGGGGAGTCTCCTGAGCAGGGAAGGTGTCTACCAATAAACATGTGGTACCATTGTAGTCGGGAGAGACACACAATATGATTTTAATGAAAAATGTACATGTCCATCAAAAGGCTTACTTCATTCTTCGGTGTTTGATACTAAATTATAAGTGACATACAACAAGAGCAAGGGTAAAATCTATTGTCCTCTACAAAACTGGAATGAATTTTGATGTGGTGTATTCCATCTATTCCTATTCAAGTAAACAGACTTTCTGTGCATTTACCTTCAAAAAGGAAAGACATAACATGCACTTGTTCCAGATCCCCTCACCTTAAAGTGGACCAGAATCCAGGATTTTTGTTGCTGCGGGTTTTGGTTTGTACCCCTGGGGCATCCAAATTTAGGACGCCAGTGTTCCCACTGCTACTTTGCGACTCCAGTCAGCTTCTTTGGCTGCACATATATATGTGTAGCTAAAGAAACTGAGAAAAGGAAGCTTAGACCCACTCCCTGTATCCCTTTCATGGCTGTGCATTACCACACCAGCAATTCAGTTACAGCAGGCATGGCAGCGCACAGATCTAGAAGGATGCAAGAGATGCTGCTGATTGGAGGTAAGTATTGGACGACTGACAGGGTCTCAATCAGGAATGGTACAGTTTTGGTCAACTTTAACCCTGATTTCTTTTTTCCCAATGCATGGCACGGCCTGCTTCACGAAGTCATTACATCTGGGTATTCCGCCACAAGGTGGCGCAGTGCCCTGCATATCTATTTCCACCCGTTTCCGGACCCTCTGTGCCTCCCAGCCTCGGCTGACGGATCAGGTGAAGGTAGCTGAGCACTATGGTCAAGTGCTCAAGGAGCGCTGCTCCAAGCCGCAGACCCTGTACCACAAAGGGTTGCCGGCCATAGGCTTTATGGTGAGCCTACTAGGGATGCGGAGTTCCTGTCCTGCTGCTGAGGGGGTGAGTGTTTTGGGGAGTTTTTGGAATGTTTTCTGCCCCCCCCCCCCCCCCCCACTGGCCTTGGCTTCGCCGCTGCTTGCTCGCTCTCCTCCCCCCCCCCCTTCCCTCACCGAGGGTGGTCGGGGGGGGGTAGTTCTGTGTGTTTTTAGACTGTTTTTAGACTGTTTTCTTGTATACTTTTGCCTCCGCCGCTTTGTACTGCGCTCTGCAGCGGGCGGCGCTATATCTGTGAGGCATTTTTTACTGTGTGGATGACGTCGGCGAGGTAATGTGAGAGCTGTTTTCACGCTCTTCGGGGGGGGGGGGGGGTGGGCCAGCGGATGACGCGTATCACGTCGTTCTCCTGCGGCCTGCCCTCAAGGTTCCTCTGCCGGCGCCATCTTGCTTTTACTGCGTGTCTGGGGCCCTCTTCATCTCTGGGCTGCGGCGCTGATTTCTGACTGTCGTGTCCTCCGGTGGTCTGGCGATCCTTGTCCTGCTTGGTCCGTGAGTCCCCTCTGGGGTTTTTTGTTGTACTGGGGGCATGGGCTGCGGGATACTTATGTATTTTGCTTATGCCTTTCAGGCGGGACACCCGTGGGTTGTGGTTTCTCCCAGTCCTGCTCTTTACTCCCCCCTTTATCTCCCTTTACTATTCCGGGGGCATCCCGGGTGGCTTATATTAGCCATTATCCTGTGCTGGCATATTGCGCCTGAATTAATCACCATATGGAGGCTTCTGGGGATAACGTGCTCGGGGGTCCTTCTGGACAATCCCAGCTGTGTTCCATGTGTGGGGTATCCCCTATCAGTAATTACGTCATGGTGTGCGGGCCATGCTGTCCTTGCGCTTCAGTCTGAGCTGCCTGCTTCTCTCACAAGCTCTGCGCCCCCTTCGGCATCGCCTACCCCGCCGTGCCTGCATTTAGCCCCCAGTGAGGGGGATTCTAGCAGGGGGTCACAATCTGATCTGGCACTTCGTGTGGCCAGCATTGAAAAACAGCTTGCCAGGCTTGTAAGGCCTCTAGCAAGAAGCGGCACCTGGCTCCCACGCCTGCACGGTTTACTGAGGCGCAGGAGGAAATGTATTTTATTCCAAGTATACAGCAGCGTTGCTCCGGGCCGCAAGACCCTGTACCAAAGGGTAGTCGGCGACAAGCTTTTTATGGTGAGCCTCATTTTGATGCCCCAGCCCTTTATCGCGGAATATTTATCCCTCCTCCCTCTCTTTTCACGCTGTTGGTTGTGCAGGACCCCCTCATTGCATTCCGCGTGATCGGCAGGGGACGCCCGGGGAGTACACTTTTACTAGTGTTTTTTTTGTCACTTGTGTTTGGTGTGTGTAGAGGCCGTTGTACGACGCTCCGCGGTGGTTGGCGCTTTTACTGTCTTTTTGTTTAACTGTCATGGCGCTGGCATGTCACGTGATCTTGTTTTCACGCTCCTCGGGGGGGGGGCGGGTACCGCGGTTTTGACGCGTTCCGCGTCATGCGCCCCCGGCCCGCCCCTCTAGGTATTGCTGTCGGCGCCATTTTGTGGCCCTTCCATTGCGGTGCTGTGACGCGGTTGGTGATCGGCTTATCTGTGCGCTTGCCGGCTTGGTCCGTGAGTCCCTTACGGGGTTTTTTCTCTTTGGTTTATTATTGTATGGCTAGGGATGATTATGGTGTACCATATTGTGTCTTGCAGGCGGGTCCCTTGACTGTGGTTCTCTCGGCCCTGCCTATTGCCAATCTCCCACTTCCCCTAGGGTTTCGGGGGCATCCCAAATAGGGTGGCTGTTTAGCTGTGTCCCTGTTCTGACTATTGTGCATACTTTCTGTAAAAATCACCATATGGAGGCTTCTGGGGATAATGTGCTTGGGGTTCCTTCTGGACAAGCTCGGCTGTGTGTTGCGTGTGGGGTTTTCCCTATAAGTGAAGATGTCAGGGTACGTGTAACCTGCGCCCAGCAGGTACTTGCGCTGCAGTCTGGGTCGCCTGCTACGGGCCCTGGTGTGGCGCCCCCTCTGGCATTTGACCCCCAGCGAAGGGCATACTAGCGGTGAGTCTCAATCGGATTTGGCTGCACGGGTGGCCAGCATTGAAAAGCATATTGCTGGGTCGGGCCTGCGTGAGGCTTCTGCCAAGAAGTGGCATCTATCCCCCGCTGTTTCCCTCTTCCCTGTTGAGGCTGAGGAATTTTTTTGTCATCTCAGGTTATGGTCCCCTTGAGGAGAGGGAACTGTTCTCTGATTCAGAACAACCTAGGGTGTATGGTGATACCGGGTCTCCTTTTGGAGAAGACCAATGGTCCTCAGATGAAACTGATAGGTTGTTGTCTCACATTTTTGAAGTGCTTTGTATTTCCCCTCCTGCAGTGGCTCTGCAGCAGCAGGGTGAGCTTTTTTATACAGTGAAGCCACGCTTGGAGTTCCCTGAGCAGACTAACTTTAATAATCTGGTGCTCAAGGAATGGGAACGGCCTAGCAAGCTACCTGGGGTGCCCAAGCGTTGGGACAAGAGGTATCCCTTTCCTGCTGATGTGATTAAGCGTTGGTCATGTCCTCCCGAGGTGGACGCGCCCGTTCTGGGGTTGTCAAATACATCTGTCATGCATTCTCCTGACACTACTACCCTGCGGGATGGTGAGGACCGGCGCATGGACCAGCTGGTTTGTCATGCCTTTGCCTGTGTGGGGACCGGGCTGCACCCGGTTTGTGCCTCTACCATTACAGCTATTGCTATTAAAGGGCTGCTTAAGAGTCTCTTAGATGGGGCCTCTGATGTTGCGGGAGGAGAGGGGTATAGATCTCTCCTGCTTTGCTATGAATTTGTTACATATGTTCTATCTGCTATGGATGATGCCATTAGAATGTGTGGGAAGACGTCTGCTCTGTTGGTGGCTATACGTCGCTCTGTCTGGCTGCGTCAGTGGGTAGCTGATAACGCTGCTAAGAAGGCGCTCACTGGTTTTCCCTTTAAGGGGCTGCGCCTCTTTGGTGAACACTTGGACTTGTTTGCCAGGGGTGGTAGGTTACCTCAACGTAGGAGGCCGTCTCGGCCCTTTCGGTGGTCTTTTGCCTCTCTTCCCTCCTTTCGGGCTTCCAGGGCTGGACGAGAGGTCTCTTTTACTGGAGCATGCGGAGACTATTGGGGCAGGGGCAGGGGACGTGGTCGCCCCCCCTTTCCCCTGGGGTCCCAAACCCAAATCCTCCCCCAAGCCCCCTCAGGCATGAGGAGGCGCCCTCACCCTTCCGGGTGGGGGTACGACTTCGGCTGTTTGCTCATGTCTGGAGGCGACGTGTAGCATACAGGTGGATCCAGGAGGTGGTTTCCTCTGGTTACAAGATAGAGTTTGCAGCCTGGCCGCCTCCAAGATTCATCAGATCCCGGATGGCTCAAAATCCTCTGTCAGCTCAGGGCTTGTGTCTTGCTGTCCAAAACCTTCTGGAGTTGGGGGTCATCTTCCCAGTGCCTTTCAGGGAAAGGGGCAGGGGCTTCTATTCCAATCTCTTCACGGTCCCCAAAAAGGACGGGTCCCTTAAGCCCATCTTGGATTTAAAGCTTCTCAACAAGTTTGTCAGGTTCAAGCATTTTCACATGGAAACCCTGCGCTCAGCGGTCAATTCACTGCACCCGGGCGACTTCATGACTTCTGTAGACATCAAGGATGCTTACCTTCATGTACCAATCTTTCCAGGTCATCAGAAATTCCTCAGGTTCGCTCTGGAGGATCAGCACTACCAATTTGTGGCCTTGCCTTTCAGTATCACCTCGGCTCCCAGGGTATTCACCAAGGTGCTGACGGGCGTGATGGCCTTGCTGAGATCTCAGGGCTTTCGCATCCTTCCTTGTCTGGACAACATTCTCATCACGTCTCAGTCCTTCCATTGGGCCGAGCTGGATACCCAGTTGGTGGTGTCCACACTAGAGTCCTTCGGCTGGGTGATCAACCATCCCAAGTCTTCCCTGTCACCGTCTCGGGTGAGGTCCTTTCTGGGCATGACTGTGGATACATCTCAGGTCAAGGTTTTTCTCCCTCAACAGAAGGTGGAGAGTCTTCTAGCTCAGGCCCGGTCTTTTCTGTCTTGTCCTCATCCCTCCATCCGGCAGGGGATGCAGCTGGTGGGCCTGATGGTGTCTTGCTTTGAAGCGGTACCCTATGCTCAGTTTCACATGAGACCTCTGCAGCTACACCTCTTATCAGTGTGGGATCGGGACCCTGTGTCCCTGGATCAGGTGTTTGCTCTGTCCCCCCTGGCCAGACGGTCCCTCTCCTGGTGGCTGGACTCAAGGAACCTCTTGGTGGGCAGAACCTTTCTATCCCCTTGCTGGGAGACTGTCACCATAGATGCCAGTGTGACAGGTTGGGGGGGATTCTGGAAGTCCTTAAAATTTCAGGGTCAGTGGGGCCCTCAGGAGGCCCATACCCCTATCAACATTCTGGAACTGAGGGCAATAAGGTTGGTTCTCGCCCATATTACTTCACACCTTCAGGGTCGGGCTGTTCAGATCCGCTCGGACAACCAGACGGCGGTTGCCTATATCAATCATCAGGGAGGGACCCGGAGCAAGAGGGCCCTCAAGGAAGTGTCTCTGATACTGTCATGGGCGGAAGAGAATGTTCCCTGCATCTCGGGAGTGTACATCCCAGGGGTGGAAAATCTGGAGGCGGATTCCCTGAGCAGGGGGGCGTCTCGTTTGGGGGTATGGTCCCTCAGCAGCAGGGTGTTTCGCTCCCTGTGCCACTGTTGGGGTCAGCCAGACGTGGATCTGTTTGCGTCCCGTCACAATCACAAGCTTCCAGTCTTTGTCTCTCTGTCCCAGGACCCTCTGGCCTTAGCCATGGATGCCCTAGCAATGTCTTGGAAGAGCTTTCGGCTCCTCTGTGTTCCCTCCGTTTCCTCTGTTGGGCAGGGTGCTGCACAAGATAGCCCAGGAGGGAGTGCCAACCATTCTGGTGGCCCTCTGCTGGCCAAGAAGATTGTGGTTTGCAGATGTCGTGCAGCTGGCAGTAGATCAATACGCCCTGCCCAAGGATCCAGACCTGCTCACTCAGGGACAGCTACGCCACCCCAATTTACAAACGCTGGCTTTAACGGCCTGGCTGCTGAAACCTCCATCTTGATGGACAAGGGGCTGTCTGCCTCTGTAGTTAATACCATGATTAGGGCAAGGAAGAAGTCCTCGTCCTTTATCTACTTTAGGGTATGGCATGCTTACATTTCCTGGTGCGAGTCTAAATCTTTTCACTGTCGGGTGTTTTCTGTTCCCAGGATCCTGGAGTTCCTGCAACATGGTTTGCACTTGGGTCTTCAACTCAGTACCCTCAAGGGACATATTTCAGCTTTGGCCATTTTCTTCCAAAGATCATTTGCTAACCATCGTTTGGTTAAGATTTTGTTCCAGGGGGTTACTCACGTGCGCCCCCCACGTAAGCCTATGTTACCAGTCTGGGATTTGAATTTGTTCTTGTCTGCAATGCAGGGTTCTCCTTTTGAGCCTCTGCGTGCGGCTCCTTTTGTCTATTTTGACTCTTAAGGTAGCATTTTTGGTGGCTATCACTTTTGTTAGGCATGTTTCTGAGTTGGCGGCGCTTTCCATCAAACCTCCTTACTTTGAGAGACACCAGGACAAGGTGGTGTTTCGGTTTAAGCCAGATTTTTTGCCTAAGGTTGTGTCTGCATTTCATCACAATCAGGACATTGTCTTGCCTTCCTTGTGTCCTAATCCTAGTAACCCTAAGGAGAGGGTATTACATCCTCTGGACGTGGTTAGGACTTTGAAATTCTATCTGGTAGCTATTGAATCCTTCAGCCTCCGGCTAAATCCACCATCAGTAAGTGGATTCGTCAGGCGGTGATACAAGCCTATTCTGCTAAGGGGAAGGAGCCTCCCTTCCGCCTTACTGCTCATTCTACTCGTGCTATTGGTGCCTCTTGGGCCTTTCAGCACCAAGCTTCTGTTGAACAAGTTTGCAAGGCCGCTACTTGGTTTTCTGTTCATACTTTTTCAAAGTTTTACAAGGTTGATGTTAGGGCCTCAGCGGATGCTGCTTTTGGCCGCAAAGTTCTGCAGGCGACAGTGGTTTAAACTGCCCGCCGTTACTTTTGGGGATCCCACCCTACCTTACGGACACTGCTATTGGATGTCCCATGTGTAAGGAATATTCTGGAACAGGACGTGCTGTATAATTGGAATAATACAATTCTGTGAGTACTCACCTGTAGAATTGGTATTATAAGTATACAGCACGTCCTGTTCCACCCCTCCCTTTGTTATCATTGTTCTTGGTTACCTTTGTATGGTGATTGTTCATTTTGGATTCTTATTCATTTTTGATTCTCCCGGCTTCTTGTTAACTGCTTGTCAATACTGGGAATTAGTGGGGGGTTCCTGGCTATTTAAGGGGCCGGGAGTGGCCACAAGTCTCTTTCTGCAGTCCAGCGCCATCTTGTGGATGTATAACCCATGTGTAAGGAATATTCTGGAACAGGACGTGCTGTATACTTATAATACCAATTCTACAGGTGAGTACTCACAGAATTGTATTTTTGATGACCGTTACTCCCTAGAGAAGGGGGAGCTTTTCCCGGGCCCCAATGAGGGGGGATTCTAGCAGGTGGTCACAATCTGATCTGGCACTTTGTGTGGCCAGCATTGAAAAACAGCTTGCCAGGTCTGTTCCACATAAGGCCTCTAGCAAGAAGCAGCACCTGGCTCCCACGCCTGCACTGTTTACAGAGGTGCAGGAGGAAATTGATTTTTTTGATGACCGTTACTCCCTAGAGGAGGGGGAGCTTTTCCCGGGCTCTGATTCCTCTGGGGACCAGCAGGTGGGCTGCGACAGTGACCCTGGGTCTGAGTCTGAGGATTCCTGGTTCCCTGAGGACACTGTTAGTATGTCTCACATTTTTGAGGTTTGGCACATTGCCCCCCCTGAGGTGGCTAAGAGGAAACAGGGTGAGATTTTTCGTCCTGTTAAGCGTCGTCTGGAGTTCCCTGAACAGAGTCATTTCACTAATATGGTGCTTAAGGAGTGAGAATGTCCTAGTAGATTGCCCTCGGTGCCTAAGGGATTGAATAAAAAGTATCCCTTTCCTGCTGATTTGGTTAAGCGATGATCGGGTCCCCCCGAGGTAGACGCGCCCATTCTTGGGTTGTCCAACACTTCAGTCATGCCTTCCCCTGACACTACTACCCTGCGCGACAGCGAGGACCGGCGTATGGATCAGCTGGCCTGTCATGCCTTTGCATTTGTTGGGGCTGGATTGCGCCTGGCCTGTGCCGCTGCCATAACTGCTATTGCTCTTAAGAGACTGATCAATCGTCTCCTTGATGGCGCTACAGCTGGTAGGGAGGAGTATAGGACCCTCTTGCTGTGTTCTGATTTTGTTGCCATGGATGATGTAGTACGGCTGAGTGGTAGAGTCTCTATGCGCCGCTCTGTTTGGTTGCGCCAGTGGGCAGCTGACGCTGCTGCTAAGAGGGCTCTCACTGGGCTCCCCTTTGTGGGGCTGCGGCTCTTTGGTGAGCGCCTGGATGCTTTAGCCAGGGATGGTAGGCAGCCTCAGCGTAGGAGGCAGCCTCGGCCTTTTCAGGGGCCATCCGCTTCAGTCTCCTCCTTTCGTACCCCCAGAGGAGGTCGAGGCCCCCTCTTTTCAGGTATCCGCAGGGGTTCTTGGGGCCGTGGCAGATCCCGTGGTCGCCCGGGTCTCTCATGGGAACCCAAGCCCAAACCTTCTCCCAAGCCCCCTCAGGCATGAGGAGGCGCCCTCACCCATCCGGGTGGGGGGACGGCTTCATTTTTTTGCTCACGTCTGGAGGCTCCACGTCTCAGACCGGTGGATTCAGGAGGTGGTGTCCTCCGGTTACAAGATAGAGTTTGCAGCCTTGCCGCCCCCCAGATTCATCAGATCCCGGATGTCTCACAACCCTCTGTCAGCTCAGGGGTTGCGCCTTGCGGGTCAACGTCTGCTGGGTCATTTGCCTGGTGCCTTCCCAGGAACGGGGTCAGGGTTTCCACTCCAATCTGTTCACGGTCCCCAAAAAGGACGGGTCCCTGATGCCCATCCTGGACTTGAAGGGTCTCAACAGGTTTGTCAGATTCAAGCACTTTCACATGGAGACCCTTCGCTCGGCTGTCAGTACCCTTCGCCCGGGCGATTTCATGACCTCCGTGGACATCAAGGATGCTTATCTTCATGTGCCAGTCTTTCCAGGTCATCAGAGATTTCTCAGGTTTGCTCTAGAGGATCAGCATTACCAGTTTGTGGCCTTACCGTTCGGTATCACCTCGGCGCCTCGGGTGTTCACCAAGGTGCTGGCGGGCGTGATGGCTCTGCTGCGGCATCAGGGCATTCGCATCCTTCCTTACCTGGACGACATTCTGATTGGCTCAGTCTCTTCATCAGGCCGAGAAGGATACTCAGGTGGTGACCTCCACTCTCGAGTCCTTCGGCTGGGTGATCAACTATCCCAAGTCTTCACGGTCTCCATCTTTGGTGAGGTCCTTTCTGGGCATGACTCTGGATACCTCTTACATCAAGGTATTCCTGCCTCAGCTGAAAGTGGAGGGCCTTCAGAAGCAGGTCCGGGCTCTGCTCTTGTGTCCCCATCCCTCCATCCTGCAGGGGATGCAGTTAGTGGGCCTGATGGTGTCCTGCTTCGAGGCGGTCCCCTTTGCTCAGTTTCACATGAGGCCTTTTCAGTTGCACCTTCTGTCTGTTTGGAATCGGGAACCTTCTAGTGGGCAGGACATTTGTGCCCCAGTGTTGGGAGACTGTCACCACAGTCTGACCGGTTGGGGGGGCTTTTGGAAGTTTCTGCAGTTCCAGGGTCAGTGGGGCCCCCAGGAGGCCCATGCTCCCATCAATGTCCTGGAACTGAGGGCGATCAGGTTGGTTCTTGCTCAGCTGACCTCACACATTCGGGTTCGGGCTGTTCAGATCCGCTAGGACAACCAGACGGCGGTTGCCTACATCAATCATCAGGGAGGGACTCGGAGCAAGCGAGCCCCAAGGAAGTGTCCCTGATACTGTCTTGGGCGGAAGAGAATGTGCCTTGCATCTCGGCGGTTTACATTCCGGGGTGGAGAACCAGGAGGCAGACTCCCTGAGCAGGGGGACATCTCGGCTGGGGTAATGGTCCCTTAGCAACAAGGTATTTCACTCCCTGTGTCACCGCTGGGGTCAGCCGGATGTGGACTTGTTTGCGTCCCGCCACAACCACAAGCTTCCCAGGTTTGTCTCCCTGTCACAGGATCCTCTGGCCTTAGCCACGGATGCGCTAGCAATGCCTTGGAAGGAGTTTCGGCTCCTCTATGTGTTCCCTCCCTTTCCTCTGCTGGGCAGGGTGCTGCGCAAGATTGCCCAAGAAGGGGTGGCCCCCTGTTGGCCAATGAGGGTGTGGTTTGTAGACGTCGTGCAGTTGGCAGTAGATCAGTATGCCCTGCCCAAGGATCCAGATCTGCTCACTCAGGGACAACTGTGCCATTCCAATTTACAAACACTGGCTTTAACGGCTTGGCTGCTGAAACCTCCATCTTGATGCATAAAGGGTTGCCGGCCTCTGTTGTTGATACCATGATTAGGGCTAGGAAGAAGTCCTCGTCCTTTATCTACTATAGGATTTGGCATGCTTACATTGCCTGGTGTGAGTCTACGTCTCTGCCTTGTAGGGTGTTTTCTATTCCCAGGATTCTGGATTTTTTGCAACATGGCTTGGATTCGGGCCTTCAACTTAGTACCCTCAAGGGACAGGTGTCATCCCTGGCAATCTTCTTCCAAAGTTCTTTTGCTAATCACCGGTTGGTCAAGACTTTCTTTCGGGGAGTTTCTCATGTGCTTCCACCACGTTAACCTATGCTACCTGTTTGGGATCTAAATCTGGTGTTGTCTGCTCTGCAGGGTCCTCCCTTTGAGCCTATCAGTGGGGCTGCTTTGCCCATTATGACTCTTAAGGTGGCCTTCCTGGTGGCCATTACTTCGGTCAGGCGAGTTTCTGAGCTGGCGGCTCTCTCCATCAAACCTCCTTATTTTGAGCGGCATCAGGATAAGGTGGTGTTTTGGCTTAAGCCGGATTTCTTGCCTAAGGTTGTGTCTGCTTTTCATCTCAATCAGGACGTTGTTTTCCCTTCTCTGTGTCCTAATCCTGCTAATTCCAAGGAGCGGACACTGCATTCTCTGGATGTTGCCAGGGCCCTGAAGTTTTATTTGGTTGCTACTGAGTCTTTCAGGAAATCTAACGCTCTTTTTGTTCTTCCTGCTGGACCTAGGAAGGGTCTGCCTCCGGCTAAATCCACTATCAGCAAGTGGATCCGTCAGGCGGTGGAGCAGGCCTATTCTGCTAAGGGGAGGGTTCCCCCTTTTTAGGGTTACTGCTCATTCCACTTGTGCTATTGCGTCTTGGGCCTTTCAGCACCAAGCTTCTGTTGAACAAGTTTGTAAGGCCGCAACTTGGTCCTCTGTTCATACTTTTTCCAAGTTTTACAAGGTTGATGTTAAGTCCTCTGCTGATGCTGCTTTTGGCCGCAAGGTAATTCAGGCAGTGGTGGTTCGAACTGCCTGCTGTTACTCTTTGGGGATCCCACCCTACTTTATGGACACTGCTTTTGAAAGTCCCAGATGTAATGACTTCGTGAAGCAGACCGTGCCATGCATTGGGAAAAAGACTATTCTGTGAGTACTCACCTGTAGAATTGCTTTTATCATGCATGGCACGGCCTGCTTCACCCCACCCTTGTTACATTGTTCTTGGTTTCCTCTTTATGGTGATTGTTTCAAATTAGTTGGGGTTGTTATCTTTATTAGTTCCCGGTTCTTGTATCACTGCTTGTCAACTACTGGATAAGTCTATGGGGATTCTGTTTTTATATGGTACTGGGCGGAGCCACAACTCTTCTGCAGTGCACTGCGCCACCTTGTGGTGGAATACTCAGATGTAATGACTTTGTGAAGCAGGCCGTGCCATGCATGGTAAAAGCTATTCTACAGGTGAGTACTCACAGAATTGTCTTATTCTTATAGTTGATACTAATGAGCGAATAACTATTAGTGGGTTAACACAGTCTATCCAAAATTTCACTTGCCTCCACTGCAAGCCCCAGTCGAAAACTAGAACACTATTGACTGATTGCGCAGCTGGTCATTGTTTTAACTGGCAGCCAGGAAAGCGGAAGAGATTCCGGACCACATGACAACTGGAAAGCCAATTACAGTCTGGTATTTCACCAGGGCATCCCAGTGGAGGTAAGTAAAACAGGGATTTGCGTGTATGTATACGTAGGGGGGCTCCAGCAATCTAGATGCCCCCCCCAGTGACAATTGCTCTGGTATTCAACATCCCAGCTGTGTCTGGTTTGTCACTGCCTCACGGAATGCATAAGAAAAGTTCACAATTTTTGTACTCCCACTAAAATCCATTTCTTGAAAGTTAGGTGGGAGACATTAGAAAAGGAAAAATGGTTCAAGTTGAAAATCCAGATATGGGTGTTTGGTTAAAACGTAGTGGTTTAATCCATTTAAATAAAAAAAAAAGGAGTAAGCCTGAAGACAAGTGCACAGAGAGCCTCAGCTCATTTAAGGGTGGGGGGGTCTTTAGGTCATGCAGGTGGGAGACATTGCTATCATCTTTTTTGGGGCTGCATCTTGTTAAAGTGTTGTCCGGAAGTATAAAATAGCTTCTACAGGCTAGAATATATTTAGTCATGGTTTTGGCAGTGTTTTGCTGCCTGTCGCCTAGATAGTGTTAATTACTCTTATGGTGAATAAAATAAGAAGAAAAGCAAACAAGTCAATTTTAGTTTCTAGTTAAGAAGGTTAACATATTGGCTGCATATATAAAAGCTTAGACAAAATTAAAGACCAACATTTTGAATTTGTGACACTGCAGTTCGGACTGTCCACTGCCCCACAAGTGTTCACGAAAGTCTTGGGGGTGGTGATGGCACTCCTGTGGAGGCAGGGTGTGCACATCGCACCATACCTGGACGTCTTGCTCAACCGAGCCCCATCTCTCGCAGAGGCACTGCGGGATGTTCGGACAGTCCTGTCAACGCTGGAACCTTTAGAGTGGGTGATCAACTACCCTAAGTCCCAGGTCCCTCCATGGTGGCGGCCTATCCAGGTATGTCATTGAATACTCGATAGGTACTGGTCCTTCTTCCGGTGCGGAGGTGCACGGCTCTTCAGGAGGCAATGAGGTTGCCGCTGACAGACAAACATTCCGCAATCAGGCAGGGCATGCGCCTCCTTGACCTGATGGTGTCTACCAACGAGGCAGTTTTGTATGCCCAGTTCCACTCCTGGCCTCTACAAATGTTGCTCCTATCGAAATGGTGCAGGACTGTGCAGACATTGGACCGACAATTCCTGGCGATCCCTAAATTGGTGGCTAGAACAGCAGTCACTGGCAGTGGGTTGGTCTTTCCACAAACGCCACTCTGACGAGTTGGGCTGGTGTTCTGGACAACCAGACGGTTCAGGGTCTCTGGGACCAGCGGGAACGCAGCCTGCCAATCAATGTGTGAGGATGATTCTGCTGGTTCTCAGGCATTGTTCTGCTCAGCTCCAGGGCCTTATGGTCGGGGTACAGTCAGACAAATCCACAGCTGTGGCCTACATATCAGGAGGGTACAAGGAGCTGGCAGGCGTTCCAGGAAGGGAGTCTCATGAGGTGGGCGGAACTTCACGTTCCGCGCATCTTGGCAGTTCACACTCCAGGGGTGGAGAATTTGCAGACTGATTATTTGAGTGGGGAGACTGTGTACCAGGGGGAAGGGTCCCTTCAGGATGTGTTTCAAGCCATCTGCGACTGGTGGGGAGTGCGGGAGGTGGACCTCTTCACATTTGGGCACAATAGGAAGATCCAGAGGTTCGTGTCCAGGGTGTGAGACCCCCTGGCTGTGGCGCTGGCCATTCCCTCTTCAGGGTACAGCCTGCTCTACGCATTCCCGCCATTACCACTTCTGGGGCGTGTGTTAAAGAACATCAATTGTGAGCAGATTCCTATCTTCCTGATTGCCCCACTCTGGCCCAGAATGGTGTGGTTCGCAAAGTCTGGTCAGCCTGGCAGTGAAGCACCTGTGGCAACTTCCCAACTGCCCAGATCTTCTGCAACAAGGTCCTCTGTGGCACCCCAATTCTCCATCGTTGGCTTTAGCGGCTTGGCTGTTGAGACTCGCATATTGGAGGAGAGGGGTTTGTTTGCCGCAGTAATTCAGACCTTGATTTGAACATGGAAACAGTCATTTACTACAGGGCCACTCCTATAGGAGGTTCTTGGTAGCTAATATTTTGACATTCCTTCATCAAGGCCTGGATACTGACCTACAGCCCAGCACCCTTAGGTGCCAGGTCTCTGCCTTGTCCTTGTCCATATTTTTTTTCCAAAGGACACCGGCGGAGAATAGGGTAATCTGCACTTTTATGCAGGGTGCTGCGCATGTTCGGCTTTGGCGACACTCGATAGCCCCACCCTGGGATCTCAATCTGGTCCTATCGGCAATTCACAGCCTCCCCCCTTTGAACCCATGGTGGAGGCTTCCCTGACAACACTCACATTGAAGGTGGCTTTTCTTGTGGCAATCACATCAGTCTGCTGGGTTTCGGAGCTGACAGTGTTTAGAAGACAAAGCAGTGTTTCATGCAGGATTTTTGCCCAAGGTGTTCTCCCCCTTCCATCCAAGTCAGGAGATAGTGCTACCCTCCTTGTGCCCACGTCCCACTTGCCATAAGGAGCAACTCCTGCATTCCCTCAATGTGGTCAGGGCGTTATAGTATTACTTGGCTGCTACTCAAGAGGAACTTAAAACCAGATGTTTTGTTCGTGATCCCCGTAGGACCAAAGAGGGGGCTGACAGGTCCACTCTTGGCAGATGGATAAGGCAGGCGGTGATACAAGTCTACGCCTGCAAGGGGAAGGAGGCACCCTTCCAGGTCACCGCTCAGTCCACCAGGACAATAGCAACATCTTAGACTTTCCAACACCAGGCGTCAGCAGAACAGGTCTGCAAGGTGGTGACCTGGTCATCTCTCAACACCGTCACCAAGTTTTACAAACTTGATGCCACTCTGGGGTGTATGGTCCTGCAGATGGTGGTGAACCCCTCTCCGGGGTCTAAACTTGAGGTGTCAGTGTTGTTGTTCCTGGTTAGGTTAATGCTGTTCTTGAGTGGTCTCAGGGGTACTGCTTTAGGACGTCCCATGCTACTGGTGGTTCCCCGGAATGGAAGAGATGAGAAAAGAAATTTGTGTACTCTCCTGTAAATTTCCTTTCTCAGAATTCTCCCTCCCGGGGCAGTGGCTGAACTGCTTTTTAATTAACTGAGAAGATCCTGCCACAGTCTGCCCTATAAAGGCCTGGAGGAGCTTGTTTTTTTTTCCATCTTGCAGTCCCTGTCTATGGCTGAGATTAACCCATGCGTTTCTACAGGTGGTGCTCCTGAACAGAAGAGGATGAGAAAGGAGACACAAATTTCCCTTTTTTCTTTAAAAACTGTGACGTAGCCCTGAAACATTTGGAAGCAATCACCTGAAGTATGTTCTTAATAAAAAAAAGTGTTTATATATTCTAAGGGCTTTACAAGCTTCTATTTATGTTTATGGTTAATTAAATAGAAATGAAGTCTTTCCTCACCTTGGAAAACTTTCTTATTCAAAATAATTAGATGTTTAAGCCTTAATGTACAAGTCCTATACAACATAAAGAAAAAATAGTTCTACACAAGGTAACATTTTATAAAGATGTACCAAGAAATGCTACCAATTTTTTTTCGTGCTTTATTTTTTTTTTTATACTACAAAAAAAAGGTTATCATGTTTTTATAAAGTGGCATAAAAAACAAGCCAAGAGCTTTAAGAAAAGATGGGACACATTAAATATATACCAAAAAAAAAAAAAAAAAAAAATATATATATATATATATATATATATATATATATATATATATATATACATTTTTATGTTCTTTCCTTCCACTGTACTTATAAAATTACACATTATAGGCAAGGTGTTATTCCTTCTTGTCCTCCTTGGCTATAAAAAAAATAAATCCTGTGGGAGTTGCAATCGGTGGAGTTGGTGTGCATCAGTGCATTTTTAAACATACCATCTTTTACTGGGTTCCTAAATTGTGTTTGGTAACTAGCATGTAAATAGTGTGACATGTATTGTCTGTAAAGGTTCTCACGCATCTAGGCAATGGTATGTTTTTTTATTTACCAATTTCATATTCTACAGAACAGAATATACCAGTTAAATAGATGGTGGAACCACCAAAATTAAGTGCTATGTGATACACAGCTAAGGCTTATTTCAGTTTTTAGGTACACAGGAAATTATGGAATGATATGGCACTCTGCAGAAAAATCTTCACAATATTCAAACCAAAGGGCAGTTGCAATCAATATCCAATAAATCCAGTTACTATCAATAGGACAAAGTATTGTACACATTTGGGGTGCTTTCCTATTGTCTCTTGAACTTTGTAACATCTAGTTTAAAATAATCCATGTACCCCAGTATCCCTGTTTTTTCTTCTTTGTAATTATACCTTGTACAGCACTACTGAAGAAGATGGCATTATTTACATAAACAATAATAATGTCCTAAATAATCAACCATATCAACATCACATAGCCCGTTATATATTATATTATATAATTAATTAGAATTTAAAGTTGTCCATCCATGGACACCAAGCCATTACGATAGGGTATTGTTAGCTGCCGGTAGGTGGGACTAAAGCAGGAAGTGAACTGTGATTCCTCCCCATCCACTTGCAAGACCTAGCATGCTTGTAGGTTTCCCAGTTCTGCCTTACTCTTCTTCTGCGAGGGATCTTCTTTTTAGTGTTTTTCTTTTTAGGTCTGTGTATATTAAAGTGGAATTTCACCCCCCCCCCCATCCTGCCCACCCTTTCCTGGCACCAGGGCAGGGGTGGTTACAACAAAAAAACCCTTACCTTCGCTACAGACCAGCACCACTCTCCCTGTTTGTGTGGCTGCCACACATAAACTCACAAAACAGCATGCCACTTTGTGTCCTTCTGTGTGGAGGAAACCTGAAGGCAGGGGTCACGCCAGGCTCCCAGATCCTCGCATCCGCTGCAGCGGTAGACAAAAAGATACTGATGCGGTAAGACCAGGTGGTGGACATATATCCAGATGTGAGAGCTGGTGCGTGCTCAGTCTTTTATTATATAAATATAAGGCTTTTATTTTTTGAGTACCTACTTTTGGGGATCTGCTATTTTCTTTTTTTCTGTTTTACAAGAGGAGACCAGACGAGGACACAGACTAGAATCTGAAGCATTTACTCCTTCCTTTAGGTAGTACTTTAAGTACTTAAGTTGGAGGATTCACAGGTTTTCTGTGGGTGGCTTTTACCTCTTAATGGGAAATAGCAGCAGTCATCCAGGACGATCCTGTGATCAGACATTTCTCAGAAACATTGACAGGGGGACGCTGTCAATGTTTCTCTAGCTTTCTCTAGGAATTGACACTGGTACGTCCCCTTGCTTCTGATGTTGGCAGGGACAAGGTGTGTTGAGCTTCCACAGGCAAGAAGGTGGCCCAGAAGTGTAAACCCCATTTATCGGTCTCCTCGTTCGAGTATGACCTCTATGATTTTAAGAATTTGAGGACCTCTCCCCCACTGGCAGGGAAGTGGCATCGGATGAACATGATTTTTTGGATTCTGTTCCTGGTGAAGGACATTTCACTGAATCAACCGATGTATGCAGTGGATGACATAAATTGCTGTTGTGTCTGATCGGGACAACAGGGTCCATGAGGCCTATCGAGATCAGCTTTATTTTAATTAGATCATAAACAGGGAATCAGAGAAGCTGAACAGGGTCCCTTCTATTCCTAGGATCTTGCTACCTGCTACCCATTCCCAGAGAATACTCTCCTGCCTACCCTTTTGGCTGGGTTTGACCTCCTGTGGCAGACAATACTATTGCCTGCTTTGCAAAGCGTCAACAGGAGACTGGGTTCAGTTGCCACATGTTTAGAGATGGTGCAGCTCTGCACCCTACATTTTCCACTTCTCTGCTCTGGTTAGCAAGTATAGCCTGGGGGTGCAGTACACTGGGTCTCCAGAGGACCCATGGAGAGCATGCAGAGGAGCAGGTGCTCTTGAACATGCAATAATCTTACATTCATAGGTAGCAGTCCCCACATGCTGATAAAGTACATGTCCATTGGCTTTCCTTTCTGAATATGTGGGTCCATTATTTTTAGCCCTCCCCAATCAGTCCCACGGTTCCCAATATTTAACCAATTCTAAGGTTGAGCGTGTGTGTCCTACGGCTACTATGCCACTGGCTGCCCTTAACGTGAGTGAGCATAGCAAGCCACAGTTGTCTCTGACCAGAAGCATCCTCATGACTCATGAAGCTGCACCATGACAATCCCTTCCAAGCTCAGCCATGAACCAGAAATTGAAGCACGTAAGTGAACCTAGTATATAGCAATTTACATGCATTGAAATGGCTCATTTTATACTGTTTCCAAAGGGGATTAGATGGGAGAAAGTTATTTTGTGTCTGGACGGGGACTTTTACGTTTGAAAAGGTAGCAATCAATGACATCACTAGGCTGCTTTGCAGGAACCTTGCCCTGTCAGTGTCCATGCATCATGCGCTGTGGCTAAAGCAATGGTCTGCAGACCCTACTTCAAGAATATCCTTGCTGCTTTACCCTTTGGGAATGGTCTTGGACTTGGTTCTGATTTAGTAAAATGAGCCATGAGCACTAATGTCCTTAAGCAGGAGATGCCTAGGCAAAAGTGCCAGTGCAGCCCTACTTTCCGGCATTCCACAGATATAGGATGGCAACTTCTTGAAAGTTTGGTGCACATAACACCCCTTTAAGAAAACCGTTTTAGGTCCAAGTCTACCTGGCACCCTAAGCCCTGTCAGGCATGAGGGAATACCCTCAACCTCTCAGGTGAGGGATGCCTGTACCAGTTTGCTCACATCTGGCAAGACAAATCTACTGATGCCTGGGTCATGGAAGTTGTGACCTCCGGATACAAGATCGAATTTGAGTGGTTTCCCACTCCTAGATAGAAACATAGAAGGTTGACGGCAGAAGGAGACCATACGGTCCATCTAGTCTGCCCTTATGTGTATACTGTATGTACTCTTTATCTTAGGATAGATGTGTGCTTATCCCAGGCATGTTTAAATTCAGTGACTGTTGATTTTTCAACTACCTCTGCTGGAAGTTTGTTCCAAGCATCTACTACTCTTTCTGTAAAATAATATTTTCTAACATTGCTCCTGATCTTCCCCCCGACAAGCTTCAGGTGAGAAAGATAACCTGAGCAATGAGGCAGTTTTGTCATTGCTCAGGTGCCACATGGAAAGAGAGGATTCGGCTTATTATTCAACTTGTTTGTGGTCCCCAAGAAGGATGGGGCCATGCTGCCTATTCTCAGGCACATCAGTTATGTTCATACAACCAGATTCAAGATGGAATCCTTGTGGTTGGTGGTGTCAGCACTTCATCAGGGGGACTTTCTGGTGACAATCGAATTTAGGAAGATAATGGGTATTTATAAATAGTAATAATATTCAAGGATGCGCATCAGCACAATACATTTTTTTAGGGTCAACAGCACTTCGCTTTGCACTAGGTGCACACCATTTCCCATCAGTGTCGCTGCCCCCTTGGTGGATACAAAAAGATACAGCTTCATTGATCCGCACATTCAACATTGATCAACACATTCTCAACTTAGTCCTCCCCGCACTGCAGGGACCATTTGAACTTCTGGCTGAGAGTTCTTTGTTCCTCATGACTTTAATGGTGTTTTTTTTCATGGGCATTACTTTATTACGGAGGGTGTTTGAGCTGTCTACTTTGTCCTACATGCCAGCCCTCATAGTGTTTTAGAAGTGCAAGGTGGTTCTGTGTTTGCTGGTAGATTTCTTACTGAAGGTCATTGTGTCCTCTCTTCTGGATAAGGATATTATACTTTCTATTGTACCAATCCAGTTCATTGAGGGAATAGATTATGCACTCTCAAGATGTCATTCGTGCTCTTAAGTATTATTTAGCAGCTTCTGTCCGTAAAACAGTTGCTCTGTTTGTGGTTCTGGCTGGGCCCATGAAAGGGTTGGCGGTTGCACAACCCACTATTGGCCTGTTCTGCCAGCAGTAAAGAGCCCCTCTTTTCATGTAACAACTCTACTAGAGCTGTAGGTGTGTCCTAGGCACCACCAGGCTTTAGTGGAACAGATGTGCAAAGCTGCTACTTTGTCATCTGTCCACACATTCTTCTATAAAATGGATGTGCGAGCATCCACGGATCTTCAAAATACCATTTTTGTACTTTCCTAATAAAATGGTTTTCCCTTAGTTGTTTAACCAGGGACAATGCACATGCCATGGGGTGTGGCAACTGTGCCCAACCTATGACAAGGTTGTCTTAGGCTGTTGAGATTCTCTGGCCTTGTTGTTTATTCTATTTTTATTATTCGGACATTCTTCCCAGAGACCCAGTCTTGACTGCTTGTGTACTGGGAAAGCTACCAGCATGCAAGTACAAAAATTGTATTTTGACAATCTGTCAAATGTGTTGCAAACAAATCATCTAATTATTGTTAAATCAATAGATATAAAGAGGAACAACAATCTCTCTCGAGCCTAAAAGACTTATGTCCTCATCCCTTGGGCATCCAATTTTGGAATGAATCCCAGCTGTGTACAAACCACGTGATCTGTTAGTATACTTACTTAGATGGCGATACCACAGCACATGCATGAGCCAAAATGGCTATCATGTGTATGCGGTTATGAGGCCAGCGGCGCATGCTCCCTATCCAAATCCTAGCTGATCTGATCTGACATCAGGTCTGCTAAGGAAGCTATGAATGGAATGTGAGCACTGATTGTCCGCTGACTCACAAATGTGCCATGGCATGACAGGGAGGTGACATTTTACACATCCCAAATGGAGGGAGGGAAACAACACTGGGGAGGGTAAGAATCCGGGTGGTGTTCCTTTTATAATTACAATATATTTTTAACTTTATGGTGTTCAAAATTTGTTCCTTAGACCTTGTTTTTTGATTGTTGGTTTGCTTATTAGTAAAGTGTAGTTTGCAGAGTTGCTTTAAAGTGCACACGTATGCTCTGTTTTTTGAGTGACTGTTGTACTTCTCCCGAACATCTCATGCAGTGCCTTGCAATAGCGGTTTGATGTTTTGGAGCACGTACAAGACATGCATTAAGCAGGACATCCCCACTGGGGTTCTCAGTGTTACTGGATCGACAGCTGTTGCAATTCATTTGGTACAACATGACATGTTTGGGTAGGGAAGCCTTTTCTGATATTGTGACTGCCGGAGGGAAAACCGTGCACAGATATCCTGCTGTCCTGGGTTTGCTTTAGTTAACTCTTTGGAATCTTAAAGTGGCACTATACCCATATGATAACCACTTCCTCATTCACATATGTCTGGCAATCACGTGACTGCCGGTGACCAATCTGAATTTCTCAGTGGGCTTGCACATCAAATCTGAAAAGTTTCTGTTGGTCACATGATTAGCTGCCATACACCATGAATGAGGAAGTGGTGACTTGGATATAGTGTCGCTTTAATTTAACGTGTAATAACTTTACTTGACAATCACTGAAGCCACCTGTATGGTAGAAACTCCCTAGAAACCATTATGAATAATGTTCAATACATCCTATTCTGACTGTTTAGGAGATACTTATTAGGACAGATTTATCAAGGCTGATGAAAGGCAAAACTACAGGTTATTAACTGCTTTTTATTTTTTTTAAACCCACAAATTGACTCTATGTAGCTAGCAGTACATATTCTTTGGTTCATGCAGGTTGGATAAACTTAAGATATGCTACTCTATATGTTAAACAAAGTTGTACTGTTGACATTGTATAGTGCCCCTGGTGTGCTCATGCTGTCTACATCTATCATGCTTGACTATTCCTTTCTTTTTTTTTTACCCTGGCCATCCACTCATGTTTTTAGGAGTATTGATCATCCAAGTTGAGTTTTTGTTCTTTGTTGTAGGACAAAGAATCAAAGTTTGGACAAATTGCTTAAAGGGTAATTACATTTTCAATGGCATTTTTGTGTGCCAAGATGATGCCTTCAATGTGCTAAGCTTATCTGTTTTTTTTTTTATTTTCTATGTGTTTGCAACAGTTTTCCATAGCAACAATATGTTTACCTTAGCTATGCACGCCAAAGTGGTTATTTCGAGTACATATCATACGTCCTCACTCTAGCTTGCTAATCATCTGATTGGCTAGGGCATGGGTTTAACTCATACAGCTGAACTTCTTCAGTTTGGAACTATCACAGTCTTGCTTTCTAGTAGCCAAATGGTTATTGACCAGGTTCTCAGCTAGATAGGTCATTAGGCTGCTTAGACTTAGCCAAAGCTGCTAAAGAGTTCACCTGCTACACAGCAAGAATTGTGGGACTTGTAGCCCCTGTTTTTTTACTCAAGGCCATGAAAACCGCCTTCCACTGTAGCAAAACAGAGTCTAACAAATATGAGAATCATGCAAACCGCATGCTTATAAGTAGATCACAGGTCTGGGGGCACATACCTAACATGAATGTTTATTTTACACTCCAGAAGAGGAAAACAATAAGGCTAAACACCAAAAACATGCCAAAAAGGGAGTTTTCTTTTTAAAGTGACGGTTCAGACATGCACTAACTTCTTCCCACTTCATCCCCTTTTAGAACAGTGTACAATAAGCTATTTCAGAGCATCTAATAATCTCAGATTATAAGGAAATACCTTATCTATTCCAAGCAAAACAACTTTCTTCACTTTAATTTCTGGTTTGTAGCTGAGCTGGAAAGGGAATGTTGTGGCACAGCTTTGAGTCATGAGCATGCCCTGCTGTGGTAAGAGACAGATGTAGGGCCACTTTGACTTGACTTGCTCCCTAACACTAAAGAGTACCAAGGGCAGAGTTGCTGTTAGACATTTGCATGGATGTCAACCACTATTTACATTTGTAGTCCATTATAGGCTCTTTTTCAGTGTATCACTTGCTGGCTCCACCTCCAGACACTTTCCTCTTACTGTTCGGAGTTCCTCAGGATTCAGTCCTAAGTCCTCTTCTCTTTTCTCTCTATACAGCCCCCTATTTGACAAACTATCAGCAGATTTGGTTTTCAGTACATCTCTGTTGGTGACACCCAATAAATACTTTATTCACCAGTACCTCACCTTCAGAACACCAGCAACTGTCTGTCTGCTGCCTCTAACATCATGCCCTCATGTCTAAAACGGAATCTTTCAAAAACTGAACAATTTGTATTCTCACCATCTACTAACCTACCTAAACTCCATCCTAGTGTTGTGGCTTCTTCATAAGACCTAAGCAGCATGTGGGGTGTCATGCTTGACTGTAATCTGTCATTCATCCTCTATATTCCATCACTTTCTTGCGCATGCTGCCTGTATCTAAAACATATCTCCAGAATCCACCAGATCCTCTACTCAAGGGTAACGGAAAAAAGATGCTTTCCTGTAATAGAAAGAATGAAAAGTATTTGCACTCAAGGTATAATAGAATATCCCATCACTCCTTGCAGTGGGCAGAGCCATGCAAATCATTGCTTTATGACTCAGACACATCCTATAGTATAGGTTACAGTTTATTCTGCTCATTTTCACCCACTTAGCTAATATATACTCTGTTAGCCTTGAATGGTATTCCCTTATTCCTTCACTTTCTAGGGCTGCAAATGGCTAACGCAGTACAACTCAATACTGCTTCCATAGGAATGGCTAAAATGCAAGTAAGATTATTGGATTGTCCATTCCAAGCCGCACACCTGTTCACAAATATCAATTTGTGTGCTTGAATAGGAACAAAACCAGTTTTCTCCCTTTGTCCTTCAGGATGACCCTCTGAGAGAGAGAGCGAGAGAGAGAGAGCGGCCCCACCCCCCGGGAGGAAACAGACTAAACAGAGGTTAAAACCCCAACCCTTCCTCCCCTCCCCTTAGTTCTTTGTGTTTCCTTCCTAAGAAACCACTGGACAGATAGGCTGCAGCAAATTTTTTTTTTATATTTTAAGCTCCAGGCTTACCGGGGCAGCCTCTGTTCCTTTTTTTTTTGCCCGGGGGCACAGGGTGAGGAAGGGGGAGGAGACTTGCTGCTGACCTGGTGGCGCTCTGACATCACTTCCGGACGCAGCCTCTACACATTGGGCGACTACACATTGGAACAGGGGCAGAGGTCGGGCCCGTCCCACTTCTGCCTGGGGTTCCAAGCCCAAGCCTGCGGGTAAACCAGCTCAGCAATGAAGGGGCGCCCTCACCCGCACGGGTGGGGGGGACGGCTGTGGCTCTTCTTCCAGGTCTGGGCCCGGGAGGTCACAGACAATTGGATCTTGGAGGTGGTCTCCTCCGGGTACAAACTGGAGTTCGAGTACTGGCCTCCTCCAAGATTTTTAAGGTCTCGGGTGCCCTTGGACCCTCAGGCTGCACATGGGCTCCTGTTAGCAGTAAGAAACCTTCTGGACATGGGAGTTGTATGCCCGGTGCCTCCGTCGGAGAGAGGCAGGGGTTTCTACTCCAATCTTTTCACGGTTCCCAAGAAAGAAGGTTCTGTAAGACCCATTCTGGACCTCAAGGTCCTCAACAGATTCATCAGAACCAAGAAGTTCCGCATGGAGACTCTGCGCTCAGCCGTCAATTCCCTTCGTCAAGGGGATTTCATGACATCCATAGACATCAAGGATGCGTATTTGCATGTTCCAATTCCTCAGGTTCGCGGTGGACGATCAACATTTTCAGTTTGTAGCCCTTCCCTTCGGGTTGACCTTGGCGCCGAAGGTCTTCACCAAGGTTCTGGCGGGCATAATGGCCTTATTCAGAGCTCAGGGAATTCTCATTGTGCCGTATCTGGACGACCTATTGATTTCAGCTTCTTCCCTCCATCAGGCGGAGCTGGACACCCACCAGGTGGTGTCGACCCTGGAGAGGTTCGGGTGGGTGATCAACCGCCCCCAAGTCCTCTCTCTCGCCATCACGGGTGATTTCATTCCTGGGCATGAATCTGGATACCATTCAGGCCAGAGTGTTTCTTCCCCAGACCAAGGTGCAGGGGATCTGATCCGCCTTCTTCTGGCCAATTCCTGCCCCTCTATCCGACAGGGGATGAAGCTGGTGGGATTGATGGTGGCCTCCTTCGAGGCGGTCCCGTTTGCGCAGTTTCACATGAGATCTCTTCAACTTCATCTATTGACGCATTGGGACAGGTGTCCGCTGTCATTGGATCAACCGTTCAGGATGTCTCCCAGGGTTCGGCAGTCCCTTCGGTGGTGGCTGGAGTCGAGCAACCTGTTGAGGGGCAGATCCTTTCTGGTTCCTCGCTGGGAGACGGTTACCACGGATGCCAGCCTGTCGGGCTGGGGAGGTTTCTGGAAAAGTCATCAGTTCAGCAGGGTGTGGGGTCCTCAGGAGGCTCACAACCCCATCAGTGTCTTAGAGCTCAGAGCCATCCGGCTTGTCCTGTCACGGCTGACGTCGCACTTACAGGGTCTTCCGGTTCAGATTCGTTCAGACAATCGGACGGTGGTAGCCTACATCAATCACCAAGGAGGGACTCGCAGCAGGAGTGCCCTCAGGGAAGTGTCTCTGATCCTGCATTGGGCAGAGAGCAATGTTCCTTGCATTTCGGCAATCTACATTCCGGGAGTGGAGAACACGGAGGCGGACTCCCTGAGCAGGGGGTTCTCTCGCCAAGGAGAGTGGTCTCTCAACCCCGGGGTTTTTCGGTTTCTTTGTCGCAAGTGGGGGACTCCGGAGGTGGATCTCTTTGCCTCACGGCACAATCACAAACTCCCGGCCTTTGTGTCTCTATCTCAGGATCCTCTAGCTCTGGCAGTGGATGCCTTGTCCCTTGCTTGGAAGGATCTGGGGTTTCTTTACCTGTTTCCTCCCTTCTCCATGCTGGGCAAGGTAATTTGCAAACTGGCTCTGGAGGGGGCACCAGCAATTCTGGTCGCTCCAAGGTGGCCAAGAAGGGTTTGGTACGCAGACGTTGTAAGGCTGGTGGTAGATCAGTACCGGCTTCCCATGTTTCCGGATCTGTTATCTCGGGATCAACTACTTTATCCCAATTTACCAACGCTGGCTTTGACAGCTTGGCTGCTGAAACCTTCATTCTGAAGGAGGAAGGTTTGTCTGAGGATGTTGTTCAGACTTTGATTAGAGCTAGGAAGCGGTCCTCTTCTGGCGTTTACTATAGGACTTGGCGGTCCTATATTGACTGGTGTGAGGCTAGGGCCTTGCCTTGCAGGGTGTTTTCGATCCCTAGGATTTTGCAGTTTCTTCAGCACGGTCTGGATCTTGGGTTCCAGCTTAGTACCTTGAAATGGCAGGTCTCTGCTCTGTCTGTTTTCTTCCAAAGATCTTTTGCCTTACACCAGCTGGTTAAGACTTTTTTCCAGGGGGTCACTCATGTTCGACCACCTCGGAAGGCTATGGTTCCTGTTTGGGATTTGAATTTGGTTCTTTCGGCTCTCCAGGGTCCTCCTTTTGAGCCGTTACAGGATATTGCTCTTTCTGTTTTCACTCAAAAGGTTGCCTTCTTGGTGGCTATTACCTCTGTTCTGCGTGTCTCTGAGTTGGCGACTCTGTCTATTCAGGCCCCTTACTTTGAAAGACACCAGGACAAGGTGGTCTTTCACTTTAAGCCAGATTTCCTTCCTAAGGTGGTTTCTGCCTTCCATCTCAATCAGGATATTGTTCTCCCTTCCTTGTGGCCGTAAGCCTAACAATGGCAAGGAGAGGGTTTTGCACAATTTGGATGTGGTTCGCTGTGTTAAGTACTATTTGGTGACTACTTCTTCTTTCCGCAAGACTGATGCCTTTTTCGTGGTGCCCTGCGGGCCCAGGAAAGGTTTCTTCAGGCCATTGTTGGGGCCTATTCTGCTAAGGGGAGGACTCTCCCTTTTAGGGTCACTGCGCATTCTACTCATGCTGTTGGTGCGTCCTGGGCTTTTCACACCAGGCTTCTGTTGAACAAGTTTGCAAGCCTGCTACTTGGTCTTCCGTTCATACTTTATCCAAGTTTTACAAGGTTGATGTGCGGGCTTCAGCGGATGCCGTTTTTGGCCGCAAGGTTCTGCAAGCTGCAGTGGTTTAAGTTGGTGCATTCTTTACTGTTTATGGTTCCCTCCCATGACGGACACTGCTATTGGATGTCCCAAATGTCATGAAGAGTTGAAGCGGAGTGTATGTCACACTTGGAATAATACCGTTTTGTGAGAACTCACTTTTAAAACTGATCTTATAAGTGTGACATGTACTCCGCTTCACCCCACCCTTTTGGTATTTTGGATCCTTTATACGATGAACCTTTGTTTTCTTGGTTGTTAGTATTGTTATATTTTGGTCTTCCTGGTCCCCTTACTGCTATTTTACACTGGGGAATTGGTGGGAGGTCCCAGGTATTTATGGGCCAGGAGGAGCTCCTTTTTTTGCATTCATCTCTGCAGAAGTTCGCCCTCTACTGGAGAATAACCCAAATGTCATGAAGAGTTGAAGCGGAGTGTATGTCACACTTATAATATCCATTTTAAAGGTGAGTACTCACAAAACGGTATTTTTAAGATTTTAAGCTGGAGTTGAGAACTATTCTGCATGCATGCTAATCTTTGGCTAGCTATACTAGTGAGAAAACAGATTTGTGTTTAATCCCTGAAGGACTTTATATTGCTGCTAACAACGCACTTCTTTTGTATGTTGAAGGCGGATTTGTGTTGGACTTTTGTCAATAAACTGCGCTGAACTTCATTTTGAAAATGGTTTCTAGAGTTGTCTTTGCCGTTAGCAACCCTGATCCTGACACTAGCACCAAGCTGACTATTCTTTCCCTTTCCTTTATATGTACCATCAAGCTCGACCGGAGAGATCTTATTTTCAACATAAAACCGACCAAGCCCAATGTTACATTCAGAGTCACAAGCCACCATGTGGAGATACCCATGTTAAGTTTAATATAACTCACTCTACTCAAAGGTAACGGAAAAGAGGTGCTTTCCTAAAACAGAAAGTATTTGCTCAGCGCCTAACACAAGGAATAATATCATTAACTAGCACTTCTTGCAGTGGGTGGAGTTTTTGCAATGCAAATAATCTTTTTGCCCCTCTGAGCATTCAACGTTTTCTAAACAAAATAGACCTCTCCCCCCAAATAAAAACTGCAAGTGTACAAGTCTCAAGTAATAGAACAGTGAATAGATGTTATAACTATTCAAATATGCAATTGAGCATATTAACGAATTGTCTTCCAACAAGTTGTGGTAGTTTGAGAGGTGAATAGACAATTTTACATTGTTTTCTTGTATATTTTTTATATGTTCTCTGACGTTTACCACCCTGTGAGTTCCAGATTTTTTTCCCAGTATGATCATATTTCAATATATGGGAAGAATTATCAGATCAGCCTTTTCCCTGACAGGACAGCACTAAGTCTGTCTGGAATTTAGGCTTCCTTTTCATGCCTGAATATTGTGTAAATCAGACTCTCGAGTTACAGAGGGAGGCACGAGGTTGCACAGCATCCATTTGTCAAGTTGATTGCACATCAGTGAATTAGCATTAGATCCTCTTTGAACAGATACGAAATGTAAAGCTCTTCTTTAGGTCTTCCTGGCACACATCTTTGTCTTGTGAATAAAGGCACTTAAGAAAACCTTGTAATACCACTGTCGGACATCTCTGGTTTTGTTTAGGAAACTGCTTTCAAGTTGTTGAAGCTGAAAATTTGTAAAAATTAGCAACAGATTATTGAACATGTTGGACTATCTTTCATGATTTCTGAAATGTTGAGCTAAACATTCATTCGTGGTCAGCTGTTTCAGTTGCTTAAAATGATGCATGCATAGCTATTATTTTTAGGTGATTGTGTTCCTTAAAAGCAATGCAATAAAGCACAACCAACACCAACTTTTTATTTTTGCTTATCTTTTTAAAATTTTGTTGAATATGCCTTTTTTGGTGGTAGCTAGTTGTTCTTTCATTCTAGTCTTCTAGACTGGTGGCTCCGTTGAAGCATGCTAAATTTACTGATTTTCTAATAGGGGCCAAAAGAATAGCATAAGTTAACTCTTTTAAGCCCCAATTATATAAAATGTTATTTAAGAAGGGGTTACCTTATCCTTCCCCAGTGATGTCTCACTGTGTCAGTAATTTTATTATGAATGTTTAATCTCTAATTTATCTACGGGAATGTCAACCTTACCCAGGGTGATTTTTCTCCAGTCCTGTACTGTACCTCAACACACAACTTATATCATTAAAATTCCTACACAGCCCAGGTAATTGTCTGAGCCCAGGTGTATTCAGGAACATGGTCAGCGCTAAGTGCAGAAATGGAGAGTCAGATTGACGTATTTGTATCTAGGGTGACCATGTAAAGTATGTGTTTTGTGTGCAAGTCCACCATATTGGGCTCTGACATTCATAGGTTTGTTGCTTCTTTTGTCATTGCTTGAGGAAAGTGAATTCAACCCAGCATCCCCCACAAATATCTCCCGTTTTTTAAAATAAAAATGGTCTTTCACTGTGTCACATCAGAAATTTGGGAGGTCTTAGAGAATTTGAGGCACCTACATTAACAAATCTGACCCTGAAAAACAGTTAATACTTTTTATTTATGTGCAAAATGTCCCAATTCAAAGCCAAATAAAGCCTATTGTTGCTCAGAAATATTGGTAATTCTGTTGATCTTATGTCTTAGATCTTAGCTGGCATATGGAGTGGATGATGTTTGGGTGAAAGGAAGCCAGCCTTTATTTTTTAACATAATAAAGGATGTGCTGGAACTTGCCACTTATGTTTACATATAAAAGACTATAGAGCTGAGCCAGGCAAGCCATACAAGACATGTGCAGATAATAAAGTGTACAGCCTGTATGAGGCTTTGCACTTTACTATCTGCACATATCTTTTTTTCTTTTTTTTTTTGGAGGCAGTCTTTGTCCTTAGTCATAGATAATCTGCCCCTGGCTACATACAGGTTTAAATAAAGATACTGATCAGGATGGAAATCCCAACATCCACAGAGTTGCCAGTAATCTACCTGTGAGACATGTGCATACATCCAGGCACTGGAATAGTTACCACTTGGAACACATACATCGGCAGCAAGACTCCCCTGCTTTTCACGCAGCACAACCTCCACTCCCGTCATCTTGTCGGTGTCTTGCATCAAACATATAGATCCTGGCCTAGATTGTAAGCTGGAATCTCTACTACCGTAATTTTGTACCAGTGTGTTTTGTTGCGTTTGACTCCTAATGCTGTATGTATTTTATGCATTCATTGTCAAATCTGTTATATACGACTCCTAATACCCTGTAAATACCCTTATTTTTAAGTGGTAAGTGCCAGCACATCCTTTGTTCTGTAAAATATAGGGCAACCGGAGGAGTTTTAACATTTGTCTGGCTGGGATTTCTATTAAATTAAAATCTCAATTTCCACAGATCAATTTATGAATGTCCAATTGTCAGCTTATCAACCACAATAAGATGGGAATAGATGTATAGAAATGCCTGCTGCTATTGAGCAAAGAACAAGAATTTGTTAGCTTAGGCTGACATAAGATTCCTTGTTCGTTGCATTAGGCCGACTTGTGGAAACAGAAATCAACCACAAATAGGACATGAAGCACCCAGCTCGGGTGATCTCAGGATCACACAATTAGCTGCCAAATTTTCCGTATTCAAATGAAAGTGGGCCACTTGCATACATGCATTCAACAAACTTTCTGTTTTATCTGTTTGTGGAAATGGGTCATATTTACTGTGCGTCTGCGTGTTTTTAGTTGTGTTAGTGTCTTTTTATTTATGTTTTGTGTGTGTGTTTTTACATTGTAAAAAAAAAGTTCACTTTCTATGACATTTTTGAAAGCGTTTTTTTTTGGGGGTGAGAAATAGATGTCCTCAGGGTGCTTTTTTTCCTATGTCAGCAAATAGAAGCAGTTTTCACTATCTGCAGTGTGTTGATATTGGCAACTGTACACCAAGTTTGTGCACCAAGATTTACAAACGGAGTGAAGTCAAACCTGTACACACAACTGCTGCTATCGGCGCTGGTGATGAGATGAAGCTCCCTCAACCTTACACATGCACAGAAGCAGTTCTCTGTGTACCGGGCTTGCAGGGAATTCAACAGGATACACATTGATATTTTTCTATAATATACTGCATGTATTTAATATGGCTGGAGCCCCACTTCATTGCATTTGATTCCTTCATACATTCAGTTTTCCTGTTGCAGTGTGCCCCTATAGAAGGCCATTTCCCATGAGCATTTATCATTAGCTCCATTAGGCGTTGCTGACTCAAGTGCTTGGCTCCATTATAAGAAACTTCTATATGTAATTTGAGAATTCTCTTTTAAGCCAATAATACATGCTTGATATTAATCACTCCAGAAAAGTCCCTTTCACCTACAAATTGTTTCTCTTTAGTGCAGTCTTTCAATTAATTATTTTAATAGACCAGTTATATTTGCCATATTGACTCACACTGGGGCATTGCGTTTGCGATTTTACAGAGATTCTCACATCATGAATTCAATGCAGTGTGATTACAGGCCCCATCGCTGAAACAAAATGCAGCATGCAGGACTTTGCTGGGCTTATTCTCATCACACTGCTGGGGTGCGAAATGACCTATAGGTTATTATGGGTAGACGTTTCACATTGATTGTGGGGTGGTCAGGGGCAGATTGCGATCTGCCCCGCAAATGCCCTAGCCTAAAAGAAACCTCCACATTTTTTTTCCCTCTGGCATACGTTGAGAAATAAAAATTGTATGGGTGTGTGTACAATTAAGTCCATAAATATTTGGACAGAGACAACATTTTTCTAATTTTGGTTCTTTACCACAATGAATTTTTAACAAAACCGTTTAGATGCAGTTGAAGTTCAGACTTTCAGCTTTCATTCAGTGGGTTGAACCAAATTATTTCATAAAAATGTACTTAAGCATTTCTTAAAAAAAAAAAACAATCCCTTAGTTTTAAGGGCTCAAAAGTTATTGGACAAATTAAATAATTGTAAATAAATGTTAATTTCTAATATTTGGTTGAAAACCATTTGTTTGCAATAACTGCCTGAAGTCTTGAACTCATGGACATCACCGGATGCTGTGTTTCCTCCTTTTTAATGCTTTGCCAGGTCTTTACTGCAGCAGTTCTCAGTTGCCGTTTGTGGGCTTTTCTATAGTTTAGTCTTTAACAAGTGAAATGCAGCTCAAATGGGTTGAGATCAGGTGACTGACTTGGCCACTTCATTGCTTTAATAAACTACTGAGTAGCTTTGGCTTTATATGACCATAATCTGCTATGACCCTCTCTCCCAATTCCTGCTAACCCCCCTCCACACAAACCTACAATTCAACGCAGGGACTTAAGAAACCTAGATCTTCAGTCCCTTTCTGCCTCACTTCAACCTCTTCAGACCTTGACCTCATTCACGGACATAGACAATGCATCATCACACTACCATAATACACTCTCCTCAGCTCTAGACTCTGCGGCCCCCCTCACCTATAGCTGTCCCCTCCTCAAAAATCGTCAACCCTGGCTAAATGCAAGCAAAACCAGACTGAAACAGCTGTCTCAAGCTGCTGAACGGCAATGGAGGAAAACCAAATCCAATCGTGACTTTTTGTCAAATTGACAACATTCGACTTTGGCTTTGCCCCTCAAAATCCCACACCACAAACAATCCCCCTGCCTTACTCTCTTACCTTCTTCACTCCAATAACTGAGCTTGGACTAACCTCTCTCATTTCTAGGGCCCACCTGACTACCTGCTTCCTCGATCCTATTCCATCCCACCTTATTCCTCAACTGTCTCCAGCCTTAACCTCTATATTCAACCTTTCTCTCTCCACTGGTACCTTTCCTTCCTCCTACAAACATGCAGTTATTTATCCGATAATCAAGAATCCCTCTCTCGATTCCTCTGCCCTCTCCAGCTATCTCCCTATCTCACTACTCCCTTTCTCCTCTAAACTTCTTGAACAACATGTCCACTCAGAACTGGCACAATACTTATCCACTATCAACTTACTTGACCCCTTACAATCAGGATTCCGCCGTGACCACTCCACTGAAACTGCCCTCACCAAAATCACCAATGATCTGCCCACTGCCAAAAGCAAAGGTCACTACTCCATCCTCATCCTTCTTGACCTCTCCTCAGCCTTTGACACTGCCGACCACTCTCTGCTTCTTGATATTCTTTCCTCTCTTGGGGTCCAAGGTCTTACCTCTCTGACAGATCATTCAGTGTATCCTATTCTAACAGTCTCATCCTCACGTTACCTTTCTGTCGGTGTGCCGCAAGGTTCTGTCCTAGGCCCCCTACTTTTCTCAGTCTACACCTATGGCCTTGGCAAACTTATAACTTCACTAGGCATTCAATACCACTTCTATGTGGATGACACTCGGGTATATCTCTCAGGCCCCAATCTCTCCTCTCTCCTATCTCGCCTCCCCAACTGCCTTGCAGCTATTTCCTCATTCTTGTTATCTCACTACCTCAAGCTAAACATGGACAAGACAGAACTGGTCATTTTCCCACCATCTAACTCCCCTCCCCTCTCTAACACATCTATCTCTGTCAACAATTACACAATAACTGCAACTCCCCAAGCTCGGTGCCTGGGAGTCATTCTGGACTCTGCCCTCTCTTTCAAACCACATATTCACTCCCTGGCCACCTCCTGTCGCCTCCAACTTAAAAACATCTCACGCATCCGTCCCTTCCTCTCACCTGACACCACCAGTGCACACCCTGGTCATATCCCGACTGGATTACTGCAACATCCTTCTTTGTGTCTTACCAACTAACAGACTGGCACCCCTCCAATCTATCCTGAACTCTGCTGCTCGCCTCATCCATCTCTCCTCTCGCTCCTCCAGTTCTGCGCCTCTCTGCCAATCCCTACACTGGCTTCCAGTCCCACAGCGAATCCTGTTCAAAACTCTTAACTCTCACCTACAAAGCTCTCTCCAACCAGGCCCTCCCTACATCTCATCTCTAATCCAACAATATCAACCTAGACGCAGTCTTTGCTCTGCTGCCGACCTTCTCCTGTCCTCAACCCTGGTCACCACCTCTCATGCCCGCCTCCAAGACTTCTCATGTGCAACTCCAATCTTCTGGAATGCCCTCCCCCACCCAATCCGCCACTCCACAACTCTCAAAACCTTCAAAGGTGCCCTTAAAACTCACTTATTCAGACAAGCATATAATCTGGCTTAACCAATTTTCTAAAGAGCACATGCCACAAAGCTCAATACTGACTGTTTGTGATCCTTCCCCTTCGTCTTCACCCCTCTTACTTTAGACTGTAAGCTTGCAAAGGCAGGGCTCTCTTCCCTATTGTATCTTGTACTCAGAATATCCATTGTCAACTCTGTAAAACTGCATTTGAAATAGTATATGTACCGTATCTTTCTACCCTGTCTGTAACTACCACTTTGTAAAGCCCTATGGAAGATGATGGCGCTATAAAAATTAATAATAATAAAATGTTTTGAGTCATTGACAATCTGTATTATGAAACGCAGATCATTCAGTTTGGCTTTATTTGGCTGGATTTGAGCACACAGTATGTCTCTGAATATCTCGGAATTCATCCAGCTGCTTCTGTCCGGTGTTAAATCATCCGTAAACACTAGTGACCAGTGCCATTGGCAGCCTTGCATACCCAAGCCATTACACTACCTCCTTCCACCTTGTTTTACAGATGATGTTATATGCTCTGGACCATGAGCTGTACCAGGTCTTCACCATGCCTTTTTTCTTTCCATTATTCTGGTAGAGGGTGATCTTGGTTTCATCTTTCCAAAGAATGTTCTTCCCGAACTGTGCTGGTCCATTCTAGTCTTTTTGTCCCCGAGGCTTATGAGTGGCTTGCACCATGCAGTGAACCCTCTGTAATCACTTTCCTGGAGTCTGGTTTTTATAGTAGTATTGGATATTGATACATTTCCTACATGGAGAGTTTTGGTCACTTGGTTGGCTATTGTGAAGGGAGTTCTCTTCACCACAGGCATCCAGGTCTTTTTGCATTCAGGACTTTCTTTTCTTTAATTTTCAGTGCTTTCTTTCTTAGGATATACTGAACTTTTTGCCACTCCTAATATTGTAACAATATCTCAGATGTTTTTTTTGGGGGGGTTGCAGCTTAAGGATGGCTTGTTTGCCCAAATGGAGAGCTCCTTTGACTGCATGTTTTCTTCAACAACACATTAAGGCACTGAAACTCCTAAACCCTTTATCCAATTTTACTGTTAATATATATTTACAAATATTTATGTAGCTAACTGTATATACACAAATCCTTTAGCACAAATAGTGATTTATGCTTGTGTGGTAGATTGTTCAGCTCACTTCCTGAAATGCAGGCCTTTTTTGGGCAGCGGTAACATATATTTATATTTTGTTTGTAAACTAGTGGTGTAGATCTTGCATCATGTCATCCTGGCTATCGCGTGATGGTGGTAGGGGTGTGATTCAGGGGACTGAGGGGTTGCTCCTGCATCCCTTCCTGTCGACTAATCCAATCCACTTCACATCAGGGCTAAGGCTGTCGAGACGCGAAAAGACTTTAGAAGGAGGTACCTGCACGGAGGCGTCAGAAGTATTGTTTACACCTTTTCTCCAAATTTTAATAAGATGTGGGAGGAGCTCATAGGACTGGATTCCCCTCTTGAGGCCATGGCCATGGACTCAACTTCTACTATTGGAGGGTGGGGGCTGGGACTCAGAGGGATCCTGTGGATACATATATTCCCCTTAGTCAAGGTGGCATGTTCATGGCGGGATAAGCTTTGCCAGGATCTCTGTAACAGGGGCTAGGCTACATGTGCTCCTAGTGATGCGTCATATTTTGTATGTAAAGGTCTACTTTAGTGACTTCCAACAGGCTTTCTTATGAGGCAGATAATAATTTGCAAGAAGCCCCAAGGGTATTAAGTGTTTTTCAATACTTGGGTCTAGGGCATGGTCCTCCTACAGATGCAGGCATCCTTGGCAGGGCAGGCTTAGTTCTGTCTTTTTTTGTCATAAACTGGGTTTGTTCATGCTTGGGGGGGGGGGGGGGGGGCACTACACAATGGCGAAAACACTTAAACTGGACCTTTAGCATTATTTAATGAAATGCCCAAACCCTTAAAAAAACTATTCCCCAGCATCTAAAATTAATATATTTTACGTTTTTAGTCACTTATTATTCTCCCCCCCATCCCCCCCCCCCCCCCCCCCCCCCCGGCTGCAACTCTGTGTAGGACTCTAGGATACAGGCGCCGCCGCCTTGACTCGGAAGCATCACACATACTTGAGGGGAGGAGAGCGAGATAAAGTGCAGGGGGTGGGGTTATAGCTGTGCTTTGCACACCCAGAGCAGAGCTGGGGTCAGGGAAAGGACAGCAATCCCAGAATGCAGAGCAACGCAGTCAGAAGACACTTCCTGTTTGCAGGCTGCCTGATGTTCCATGAGCCACCATCTTGGATTTTTAAAGAACACAGAGCAACTTCAAGAATGATAAACTGCCGAAGGTGATCTCTATCCCACGACACATGCACCTCCACACGGTGATTCCACCACCAATCGTGCGAATCCTTACCGACTCATAGAGGTAATTACGCCTTCAATGCATCAGCATATAGATAATTAATAAATCCTGATCTTTCTTGTATTTCTCGTCAGCATCCAGGAAATAGAATAATTAGAACGATCATCAGCTCATAAGAATGATAAAGCCTTCAATTCTCATCAATATCCAGGAAATAGAACAATTATGCCAGTCGCCGGGTCGGGAGTCCGAGTCAGGCTCCGCTATACGCCGCTGGGCGGGGCGGAATGAGGGAGGGGCGGGGGATTAATTATCTATATGCTGATGCATTGAAGGCGTAATTACCTCTATGAGTCGGTAAGGATTCGCACGATTGGTGGTGGAATCACCGTGTGGAGGTGCATGTGTCGTGGGATAGAGATCACCTTCGGCAGTTTATCATTCTTGAAGTTGCTCTGTGTTCTTCACAATATTTTATCACTATCGGGTCCATTTGGGAATAAGGACTTACACACGTTGAGCATCTTAATCTACAATTTTATGGACTTTATTATTTGTATAGATTTTTGTTCACTAATAGTTTGTGACATATGATTTTCAGCGCGGTGTATATACTATATTAGTATTTTTTTGGATTTTTAAAGGCTCATAACATGCAGTAGATGCAGGTAGGATGATTTTTAATGTGAGGAATCTGTATGTACAGGGTGTGGGAGACATATAAGATATGCTCTTATTCAGTGTGAAGGTCCGCTTTAACGGGGCCAGTCACACTTAATGGCACAGTGCTATAGGTGTTTTATTCTTAGTATACAGTACGTCGTGCTCCAGATATAATACTTACACTTGGGTTATCCTCCGCCAGATGGCGCTGCACTGCAGAGACATGAAAAACAGGCTCCTCCCGGCCCTTCAAATACCCAGGGACCTCCCACAAATCCCCAGATTTCTCTGCAGTGCCGACTGCGAAGACATGAAGTATCACTCTCTCGCAGGTGAGCGGGGCTATTAAAGCCTGCGGCCCTGTTGGACTATTCCCACCCGTCCTCTTCGTGATGTGCCTCCCAGCCTGGGCTGCGCTGGTCAGGTGAAGGTAGACAGCACCATGCGTGCTTATGGAGCCATGCTCCACCGCAGTCCCCCACCAAAGGGTAGGCAGTTTAGGCTGATGGTGAGCCTCTAGTGGATGCCCCTCCCGCATTATTGCCCCATACCCCATGTAGCGGTGGACCCTGTGCAAAGGGTCGCCATCCTCCCTCGTTCCCCCCGTAGCTCGGGGGGGGGGGGGGTGTGTGGTGGTCTTAGTGTATTGAGTTACACGTTTATGGCCTTAGTATTGTCCTTGATTTATATACCGGGTGTCAGAGCAGCGCTGTTTGCTTTTTATTGTAAATCACCTCAGACGCTGCGCCGTCTTCATTGGCAAATCATTTCTTCTAAGTGTGTCATTCACTCGCGTTTCTTGTCTGCGTTGACTACTGTCTCAGAGCTTCGGGGGGGCCGGGACCTGGCTTGGCGCGCTCCGCCTCACAGCCCGCTCTGGCCCGCCCTTCGAGGTTCGCTTGGCGCCATTTAGATGCTCATCGCGCGCACGCGTGGTAACGGTCCTCCTCCTCCCTCGGTCTGTAAGTGCCCTCGCGGGCGATTTTCATCATTCTTGCTTACTGCGCATGGCTCTGACATCCCTATTCCCATTATGTCTTTCAGACGGTCGAATCCAGTGGCTTCTCCCGGCCCGGTGTAATTGCCAGTTGGACCTAGTATAATTACTCCCACTTCCCTGTGGGTCTTTGGGGCATCCAGGGTAGCTTATAGCGTCAATCCCTACCGACCTATTGTGCCTATTAATCACCATATGGAGGCATCCCAGGATATTGTGAACGGGGTTCCCTCGGGACAAGCCCGGCTGTGTGTAGCTTGTGGGGTCTCACCTATCAGCGGTGACAATGCACGGGTCTGCGTCCCTGGTGCACAGCAGGCGCTAATGGTACTTCCCGCCCCTCCTGTGGCTGGGCTTGCACCTCGCCTCGCTTCACCTACCCCCCCAAGCCTGAGTCTAACCCCCAATACAAGCGGGGATTCTCATCCTGATGTGGCTACTAGACTGGCCAGTGTTGAAAAATTGCTTGCTAATACTCTAGCGCGCAAGGCCACCGCAAAAAAGCGGCACATAATCCCTGACTCTGCTCCTTTCCCCACGGAGTCCGATGAGTTTTCGCGTTTATATGGCCATGCCCCTTCGGACGAAGGGGAGCTGTTCTCTGACTCAGGGTCTTCTGATGAGAAGTCTAGGTGTCATGACGATTCTGGTTCTGATCACTGGACCCCGGATGATACTGATAAACTGCTGGTTCAGATTTTTGAGGTTTTGTCCATCTCTCCCCCTGTTGCGGCGCCCAGGCAAAGGGGTGAGCTATTTCATACTGCTAAGGCTTGATTGAAATTTCCAGAGCAAACACATTTCAATAACCTCGTGTTTAAGGAGTGGGAACATCCCAGTAGACTTCCCGGGATCCCTAAGAGTTTGGACAGGAAGTATCCATTTCCTGCTGATATGGTCAAGTGCTGGTCATCGCCTCCCGAGGTTGATGCTCCTATTCTAGGGCTGTCTAACACCTCTATTATGCACTCCCCTGACACTACTACGCTGCGGGATTCTGAGGACCGGCGTATTGACCAATTGGCGTGCCATGCCTTTGCATTTGGAGGGGCGGCGCTGCGCCCGGTCTGCGCTTTGACCATTACTGCTGTGGCGCTCAGGACCATAGTCAGGAATGCACTTGACGGCCCAGACAAGTTGCCTACTGATACTATTAAACCGGACCTTCAGCGTGATTTAATGAAAAGCCCAAACTCTTAAAAAACGGTTCCCCAGCATCTAAAATTAATATATTTTACATTTTTAGTCACTAACTTATTATTCTTCCCCCCACTGGGCTGCAAGTCTGTTCAGGAATTTAGGATACGGGCGCCGCCATCTTTATTCAGAAGCATCACACTTACTGAGGAGAGGAGAGTGGGATAAGGTACAGGGGGGCGGGTTATAGCTGTGCTTTGCTCAGACAGAGCAGAGCTGGGGTCAGGTAACGGTCAGCAGTCCCAGAATGCAGAGCAGCACAGTCAGGAGGCACTTCCTGTTTCAGGCTGCCTGATAAGATGGCGGCTTCCATAAGCCGCCATCTTGGATGTTTAAAGGCTGATAACATGCAGTAGATGCAGGTAGGATGATTTTTAATGTGAGCAATCTGTATGTACAGGGTGTGGGAAACATATAAGATGGGCTCTTATTCAGAGTGATGGTCCGCTTGAATGCACTGTCTAACTGTGATGTGTTTGTGAACTTTATCCTGTCTGCATCGGATGATGCTATTAGGATGTGTGGCAGATCTTCCACCTTGGCGGTGGCGATACGCCGCGCGGTATGGCTGCGCCAGTGGGCTGCCGACAATGCTGCTAAAAGGGCCCTTACTGGGCTTCCATTTAAGGGGCTGCGCCTGTTTGGGGACCGCCTAGACCTTTTTGCTAAAGGAGGCAAGTTACCACAGCGCAGGCGGCAGCCTCGGCCCTTTCGTAGCCAGGGCCCCCTTTCAGCCCCCTACAGAGGCGCTAAGCAGGAAAAAGGGGTGTCCTTCGCGGGGGCTCGCACAGATTCCTGGCATAGGAGCAGGGGGCGACGTCCTGGCTCCTCCTGGGGGACCAAAACCAAAGCCCCTCTCAAGACCCCTCAGGCATGAGGGGGCGCCCTCGCCCGCCAGGGTGGGGGGGCGGCTACAGCACTTTGCGCACGTCTGGAGGCGCCAAGTCTCAGACCGGTGGATTCAGGAGGTAGTTACTCTGGTTACAAGATAGTTTGCTGTGCGGCCCCCCTCAAGATTCATCAGGTCCCGGATCCCCCAGGACCCGGTATCAGCTCAGGCAGTGCAAGGGCTTCTGGATCTGGGAGTTATTTGCAGAGTCCCCTTGATAGAATTGGGGGAGGGGTTCTACTCAGTCAGTCAGGCCCATTCTGGATTTAAAGATCCTCAACAAATTTGTCAAGAACAAGCGCTTTCGCATGGAAACTCTGCGCTCGGCCGTTGGCTCTCTGCGCCCAGGGGATTTTATTACGTCTGTGGACATCAAAGATGCTTACCTTCACATCCCTGTGTTCCCGGGACATCAAAGGTTTCTCAGATTCGCGTTGAAAGATGAACATTACCAATTTGTGGCCCTACCGTTTGGCCTCACTTCAGCCCCCAGAGTGTTCACCAAGGTGCTGGCGGGGGTGATGTCTTTGATAAGGTCAGGGGGCATTCGAGTGCTGCCCTACCTGGACGACATCCTCATCACCTCACGGTCTCTACAACAGGCGGAGCTGGACACTCAGCTGGTGGTGTCCACCTTGGAGTCCTTCGGCTGGGTGATCAATCATCCCAAGTCCTCTCTGTCCCCTTCGCCGGTGACCCCATTTCTGGGGATGATTCTGGATACGGTTCAGTCACGAATATTCCTTCCCCAACAGAAGGTGGAAGCTCTGACTGCGCAGGTGCGGTTCCTGCTCTCGTGCCCCCAGCCCTCCCTCAGGCAGGGAATGCAGCTGGTGGGCCTGATGGTGGTGAGCTTCGAGGCGGTGCCCTTTGCTCAGTTCCATTTGAGGCTTCTGCAGCTTCACCTTCTATCAGTATGGGACAAGGACCCCGCGTCTTTGGATGGGATTTGTGTGATTCCCCCATCGGTCAGGAGGTCCCTCTCGTGGTGGCTGGACCACAAGAACTTGCTAAAGGCCAGATCCTTTCAGGCCCCCTCCTGGGAGACGGTCACCACGGATGCCAGTCTTTCAGGTTGGGGGGGATTCTGGAAGTCCCTGAGGTTCCAGGGGAGGTGGGGCCCTCAGGAGGCCCATTTGCCCATCAACATTCTGGAACTCCGGGCAGTCAGGTTGGTACTGGAGCAGTTGACCGATCACCTGCAGGGACTGTCTGTACAGGTGCGCTCAGACAACAGGATGGCGGTTGCCTACATCAACCATCAGGGAGGGACCCGGAGCAAGGGTGCCCTCCAGGAAGTGTTGCGGATTCTGACATGGGCGGAGGCCAATGTTCAATGCATTTCGGCTGTTTATATCCCGGGGGTAGAGAATCTTCTGGCAGACTCTCTGAGCAGGGGACTTCCCATCAGGGGGAGTGGTCACTCTGCAACAGGGTATTCCAGTCCCTGTGTTACCGGTGGGGTCTACCGGATGTGGATCTGTTTGCATCCCGTCACAATCACAAGCTCCCGGCCTTTGTCTCCCTGTCGCAGGATCCTCTGGCCTTGGCCACGGACGCTCTGTCAATTTCATGGAAGGAATTTCGGCTCCTGTATGTCTTTCCACCATTCCCCCTTCTGGGCAGGGTTCTGCGCAAGATTGCCCTGGAAAGGGTGCCAGTGATTCTGGTGGCCCCAAGGTGGCCAAGAAGAGTGTGGTTCGCAGACGTGGTACAAATGATTACCAGTTGTTTTGGGTGGTTTAATTCTCCCGGCTTCTTGTTCACTGCTTTTCAATGCTGGGGATTTGTGGGAGGTCCCTGAGTATCTGAAGGGCCGGGAGGAGCCTGTTTTTCATGTCTCTGCAGTGCAGGGCCATTTTCTTGTCTTTTTTCATTGCTGTAGTACTTTTAGCCTGTTTTGGTTCTCTGTTGAGTTGATAGTATTTTCATCCTTTGCATTAACTGCCTTGGGACATCCCAGTTGTGATTACCCTGATCTGTACTTTACAGGACTATTAAAGTGTATTTCAACATTTACTAAATCTATTTTGTTGTCCCATCCTATGGCTGCAACTTTTTCTCTTGTTTCTGAGATGTTAAGTTGTGATGTTGAAGAAATGTCCTGGTTGCCATCCGCAAGTAGGCTGTACACTTTGTTACTTGACTTGACTGGTCCGCTGTGTCTTCCATGGGACTCAACAAAATGGTTTCACGATGAGTGATAAAATCATTCATTACAGTTTGTTTTTTTGTTTTGTTTTTAACTACATGGGCTTGGTACTAGGGGTGTCTTTCACTGATGCAGAAGGGACTTTTTAATCCATGAGCTATCTTCAACAAAACCATGCAGAGAGCTCTTCTGTCAGCTAAAATAAACTTTGGTCCCTTCTAACGACTCATTCACAGTCCCCTTTTACACTACTCAGGGACCTCGGAAGGGAGAGGGTTCACTAGGGTTTGACAAAAAAATGTAAGACAGGCTAAATTAAATATGCAGCTCCTCACAGCGAACACAGGGAGCGCAGAAAGCAGACTAATTTAATCTTTTGCCTTGAATGGCCCTTTAAATGCACTGATATTGAACAGTTGGTGTGTTGTGTGGCTTGGTTTGGACACCTGATGTGGTCTTTTGGAAGTTCTGTTTTCTCAAACATGCTGCTTGCATGCCATTGTGTTCTGCTGTTTTAATAGTCGTATACAATAAGCTGTGGTTTATGGGGTAAGGGATTAACCATTGCTATAATGGTTTTATTGCCAACCTCTGCATCCAGTCAATTATAGCTGTGGGGCTGTTATAATTTTACCATTTTGCCGTAAAATGAAATATAAAAGTTTTTGTTGGGAAGTGTTTTTGTTAAGAACATTTGTCTTTATTAGTCTACAATTCAGTCTGCGTCCTTGCTTAATGCTTCTCGTTGTATATTTGAGAGATCTGAGGGAAGTTAAGAGGTTTTTCTGGGAGGGAGGAGATGCTAATTGGAGAATGCACTGTTGGTTTGTGTACTGTGAGATAGTTGGGAAGAATGTAGATTTGGTATTCCGGGCCCAGCCCAAGTACTGTGGCTGCAATGTTCAAATGTTGAATGAACCCATTTGTGATGTTTTATGGTCATCGGAGTGTAGAGAGCAGTTTCAGCGTTACCTGGGGCTCTTTTTCAGATGGTAGCAGTGAGTTGCATTTTTTGGTTTCATATATTCAGTACAAATCATACAGGATATGCAGTCCTCTTTAAATTGGTTTTAACTAGGTAGTGCTATGGTTACCTCTTCATTTTTTCCTAAGGCGGTTTCTTTTTTTTTCCCACACTAATAAACACCTAGTATTACTCTTTGCCCCTCACAAAGAAATCTGAGGGTGATGCAGGCATTTACATTTTATTTGTCAGCGTTAAATGATATCCTGAAGACTAAGACATTATTATAGCACCTTGGGTTACCTGTGGCTATGGTGGTGCTAAAAGCCACTTTAAGGAAATGAATTTGTCAGGTAGTGGTATTGTCAGGTAGGGTCATTGTGAGCTTTCCATTATCAGGTTGGAACAGACCAGGTCAGGTGTGGTGCCTGGTACACACATTTTTGACGTTGGATGGAAAGTCAGTTTGGCAACCAAGTATTGCTTTTTTGGCATTCCCCTATTAGCTGTGTAACTAGACCTATGAGGGAAACCAAGCTTTTGGTGAGTATTCATTGTAAAAACAAAATCATGATTTTTGTGTCATAGCCATCTCTTCTACAACCCTAAAATCATGTTGTGCTGTAAAATGGCTATTAACATTTTGATTTGAGCTGCATATTTGCTGTCTGCAAGAAATCTTATAGGCCACACTCATTTAATCATATAGTCAGGCCTGTTTTAATATACATAGAAGCAGATGCATACATGCACATTTGACCAGCTATAAAAACCTTTGCATGCCTTAATTACATTTTATATCATGACCTAAAGCCAAGAGAGAATGGTTATAGGCTGCCTGTAATATTTTCCCACCCTGCCTCTCTGTTACTATAAAGGAACATTTAAAGTTCATAGAAAAGAGTTGACAGTAAAACTTCACAAACCTTCATAACCCTCCTAGACAAAGGAGCTGTGCTGAGAGATCAGCAAGGAAAGGAGAAATGTGAGACCGTCATGCAGCCTCCAGGCCATACATACTCTGCGATCGTACTAATTAGACAGTAATAGTTGTGTCACCTGACTTGGTATATGGGCAACATCTACAACTATATATCTATACATGAAATTTACCAGGCTTGCTACTGTTTTTTGTACCTGTCATGGTTATAGAAATCTAAATGGTCCAAAATAGGGAATCCAAGGGTTACTTTAATAAGAGGGTGCTGGGATCTGGGAAAAGCGTTCTCAGAGGAACAATGGCAAAAAATATTTGCCATGAACTCAAAGGCTTCGCTAGCAGTGAAGATGCAAGAAACTGGATATAACATGTTTCGAGGTGTTGTTACACATTTGTGGTCTAACTAATCGAAGAAATGTTGGAGATGTTGAAAATCAGAGAGGTCGTTATTACATTTTGGAGTTGTGAAAAGATGACTGAAAGGAAGTTCAAAGTCTGATTCAAAAAATAGGAGATATACTTAAAGGATGAACCTGCTACTTTTTGTATAGGTGCAAATAAGAGTAGTCTTTAGATGCTATAAAAAATCTTTAATATTGCTAATGAAAAATGCAGCAAAAGCATTAATAATGAGGAATTGGGAACCATAAACTTTCCCCAGGAAGGCAATCAGCAACTCAACTGATCCGAGCTTGTGGCACAGCCCACGATTCTGCTCCACCATGGGCCTCATGCTCCATTCATCACCATCAATCACAAAGTCATGGCCACTTCATTTACTTCAATGGGGGGGGGGCATGTTGGGCATCGGAACACTACTTCTATTGCAAGAAATGGAGAGTTGCAAACCTGGCACACCATCAATCTCAACCCAGACGGTGTGGGGTCACAGGATCAGATCCAGCAATCAGGTGAGTTGCTGATCAGCCAGATTAGCGATGGAAGACAGAAGGTAAATACCGTTTTTGTCTTCCCTGCTGAATCACTTTGAAATGGACCAAAACCCACGTTCAGCTATTACCAGGTCACCTGACTCCCTCCCCCACTGTGTGAAACCCTCTCCCACCCAGAGTCCCCTAAAGAAAAGAAAAAAAACTTTCTCCCCGATCCAAGGGCGTGGGGGGTTTCAAATAGCGGGATATCCTGAATCAGGGTGCCCCGGGGCTAAAGACCAGAAACGGGGATATTTTTATGATAGAGAAGAACACTTTTCGGATTATATAGGAAGAATGGGTGGCATTTAAAAACTGTGGGATGTAGATGAGCTGAGCTTTTCATCTCCATTCAAGTCTCTGTATGAAATCCCTCTGAATGTATGTGGAGACAAAGGCTTTTGGTACCATGTGTTGGGCGCTACTTTGCATAGATGTGAGGCCTTTTTTTTGCCTTCCTTCCTTTTTTTCTCATTTATCCTTGCCCCCTTTTTGTCCTGTATTCCTTCCTTACCAATTATTGATAGAAAGATGTGTTTGTTTTGTCAGATTCCAGCTAAAATATGAAATAGTAATTCCTCAATATCTGGACTTTGTGTATAAGCATGTGGAGAGAGCAACGTGTAAGAGAGGGCTTCTGGTACTGGACTTCATTAGTGGATGAAGTGAATATATATATAGTCTTCTCAAGATATGGCTATAAAATAATATAGTTATGTGCTATTGTAATTTAAATGTGGAAAATAAATAAAGATTAAAAATCCAAATCAGTGTTGGCGAAACTTGGCCTTGTCAGTTATTCCAACAAATGTTGGCAGACAGCCAGAGGAGAGCGTTCATGCAGGATGATGCACGCACCTTTCTTTTTATGAGGGTACTAGTCTCTCTTGCAGCTTAAATTAGTCCGAATAGCGGGTGTTTTTATTGGTTGAAGGAAGTATCTTTTGCAATGTTGACTTCGAAGTTTGGCTCTCTAGCCGCAATTTATTCTGTCCAGCAGATATTCAAGCTGACCGCTTTGTTGGTCAGGTTATGGCATTGTCCAGGCACTAGGTAGTTTCTTGGTCAAGAAAAAAATCTTCTTTAGGGCGATGTTCTGCCCTTATCTCCTTAATAAGGAGACTGAGTTTTTTTTCTTGTGTCCAGGTGTTACCACAAGGAGCGATGCTTACATGCTTTCAATGGGATCTGGATCGTGAGGTCTGCCTGGCAGCCAATTAGGCTATCTGCAAATTGGTGTTCCTGGGGGACCAAGAACAGACCTGTCGCCTACTTATTCTGTGATCTGCTGGTAGTTAGACTATTGAGGGCACTTTCTATGGCCTTGTTCAAAGTTTACATTTTTGTGTACCAAAATTATGTCCTCCGTGTGCTGAGCTGCGTGTTTTTGTTTTTTTTTTTGTCTGCATTTGCAATGTACCTTGACTTCCTGACTCTGGCTTGATAATCATTTGATCTTCTGGCTTGCTAATCATCTGTTGAGCTGAGGCTAAGGTAGAGCTGACACGTTTAACCCCATTTGCTCTGAAACTCTGCAGATAAGGGTATCACAATCGTGTCTTCCAGTAGCTAAAGGGTTACTGACAGCATTCTCCTGGGGACTCACCTGGGAGGGTCATTACTGTAGCTTGATTTCATCTTAAGACATTTAAGATGAATGACTTTTTTCTGCTGAATCTGTTAGAAAAACTCACTAGCTCCACAACATCTCGTATTGTATTAACAGTGGGCTTCATCTAGACCAGAACGTGTTAACGTTGTCACGTGGTCGTTGCCATGAAAGATGAGGTTCTTATACTGCCCTGATTTTACATGATAAAGTCTGGGTAACTGCAAACTCTGTGCCTTTTATACTTGATCCTGGGTACAGACAGCAAAAAAAGCATGCCAGTAGCTCAAATCCTTAAGCATGTTACTCAACTTGCTATTTAAAAAAAAAAAAAAGACTGACCGTTGGTAATTGCCCAATGGTAATACCGGAAGGGGGGCAGCAAATTGGTGAGGTGCAGCAAATCGGTGAGGTTTGGGGGGAGGTTTTAACCTCCCCTGATGTTCCTCTTTAATGACCATTCGCTGCCTCTCAGCTGATAAATACGTTATTTCTAGTGCTTGTTACAATTAGATACAGTTGACAGTTTCTGTTACATATGTATTTAAATGTAACAAGCTTGCCCATGCACTAGAAGTAACCTATTCATCAGCTGAGAGGCACAAAAGTGTCATTAATGAAAATAAACACACAGCCCATCACCAGAGCATTTGGCAAACGATACTGGTCCTTTAAATGCAGAACGAAATATCAAAGCACCCACATTGAGCATCTGTAACTGGCCACAGTAAATGTTTTCATAATGTTAAAATAAGAATTCAGTTTTGTTTGCCCTTTAAGGGCAGATCTATGCTTCATTAACATGATTATTCAGATGAAAGAAAAACTTTGCTGCCTTTTGCATTTATTTAATGAATTATACACTAGCTTTGTGCTGTGTCAGACTGTACAGAGATGGGGAGGTGGGGACGATTATTTCAGGATGTCGGCTGTGATAGGGTAGGCATTCACACAGATCAATCTTAATAGTTTATTTTTCCTATCAAACATTTTGATAGCCTTGGGAAGCTTTGCTAAAGCACAACATTCCTCATTTCCTCTGTTGACTGATGGGTTTTTATTACAAAGAGAGGGTCTTGTGTTATAGTGCACTAGCATTGACTTGCTCTGAGATCTACCATCGGTAATTTGACAGCTGGTGATAAAGGCCTGCTCTTGTTAGGGTAAAGATTTACCCTCCTATGAACACTGCAAAGGTGGTAGGTTCCTTTTTGCCACAAGACTTCACTGAATCCGGTCAGGAAGTTGGTTACCTGGCCCTCTGTTCTTGGAGTTTTACTAGCTTGGTGCCTTTGTTAGATCCTAGCTTTGACCGTGAGCTCTTGCAGGTGACATTTACTTGGGAAAGTTGTTCTTGGTTTTCTGTCCCTTTCTCATATTTTCTTCTTACCCCCAAATTTTAGGGCTGACATAGTTGTGCACAAAGGAACAGCTGACTGTTTGCGAATACATGGCGGTGCACAATTTTCTCCAGCACAGAGCCCCAGGATTTTAGAGAGCTCTGATTCACCGTTTTACACTCCTCTAGCTTTTACACACTCAAAAGCAGACTTCAGCATATATATTTTTTGTTTTCTTTTTTAACCCATTATTTGATATTCACTAATCCTTCACTTTCCTAATGATGTATTAGAATATAAGAACCAATATGGAAAATAAGAACCATGCTCACACTTTTTCAGAATAATACATGGGATCAAATAAGATATGATTATATCTGAATATATATATATATATATATATATATAAATATATTGAAGTCGGTTAGAGACTTTTTATACACGTACATTTTTCAATGTAGAAACGTATTGCATTCAGTTTTTAAAGCGAATACTACATAGTAGTTTTACAGTCACTAGATTGCTAATTCAGAATGAAAGTTGTAGGTGGTGATGGCAAACCTATGATCATACCTAATTTAATGGCCAAATCTGAAATATGGCACAAGTACAGCCCTTCTTTTTGTAAGCCATTTGATAGAAAATGTATTGAATAAAGGCCAGTGTGTTCAGCTAACTTTTTTTTGGTCATTCTGTATTGGCTAATATACAGCCATGGAAGTCTTAATGGAGAGAAATTAATGATTTTATTTATGCACTTAATATGTGCTAATTTGTGTATTGCAGAGCTTGTCTATGCAACCGAGTATACAGTTTCTTTCCTGTATGTTTCTGACAATCCCATGTCCTAAATGTTTTTTCTCCTGCCTTAAAAACCTTATTGTATCTAGGCAATGTCAATAATAAGGCAGCAAGCAGATCACCTGTAGCCTGTCCACTCTTCTTGCTTTTTTTTTTTTTTGCAATGTATTGTAGATGCTGTAGTTGGTCTCCAAAATGTTAACCCTATTTCCATTTTTCCACAACCCAAATGTGGTCACATGGCCACCCCTGTGTCTCAGTGTTGAGCGAGCCCTGCAAGCAAGCGTCTGCAGGATGCTCGCTCAAACTAGGAGTAGCAAGGGATCAGGGGTGGACATGCGACCAAATTTGTGTGTAGTCATGGAAGAATGGATTTGAAGAGGGTTAAACTATAAGGAGCTGCTGTAACATCTACAGTTGTGCTGCAGGAAATGGAAAAGAGATACATGGCTAAGGCTTCAGGTGAGCGCTTGCTGCCTTTTTCTTTATTGCATGGCACGGCCTGCTTCGGTATTCATAACAGTTGGGTAATTCCGCCACAAGGTTGCGCAGAAGAGCTGTGGCATCTCCCGGCCCCCTATAAAAACGGGATTAACCAGTCCCCAGTGTTTCCTCTGCAGTGAAACTGCGAAGATAGAAGATGGCTCTCTCTCTATGCACAGGTGAGCGAGGCAACCAAGCCTGCGGCCCTGCAAGTCTGTTTCCACCCGTTTCTGGACCCTCTCGGCCTCCCAGCCTTGGCTGATAAATCGGGTGAGGGTAGAAGAGCACTAGGGTCAAGTGCTCCAGGAGCGCTGCTCCAAGCCGCAGACCCTGTTCCACAAAGGGTAGCCGACCATAGGCTTTATGGTGAGTCTACTAGGGATGCGGAGTTCCTGTCCTGGCTTCTGAGGGGGTGAGTGTTTTGGGGACACTGTCCCCTTCTTTTCCTTCACCCCCCTCCTGGCCTGGATACTCGCCGCTGCCTTCTCGTCTCTCTCTCTCCCCCCTCCCCCTCTCTGACTTTGTTCGGGGGGGGGGGGCGGGTGGTAGCGGCGAGTGGTGTTTTGGGTCTACAGTGCGTTTGTTGGTGTTTTTTGCCGCTTTGTACTGTGCTTCGCGGCTGTGGGCACTATAACCTGTGGCGTTTTTGCTTTGTCATGGCACCGGCAGGGTCGTTTTCGTGCTCTTTGGGGGGCGGGGCCGGGGATGACGCGTATTGCGTCGTCCCCCTGCAGCCCTGCTCCTTGAGTTAACTCTGCCAGCGCCATTTTGGATTAGCTGCGCGTCTGGATTTCTCCCTTCTGGGCTACAGTGCTGTTTCCTCCGGTGTGTCGCTTCATCCTACGGTCTGTGCCTTGGTGACCCTGCTGTGTCCTTGGTCCGTGAGTCCCCCTTGGGGTTTTTTTATTGGTCTCGTGGGACATGTGCTGCAGGATGCTCATGTGTCATTTTTACTTATGTCTTTCAGGCGGGATACCATTGGGTTGTGGTTTCTCCCGGCTCTACTCCTTCCTCCCCCTCATCCCCCCCCTTAACTGACTTCTGGGGGCATCCCTTGGGAGGGCATCCCGGGTGGCTTTTGTATTAGCCTTTACCCAGCGCTGGCCTATTGCGCCTGTGTTAATCACCATATGGAGGCTTCTGGGGATAGCGTGCTCGGGGGTCCTTCGGGGCAATCCCCGCTGTGTTCCATGTGCGGGGTATCCCCTATCAGCAATGATGTCACGGTGTGCGTGCCGTATGCTCAAAGTGTCCTTGCGCTCCAGCTTGGTTTGCCATCGCTTCCCAGCTCTTCGGCATCACCTACCCCCCCACTGCTGCAATTAGCGCCCAGTGAGGGGGATGCTAGCAGGGGGTCACAGTCTGATCTGGCACTTCGTGTGGCCAACTTTGAGAAGCAGCTTGCCGGGCCTATTCCTAGGAAGGCTTCTGGCAAGAAGCGGCACCTGACTTCCACACCCTCACGCTCCACTGAGGAGTATGAGGAATTTGATGCTACTGGGGGACTTTATTCCCTAGAAGGGGAACTGTTCCAGGACTCCTCTGGGGACCAGCAGGAGGGTTGCATTAGTGACCCTGGGTCTGCGTCCGGGGAGGAATCATGGTACCCTGAGGACACTGACAATCTGCTGTCACAAATTTTTGAAATCTTGCACATTGCTCCCCCTGAGGTGGCTAAGAGAAAGCAGGGTGAGCTTTTTCATCCTGGTAAACAGCGTCTGGAGTTCCCGGAGCAGGGCCATTTCACTTCTATGGTGCTTAGGCAGTGGGAATGACCTAACAGACTGCGTCCACTGTGCCCAAGGGATTGGATAAGAGATATCTCTTTCCTGCTGATCTAGTAAAGCGTTGGTCCTGTCCCCCTGAGGTGGACGCTCCCGTGCTAGGCCTTTCTAATACTTCAGTCATGCCTTCCCCTGACACTACCACTCTGAAGGACAGCGAGGATCGGCGCATAGATCAGCTGGCCTGCCATGCTTTTACTTGTGTGGGGGCTGGACTGTGCCCGGCCTGTGCTGCTGCCATTACTGCTATTGCCCTTAAGAAACTGCTCAAGTGTCTATGTGATGGCGCTATGGCTGGTTGGAGGAGGGAGGATTATAGGGCCCTCTTGCTTTGCTCTGATTTTTTGACCATTATCCTTACTGCCATGGATGATGCTGTGAGGCTGGGCGGTAGGGCCTCTGCACTTTTGGTGGCTATGCGCCGCTCTGTTTGGTTGCGTCAGTGGGCAGCTGACGCTGCTGCTAAGAAGGTCTCTTACTGGGCTCCCCTTTGCGGGGCTGCGGCTCTTTGGTGAGCGTCTTGATGTTTTGGCCAAGGATGGCAGGCTGCCTCAGCGTAGGGGACAGCCCTGGTCTTTTCGGGGGACCTCCGTCTCCCTCCCCTCCCTTCGTTCTTCCAGAGGAGGTCATGGCTCCCTCTTCTCAGGTAGCCGCAGAGAGTCTTGGGGCCGTGACAGATCCCGTTGATGTCCCAGTTTCTCCTGGGGTTCCAATCCCAAACCCCCTCCAAAGGCCCCTCAGGCATGAGGAGGCGCCCTCACCCATCCGGGTGGGGGGACGGCTTTGGCTCTTTGCTCACGTCTGGAGGCTCCACGTTTCAGACCGGGGGATTCAGGAGGTGGTGTCCTCCGGTTACAAGATAGAGTTTGAAGCCTGGCTGCCCCCAAGATTCATCAGATCCCGGATGTCTTTAAACGCCCTGTCGGCTCAAGGGTTACTTTCAGCGGTTCAATGCCTGCTGGAGTCAGGGGTCATTTGTCCGGTGCCCCATCAAGAAAGGGGTCAGGGGTACTATTCCAATCTTTTCACGGTCCCCAAAAAGGATGGCTCTCTGAGGCCCATTCTGGATCTGAAGGGCCTCAACAAATTTGTCAGATTCAAACATTTTCGCATGGAGACGCTACGCTCTGCTGTCGGTACCCTTCGCCCGGGCAACTTCATGACCACCGTGGACATCAAGGATGCTTATCTTCATGTGCCTATCTTCCCAGGTCATCAGAGATTTCTGAGGTTCGTGCTGGAGAATCAGCATTACCAGTTTGTGGCCTTACCATTCTGTATCACGCACCCCGGGCATTCGCATTCTTCCCTATCTGAACGACATCCTCATTGAGGCTCAGTCCTTTCAGCAGGCCGAACAGGACACCCAGGTGGTGATCTCCACTCTGGGGTCCTTCGGCTGGGTGATCAATTTTCTTCACTGTCCCCGTCCTTGGTGAGGTCCTTTCTGGGCATGACACTGGTTACCTCTCAGGTCAAGGTGTTCCTTCCTCAGCAGAAGGTGGAGGGCCTTCAGCAGCAGGCACTGGCTCTGCTCTTGTGTCCTCATCCCTCCATCCGTCTGGGGATGCAGTTGGTGGGCCTGATAGTGTCCTGCTTCGAGGCGGTCCCCTTTGCTCAGTTTCACATGAGACCTCTTCAGTTGCACCTCTTGTCAGTTTGGGATCGGGACCCTGTGATCAGGGATTTGCTCTGGCTTCTCTGGCCAGGCAGTCCTTATTCGTGGTGGCTGGACTAAGGAATCTTTTGGTCGGCAGGACCTTCCTGCCCCTGTGCTGGGAGACTGTCACCACGGATGCCAGTCTGACGGGCTGGGGGGGCTTTTGGAAGTCCCTACAGTTCCAGGGTCGTTGGGGCCCCCAGGAGGCCCATGCTCCCATCAATGTCCTGGAACTGAGGGCGATCAGATTGGTTCTGTCCCACCTGACCACACACCTTCGGGGTCGGGCTGCTCAGATCCGCTCAGACAACCAGACGGCGGTTGCCTACATCAACCATCAGGGAGGGATTCGGAGCAAGCGAGCCTTCAAAGAAGTGTCTCTGATACTGTCTTGGGTGGAACAGAATGTCTCCTGCATCTCAGCGGTATACATTCCGGGGGTGGAGAACCAGGTGGCGGACTCCCTGAGCAGGGGGACGTCTCGTCTGTGGGAATGGTCCCTCAACTACCAGGTGTTTCTCTCCCTGTGTCACTGCTAGGGTCAGCCGGATGTGGACCTGTTTGCGTCCCGTCACAATCGCAAACTTCCCAGGTTTGTCTCCCTGTCACAGGATCCTCTAGCCTTCACCACGGATGCACTGGCAATGCCTTGGGTGGAGTTTCGGCTTCCCTATGTGTTCCCTCCATTCCCTCTACTGAGCAGCGTCATGCGTAAGATTGCCCAGGAGGGGGTGTCAACCATCCTGGTGGCCCCCTGTTGGCCAAGGAGGGTGTGGTTCGCAGACATCGTGCAGTTGGCAGTAGACCAGTACGTCTTGCCCAGGGATCCAGATCTTCTCACTCAGGGACAGCTACGCCGTCCCAATTTACAAACGCTGGCTTTAACGGCTTGGCTGCTCAAACCTACATCTTGACAGAGAAGGGGTTGCCTGCCTCTGTTGGAGATACCCTAATTCGGGCTAGGAAGAAGTCCTCGTCCTTTATCTATTACAGGGTCTGGCATGCTTACATTGCCTGGTGTGAGTCCAAGTCTCTTCCCTGTCGGTTTTTTTTAATTCCCAGGATTCTGGAATTTTTGCAACATGGTTTGGATTCAGGCCTTCAACTAAGTACCCTCAAAGGCCATGTTTCAGCTCTGGCAATTTTTTTCCTAAGATCCTTTGCCAACCACCGGTTGGTTAAAACTTTTTTCCGGGGTGTTACTCATGTGCGTCCACCTCCTAAGCCTATGCTACCAGTCTGGGACTTGAATCTGGTGTTGTCTGCTCTGCAGGGTCCTCCCTTTGAGCCTATTCATGGGGCTGCTTTGCCCATTCTGACTCTTAAGGTAACCGTTTTGGTGGCTATCATTTCTGTAAGGCGAGTTTCTGAGCTGGCGGCGCTTTCCATCAAACCTCCTTATTTTGAGAGGCATCAGGATAAGGTGGTGTTTTGGCTTAAGCCAGATTTCTTGCCTAAGGTGGTGTCTGCCTTTCATCTCAATCAGGACATTGTCTTGCCTTCATTGTGTCCTAATCCTGCTAATTCCAAGGATCGGACACTGCATTCTCTGGATGTGGTCAGGGCTCTGAAGTTTTATTTGGTCGCTACTGAGCCTTTCAGGAAATCTGATGCTCTTTTTGTTCTCACTTCTGGACCTAGGAAGGGTTTGCCTCCGCGTAAATCCACTATCAGCAAGTGGATCCGTCAGGTGATGGTTCAAGCCTATTCTGCTAAGGGGAAGGAACCTCCCTTTAGAATTACTGCTCATTCCACTCATGTTATTGGTGCTTCTTGGGCTTTTCAGCACCAAGCTTCTGTTGAACAAGTTTGCAAGGCCGCTGCTTGGTCTTCTGTTCATACTTTTTCCAAGTTTTACAAGGTTGATGTTAAGGCCTCAGCCGATGCTGCTTTTGGTCGCAAGGTGACTTGAGCTACCGGCTGTTACTCATTGGGGATCCCACCCTATTTTTTAACACTGCTTTTGGATGTTCCAACTGTTATGAATACCGAAGCAGGCCGTGCCATGCAATAAAGAAAAAAGCAATTCTGTGAGTACTCACCTGTAGAATTGTTTTTGTTCTTGCATGGCACGGCCTGCTTCGTTTCACCCTTGTTATCATTATTCTTGGTTGCCTCTTTATGGTGATTGTTCCAAGTTAATTGGGGTTTTTTTTTTTTTACATTTTTTACCTTTATTCTCTCCCGGCTTCTTGTCTCTATGGTTAATCCCGTTTTTATAGGGGGCCGGGAGATGCGACTGCAGTACACTGCGCCACCTTGTGATGGAATAACCCAACTGTTATGAATACCGAAGCAGGCCGTGCCATGCAAGAACAAAAACAATTCTACAGGTGAGTACTCACAGAATTGCTTTGGACTGTTTTAGCACTTTGATATTTCAAGCATTGCCATCGCCACTAAGCCCTTTGTTTACAGGCAGTCCCTGGACCAACTAGTGTAACACATCATTCTTCAGCTATGCTCTGCCTACGGGAGACATTGGTACTCTCAAAGTACCCACTGACAAACACCCAGTGCCTTTATTAAAACCAGGTCAAGGCATTCTGGAAAGACTAGTGACCCTCTGTCCTAAGACACAGATGCTTTGTTGTGCATTTGGAGAGACTTCAACATAGAATCGACCTAGTGTATCGGCAATGGGTCTCTAGGGCCCAGTGTACAGGTGCTGGCATTGACAGTTGTTCAAAGCACAGTCTGCTGGTGCAGGGATCCCCCAACCTTCTCCTCAAATGCCACCATGTTTTGTGGTTCTCCGCATAGCTAACTCCATAGCTCTGAGCACCAATTACTTAATCCATGCATCTACATGGAGATCTGCTGAAAGTGACCTGCTGGTGGGCCTTGAGGAGAAGGTTGGGGAATTCTGCGCTGGAGATTAACTATCCTGGCCTTAGCCATGTTCTATTAACGTCTTCTAAGAACTCTTCAGCAAAGGATAACCTTCAGACTGGAAATCCTTTTGTCATTTTGACAAACTGCTGTTTTTCCTCATTGGAAAATTGTCCATCTTTAAAGCGGAACAAAACCCAGGAATGAGACTTTCTCAGGTTTTGTTCTGTTCGCCGTGGGGCATCCCAAATTGGGCTGTCTGCCATGCCTGGCAAATGGCTCTCATTGACTTCTATGGGGAGTGTACTGCCGCCTCAACCTGAATGGCTGGAGCACTGTAGGAATGAGGAAGAGGTGAAGGAATAACGTTCTTGGGGGGTTCACCAAATCGGGATGCCCGGGGGGAGAGCCAGCGGGCGACCCTGGAATCTTGGGTTCCAGGGCGGCAGCTGGTGGGTTTTGTTCCACTTTAAGCATATTGAAAGAACTAGCTCGAGGAAAGGCCTTTTTTTTTTTCAGGTCCCTCTGGCAATGCATTCAAAACCTTCATTCAAGGTGCAGCCTTTGTTTCTCCCGAACTTAAACAAGTGATAGAACACCGAGATCCCAACTTCCTCTTGTCTACTCTCTAAAATTCATCATTGTGTCTAAGAAAATGATATTGATTCATCACACAGACAATGATAAAACCCTTCTTTTGGAAAGGATCACAATCAAGTCTCCTTTCCTTGTGATCCATAAAGACGAGGTATTTTTTCTTTATTACATTTGCTTTTTTTCAGATAGCCATATTTGCTTTCCACATCCAGCAAAAGGGAAAACATGCTTTCAAGGAATAAAAAAACACTTTTACCAAGGTAGGTTTGTGTCCATCTGATTTTGCCTCCGCTTGGGTGAATTGGGCTCATTTGGAATGGACTAAATCTCTGGCAAACGGGAATCCTTTTGGTAATTGCGAGGGAAGCTTCTTTAACAATTGGGGTGACTTACAGCTTTCTCATCTAGACTCATTCAAGTGATGACACCAGTTCTTTGGCAGTGGTAGTTAAATGTATCATGTGGCTTGATCAAGAATTCTAAGGACTCCTTCATTAGCCTTTTTAAGGAACTGGTACTTTTTGGGTTAAACAGATCAATTATAATATGACAGGCCATTAATGAGCGCAATGTGCAGCTCCTGCAAACCAACCTCTTCATCTTCCAAAGACACCAACCTCTTTTGACATCTAGAATCTTTGTCACTGTCCAGCAGGTGGAGAATTTACACAAGGCTTAGGTCTCTCACTGTGGTCTACAGACACATGTTGATATTATGCAGTTCTCCTACTCCTCCCAGAATGCCAGTTGTGATTACTGGGTCTCATAAAGGTGAGGTTAGCCCTCCTAAACAAATTAGATTATTTTAATCCCTGCAACCTTTGGATTTCAGCAGTCCTGGTAATCTCAATGTGTGCTCCCAATCCCCCACCCCTGTGGTCTCCTTTTGGATTGAGAAAGCATCTTGGAGAAATGGTTAGTGCAATGTTTATGTTCACAATTGAGAGGATTCAAATTAGAAAAGCATTAGGACATTAGTAATTTGGTGTCACTTGTGAATAGTATGTCCGGTGATGGGGATAACTGAAATTTCTCAACAGTTTTGCTTGTCCAGAGTTTTAAAATGAGTACCTTTAAAATGCAGGCGGGGGATGGTGATATTCTTTCTGGACGATTCTGAGCTGCTGATTTAGTCAAGGTTTAAAGGGAGAAACCTATTCCAGGAGAAACTGTTTATTTTCGCTCTGGTTGTTCTACTGAATGTTCCTTAGCCCATTGTTGCTGAGTGATGGTACTGGTGTGTGTGTGTGCCACCTAGAATAGGCTCCTCCACCTGGCACATCTGATGGACGGCAAGCTTTTATTACTGAGATAGATTGGCTACACACATATAGTACAAGGTACTTTCCATGAAATGTAGCTTTGCAAAATCGGATTCTGTTCATATCTTTTTTTAATGCCTTTGTGTTTAGTCATATTAACTTTCCCCAAATGTCCTACTTTTGTTTATATACGAATATGTCTGGAGATAATTATTCATCTGCTCCAGTCTTTTTGGGTGTATATAGTTACTGGTTTTCACTGACAGGGATTTCCTGTAAGCTCTTACACAGTGGTATTGTAAACACAAATCAAACTGTATAATATTAAAATTGCCCGGAACACTCTGTTTCAATCTCTAATCTGAGGCCGTTGCAGTTTATATGGTATTAAAGACTAGCCGATATGGATAAACAGTGTGGCTTATAATGCTTTGCTTTGTTTAATGTTTTTATTCTCGTCAACCAGATTTTGCATATTCCAGAGGTAACATGAATGTACCATAAAATACCAGTTAACAAACTTTCTTATGAAAGGTCAAGAAACTGGAAGTTATCTTGCATGCAAGCCACATAATGTTAATTTTTTTTTTCAAACAATAATGCCCATTTGAAATGCCTAACAAAGAGCAGGCTAGTAATTCTCATTTGAATTTTGGAAATGGCTGAATCATGGAGTAGCTATTTAAGTATTCCCATTAAGGACTTTGCCTCTAGATATAAACTAGTATGACAAGAATATTACCAGCTTTATTTCACAGTAATCACCAATACGATTTGTAGCATGTGGCACAATTTAAATTTAAAGCTGACATTAACACAGTAAAACAACTATTTTATGGCCGATGTTATGGCTCTAATGAATAGGTTGTAAATTAGAATTGGTGTTAGGAAGCCGTAACATTAGCACTGTGTCTCAGTGTGTGTCTCTGTTGCTGCTTTCTCCGAGAGCCAGCAAATCAACCAAGTTAAAAACCCAGTGACCAGCCAGATGACCAATGAAAATTCCCTTGATGGCAATTTTTCATGGAAACATTTATGTCTTGTAGTTTTAAATAAATAGTAGTGTCATAAAATCTGATTTTATAGCTTATAAAAATGCTAGTTTTACGGCCTGTAAAGGATTTATTGATGCTGCGTTTAGATTGGAGAATGTTTGGTTCAGATGGGGTCTACATTTCTGCATCTCGATGAAGGAACAAGTTAGGTATTGATTAGCTTTTTTTTACAATACATATAATAATCTTGTGAGCAATCTAACTGGTCCTATTTTGATATAAAATCCTGATCTTCCTTTTATTTAAACCTTTATTTCTGTTTCATGTTTAAAAAAGCAAATAAAGTGCCAAATCATCATGGTAAAACATATCAAATTCTGAAATAAAAGGTATCCAGTTTGTGTCAGGCTGGGTTCAAGCTGCGTGATTCAGATGTGGTAGGAATTTTATTTTAAAGCACTTGTGATAGTGGAGGGCTATTGATGCAATTTAAAGGGGACCAATACTCTCCCAGCAAATGGGGTCCATCCTGTATGGAAATAAACGCAATTGAGATTGGTGAGTAATATTACCACTCTCACCTTCCGTATTGCTTGTAAAAGCCTCCACCAGTACGTTCATGGCAGCTGCTCTCTATCCTGCAGGCAGACCATGGAAAGCTGAGTGGCCAAAAGCACAAGCTGTGTGCCACTGGGACCTACAAGCACTATGCTGCTGAGGGGAGGAGGGAGAGTGGCAATGATACATCGCTCGTGCCCGCTGCTGATCTTGCACTGCACAGATGCAAGATTTTAGGTGAGGATTGTGGGACTTGTGTTATGCAGCGTTTTCAAGATAGCTGGATGAAAAAGAAGAGGTCACGTAAGCTACTTAGCCTTGTAGCAAAATGAGGGGGATTTTTTATGTTAAATGTCCATGGGTAATGTTTTGGATTAAAAATGACAGCTGACAATCCTCTTGCATAGTGATTCTACATGTGAAACAGTCCATAGGTTACTTTAGACCATGTTCTACTGGCAATTGCAGGGTTGATTGTGATTGCCCCATAGCCGTCTGTAAAATGTTGCCTGTGGACTGGACCCTAACCTTACAGAAGGTGCAGAAAACTGAATATTACCAAAAAGGTAATGTAATAACTGTGTTTTTTTAACATTTCTCTTTGAATAACTGTACTAATATAAGGTGGCCTAACCATTGTTCTGTATGGAGTTGACCAACCTTTGGCACCTACTGCACAGATAGTCCAGTCCATGCCAACTGGATTACATTACACATTTTCTTTGCATTTTTCGGTTTTGCCTCCTACATCATCTGCCCCAACTTGTGATAGGAGAAATATTCCCATATTTTAGTTTCGCATCACCATGCTTTGCATTCATCACAATGTGGTTTGAGGGGCTGTCTGACATACTGTCTGTAGCCACTACACCCAAAAAGAACAAGGTTGTGCTTGTCCACAAATTTTGCACTATTTTTCTTTGGTCCAGTCAATGTGTGTATTCTTCTAGAGGAAGAGGAACTTTACAGTAAAAACTCAGTTTTTGCCCTCATTTGAGCCATCTTGGAATCTCAGCTGCGCCACCCCTCAGAACTCGTGCATACACCATGTCATTTCATAGGCTGCAATGACACTCGGCACGAGATCTGAGGAGCGGCACGGGCCAATTGAAGAGAGCACGACTACAGGTAAAACCGGCTAAGCCTGCAGCCTTCACTCAGGAATGGCTAAGGGGGGGGAGGGGGTGGAAATGGGCCAGGAATACTGCCGGATGTCGAAGATTTAGATAATGCCGACCTCCAAAAGGTAGTAAGGGAGGGATGTTTAAAGAGGAACATCAGAAAAGGTCTGATGTTCCGCTTTAAACCGGACTTTCACCCTGAATAAGAGGATATGTTATGTTTCCCCAACCCTGTACATACAGGTTGCCCACATCAAAAATCCCCCATTGAATTGGTGCTGCCCGTATCCTAGAGTGCTGAACAGAGTTGCAAGAATGGGAAAGAATAAAACTTAATATGTATACATTTTAGATGCTGGGGAATAGTTTTTTAGGGGTTTGGGCTTTTCGGTAAATGATGCTGAAGGTCCGGTTTACTCCATTTGATGGATATCCGCTTTCTTTTACGTGTTTCAGTTATTGGTTGCTACTTCAAGGGATTTTTAGCTGCCTGTAATTTGCTGTACTTCTCTATATGTTTTTCCTCTCTAATCACAGTACGTTTTTCGTTAGAACCATGTATGGATTAACTTCCCCCCAGTATTTCAGAAGGAAATTCTAGCCAAATATCACGCCTTCCCAGCTTAGATAAAAGCCAACATTAACACGTTATATCACAGAATGATTTTTTTTTTCATGAAATCACTGCTATTATTTTGAACAAGCTTCTTTCTATTAATAATTCAGTTGTTCATAAATAGTGGCATGCATGTGCCATTACTCTACCGCACTAGCAGTATATAACTGCATTGTTTGCTATGTAGCAATATGGCCAACCGTCACCAGTGATATAAATGTTTGATGCTGTACTTCTATTTTTTTTTTAACACCACTGTATTTTAAATTACATCTCTTTATTCTTTTAGGGTTGCTAATAATTGTACACCTGGCAATTCATGGGCAAAGATTACCCAGTATAACTGTTTTCAGTGGTATTGGCTTAGAATGCTACACATGGTAGGACCCAGTAGGATCAAATTGGGTGTCATGCCTTATTTAGTGAAGCAAGTATAACTCTGGCTGCAAATTTGGGTGTGAATTGCAACCTGATCCTCGGTGAGCTTTTGAACTTTAACGCACATTAAATTGCAAGAAAGCAATTTGGTAAATTTTGTTCCCCAAAAGATTACCTATATATAATTTTTACTGCACCCTATGGTGTATGGTAAGGAAATTGCAGTTTTTTATGCATAGTTCATGGGTGCTGTGGTTTCTAAACATACATAAAATTAGGTCATTGGAAAAATGATGTACCTCGTCTGTAAAAATGCCCATTGAATGTGCATGTAATTTTTTGGGGCAAAAATTAGAACAAACCTTTTTTTTTTTTGCACTGTTCGCTCACCGGTATGCAGGTTGCAATTCTCACCCAAGTGTTCACTCAGAGTTGCACTTGTTTCAGTAGTTAGATTCTCAGTGGTCTAATTACAGGACTGGCTGTGGGGTTGTTTCTACAGGTTATAAATCCATTTTAGTTTTGGCATTTGACAAATTCATAAGTGATTAGACTCCAATATTGACATTGTGCAAGTTTTTCAGAACAATATGTGAATAGTCTTTAAATAGCACTAGCTGGCATCGCCAGTTTTTGGAGGTTTTCTTAGTTTCCCAGAAATATTTTCATGTACTTAATAGGGCTTATGTTTTTCTCATCCGGCTGGAATGTGTGAGTTGTCAGAAGTGTCTATAGCATTCATGTGCATCCTGACAACCACATGAGCTAATAGTTGATCTTAGTCGAGTTTTATTTTATTATAGGCTTGGAGGAGTCCGCCTTTTACCAAGGTTGCCCACTGTAAGCAGGATGATTATATGGCCACATGCCTATGTATTAATTATATTTATAGGATTACAATATACCCATAGTTCTTTGTATGATTTTAGAAAATTTGATTTGTGTACGTGCTTATAGTTCAAAATGAACAACCATTTATTTACCACATGCTTTTATGTTCAAAGATATTCCTGTCAACAAAAGTCCTGTATTCGTAATGAAAAAAAAAATTAATTCTGTGAATCCTATTGTTGGTCAGAAATGCAGTTATATGGTTGGAATTAATGTCTGGAGACAAATGTAAAATGTAACATAGCAATGGCTTCGAGCGTCAGGCTGCCCTGAGAATGGGGTGGAACTGCAGTAGGGGATAGACCTGGGTGCAACTCTGCTTGAAGTCGTCGTTCTGAAGGTTTGACAGAGTACAAGATTTGTTTAAACATACAAGGATTACAACTTAGGAGCTGGTATTCACACTTATTCTACTACATGTGTGTATAGAAATTGCATTGACTGCATATTGTATATATTAGTTGTAATTTCATTGCTACTGGGCTCAGAGTCTAAAAAGAAATTAGGTTTGGCACACATTCTGTTCTCTGCCACATTTTACGGCTGCTCTTATTTATGGAATTATGTATCTTTTTTTCTTTGGTTTTATAGTGCAAGGCATCCCAAAACTGAATGCTCATATGGAGCATGTGTGTGAGACCTTTAGACCTTTCATTCAGCTTTAAAATAGTAGTAATAGTGCGATCACCACTTGCCCTCCCTGTCTGTGTACCTGAGGTAATGTGGGCTGCTAGGGAATGTCTCCATTTAAAAATAAAAATAAGTTTTCATATTGCCAATTGGCTGTTCTCAAGAATGCCACTTAACTGGTTTTCCTTGTAGGATGGGAAGTGCTCCCGCTCCTAGTCTATTTAAATGCCTGGGCCCCAGAGCACGCCTCTGCTACAGGGTACGGTGGGGATGTAGTCCAGAACACGCTGTAGAAACCACCGGGAAAGTTAACCCTCAAACCCAGGGGTTTTACACAGTGGTGCATCACTATTTCAGATCCGGGGGGCAGGCTAGCAGCCAGTCCGGGAAGGCTTTTGTACTCAAGGACTATGCCACATGGTCACACTTTTGGTCCGCTTTAAGTAGCCACCTTAATTGAAAGATGGTGGATATTCTGACTTCAGACAGAAGCCTAGGAAATCTTTCTGACCCAGTTTAGATAATGGTAATCTAGTTGCTCCACATCTTAAAATCAAAGCACCTGCTGGCTTAGTTTTATGGTGTATGTGATGTAAACCCCCATGGAATCTGTTAAAGTATATCAAACTTAACAATTGCTCTTTAAACCACTTTAATTTTCAGGAGAATGTCATTGATGGTTTAGTACACTTGTGAGTATGGGTGATTTCTTAACAAAAATGCATTTCTTTCCGCTTGTCATTCTCTGAATTGTGCCCTGTGAATAATATGCTCAAATGGAGGGTTGTCTTGCCCTGGTCACATCTTCAGGGAGACTTTATTGGACAGCATTCTTAACCTTTGCATTCAGGTCACATAGAGACCTAAGGTGGGGACATGATATACTTCAGGCCAATGTACTTACTTGCTGAAAAGGCAACTGGCCTTTGTGCCAATAACAATGACTTTAATTTATCAAGCTACTACATTGTTCTTTCTATTCAGCTTCCAAGTACATACACCTAAAGCATAGATTGTAAACACAAACGTTTGCATACAGTATAAAGAATATCTATATATTAAATTTTAAACCCACTTAAAAAACAAAAAGGCACTTTCCACTTACTCCAGGGAAACATGTTTGTGTGGTTAGGTCTTTGAAGTACTACATACCCACAAATTCATCCAGTCATAGTTGCTCTTTGTAATGTCTGAGGGATTGCATAAGGCTTTGGCTGCATCTAAGCAAAAAGGGATTTGCCATCTTGTGTCAAATGTATTTCTTAAAAGTGAAAAATTTGCTTTTTGGGGCCACAACCCACTTTGGTAGGGCTGTGGGACCCTTGCTGATTTTCAGCTGCAAAACATCAATGGACCAGGTTTGTAGGCAGCCACTTGGTCTTCAGTAAACCTCTTCCCAGTCTGAGAATGTGAGAATGCATTCTCACACGGTTTTATAGAACCCTGATTATTCTTGGTGTGCCACACACCCCGCTTCACTTCTTAAATATTCATTACTTCATGGGTTAATCCACCGCAGGTGACGTAGTGCAGAGAGGAAGTCTTGTAACGAGCCCCCTTCCGGCCCATATATACCTGGTACCTCCCTTCAATCACCAGTATTTTTTCTCTCTGCTTGCTGACAAGTCAGAGGTTGGAAGTCTCCTGCTTACAGGTAGGCCGGGGTATTCTTACCCCGCCACCCCCCTTTTGGTCTATTTCTGCCCGGTTTGAGTTGTATACCTTTATGGTGAAATGGAAGCCTCCCAGCCTTGGCTGCTCGCCGGGCAAATGGTAGATGGCACTTTAAGTGCCTAGGAGCTTATCTCCTACCGCTCGTCCTCATGCATGGGGCTATGCGGCGATCCGGCATGGTGATCCGGAAATGGGATGCCCCTGTCCCGAGGGTCCCCGTAGCCCCTTACTCTCCCGTTTCGGTCCCTTCTCCCTTCACTGGGGGGGGGGGGTGTATGAGGGTGTGCTTTAGTATGTGTGTTTCACTTGTATCACTGCATGTTAACATATGTGTCATGTTTATGCATTCACTGTAGCATGTGTATTTTCTTTTTTTTTTTGGGTCTGCTTTAAGGGCAGGCTGCGCTGGGTAAAGGCTGGCCACTTCTCTTGCAGTTTTGTTGCTTTGTGGCCCCCTCTCCCCTCCCTCCCTCTCCCCTCTCCTCACCTGGCATTCATGTTGCATTGTACACCACCATGCGGTTTTTACCCTCCCCCCTCCGCCGCCTGGGCGCACGTGTTGTGGCCCAGCTGTAAGTGATTCCAGCTGATCGGCGTAGGGGGGGGGCGGGCCCGCTGACGCGCGGCGCCGACGTCATGCGGCGGGCCCAGCGTTTTGCTTCCTTCAATGCAGGAAATCGCATGGGCGCACGGCCGCACTTTGTCTTCCGTGCTGGCTGCTGGCTGCAGTTTTGTTCCGGCTGCTGCCTTCGCTGTCCAGGTAAGCGGCCCCTCCCGTTGGGGCCGTTAAATGGGGAATGCATTCCTTGCAGTAATACAGTGGGGAGTCACTCTGTATTAAGGGGGCGTGATTTAAGGGCACTTTGGTGCCATGCTTATGTTTGTTTATACACGTGAGGATCTGATGGTTTTTCCTTGCAGATCCTGGGATCCCTGCTTATGGTGGCCCTCTGGCTCTATGTGCCTGGCTAATTATTGGGATATCTTTGTGAATGTATATATACATAGACTATATATAAATATATATATATATAGTTCTTTAAAGGGGACCTTAACTTAACTTAAAAAAAAAAAAAAAAATCCTCCCTTCCGGGACATTACTAATAAAGGGGCATCCCGGGTTGGCTTACGCCTTAAAAGTCCCAGTATTGCGAATACCATAAATCACCATATTGAGGCTTCCGTAATTTCCGGAAACGGTTCTGTGAGCCGTTTGGGGGGTGCGTAGGTTATAGGGTTCCACTCCCAGCTGATGATGTCTTTATTTGCATCCCTTGTGCAAAACAGACTATTGCACGCCAGTCCGTTGCTTCGGCTGCGGGGCCATCGCATCCTTCATCTTCTCCTACCTCTCCCTCCCTATTTCCGGACCCCGCATGACACTGTCAAAGTGGGGATTCGCATTCCGAGGTGGCAGCACAGCCCAGCCCCCGGAAAGTAATGCCCGTTAAAGCAGCGTTAAAGGTCGCTGCAAAACGAAGGCACCTGACTCCGGTACCTTCGGCTCCACAGGACCAGTTTTGTGTACCTGTGGAATGGTCCGATGGATGCCCGGACGAGGATGAATTCCCGTCTGAGTCAGATGAGCCGACAGGTCAGCTTGTGGCTGATGAGATTGGCGATTGGTCAGAGGGGGTTGTTTTGGACACCCCCTCTATTCTGGCTCAAATGTTAAAAATTTTGAGTTTAGATATGCCTGAGGTGCCCGCCCCGCCAGGGGTTGGTTGTTTAAAGAGCCTCAGCCGCGTTTGGTTTTTCCCCAGACAACACCTCTTTGAGAGGGTGGTTCTTAAGGAATGGGAACATCCCACGCGGTTATCTGGAATTCCTTCCAGTTGGCCATTGTGCTTATGTTTTGTTGACGGGCCTGGTCAGTACTTGGATGGGAGACCGCCTGGGGATACCCCTGTACTAGGGCTCTCCAGCTCGGCTATGGTACAATCTGCTGAGACCACTGTCCCCAAAGATGGGGAAGATCGTCGAATTGACCAAATACGCTCGACTTGGTTTTAATCTATTCCAGGTCAGCGTTGCGCCCGGTATATGCTTCAGCCCTTCTGCTATTGGCAATTAAATCCTTAATTCAAGGGCTATATGAGGATCTTAATCCCGCTTGCAAACAGTTCACTGCGCTTAAGCAGTGTGAATCTTTTGTGGCTTATGTCCTGGCTGCTCAGGACCATGCGCTGATTATGAGTAGCAGGGCGGCAGCTATGCTGGTGGCTATTCGCAGGTCAGTATGGCTGCGTCAGTGGTCAGCGGACACGGCTTCCAAAAAGGGTGCTCACAGCTCTCCCCTTTTTGGGGTTGCGTCTGTTTGAGGAGAAAATTGATTCTGTCGCAAAGGGTGGTAAGATGCCACAATGCAAGAGGCCCTGTGGTCCCTTCAGGGGGACAAGTTCCGGTAGGCCTTCCTTTCGAGGATTCAGAGCGGGCAGGGGTGCGTCCTTTCCCGCTACCTGTGGCGCAGGTTGGACTCGGGGGAGGGGCCGTGGCCGGCCCACTCAGTCCTGGGGCACCAAGCCCAAAAACCTGCTGATAAGCTCACTCAGCATTGAGGGGCTGCCCTCACCCGTGCGGGTGGGGGGACTATGGCGACACTTCTACCATTGGAACCAAGTGGTTCCAGGCAGATGGATCCAGGAGGTAGTATCGCCCGGTTACGACCTGGAATTCGAGTCTCACCCTTCTTCACGGTCCGTTCATGGGTCGGTTCATCCTGGCCTGAACTTTCATCAAGACAGAGTGTGTCTTTCTTTTGCCAAATTCACACGAGAACGCTTCAGCTATTTCTGTTAGCGTGTTAAGACCAGCAACCTCAGTCGCTGGATCAGTCCTTCCAGTTGTCCTCCCGTGTACGGCGGTCCCTCCTGTGGTGTTTGGTCTCGACCAATCTTGTGTAGGGCAGGCTTTTCCTGACCCCCCTTTTGGAAAATTGTCACCACGGACGCCAGTCTGTCGGGATGGGGCAGATTCTGGAAGGAGCCGCGGTCTCAGGGGCAGTGGAGAGCTTAAAGGCCCCACTGTCCCATCAATATTCTGAATCTGAGAACCATCCGTCAGGTGCTTGCTCTCCTGACTCAGTACGTTCTGGGCCTTTTGGTCCAGATGTGTTCAGACAATCGATCAGCGGTTGCTTACGTTGGTCTTCAGGGAAGGACGCGCAGTCTGAGTACTCTCAGAGTGGTGTCCCTGGTCCGGACATGGGCAGTGTTCCATGTTCCCTGTCTCTTGGCGGTTCACATTCCAGTGGTGATGAAACAGGTAGTGGGCCGGTTGAGCAAGAGCTCTCCCCATCTGGAAGAATAGGCTCTCCATCCTCGGGTGGTTCGCTTACTGTGTCTCCAATGGGAGACCCCGGAGGTGGACCGGTTGGCCCCTCATCACTATCACAGGTTCCCGAACTTCGTGTCGCTCTCCCAGGATCCTCTGGCTCTGGCAGTGGACGCCATGTCCCTGAGCTGGGGAGTTCTGGGATTTCTATACCTGTTTCCTCCGATACCCATGCTGGGCAGGGTTCTTCAGAAGTTGGCTCTGGAAAGGGTGTACGCTGTTCTCGTGGCCCCAAGGTGGCCAAGACGAGTGAGGTTCACAGATATCGTTCGGCTGGCAGTGGACCAGTTCGTTCTGCCTATTCGGCCCGATCCGCTCACTCAGGGTCAATTGTGTTACCCCAATTTACCAGCGCTGGGTTTGATGACCTGGCTGCTGAAACCTCCATCCGGAAGGAGGAGGGTCTTTCTGATTCAGTCATTTAAGACTCTGATCAGTGCCCGGAAGAGGTCTTCTTCCATCACCTACTATAGGACTTGGAAAGCCTATATTGCTTGGTGTGAGATAAGATTTTTCCTTGTAGGGTCTTTTCGCTCTCCAGGTTTTACAATCAGGGCTGGACTCTGGTCTCCAGCTAAGTATCTGGGTCAAGCATACAGCACAACATGCACGGACGTGTATTGCTGGGCGGGCTCCTTTAGATCTGCCCTGGATGGTTACCAGGCAGACCAGCGGATTACATCTTAGCTGAGAGAGCGGACCCCAAGCCTGTATTTCTGCTTCCCTTATCATTGAGGAATAGGGAACCTCTCAACATAGGGCAGACGCCGTTCCTTCATAATTGGCGAACGGAGCACTAACTAACTTGGGATATCTAAACCTGTCCATCCAGCATCAATTTTGGGATTGTGCACCTGGACATGAGGCTTTTGGTAATAATCTAACGGGCCTGGATGGGCTGATCAAGTGCCCTTAAGTGCGGTTTGGTACTGAAGAAGCCCCCTAGTGGGGGTGAAACTAGTTTACCGCTTATTACATGATATTACTCACCGCTATGATTTGGGCAAGTGAATCATTGAGCAAGTTTAATTGTCTATAATGTACAATATGTTCTATTGTGTTAGTAATAACCTGCGCATTGGCAAGTAAGACAGTTGACAACTGTGAACAAAAAAAAAAAAAAAAAAAATTTTTTGTGGTACAATGATGATTACATTTGCATTGTGGAATTCAATGGGGAATTGGATTGGTAGCATGGCAAGCACCAAGGATATTCTTCTATAACAAACTTTTGTGTTTGTATTTTAACTAAATTAAATTAAAGTACGTTGAAAGGGCAGGTCTCTGCCTTATCTATCTTTTTTCAGAAGAGTGTTGCGCTTGAACCTTTAGTTAAAAAATTTTTTCCAGGGGGCTACGCATGTGCGGCCTCCCAGGAAACCATTACTCCCTGTTTGGGATTTGAATTTGGTTCTTTCTGCTCTTCAGGCGCCTCCTTTTGGGCCTTTGCGAGATATTGCTTGTCTACCCTGACTCAGAAGATTGTCTTCTTGGTAGCGATCACTTCGGTCCGGCGTGTCAGAGTTGGCGGCCTTGTCTATCCAGGCGCCTTACTTTGAGAGGCATCAGGATAAGGTGGTCCTTCGTTTCAAGCCAGACTTTCTTCCTAAGGTTGTTTCTGCTTTTCATTTGAACCAAGATATTGTTCTTCCCTCCTTGTGTCCTAATCCTAAGAATGACAAATAGAGGGTTTTGCATTGTTTGGATGTAGTACGTTGTGTTAAGTACTACTTGATTATCACGTCTCCTTTTCGTAGGACGAATTCCTTTTTTGTTGTGCCCCATGGGCCTAAGAAGGGTTTGGCACCAGCCAAATCTGCCATTAACAAGTGGATACGTCAGGCCGTTACTGCGGCCTATTCTGCGAAGGGGAAAGTTCCCCCTTTTCGTATCCCTGCTCATTCTACTCGCGCCATTGGGGCGTCTTGGGCTTTTCAGCACCAAGCTTCTGTTGAACAGGTTTGTAAGGCCGCCACTTGGTCTTCTGTTCACACTTTTTCTAAGTTTTACAAAGTTGTTGTGCGGGCCTCAGCGGATGCTGTTTTCGGCCGCAAAGTTCTGCAGACTGCAGTCGTTTAAGTTATGCTTCACCTGGCCTTGAGTTGCCCAGCCCTTGTGGACACTGCTTTTGGATGTCCCATGAAGTAATGAATATTTAAGAAGTGAAGCGGGGTGTGTGGCACACCAAGAATAATACCATTTTGTGAGTACTCACCTGAAAAATGGATATTGTTGGTGTGCCACACACCCCGCTTCACACCCGCCCTTTTCGGTATTACCGAAGCCTTTATATGGTGAAGCCTTTTTATATCAAATTTGATTTTGAGGTTACTGGTGGAATACTGGTACCTTGTATTACTGCTTTTTGATTATACTGGTGATTGAAGGGAGGTACCAGGTATATATGGGCCGGAAGGGGGCTCGTTACAAGACTTCCTCTCTGCACTACGTCACCTGCGGTGGATTAACCCATGAAGTAATGAATATTTAAGAAGTGAAGCGGGGTGTGTGGCACACCAACAATATCCATTTTTCAGGTGAGTACTCACAAAATGGTATTTTCACTCTCTTGTGATTCAGCAGGCATTTTATTCTAAGTATACAGCACGTCCTGTTCCAGAAGATATTCCTTACACTTGATATACTCCAGTAGATGGCGCTGGACTGCAGAGACAGAAAAGTGGCTCCTCCCGGGCCCTTATATACCCGGGACCTCCCACAAAATCCCCAGTTCTTCTCTCCAGTCCTGGCTGCGATGACTAGAAGATGGCTCTCTCTACTCGCAGGTGAGCGGGACTATTAGCCTGCGGCCCTGTAGGACTATTCCCACCCGTTTCCTTCTACTGCCTCCCAGCTCAGGCTGCTCTGGTTCGGGTGAAGGTAGGCAGCACCGCTGTCAGGTGCTAAGTAGCGCTGATCCGACCGCAGTCCCCCACCAAAGGGTAGGCGGTATAGGCCCATGGTGAGCCTTATGGGATGCATCTCCCGCATTTATTGCCCCTCGCCCCCTGTCCCCACAGTTTGCTCCCTTTAGGCTGGCCGTTGCTTCCCCCTTGCTCTCCCTTGTAGTTCTCGGGGGGGGGGTCTTTGCTATATATATTGTGTGTTTGATCCCTGTTGAAATGATTGCACTGGTTTCTTTCGCTCCACGGTCGGCGGCGGCATTGCCTCAGGCGCTGCTGCGCCCTCATTGGCTGGTCTTGTCAGGTGGGCGCGTTTTCACGCTCTTCGGGGGGCCGGGCCTTGCGGATGACGCATTTTTGCATCACTGTCTCCGCGGCCCGCCCCTCGAGGTATATGTGGGCGCCATTTTAATTCTCTGCTGCGTGTGCCTGGCTTCTCACTATTGCGGTCCGTAAGTGCCCCTGCGGGCTGATTTTTTTATGTACATGTCTGTATTGCAATCACTTATGGGATCTTTTGCTTATGTCTTGCAGGTGTTTCAAACTTTGTGGTTTCTCCCGGTCCTATCCCCTCTATTTAGTGTTAATGCTTATTGGAGGGCTATTACATACCATTACTCCCACTTCCCTAGCGGGTTATTGTGGCATCCCGGGTTGCTTTTACTAACCCTGTTGGCCTGTTGTACCGTGATAATCACCATATGGAGGCATCTCAGGATAATGTGCTCGGGGTTCCTTCGGGACAAGCCCGGCTATGTATTGCGTGTGAGGTATCCCCTATAAGTGATGATGTTAGGGTGTGTGTACCCTGCGCCCAGCAGGTACTTGCCCTGCAGTCTGGTTTACCTGCGGCTGGGCCTAGGGCTGCGCCTCCTCTGGCTTCGCCTACCCCCCCACGCTTACACCTGACTCCCAGTGAGGTGCATACCAGTGGAGAGTCTCAACCTGATTTGGCTACCAGGGTAGCCAGCATTAAAAGGCATATTGCTGGTTCTGGTCCACGTAAGGCTCCTGCTAAGCGGCTGCATTTGGCACCCGGTGTTACTCTCTTTCCTATGGAAGTTGAGGAGTTTTTTGATGTTACTGGTTATACCCCCCTGGAAGAGGAGGAATTATTCTCTGATTCAGAATCATCTGAGGATCAGCCTAGGGATTATGCTGAGTCTGGGTCTGACCCATGGGCTTCAGATGATACTGACAGACTTTTGACTCAAATATTTGAAGTACTCTGTATCTCTCCTCCTGCCATGGCCCCGCGGCAGCAGGGGGAGCTGTTTCATACTGTTAAGCCACGTTTGGAGTTTCCTGAACAAACTCACTTTAATCTGATTCTCAAGGAGTGAGAACGGCCTAGCCGGCTTCCCGAGGTACCAAAGAGTTGGGATAAGAGGTATCCCTTCCCTGCTGAAATGGTTAAATGTTGGCCATGTCCTCCAGAGGTGGATGCCCCAGTTCTGGGGTTGTTTAACAAGTCTGCTATACATTTCCCTGACACCACTACATTGAGAGATGGGGAAGACAGGCGCATGGATCAGCTGGCTAGCCATACATTTGCCTGTGTCGGGACCGCGCTCCGTCCGGTCTGTGCCTCTGATATCACGGCTGTTGCTATTAAAAGCCTGCTCAGGGGTCTCTTAGATGGGGCCCCTGATGATGCTGGTACTGAAGAGCTCTTTTGCGTTGTGAGGAATTTTTTGCATATGTTCTCTCTGCCCTGAATGATACCATTAGAATGTGTGGCAGGGCTTCTGCCTTGTTGGTGGCTATACGCCACTCGTTCTGGCTGTGCCAGTGGGCAGCTGACAAGGGGCTGCGCCTCTTTGGGGAACGTTTGGACTTGTTTGCTAAGGGCGGCAAATTACCTCAGCGAAGAAGGCAGCCCCGGTCCTTTTGGGGTTCAGGTGCCTTTTCTCCTTCATTCAGGGGCTCCAGAATTGGACGGGGAGCTTCCTTTGCTGGAGTTCGTGGAGATTTTTGGGGCAGGGGCAGAGGACGTGACTGCCCTGGCCCCCCCCTGGGGTCCCAAGACTAAGTCCTCCCGCCAAGCCCCCTCAGGCATGAAGGGGCGCCCTCACCCATCCGGGTGGGGGGACGGCTTCGGCTCTTGGCTCACGTCTGGAGTCGTCATGTCTCAGACCGGTGGATTCAGGAGGTAGTGTCCTCTGGTTACAAGAGAGTTTGCAGCCTGGCCGGCCCCAATATTCATCAAATCTCGTGTAGCTCGCAACCCCCTGTCAGCTCAGTGTCTCTCCCTGGCTGTCCAAGGCCTTCTAGACCTAGGTGTCATCTGCCGGGTGCCCTTGAAGGGAAGGGGCAAATATTATTCCAATCTTTTCATTGTGCCCACAAAGGATGGGTCAATAAGACCTATCCTGGATTTAAAGCTTCTCAACAAGTTTTTCAGATTCAGACACTTTCACATGGAGACTCTGCGCTCAGCTGTGACTTTCCTACGCCCAGGGGACTCCATGACCTCGGTAGACATCAAGGATGCTTACCTTCACGTCCCTATCTTTCCAGGTCATCAGAGGTTCCTCAGGTTCGCTCTGGAGGATCAGCACTACCAATTTGCGGCCTTGCCCTTCGGCCTCACCTCAGCCCCCAGGGTATTCACCAAGTTGCTGGCAGCAGTGATGGCCCTGCTGAGATCTCAGGGCATTCGCATTCTCCCCTACCTGGACGACATGCTTATTGCTTCTCAGTCCTTCCATCAGGCAGAGCTGGACACTCAGAGGGTGGTGTCCACACTGGAGTCATTCGGCTGGGTGATCAATCACCCCAAATCTTCCCTGTCTCCTTCCATGGTGAAGTATTTTCTGGGCACGATTCTGGATTCGGCTTCACCTCTTGGCAGTATGGGATCAGGACCCTGTGTCCCTGGATCAGGTATTTGTCTTTTCCCCTCAGGTCAGGCGGTCTCTAGTGTGGTGGTTGGTCTCAGGGAACCTGCTGGGGGGCAGGTCCTTTCTGGCCCCCTGCTGGGAGACTGTCACCACGGATGCCAGTCTGACAGGTTGGGGGGAATTCTGGAAGTCCCTGAAATTCCAGGGTCAGTGGGGCCCTCAGGAGGCCCATGCCCCTATCAACATTCTGGAATTGAGTGCGATCAGTTTGGTTCTCGCCCACTTAACCCCTCACCTGAGGGGTCGGGCTGTTCAGGTCCGCTCGGACAACCAGACGGCGGTTGCCTACATCAATCATTAGGGAGGGACCCGAAGCAAGAGGAAGAGGAAAATGTTCCCTGCATCTCAGCTGTGTACATCCCGGGGGTGGAGAATCTGGAGGCAGACTCTGAGCAGGGGGATCTCTCGTCTGGGAGAGTGGTCCCTCAGCAGCAGGGTGTTTCGCTCCCTGTGCCACCGCTGGGGTCAGCCAGACGTGGATCTGTTTGCGTCCCGTCACAATCACAAGCTTCCAGTCTTTGTCTCTCTGTCCCAGGATCCTCTGGCCTTGACCACGGATACCCTGGCAATGTCTTGGACGAGGTTCCAGCTCCTGTATGTGTTTCCTCTGCTGGGCAGGGTGCTGTGCAAGATTGCTCAGGAAGGGGTGGCAGCCATCCTGGTGGCCCCCTGTTGGCCAAGAAGAGTGTGGTTCGCAGACATTGTGCAGTTGGCAGTAGATCAATACGCGCTGCCACTGGTTCCAGATCTGCTCACTCAGGGACACCTATGCCATCCCAATTTACAAATGCTGGCTTTGACGGCCTGGCTGTTGAAACCTCCATCTTGATGGAAAAAGGGCTGCCTGCCTCGGTGGTGAATACCATGATCAGGGCTAGGAAGAGGTCCTCTTCTTCCATCTATTACAGGGTCTGGCGTACTTACATTGACTGGTGTGAGTCCCACTCGCTTCCCTGTCGTGTGTTTTCTATTCCTAGGATTCTGGAATTTCTCCAACATGGTTTGGATCTGGGTCTTCAGCTCAGTACTCTGAAAGGCCATGTGTCTGCTTTGGCTATTTTCTTCCAAAGATCCTTTGCTCAGCATCCCCTGGTCAAGACCTTTTTCCAGGGGGTTACTCACGTGCGTCCCCCACGTAAGCCAGATTACCAGTCTGGGACTTGAACTTGGTCTTGTCTGCCCTGCAGGGGTCTCCCTTTGAGCCCTTGCATGAGGCCCCTTTGTCCATTCTTACGCTTAAGGTGGTCTTTTTGGTGGCTATCACTTCTGTTAGGCGTGTTTCTGAGTTGGCGGCGCTTTCCATCAAGTCTCCTTATTTTGAGAGACACCAGGACAAGGTGGTGTTTCGTTTTAAGCCAGATTTTCTACCTAACGTTGTTTCTGCATTTCATCTCAATCAGGACATTGTTTTGCCCTCTCTGTGTCCTAATCCCAATAACCCTAAGGAAAGGGTTTTGCATTCTTTGGATGTAGTCAGAACTCTGAAGTTCTATTTGGTGGCTACTGAATCTTTCAGGAAGACTGATGCTCTTTTTGTGCTTCCGCCTGGACCTAAGAACGGTCTGGCTCCAGCTAAGTCCACTATCAGTAAGTGGATCCGTCAGGCTGTGATACAAGCCTACTCTGCTAAGGGGAAGGAGCCTCCCTTCTGCCTTACTGCTCATTCTACTCGTGCTATTGGTGCCTCTTGGGCTTTTCAGCACCAAGCTTCTGTTGAACAATTTGCAAAGCCGCTACTTGGTCTTCTGTTCATACCTTTTCAAAGTTTTACAAGGTTGATGTTAGTGCTGATGCTGCTTTTGGCCGCAAGTTTCTGCAGGCGGCAGTGGTTTAAACTGTCTGCTGTTACTATTCTTGGTGTGCCACACACCCCGCTTCACTTCTTAAATATTCATTACTTCATGGGTTAATCCACCGCAGGTGACGTAGTGCAGAGAGGAAGTCTTGTAACGAGCCCCCTTCCGGCCTATATATACCTGGTACCTCCCTTCAATCACCAGTATTTTTCTCTCTGCTTGACAAACAGAGGTTGGAAGTTTCCTGCTTACAGGTAGGTCGGGGCTTACCCCGCCACCCCCCTTTTGGTCTATTTCTGCCCGGTTTGAGTTGTATACCTTTATGGTGGATAGGAAGCCTCCCAGCCTAGGCTGCTCACCGGGTAATTGGTAGACGGCACTATTGGTGCCTAGGAGCTTATCTCCTCCGCTCGTCCCCCTCTTTTGGGGGCAATGCGGCAATCCGGCATGGTGATCCGGAAATGGGATGCCCCTGTCCCGAGGGTCCCCGTAGCCCCTTACTTCCCCGTTCCGGTCCCTTCTCCCTTCACTTGGGGGGGGGGGGTATAGAGGGTTGTGTATCTTGTATGGTGTTTTTACTGTATTGCTATTTTCTGTGTGTTCACTTTTACATAGTAGCAGACTGCGCAGCAGGTGCGCTTTGTCTGTTTTTGGCTGGAGCTCCGGGCAGATACTTTAGGGATGGCCAGTGTATTTGGTCTGCTTTATGGGGGTGGGACAGCGGACCGCGCTCAGCTGGCTTCAGATGGTCCCCTCCCGCCTCCCTCCCTTCCCCGCTGCTCCGTGCGGCAGCCTGTGTGGCTGCGCTTATGTCTCCTTTCCCCCTCCTCCTCCTCCGCCGCCTGGCTGGGTGTCAGCCAGCGCAGCTGGTGGCAATCCCTCGTTGAATTGAGCAGGGCGGCTCCCTGTGACGCGGGGGGGCGTGGCGCCGGCGGAAGCGGCGCTCGGCGGCCTCAGCCTCACTTCCTTCCTGTTTTCTGTGAAAAGAAGTCACGTGGGGGGGGCGCGCGCTGCAGCAACACATGGGTTTGTGTTCTACTGCTGCGCCTGCTACATGTCCCTCCGGTCTGGCTCCTGGCGTTGGTAGCAGGTAAGCGGCCCCGCTTTTGTGGGGCCAGAATGAGTTTTCTTATGGGGCAAACTTTTAAGGAGGCACTCTTTTTATACTATTGTGAACATGCTGCATTGTTACACTCACAAGGGATCTGATGGTTTGGTTTTTCTTTCCTTTCAGATCCTGGGATCCCTCTTTTATTGCGGCCCTCCGGCTCTATATTGCCTGGCTAGTCATTTTTGATATGAAATTACACATTTTAGATATATATATACATATATATATATATATTTATTTTGAGACTGTTAAGGGGGACCTTTTTCTCTTAAAAAAAAAAAAAAAAAAAAAAAAAACCCTCCCTTCCGGGACATTCTTTATAAAGGGGGCATCCCGGGTTGGCTTATGCCTTAAAAGTCCCAGTATTTGCGATACCATAAATCACCAATATGGAGGCTTCTGTTACTACCGGAAACGACTCGTCAGAGCCGTCCAGGGGGTGTGTAAAATGTGGGGCTGCGCTCCCTGCTGATGATATCTTTATTTGCATTTCTTGTGCAAGGCAGTTGCGCGTCAGTCTGTTGATCCGGCTGCTGACCCATCGCAACCTCTATCATCTCCTGCCTCTCCCTCCCTGTTCCGGACCCCGCATGACACTGTCAAGGGTGGGGATTCGCAATCCGAGGTGGTGGTAAAATCAGCCAATCTTCGGGAAGTATTGCCCGTTAAAGCGGGGCTAAAGGCCCCTGCAAAACGGAAGCGCCTGACTCCGGTATCTTCGGCTCCTCAGGACGAATTGTTTGAGCCTGTGGAATGGTCCGATGGCTCCCCGGATGAGGGTGAATTCCTCTTGGAGTCAGATGAGCCGGCAGATCAGCTTAAGGCTGATGCGATTGGCGATTGGTCGGCGGGGGTTGCCCTTGACACCCCCTCCATTCTGGCTCAAATGTTTGAAATTCTGAATTTAGATCCGCCTGAGGCTGTCACCCTGCCAAAGGGTCAGTTGTTTAAAGAGCCTCAGCCGCGTTTGGTTTTTCCCAGACAGCACCACTTTGAGAGGGTGGTCCTTAAAGAATGGGAACATCCCACGCGGTTATCTGGAATCCCTTCCAGTTGGGAAAAGCGTTATCCTTTTCCGCCAGAATTTCTGAAGCTTTGGTCCGTCCCTCCTGAAGTCGATACCCCTGTGCTAGGGCTATCTAGCTCCGCTATGGTACAGTCTGCTGAGACCTCTGTCCCTAAAGATGGGGAGGATCGTAGGATTGACCAGTATGCTCGCCATGGCTTTGTTTATGCTGGGTCAACGATGCGCCCCCTGTGCGCTTCGGCCCTTCTTCTTTTAGCAGTAAGATCTGTTATCCAGGGGCTATGCGAGGATCTCAATCCCGCTTGTGATGAGTTCGCTGCGCTTAAGCAGTGCGATTCTTTTGTGTCTTACGTTCTATCCGCTCAGGACGATGCGCTGGCTATGAGTAGCAAGACAGCGGCAATGCTGGTCGCTATTCGTCGGTCAGTATGGCTGCGACAGTGGTCGGCGGACTCAGCTTCTAAAAAGGTGCTCACAGCTCTCCCCTTTTTGGGGTTGCGTCTGTTCGGGGAGAAAATTGATTCAGTCGCAAAGGGTGGCAAGATGCCACAACGCAAGAGGCCTCGACGCCCCTTTAGAGGGGCAGCTTCTGGTAGGCCGTCCTTTCGAGGATACAGAGCGGGTAGGGGGGCTTCCCTTCCCTCTACCAGTCGTACAGGTTGGACGCGGGGGAGGGGCCGTGGCCGTCCCGCCCAGTCCTGGGGCTCCAAGCCCAAACCTGCTGGTAAGCCCGCTCAGCAATGAGGGGCTGCCCTCACCCGTGCGGGTGGGGGGACGATTGCGACACTTCTCCCAGGTTTGGAACCGGGAGGTTCCGGACAGATGGATTCAGGAGATAGTGTCGTCCGGTTACAAGCTGGAATTCGAGTCTCGCCCTCCTTCACGGTTCTTTCGGTCTCGGGTGCCCATCGATCCTTTTGCCGCACAGGGGCTCCTGGCGTCGGTAGAGAATCTGTTAGAGATGGCGGTCATCCGGCCGGTACCGCGTTTAGAGATGGGCCTCGGTTTCTACTCCAATCTGTTCGCAGTCCCCAAGAGGGATGGGTCAGTTCGTCCCGTCCTGGACCTGAAGTTGCTCAACAGGTTCATCCGTTTTCGGAAGTTTCACATGGAAACCTTGCGCACTGCCGTCGGCTCTCTTCGGCAAGGGGACTTCATGACGTCTATAGACATCAAGGATGCTTATCTGCATGTTCCCATCTGCCTCCCTCATCAACGTTTTCTTCGATTCATGATGAAGGATCGGCATTATCAATTCGTGGCACTTCCGTTTGGCCTTACCTCAGCTCCAAGAGTGTTCACCAAGGTGCTGGCAGGGGTCATGGCCATTTTCAGAGCTCGGGGCATTCGTGTCGTACCTTATTTGGACGACCTTCTTATCATGGCTCCGTCACTCGATCAATCGGAGAAAGACACCAGGGTGGTGCTCTCCACGCTGGAAAGTTTCGGTTGGGTGATCAACCTCTCCAAGTCCTCCCTCGCTCCGGCCAGGGTGGTGTCCTTTCTGGGGATGCAGTTAGACTCTCATCAACACAGAGTGTTTCTCCCTCAGTCCAAAATTCTTCTGATTCAGGAGTTGGCTCGGGTCCTACTCTCCAATCCTCGGCCGTCCATCCGTCTGGGGATGAGGCTGGTAGGGTTGATGGTTGCCTCCTTCGAGGCAGTTCCTTTTGCTCAATTCCACACGAGGACGCTTCAGCTTTATCTGTTGGCGTCTTGGGACCGGCAGCCTCGGTCGCTGGATCAGCCCTTCCAGTTGTCCTCCTGGGTCCGGCAGTCCCTCCAGTGGTGGTTGGTCTCGACCAATCTCGTGAAGGGCAGGTCTTTCCTGGCCCCCCTTTGGGAAATTGTCACCATGGACGCCAGTCTGTCGGGATGGGGCGGATTCTGGAAGGAGCTGCAGTTCCAGGGGCAGTGGGGACCTCAGGAGGCCCACTTACCCATCAATATTCTGGAACTGAGAGCCATCCGTCGGGTGCTTACTCTCCTGACTCAGCACGTTCTGGGCCTTCCGGTCCAGGTGCGTTCAGACAATCGAACAGCGGTTGCTTACATCAATCATCAGGGAGGGACTCGCAGCCTGAGTGCTCTCAGAGAGGTGTCCCTGATCCTGACCTGGGCAGAAGCCCATGTTCCTTGTCTCTCGGCGGTATACATCCCAGGAGTGGAGAACCTGGAAGCGGACCGCTTGAGCAGGGGCTCTCCCCGTCGGGGAGAATGGGCCCTCCATCCTCGGGTATTTCGCTCACTGTGTCGCCAATGGGGGACTCCAGAGGTGGACCTGTTTGCCTCTCGTCACAATCACAGGCTCCCGAACTTCGTATCGCTCTCCCAGGATCCTCTGGCTCTGGCAGTGGACGCCATGTCCCTGAGCTGGGGGGATCTGGGGTTTCTGTACCTGTTTCCTCCGACACCCATGCTAGGCAGAGTGCTTCGGAAGTTGGCTCTGGAAGGGGTGTCCGCCGTCCTCGTGGCCCCAAGGTGGCCGAGGCGAGTGTGGTTCGCAGACATCGTTCGGCTGGCAGTGGACCAGGTCGTTCTGCCTCTTCAGCCCGATCTGCTCACTCAGGGTCAATTGTGTTACCCCAATTTACCAGCGCTAGCTTTGACGGCCTGGCTGCTGAGACCTCCATCCTAAAGGAGGAGGGTCTTTCTGATTCTGTCGTTAAGACTTTGATCAGTGCCCGGAAGAGGTCTTCTTCTATCATCTACTATAGGACCTGGAAAGCCTATATCGCTTGGTGCGAGATGAGATCTTTCCCTTGTAGGGTATTCTCGGTCTCCAGGGTTCTGGAGTTTTTACAATCTGGGCTGGACTCTGGTCTTCAGCTAAGTACGTTGAAAGGGCAAGTTTCTGCCTTATCTATCTTTTTTCAGAAGCGTGTTGCGCTTAAGCCTTTAGTTAAAACTTTTTTCCAGGGGGTTACGCATGTGCGGCCTCCCAGGAAACCATTACTCCCGGTTTGGGATTTGAATTTGGTTCTTTCTGCTCTTCAGGCTCCTCCTTTTGAGCCTTTGCAAGGGATTGCTTTATCTACCCTGACTCAGAAGATGGTCTTCTTGGTAGCGATCACTTCGATCCGGCGTGTCTCGGAATTGGCGGCCTTGTCTATTCAGGCGCCCTACTTCGAGAAGCATCGGGATAAGGTGGTCTTTCGGTTCAAGCCAGACTTTCTTCCTAAGGTTGTTTCTGCTTTTCATTTGAACCAAGATATTGTTCTTCCCTCCTTGTGTCCTAATCCTAAGAATGACAAAGAGAGGGTTTTGCATTGTTTGGATGTAGTACGCTGTGTTAAGTGCTACTTGGTTATCACGTCTCCTTTCCGTAGGACGGATTCCTTTTTTGTTGTGCCCCATGGGCCTAAGAAGGGTTTGGCACCGGCCAAATCTGCCATTAGCAAGTGGATACGTCAGGCCGTTACTGCGGCCTATTCTGCTAAGGGAAGAGTTCCCCCTTTTCGTATTACTGCTCATTCCACTCGCGCTGTTGGGGCGTCTTGGGCTTTTCAGCACCAAGCTTCTGTTGAACAGGTTTGTAAGGCCGCCACTTGGTCTTCTGTTCACACTTTTTCTAAGTTTTACAAAGTTGATGTGCGGGCCTCAGCGGATGCTGTTTTCGGCCGCAAAGTTCTGCAGACTGCAGTCGTTTAAGTTATGCTTCACCTGGCCTTGAGTTGCCCAGCCCTTGTGGACACTGCTTTTGGATGTCCCATGAAGTAATGAATATTTAAGAAGTGAAGCGGGGTGTGTGGCACACCAAGAATAATACCATTTTGTGAGTACTCACCTGAAAAATGGATATTGTTGGTGTGCCACACACCCCGCTTCACACCCGCCCTTTTCGGTATTACCGAAGCCTTTATATGGTGAAGCCTTTTTATATCAAATTTGATTTTGAGGTTACTGGTGGAATACTGGTACCTTGTATTACTGCTTTTTGAATATACTGGTGATTGAAGGGAGGTACCAGGTATATATAGGCCGGAAGGGGGCTCGTTACAAGACTTCCTCTCTGCACTACGTCACCTGCGGTGGATTAACCCATGAAGTAATGAATATTTAAGAAGTGAAGCGGGGTGTGTGGCACACCAACAATATCCATTTTTCAGGTGAGTACTCACAAAATGGTATTTTTGGGGATCCCACCCTACCTTACGGACACTGCTATTGGATGTGCCATGTGTAAGGAATATCTTCTGGAACAGGACGTGCTGTATACTTAGAATAATACAATTCTGTGATTACTCACCTGTAGAATTGGTATTATATGTATACAGCATGCCCTGTTCCACCCCACTCTTGTTATTATTATCTTTAGGTACCTCTTTATGGTGATTGTTCTTATGTTCAAATTTTCATATAATGGTTATAGTTCTCCCGGTCTCTTGCTAACTGCTTTTCAATACTGGGGATTTTGTGGGAGGTCCCGGGTATATAAGGGGCCGGGAGGAGCCACTTTTCTGCAGTCCAGCGCCATCTACTGGAGTATATCCCATGTGTAAGGAATATCTTCTGGAACAGGACGTGCTGCATACATATAATACCAATTCTACAGCTGAGTAATCACAGAATTGTATTTTTTGTTTAAAAAGGAAATTGTGTAACCCCCCTCTCAGAGCCAGGCATATGGGCTTGTAACCCAGGACTCGGGCCAACCCTGACCCGGCTGGTTTACCAGCCCATATGCAAGTGTTCTCCATCCCTCTTCTTGAGAGGAACTAACTGGTCAGGTTTTGCAGATATTCAAACAGACACACAGGTAATGAGTGCCCAGAGAGAGATATAGGGCCCCCTGTATGGAGATCCACAAAACATGACCTGTTTGCTCACAAGAAGAGGGTTAAGGAACACTGCCCTATGCCCTTCAGTATGAGGCCATTGCTCTTCCTGGTGTACCGGGGGAGCCCCTAGAACTTCAGGCCCCAAGAGGGGGTGCGTGTAATCTAGCATCAAAAGTCGCCGCTGCCATCTGTTGAGTGGGGGGGGGGGCAGTTCCTCCCTCTACATTCTGGCACCAGGAGCTGGTGAAGGAATGTTTTATACCTCAAAGATGAAAATCTCAATGAGAGATAAATAACACCCACTGGACCAGAGGGCGCTGTCAGTTTCGAGGCAGAAGGGAGAAGACACAGACCAGTCGAATTTATTATTTTATTTTTGTGTGTTGGTCAAAACATCTCAATGTGGTCATCTTGGAAAGCGCAATTTATTCCTTCCACTATCTGAACATATGTTTGCATTGCATGGTATGGTATATTTGCAGCATAGCCATGTGTATAACATGTTTATAAAAATTACCTATCCAGACCAAAATGCCGGTCAGGAAATTACATCTTTTAAATGATGTGGTCCTTGAGTATCATTTATCAAGCCCATATATTTGAACAGCTATTGCCCTTTTGACAGTTCCCCACCCCCAAATAGGACATTTTAGGGAAAAATAACTGTGGCTTGTAGCCAGTTGCACAATAATGCTAAGAATATTAATTTTTTTTCATGTACTCATGCATATGTTTAAGGATTCTTATTAAACTACAAAGAAATTGTCAGCGAGACGCCCATGAATGAGAAGTGAAGGCCATGTCACTAGCACGTCTGTAATGAACTTCTGCATCGCTTAAACACATAATTTCTTATGCTGTGAATACTAGTAACGCGTCAAGAAGAGTTCCGCGTTAATTTGGTTCTGTAAACGTTGCTGTCACTTTGGCTTAGCTGCCTCATTACATTCCTAACAAAGTACATGTTTTATCCTTTTAATATGTGTGCAGATTTTTTTTTATGTAAAGAAATAGTCAATTACTCTTCAATGGCATACAAACAATTACATGATTTCAATTAGGTTGTTTCTGTCTGTTGAATCAACAGTTAGTAGTTATGCTTTGATTGCCTGGTGCAGTATAGTCACCAAGCTTTGTTTTGTCTCGCAATAACAAAAAGCAGATTCCACTACAAAATGTGTTCTGACTAAATGTTATAAATTAATCTTAAGTGACTCTCTGTATTTGATATTTTAACCGGGGCAAAAACTATTTTATGTTACAAAATGTAGTAGGAAGTGGGAGCATTTTGCAGTGAACATGGACATATATTTTGTGAGGTGGAATAATCCAGAGGGCGATACAACGCATTATATAACCGCAAACCTTTTAGGGACTGAGTGCCCAAACTGCAACCCAAAACTTTATTTAAGTGCCAAACTAATGGCTCTGGTGTGGGGGGCAGATAAAAATAACCCAGAATGCGTGTGCTGGGAAGATGATGGGTCCCCACAGAGAGGGCTCTGAGTGTCGCCTCTGGCATGGGTGTCATAGGTTTGCCACCACGGTAGAACATTGAACATTTCTTCTGGGTGGTTGGCACACCAAATGGCCTCAAGTGTGTGTGTTTGCGTGTTTTAGAGAACCTCAGTGTAATATCTGGCTGGACACCTGCCTTCTTGTCAGCCAGCAGCCCCCCAATCTCCACTGCTACATAACCTATAAACAATCCCCTGTGTGCCAGGACACAGGATACAACTCACTAGTCACTATTTCCCCCAGAACTGAAGAACCAGTCGATTTGATCCAGCTGGGAACTGAGTAGCAAAGCTGAAGTAGCGTAGTCAAGGACAAAGCAGAGATCAGGTGCAGAGTGGTCAGAATTGCACAGTACCAAGGGAGGAGATGAGAGAGGAGTCGAAGGTCGAACCAGGAGTCAAGCCGAGAGGTCAAGAGAATCAAAGATGAGGTGTCAATACACTAGGATGGAGGTCAGAAGGTCAGGCTTCGGTCATACACAAGCAGAAATCAACTGGTTGAGAGTAAAAAACGCACGCTAGCTATCACTATAATGGGCATGAGACTGAGGGAGAGACTATTCAAATATTGATCGCCTTGGTCTATAGGTGTATTTGTGATTTAACTGAATGAAAGACAGACCACTTGTACCTTGTACAACCTTGTAAGCTTCTAGACCTCCTAAAGGTTCCTCCTAAACCCCAGCTTCATAGTGCTGCAGGATGACATCAATAGCCCTGCTCTTGCTTGCTTATGATCTAAAGCATGAAAATCCACATTTATAATTTCATAGTCAATACATTTAAAAAAGACCTACATGTATGTTCATCAAGTTCAAGCAAGGTACAGCTTGAAGATTGAAGCTTATTTTTAATTTAGATCTAACGGTTTTCAGTAACTGTTAAAAGCATCTAATCTTTGAAGTTGTGGATGTTGATTCGGTAACAAACTTCTGTGGGAGGCTATTCCACAGATTTATAGTTCTTATGTTTAACAGGTGGTGTCACATACTGAGAATCCTTTCATTCACCGACATTGTGACGTACAAAAAACTGTGTGATGTACCAAAGATGTCAAATTTGGAATTATCAGTCCCTTAAGACTGTCTACTCTAGGTGCTTATTCACCCAAGCAAGTTTTTTCTTTTTTTTTTTAAGCAGTGGCAGTTTTCTTACTGATACTCAATGTATCAAACCTGCAGAGAGACTTCTTCTCTTCACAGTTGAAATGGGAACCTGTTGTTTGTTTTTTTTGCTGCATTAGGCTGTGCTTAATCACACTTGCGTTTATAGTGGATCACAAATGTTTACCGTTTAAATCTCCTAACGTTGAGAGACCTAAAGAAATAGTTTACATCCGATTGCAAGCTGGCATTGATGCTTGATGTCTGAATAAAATATGAAATTCAAACTATAGTTTCAGTTCAAGGCCCAAAAATTCATATGGTTTTTATGTTCCTAAAGATGCCCCACTGTGTAAAACTGGGTTGCCGAAAAACTCACCTTTTTTCGGGTGCTCCCTAAGCAATCTAACACCCGCATCTCTGTGCCGGGTTTTGTTTCCCTTTTAAATCACAATTGAACCATTTTACATCATTTGCTGTACTGCCGTTAACATAAAAAATAACTGGGAAAAATAGGGGTTCTATATGTACTGAATTGAATATGTTTTGGGGAAGGAGCTTCCATTCTTGCACACATTCCTAGGAGCATCATATACTTGGTTCTTTCACTAGCTTTAAGAAAACTGTAATAGGTTCATGTCTTTTGGCTTTAAAGTGGTCCCCCTGGGGCATAGACCCCAGCAATCCTTACCTGAACCTCGAGCATTTTGTCGGTGGATCGATGTTCATGTAAGGCTTGTGGGGGTTACAGGGAGGTTCCAGTAATCTGGACAATGTGGCCTCACACCCATTATATAGAAAAGGGGTGTGAGACTGCTTTACACAATTTTAATAGTCCCCATTACTAATTGGGTTTTGTCTAGTCTAGCCTATGAATGTAGAATAAAGCCCACCATGTCATAATTATGCACTTGGACAATGTATCATTATTATCATGGAAATGCTGAGAATCTAGAGAAAAAGAGAAACCACCTAGTGCCTGGAAGGTGGGTAATGGTTCTTGGAGTACACAAGTTTATCTAGCCTAATACCTAACCTAGAATCTAATAAGCCAAATTGGGTCTTCAGACAAGTGGTCAATTCAGGGTAGTCATACTAGATAACATGAAATGGAACAAGAAGACTGGAACATGTGCATCACTGGTACTACTTTCAGCTTTTTGAAAGACATTGGCCTAGGGATTGCTTGTCTAACTACAAAGATGTTGTCTGTTCTCCCAAATGCCTTCAGTGCAGCGGCAGATAAGACCAGGACGTAAGGAAGGGGAAGAGGAAGATGGCAGTAGGCACAGACCACAGCTCAATATGACGTGGGAAATTACAACCGGGGAACAGGGTTCCTAATGGATTTGTATGAATTTATATGACAATCAGAAATTTACATCCAGTAAGAATAACAAGATTAATGTGACGAAGAAGCACTCAAGAAAATAAATTGGAGAAGAACAGAAATGGAAAGTAAGTGGGCATATAGGGCTAAGCAGGGCCTTGGGTGCGCAATAATAGGAAATGGGTGAGAGTTGAAACAGATGTCAAGTCGCACATCAGTGACAAACACTATCGGACACGGAAAGGAGGCACTTGAGGATTTAAAACAGTATGAGACCACACACTTCACACACCTTGCCAGTATTTGTCATTTATTTGTTCATACTGCTTCCTTTTGCCATTCCACGTTTGCCGATATTGTGTGATTTAATAAATGGAGTTTAAAAAAAAAAGCTAGAGATAAAATCTGAAAGTTAGTAAATATGTTTTCACAATAGTTACAAGTCAGTGTTGACTTTTTTGGCCTGTTTGTTGTCTTTTCTGTTTACTTACCATAGGGGTCTATAATTGTAGTAATCTACCACAGATAATGCACGTGTTTACTATGCGAGGAACTGGCTTTAATTTGACACAGACCAGTCATGTTGAGTGTTTTCACAGCATGCTTATGAGCCAGCTGTTTAACTACTACAGTAAGAATATCTGATTTCTGAGCACATTCTAACAGTATCTTTTTTCTGTTAACATCCAGTGCTATAGACAACTTCCATCTGATTACAGCCTTCCCGGATGTATTATGGCAGGCTTATGGAAACCTGTGGCTTTACATCTGTTGGAAATGCTTTTTTGCTTGTAGCAAGAAGCATGTTTTTTTATTTTGTTATTTCTAAGGTGGTGGTTGTATTAACTCCACCAGGGTGGGTTTTGGTCCACTTTAAGCCTGTCCCATGTGCCTTTTGTTCATTTCTTGCAGCTTGTCCCTCCTTTTAATTATATTACCCTGTTTCCACACTCCAAATATGGACGCACCCCCAGTGGGAGCAAGCCTGGCAAACCAGTGGTCACACTTGCCAGGTTTGTTTGTGCTTGGAGTGATGGGGGACATAGTTGGGCATAGGACCACATTTGGAGCCTGTAGTGGAAAAATAGGAACGAAGGGGCATAGTTAAAGACCTGATACAGCATCTACAGTGCACTGCAGTAAATAGTGGAATGGGAACGTTTTAGGTGAGCTCCTCGCCCTCCTTTCTTGGACTGTTCTTTTAATAAGCTGGAAGTCCACAAGTTGGACTATTCAATTGCTTGTCAAAAGGAACCACCCTGTTTACGGGGGGAACCAGGTTCATCAAAAGTGTTGCGGACTGGCAATTTCGGTGTTTTCGCAAACACATACACTAGGTCGCAATGATCATGTTCATGCTGGCCCCTGCTGCAAGGCTAGTCCTCAGAGCAGGGATGAAATTCTTCTCCAGCTCAGACGGCAGTTTCAGGCTTGGAATAAAAGCCAAGACTACCCCAGGTCCTGCTCTGCCTAAAGAGGTGCTCTCATTCATTATACTGTCAGCTTTTGCAGATGAATAATTATTCCACTAAAAAGGAGGCCAACTTGCTGGGTGCGGTTTATCAGCTGATATGCTCTGGCATGATTACTCCTGTGCCCTCACAAGAACTCGGTATGTGTTACAATCAAAGTTTTTTGTTGTCCTTAAAAAGGAAGGCTCAGTCAGTTTAATATCGGATGTAATAAGCTTAAATAGAATTATGCACACGTAAAACAACCAGATAGGCTAAAAATGATCCCAAGGATTCTACCTGGAACAATCAGTGGCCTGGTTGCATGTTCCTATTTTCCAGGGCCACCAACAGATCCAGCACTTGGTGAAAGGGAACTTGTTTGTTGCACTCAATTCCAGTTTGTGGCACTCCTATTTTGACGAGTAGTACCTTTCCTGGACAATCTCCTTATTAAGGTCCCTCAGTATAGGAAACCTAGAAGAAAAGTGTAATCAGTCCTTTTAACTTTCAGGTATATCACCAATCCTAGAAAGTCATTTTGATCCCTTCTAAATGATACCCTTCACGGGGACTGGCTTGGCAGCTAAAGTGTTTATTCCAAAGGAGAAACACAATTTCGTTGCTGTCCAATGTTCATCAGGTCTTGAAGGAGAAAGTCCCACATTTTAGCTGCACATTAGGTTGTTGGGAGCTGGCAGTCACAGCTATGGAGGCATTACAATATGTCACTCTCTAGACAAGGTACCAGTGAGTTGCATGTTCTTTCCCACAGTTCTCCTCAGTCTCTGGACTAAGTTTTTTGGTTGACATCTGAGATCAAATTTCCTAAAGATGGTGGTTTTGAAGACCACATTTCCTCTATCCAATGGGGTCTTGATGCCAGCCGCGAAGCTTGGGTTGGGATTTTGGTGGACCAGATTGTCCAGGTTTTTTTTGAGTCAGAAGAGGAGGTCTGGGCACAAAGACATTGTTAATCTGGCAGTGGACAAGCCATGGAAACCCCCACCCCAGACCAATCTGCTGTCCTGAGACCTCATTTACCGGCATTGACGCCACTGTCTTGGCTGATGAGGCATCGGCTTCAGCTGTGTTACGCTTCTGGGTGTTTGCAAGACCTTTTTTCTGCAGGTCTACTGCAGGTACTAGAGGACTTTTTCAAGTGGGGCAAAGCTACGGATGCCTCAAATAGGGTTTTCTCTGCAGCAGGGGTTCCTGCCTTCATCCAGGCCTTGATGCTGAATTTTTAGTCACTACCTTGATGGGGAAGGTATTGGTTTCTGTTTCAGTTCCATTTCCATTTGGCCTCCTTGGTAGTAGAACTTTAACCTCCTTGGTTAAAGTTATACTACCGTCCAGTGTGTTGGCTCCTCCCCTATCCTGTCCCTGGACACGATACAAAACGATGTCTAGCTGTGAACCTTATGATAAGGTTTCATAATTATAATAGTATACCATATCAGTCGGCCCTGTTGGTGTGCCTGATTTCCCCCTGGGGTACATGTACTACAGGTTGAGAAACCATGCTCAAAGCAAAATCTTTTACATGCTGTGGCATAGGTCAACTGGTTTTGGCTCAATTTAAAGCAACCGTAAACTATAATTTGGCTGTCGAGCTGCTAATAAACAATAAAGCAATGCCCGCTACATACTTCTTTCAGCGTGTCGCTGGCCATGGGATACCAGGTCTTGCCTGTTGTCTGTGGACCATTACTGGCTATAGAGAACCACCTCATTTTATATTGCCTGGTTGTCTGTTTGAGAGCATATAAACTGGTCTGGTCAGTGTGTGTTTTGCGACTCTTTTAGTGAATAGGTGGAAAGGTTTCAAAGCCAGAATTCACTTATTAAAGTGGAAATGTGTTGCAGTATATAGTGGTAACCTCCTATACTTTGTGCTTGTCAAACACCCTCCTAATGACATAGTGTCAAGTTTCACACCTTGCAAAGTGCTGTAAATCAAAAGCACTAAATATAAGTGAAAAGCCTGCTTTTTACATTATAATGGCCAGTGTTGTTGGTGACCATATGCCATCATTGCAAGAGATCACTCACTGTAGTCACACTAAACCACCAATGCAATGAACGAAAACAGTTAGAAGCCATTTTTTTCCTTGTGGCATCTGGATAAACACGGATGTTAACGTTATGCATCTTATAAAGAAAAATAGCATGAGGTCATCTGTAAACAACAATTGCCTTTATTTATCCAGATTGAAGCCAGGATGTGTATGGCTTTTCTTTTGATTCACTCACTTCTTAATTAAAATAAATAGTTTATGTTGGTGTGAAACCCTTTTTTGTAGCTCCAGCAAATAAATCTCAACCTAGCCCTGACTTTTGGGGAGGCTTGTTACAGTCTCCCCCCCCCCCCTCTTTTTAATCATTCTTTTTTTTAATAGGAGTGTACACATCTGTCTTCATACCCAGCAGCTTTTCTGGCCCAAAACAGGTCCTTTGTGAGTTTCCCCAACTGAGCTCAGCAGGATCTTTGTCAGCTGCAAGATTTATGTCATCTTTTTCAGGCCTGAGAACTATTCCTACAGCCTTCTACATCTGGACTTCATTTGGAAGACATTATACATACTAAAATGCACATTTTGGTATAGATCCTTGTAGGTGATTATTTTAAAGAAACTGAAAAAGTGGAGATTGTTCAGTTTGAAGGTAGACAACTCGCTTATCTTTATTTGCAGCGGAAGGCATACTTTTCTAACTTGGCAAGATCAAAAACATTTTTGAATAGTCTACTGTTGCTAGGTGTCTAGCAAATCTCACCACCATATATCATGATAATGTTTGTTGAAATGGTCTTTCATGCCGCCAGGTGCTGTATGATCCCACTTTATTAGATCGACTTAACGCATCGATAATCATCAAAACCAGAGTATGCTGACCAAACAATTGAGACTTCAACAAGAATGATGATCTGCTTAACTGTCTTAAAAGTGGACCAACACCCAGGATTTTCACTATCCTGGGTTTTGGTCCACTTCCGCGGGGCACCCTGATCGGGGCGCCCCGCTGCGTGAAACCCCCCAGAATGGCAGAAAAAACTCACCTCGACCTGCTCCTACGGCGCATGCGCGGGCCTCGTCCAATCAGCACGCTCAGAGCCGCTTTGGTATGCACGTACAAGGGACAGACAACCACAGTGGCTCAGAGCACGCTGGCGGGCGCATCTCGCTCTTCCCACTAACAGGGAGCGCGCCCGCGCCAGCCATGCACAAACGGCCGGCGCGGGCGCGCACCCTACCAGAGGGAAGCGCGAGATGCGGCTCGCGCATGCGCTGTTGGGACGGGAGTAAGGTAAGGTGAATGGGGCGTCCTGGGGGGTTTCACACAGCGGGGCATCCCGATTTCTTAGAGATTCCCGGGCCGATCAGCCTGGGTGTTGGTCCACTTGAAGCAACCTCCATCGCTATTTAAAAAAATGCTTGGCGATCACGATTTTTTTTTTTCTGCACTTTTTTCTTTAAAGGTTATTTTTCCCCCTATAAGGAACTGGGTAATTATAGTGAAAGAGTTGGACATCAAACACAAATAAAAATACTTATTAATCATGTAGCTATATTATACCTATTAAAATTTAGCTGGTTCTGAAAAAACTGCCACTTCCAGTTTGGATGGGAGTTTGCGACTTACCAAATCACCCCATCCCAGTCCCGCACAGCTTCCACTATCGTCAAGACTCTCTTGTCTATTCTATACCTGATGGATCACCCCGCCCTGATGGTTTGTACAACCATCTGAAACCTAACCAGAATTGCAATAGCAATACACAATTAATCCTGGACAGTTAGTGTTAAGTAGTCATTCCCTGTAAAGTAGAATAGTATGTTCATTTAAAAAGGACAAATGGGCTACTAAACCAGATTAAATAAAACATACAATATACCGGCATGGTCTAATCCCCCTTCATGTCCAGGTAGTTTTGTAATGTTGCAGCTCCCATCATGCTTCCCGGGCTCTGTAAACCTCATGCCTGCACAGTGAATGAATAGCATTGGTTGGGCATGTCTTCACTCCTGGCAAGGTGTTCCTGTAGAATAAATATACCACCTATCCCTTTCTATGCATTGGAGGGGCCAGGAATACATTGCCCTTCCCTGCCTAGTGCTGCCGCCACTTGACATCACTGATGATATGAAAGTTGGTACTCCAGGGCTTCTAATTATTTTTTTTAACAAATATGGGGGGTCATTTTTTTATGTGAAGTAGATTTAACTTTAGGTATACTTTTTGGTGTTTGGGGTGTGAACTGAACTTGCATCTGAGTGAGCTCATTTTGCAACTTTTTCCAGTGAGGCAAGGATACATTTTTGAAAGTTTGGAATGAACAGCACCCTATATATTATGCTAAAGTATTTGCCATTTGTTTTCTGCATACCCCATGGGATACTGTTTTCAAAACTTAAAAGAATTATCCTTACCTCATTGGAAAAATGCTGTTCAGAACCTGTAAAAATACCTCATCTCAGGTATACAGTAGGTGATTTTTAGAATAATTAGAACAAACTGTCTTTTTTTTCTTTATTGTCCGAATCCGGCATAGATCTGGGAGAGCATTCAATGGGGGTCCAGTCATTTTAGCCAGCATGGGGCAAGCAGAACAATTTACTCCTTTGCCTGGAATGTTCCTTTAATAATAAGAAACAATTTCTAGGCAACCCCCTGCTTATTGCTTTTTGTAGAGAACATATAGTAGCCGCAAGTGAAGTGGCCCAGCACTGGATCTTGTAAGGATTGGTTATGGGGGCAATGTCTTTCCTTTTTTAATAGTTTTTTTTTTATTGGTGTTTTTATGTTAACAATGAGTAACATGTGTGCCAATCAGTATATAATGGCACCTCAGTGCACCGCTAATTAGTTAATTTAGTTACTCAATTAGTTGTCCCCAAAGAGTGTCCCTCCTGCCTACAGTATGTTAATGAGTGGAATTCCACTTTATTACAAATGTGCCTGGAGGGTTACCGTTTTTTTAAACACAGATTGGCAGAGATAGAAATTAAAATTTTGAATGGAAAAATTGACCTCATGCCGATATGTCCACATAGAAGGCAAACTGAAGCCAAAATAAACGGTATCCTGCTGGCATCTGCTTTCTGGCACTGCTAGACCCTCTCCAAGTCATACATAAAATTTGTAACAACATCTGTTTTAGACCCTATGGGAATTAGCGCACAATACCATTATAACATGTTTAAGAGTAAAGCATCACTTTATGTATTTGTGTAAATAATGGCTGAGAAATTGTGTTTCAATTAACTAGAGGGCGCTGGCTTTTCCTACCATCTGCCAATCTGTTATTAACCTCCACTCTGCTCTGGAAAGTGCCAGATGAATTTTGTTTCTCCTCAATGTGTCAAGGCTGAGCTATTCCCATCAACCGGAGACAACCTTTCAAACACCGGTCAAGGAGTATCAAAAATAATTAAAAAGCATCACCCCGTCAGGATTTGACACAGTTTGTGTATTTGGCTCTGTACTTTGTCTCAGGCCATAATCATTTGTTTGACGCTCCAGAGTAGTCTTAATTCTCCTCAGAGTATGAACATTTCATTTTGTATATTGTTACCTTATTTGCACCATGTTTTTTCAGAATGCTTTAATATGAAATCTGCATATCTAGGTTTGTTAGAACTACCGGCAAATCGTTTGGTTTGTTCTATAGTGATAACACTTTGGATTTGTTCTACAATTATAACACTTTGGATGTTTGCATGATGTTTTGAAGGGTCAACACGATTTCTGATTTTTTTAAACTACTTTTTATGCTAAATGTTTCTATTATAATAAAATAAGGGCATCCGCGCAACCCGAGCGATCGCCCCCTTCACATATGGGCATTTGCATAGTATCACATCGCTTTGTAAAAGCCTTACCAGCAGCGTCTGGAGGGTGCAGTGCTTGTGATTCTACTCCATGTGAGTGGAGAGCACAAACGTTCTCACCCTCCAGACACTGACACTAGCAGTTGCAGGACGCTGCCCGAAAGCACAAGTGCCTCGCCGCCACACTGTGTGAAACCAGCCTGAGCGTATAAAATGTTATGCTGCAGGGTGCATGGTGGATAGATCTCACTGTATGTAATTTGCTGCTTATCAGATCCTACCAGCTGGTTGGGGGCAGGACATTTCTGGCATTTCCCATTGAGCAGTAGACCTTTCATTGCATAGAACATTGAATAATGGTCTAGTACAAGTTCTGCACATCAAATAAATAAAGTACTGCATTTTTTTTGCATGGGCAAATGCGATGTGACAAAAGCATAATTTAATATATCATCCCAGAAAGCAGATATATGGGGGCACTACAAGATCGCATGTAGTGCAGAGAACACCAAATATAAGATACATGTCTGAGACATTCCTTTAAACCTAACCAGGATAGACCTGGTGCAGCCACTTAGCTTGAATTAGTTTGTCTGTGATCCATGGCTTCTTGCCTGATCCAGCATCAGGTCTACCAGTTCCCATTTCCCCATACCTCTGTTGGCTGGCTGGAAAATTGGTTGAGAATTGGCTTAAAGTGGACCAACACCCAGGGGTGATCGCCCCGGAAATCTATAAGATTCCCGGGCCGATCACCTCCCACCCCGCGGGACATCCGAGATCGGGATGTCCCACGCGGTGAAACCCCCCAGAAACCCCAAAAAGACCTTACCTGATCCGCCGCCTCTTCCGCCGCCGCCGCCTCCCGCGCGCCCCTCCAGACGTGCCCGCGCCGGCCCTCTGTGAATGGCCGGCGCGGGCGCCGAGAGTGACACGCGGGAGGCGGCGGCGGAAGAGGCTTGTACGTTCCTTTCCCCCGCCTAGACGGCGGGGATTGGCTGCGGCGTTCACGTGGGAGCGGGGAGAGGTGAGTTTTTTGGGGTTTCTGGGGGGTTTCACACAGCGGGGCACCCCCGATCGGGGTGCCCCACCGAAGTGGACCAAAACCCAGGATAGTCAAAATCCTGGGTGTTGGTCCACTTTAAAGACTCCTTCTTGATGTCGCAAAGACATTGTTACCTAGAAGTTGGGGAAATTTGTGATTTTGAGGTGTAAACTTTAACCAGTAGTTGAACATCATGTCTACTCTGTCTGCTTTGATAAAGCAGAGGAGAGTAATTGAATGTAAAAGTTAAGTGTTATTCCCTTTTGTCCTTCTGGCTCCCAATTTTCTGGTAGATGATCTTCTCTTGGTGAGCAAACTAGCAACTGGGTCAGTTCTCAGCAAAGGAGTCACATACAGCAAAATACATTAGTTCTAGCCTTTCATTGGTTTATCCAAGGAAAGGCTTTAATGTTTAGCTAATGATGGTTGTATAGATTATTCAGTGAGAGGTGAATATATACACCTCTTGTCACATTCTTCCTATAAAGGAAAGAACAAAGTATATAATATATCCATAATCACCACTGTACTTTTGTGACAAGCTGTCAGTCACTATAAAATACAGTAACTCATCTGAGTCTCTTTATGGCAGCTAGTTTGTCCACTTTAAATATGTTGCTCCGATATGCAGCACTGAAACATGGAGGTGGTAAGTATTTAGGACTGTTCACTGGCTCCCTCCCAAGGGAGGATGTTGGGTGAGCTAAAGTCTTTGCATTTTGTTATCTGATGAAACAAGCATTTTGGTGTACAAAGCTCTGTGCAGTTATGTACTTAGGACCTTTTGTATAGTTTTATATTTGACACTTTCTAATATTTTTCTCTCTCCAGGCAGCTTTAAGTGCCTTGAAACAGTTTTCAGAACAAGGACTCGATTCAGTGGACGGATCACTTATGTCAGAAAATGGACTTTTTGAGTAAGTATGCTTCAAACGGACCTTCACCCTGACTAAGAGCCTATCTTGTATGTTCCTGCCACCCTGTACATACAGATTGCCCACATTAAAAATCATCCTACCTGCACCTAGTGAATTTTCTGACTATGCCACTCTGCATTCTGGGATTGCTGTTCTTTTCCTGACGCCAGCTCTGTTCTGTGCAAAGCACAGCTATAACCTGCCCCCGCACTTGTCCCCCTCTCCTGTCCTCCGCATGTGAAGCTAGGAAGGAACAAGGAGTAACAAGATGGTGTTGGCTGTATCCTGGGGGAAAGAATAATAAGTAAGCGACTAAAAACTTTTGAATGGCTGTCATGGATACACACTGCTGATTAGAGGAGGGCCCATGCATGTGCTGGGATTCCTTGGTAAAGTGAGTAAATGAGGGCATCTAGGGGTATTTTTTTACAGCTGGGCATCCAAAATCATGATACCCTGCTGGAGAGGAAAAACCACCAAGACTGAGAAATTCATGGTCATTGTTCCTCCTGCTTTGACCAACACCTGTTTTCCTGCTATTTGGTTCGGCTGTTTCTACCTCTGCATTAAGACAGTTAAGGGAGGGGCATACAGAATGCTGGAGCCCCCCCCCCCAGAAAGCCCAATATACTTAACTCATCTTCGAGTCTCGACGAAAATGTGGTTGGGCGATTGGCCACCGGCCCGAATGTGGGTAATGGGCGTATTCTTAATTTGCAGCTGTATTCTCAGCGAGGCTCGAGGGTAAGGTGATGCAGGGGAGGGGGGCTCCAGCATTCTACATGCCCCCCGTCACTGTCTTCGTGCAGCGGTACCAACACGTGCACCCAATAACAGGAAAGCGGGTGTTGGTCCGCTTTAATGGTGCAAAATTATTTACCAGGTCTTCTGGGATTAGGCTGAATATATTTTCATTACAGATATTTCTTGCCTCTCAGCTGATAAATCTGTTACACTCTTCTACTGCAAGGTAAATACATATAGTTTGTGATACATTGTAACCATTTTTTTACAACATATCTCAATGTAACTTGCAGTAAGAATAAGAAACTGATTTATCAGCTGAGAGACAGAGACCTACCTGTGATATTAATATATTCAGCCCAACCCCAAATCAGCCGGCAAATGATAGTTGTTCTTTAAGGGATAAACTCTGACAGGTTACTGCACTTATTTTGTTCTAGTGCAATTGTTAATAAATCTGATGAAATGCCGTCAAAAATGATGCTGTTCTAAAAACAATATTTTGTCTGTCCCACGGAGTACAATTACTAATATACACAAAGACTAGTAATCAGACTGATATTTTAGTGAAATATGATGTTTTTGCCTTATACGAGGCTTCTAGTTTTCATAGGGATGTTATATAATCCATTAAACATGAGCACAAATAATGTTTTTTATATACACTGGAAGATATAAGATCTTCTAATATCTTTGGTAATATAAAATGTCTGCTATATAATTTATGTGAAAATTAAGGTAAATGAAACCTTTCAAACACTAGCAATTCATTTCCTCAATTCATTAAACTAATTGCATAGGATAAAGAGATAATTACCCTCAAAAGGAAATGTGACATGGGGATATGTGATGGTGGATAGGGTGTCCTCTTAAGTTCCAAACAGTGATTCCATCAAGAGAGGTTCTGGCATGATCTCATCATTGTGCTATCTGCAGATAAATATTGTTGTTTCACTTGAAAATGTCACGGCTGAGGTTGACCCTTTGAGTCTTCTCTAGCCATTTGCTAATAAACATGTCTTGAGATGTGCGGCCCTGCACCCTAAAACCTCTTGTTGATGTATTTATCTTTCAGACAAGCCAAGCTTCGTGGGGAAAAAGCAGACAATGCACAGGCTAACTCAGGCACCACTGCTCAGGACTGCAAGGATCCAAAGGCCGCCGTCTAGGAGCTTTGCGGCGGCCACTGCATCCTTATAAACCTGTCAACACGCAATAGGGTGTACGTGTACAAGAAAATGAATCACTAATACCATTAAACAAGTCTTATGTGAAGACAACGCTATCCTAAAGCAAGAGATAAAATTGAGTACTGTTTATACAAAGAGGGGACTTATATTAGTGTAAAGCACTTCCCCTGCAATTTGAGACCACCTTTAATTTAACGGCTTTGAGACAGCAGAAACCTGATCTCATTAGTGCTTCAACTTAGTTTATTAGCAAAAGTGTTGAGAAAAGAAATTAAGCTTTGACCAGCTAAGCTCTTTAAAAAAGTGTAAAAAAAAAATTGAAAAAGTTAAAAATAATTAAGAAAACCACATTGGTTAGCGTTTTAGTGTTCCGTTTTACTGTTATTATAATTTTTTTTGTTTGTTTTAGTAAATGCTTTGGTATTTTAAAACTTAACCAATGACAGTGCTTAGTGCTTGTGAAAGTTGTAGTTGTTGTCTTCATATATAGTCACAGCTTATCTTTTCTGATACGGAAATACAGTCTTCACTCTGATATACATGACATAAGTTAGCAGAAAATTCCAGACTAACCTAAACTTAACTTAAATCATGCCCAACATTTGCTTAAAGACATGAGCTGATGTTTGTAGCATTGAGTCAAAGTGTGCCCAAGAATCCACAGTTTAGATCCAACCTTCTCTTTATATAACTAGTAATCGGAAGAATCTTCTTTTTTTGTTTTTTTTTGTTTTCTTCCTTTCTCCTGGCCTCCACATTGTTGTGTGACATTTACACCCATTGTGTTGTAATGACTCCGTTACATCAACTGATTGTTTTTAATACCTGCATTCTGTGCTCTTGACATCAGCTAGCCCAAAGATGAAAAGCATGTAACACTGACCACAAAAAGTTATTGCAAAAGTTAACATTTCTGTGCCTGGATAGACGCTGTCATTATGGGAGGAGTTCTTCTTTACTTTTGGTGTTTTGTTTTCTAACCTGTGAACCATCGCGTATTGAGACAGCGTGGCCAAATGCAGTAAAACCACATCAGTTCATGTGTAAACTGCCTCTGACTGTTCATTTCTTAAAGCGAAAATCTATAGACATTTCAAACCTCCTTTTTACAATGCATTTTACATTACTTGCTATTGTGGTTGTTGTATACTGATACTTACACTCCCCTATGTATGCCACGTAACACAACAATAAGTGGGATGCTCACATAGAACTACAGTATATTACATATGAGCACGCGATTAGTTTCCACTAAAAAGGCGATTTCACTTGTTGTTGCTCCTCCAGTCGCTGCCCATTTTTTTTACACATAGAAAATTATTAAATTACACTGCCAAAATAAAACATGAACACATGCAGAAAAAGCACTTCAAATGTTTTCAGATATTATCCATTACCACAGCGGCAGACATGTGCCCAGAGCATAAAATGAATATTGCAGCATTGTGTCCACACTTTTCAGACACGCATAAGTGCCACTTTCTGGCTGCTGAAAATTTACAAATACAATAATTCACATGCAGACTTAAAGTGGGCCAAAACCCATTGCCATCGGCCATGGAATCTAGAAGATTCTAAAGCTACTAAGATTCCTACCCCCCCCCCGGGGCATCCAGAATTGGGATGCCTTACTATGTGAAACCCCACAGGTCGCTTGGTATACTCACCAACTCCCTATTCCAACATCGCATGTGCAAGCAGCGGCTGCATGCTCGCTATCCCTTTAGCAGGGGCCATGCCCACACCAAGCATTTGTGAATAGCCAGTGCATGCATGCTCCCTGTTAGAGGGTAGCATGGGTGTGGATGCTTGGTTTCTTAGACGAGCTTGCGGCAGCACAGTCGAGCACGCGGATTGAATGAGAGGCCACATTCACCATAGGACCAGGAAAAAGTGAGTTGGAGTGAGCGACCTGGGGGGGGGGGGGGGGGTGGGGTTCACACAGCCGGGCAATGAATCAACTTATAATAAATAATGTTGATTACAGTTTAATATTCATACTTTTCCAGCACAATGGTCTGACCCAGTATTTTCCAACCCTATCCTGAAGCGTCGCTGACAGGTCTGCTTTTGCAGATCTCCACCCAGATTGGCAGGTTAAGTAATTAGCAGCAGAGCTTTAGAGCTGGCCATGTGGCGATCCACAAAACATGACCTGTTGGTGGCGCTTCAGAAACTGTCTATCGATAAAGGCGAACATGATGTTTGATGAAGAGCTAAACCAGAATTTTCACGGAGGGAAGTTTTGGTTTTAGTTTTTTTTATTTGGTCTTAGTAATTTTATTACCCATATTATTGTACATCCTTAAGAGTCCAAGATAAAGTCTATGAAAATATGAGTGAACCAGGGATGGATTAAGCAGGGGTACAGATTTCACAAGACATCACAAAGACGGCTTTCTCAATTTTGGGCTCCAGACTTGATGCTGTATTAACTACAAGGTCTTTTCTAAGTATACAGCACGTCCTGTTCCAGAAGATATTCCTTACACTAGGGTTATACATCCAGTAGATGGCGCTGGCTTTGCCTGTGTGGGGACCGCGCTCCATCCGGTCTGTGCCTCTGCCATTACGGCTGTTGCTATTAAAAGTCTGCTCAGGAGTCTCTTAGATGGGGCCCCTGATGATGCAGGTAGTGAAGAGTATAGAGCTCTTCTGCGTTGTGAGGAATTTGTTGCAGATGTTCTCTGCCTTGGATGATACCATTAGAATGTGTGGCAGGGCATCTGCCTTGTTGGTGGCGATACGCTGCTCGGTCTGGCTGCGCCAGTGGGCAGCTGACAGCGCTGCTAAGAAGGCTCTCACTGGGTTTACTTCAAGGGGCTGCACCTCTTTGGTGAACATCTGGACTTGTTTGCTAAGGGAGGCAAGTTACCTCAGTGTAGAAGGCAGCCCCGGTCCTTTCGGGGTTCAGGTGCCTTTTCTCCTTCCTTCAGGGGCTCCAGAATTGGACGGGGAGCTTCCTTTGCTGGAGCCTGTGGAGATTTGTGGGGCAGGGGCAGAGGACGTGGCCGCCCTGGCCCCCCCTGGGGTCACAAGACTAAATCCTCCCCCAAGCCCCCTCAGGCATGAAGGGGCGCCCTCACCTATCCGGGTGGGGGGACGGCTTCGGCTCTTGGCTCATGTCTGGAGGCTTCACGTCTCATACCGGTGGATTCAGGAGGTAGTGTCCTCCGGTTACAAGATAGTTTGCAGCCTGGCCGCCCCCAAGATTCTTCAAATCTCGGTTAGCTCAAAACCCCCTGTCAGCTCAGGGTCTGTCCCTGGCTGTCCAAGGCCTTCTGGAACTGGGTGTCATCTGCCGGGTGCCCTTGAGGGAAAGGGGCAAAGGCTATTATTCAAATCTTTTCATTGTTCCCAAAAAAGATGGGTCCATCAGACCCATCCTGGATTTGAAGCACCTCAACAAGTTTGTCAGATTCAGACACTTTCGCATGGAGACTCTTCGCTCAGCTGTGACTTCCTACGCCCAGGGGACTTCATGACTTCTGTAGACATCAAGGATGCTTACCTTCACGTACCTATCCAGGTCATCAGAGATTCCTCAGGTTCGCTCTGGAGGATCAGCACTACCAATTTGTGGCCTTACCCTTCGGTCTCACCTCGGCTCCCAGGGTATTCACCAAGGTGCTGGCAGGAGTGATGGCTCTGCTGAGATCTCAGGGAATTTGCATTCTTCCCTACTTGGACGACATGCTTATCGCTTCTCAGTCCTTCCATCAGGCAGAGCTGGACGCTCAGCGGGTGGTGTCCACACTGGAGTCATTCGGCTGGGTGATCAACCACCCCAAATCTTCCCTGTCTCCTTCCATGGTGAAGTCCATGATTCTGGATTCATCTCGGGTCAAGATCTTTCTTTCTCAGCAGAAGGTGGAGAGTCTTCAAGAGAAAGCTCAGCTCCTTCTGTCTGGTCCTCATCCATCCATCAGGCAGGGAATGCAGCTGGTGGGCCTGATGGTGTCCTGCTTCGAGGCGGTTCCATGTGCTCAGTTTCATATGAGGCCTCTTCAGCTTAACCTCTTGTCAGTATGGATCGGGACCCTGTGTCCTTGGATCAGGTGTTTGTCCTGTCCCCTCTGGTCAGGCGGTCTCTATCATGGTGGCTGGACTCCAGGAACCTGATGGGGGGCAGATCTTTCCTGGCCCCCTGCTGGAAGACTGACACCACGGACGCCAGTCTGACAGGTTGGGGGGGCTTTTGGAAGTCCCTGAAATTTCAGGGTCAGTGGGGCCCTTAGGAGGCCCATGCCCCTATCAACATCCTGGAACTGAGGGCGATCAGGTTGGTTCTCGCCCACTTAACCCCACACATGCGGGGTCGGGCTGTTCAGGTCCGCTCGGACAACCAGATGGCGGTTGCCTACATCAATCATCAGGGAGGGACCCGGAGCAAGAGGGCCCTCAAGGAAGTGTCCCTGATCCTGTCCTGGGCAGAGGAGAATGTTCCCTGCATCTCAGCTGTGTACATTCCGGGGGTGGAGAATCTGGAGGCAGACTCTCTGAGCAGGGGGACCTCTCGTCTGGGAGAATGGTCCCTCAGCAGCAGGGTGTTTCGCTCCCTGTGCCACCGCTGGGGTCAGACGGATGTGGATCTGTTTGCATCCCGCCACAATCACAAGCTTCCAATCTTTGTCTCTCTGTCCCAGGATCCTCTGACCTTGGCCATGGATGCCCTGGCAATGTCTTGGACGAGGTTCCAGCTCCTGTATGTGTTTCCCCTGTTTCCTCTGCTGGACAGGGTGCTGTGCAAGATTGCTCAGGAAGGGGTGGCAGCCATCCTGGTGGCCCCCTGTTGGCCAAGAAGAGTGTGGTTCGCAGACATCATGCAGTTGGCAGAAGATCAGTATGCCCTGCACCGGGTTCCAGATCTGCTCACTCAGGGGCACCTATGCCACCCCAATTTAGAAACGCTGGCTTTGACGGCCTGGCTGTTGAAACCTCCATCTTGAGGGTTGTAAATACCCTGATCAGGGCTAGAAAGAGGTCCTCTTCTTCCATCTACTACAGGGTTTGGCGTACTTACATTGACTGGTGCGAGTCTAACTCGCTTCCCTGTCGTGTGTTTTCTATTCCTAGGATTTTGGAGTTTCTCCAACATGGTTTGGATCTGGGTCTTCAGCTCATTACTCTGAAAGCTCATGTTTCTGCAAGACCTTTTTCCAGGGGGTTACTCACGTGCGTCCCCCACGTAAGCCTATGTTACCAGTCTGGGACTTGAACTTGGTCTTATCTGCCCTGCAGGGGTCTCCTTTTGAGCCCTTGCAAGGGGCCCCTTCGTCCATTCTTACGCTTAAGGTGGTCTTTTTGGTGGCTATCACTTCTGTTAGGCCTGTTTTTGAATTGGCGGCGCTTTCCATCAAGCCTCCTTATTTTGAGAGACACCAGGACAAGGTGGTGTTTCGTTTTAAGCCAGATTTTCTGCCTAAGGTTGTTTCTGCCTTTCATCTCAATCAGGACATTGTTTTGCCTTCTCTGTGTCCTAATCCTAGTAACCCTAAGGAGAGGGTTTTGCATTCTTTGGACGTAGTCAGAACTCTGAAGTTCTATTTGGTGGCTACTGAATCCTTCAGGAAGAAGCTCTTTTTGTGCCTACGTCAGGCTGTGATACAGGCCTACTCTGCTAAGGGGAAGGAGCCTCCCTTCCGCCTTACTGCTCACTCTACTCGTGCTATTGGTGCCTCTTGGGCTTTTCAGCACCAAGCTTCTGTTGAACAAGTTTGCAAGGCCGCTACTTGGTCTTCTGTTCATACCTTTTCTAAGTTTTACAAGGTTGATGTTAGGGCCTCAGCTGATGCTGCTTTTGGCCGCAAGGTTCTGCAGGCGGCAGTGGGTTAAACTGTCTGCTGTTACTTTTGGGGATCCCACCCTACCTTACGGACAATGCTATTGGATGTGCCAAGTGTAAGGATTATCTACTGGAACAGGACGTACTGTATACTTAGAATAATACAATTCTGTGATTACTCACCTGTAGAATTTGTATTATATGTATACAGCACGTCCTGTTCCACCCCACCCTTGTTATTTTTCTTAGTTACCTCTTTATGGTGATTGTTCAGTTTTTTGTAATTGTTATAGTTCTCCCAAGTCCATTTTAACTGCTTTTCAATACTGGGGAATTTGTGGGAGGTCCCTGGTATATATGGGGGCCGGGAGGAGCCACTTTTCTGTCTCTGCAGTCCAGCGCCATCTACTGGATGTATAACCCAAGTGTAAGGAATATCTCCAGGAACAGGACGTGCTGTATACATATAATACCAATTCTACAGGTGAGTAATCACAGAATTGTATTTTTACAGCAGAGTAATGCACCCCCTGGACAATTAACTTGCCATATGACATTTCTGCTTCTTGCTGGTGGTGCTGTAGCTCTGATGCCAGTTCAAGCCAGTAATACATGTAAGTAGGCCATAAAATGGCCATAAAGGCAAAACTACCAACTTTAGATCAGCAAGGAAGACCTAAAGCCCTGATAACTAGTGAAGAAAAAGGCCTGAGTTGCCTCCTCCAGCTGCTGATGCCACTCCTCATAGGGAAGCTTCAAAAGTTCCTGATTTGCCAATCTTGTTGTTCTCAGCTGGCAAGAACTTCTTGGAAAAGAAGGCACAGTGGTGGCACTTCCTGGTTGTTGGAGAACATTGGTAAAAGCACTGCACCCACTCCTTCCTCCAAGACCTCAATGTGCAGGTAGTTACTCACCCACTTAATGGGCCAGTTCAGGCAGACTTCCCATTTTGAAACCACCCCTTACCTTCACCCCGTGTACATGGCGCAAGGAGCTTCTAGTCCAGCTGATCATGCAGCCCAGGAAAGATGGTGGTGCACGGCAGGATAATGGGCACCACTGGATTACATCCGAGGTAAGTGTCTGTCTATCTTAGGTAAGAGTGGCAGGGTGGGGGTGTTTTCAAAGCGGGCATTCTGGCTGGACTGGCCCTTTAACTCCTGCATCACAGTCCCCAGGGAGGCCACAGGCAGAATAAAATTAATTTAATCAGGCTGCCAACATCCTTTTATAGCATATCTTGTTTCCAGTGACACTGTTAAATGGACCTTTCACTGCTGAGGGTTACAGAGAGTGAGGTGCTTTGTTTGCAGTGTCATAGCCTAATATAAGGAGATGAACCATGTAGAGAACTCCTGAGAGAGTGGGGACCAAACCAGATATCAGTACAGTGAAAAAGTGATAAGCCAAAATCTATCTCTATGCAATCAATCTATAATGGTTCCTGTGCTTCCAGTGTGTATAGTAAATGTAACCAGTGTGAAAGTGACTGTGCGAATGCAATAAACTGCAGAAATGTAATATCCAAAGACTATGGCCTCGATTCTATAAGAAAAATTCTGATGGTAGTAGAAAATTAGCTTTATGAGAAAAAAGCCTGAGAATGTCACTGTTGCTCAATCACCACATAGGAAGACAATGACAGACACACTTTTACTCCTAAGAAAAAGTAAAAAAAACTTTTTACTCCTTTTTGCACAGTAAAGAGTGCCATTGACTTTCATTGTTTTTTTTATATGGTGATTCAGTAACATTGACATTCTCAGGCTTTCTACTCAAAAGGTGAATTCTTTACTACTATTGTTTTTTTTTAACTCTCATTGAATCAAGGCCTTTGTGTATAAAGGTCCATCAAAGCAATTGTGTAATGGTGCAGTATTTGTGTACAAAAAAAAATCTTAGGTTAGTCTTACAGGTAATTGTATTTCTATGAGCTCTTCAGGATGGCCATTTGAGAGAAGGCTTCTCCTGGAGAGGAAGCACAAAACTGGGACAGTTTTAAAGCCCTACCCCTACCTCTCAATCCTCAGCATTCTCAGTAATGACTGGAACCCAAAGGACCTTTGGGGAGGGTAGCTAGGGTTGTCCTGAAGGACTTGTAGAACTACCATTACCGATAAGACTAACTGGGATTTTCTCCCTTCGTCCTTCAGGACGGCCACTTGAGAGGATAAACAAGTAATCTAGGTTAAGAGCGGGATACTGAAGGTCCTTCTTCCAAATGCCTGTTGGGAATCTGACAGGAGGTCCAGTCTATAGTACCTAAGAAAAGTTTTAGGAGAAGGCTATGTGGCTGCCTTGCAGATTTCTTCCAAGAAAGCCCCTGATCTTTCTGACCCGGAAGTGAAGACTTCCCTGCTGAAATATGCTGCAATGTAAGGAGGTGGTGTGTCCATGCATGTGTAGGCTATGGAGATGGCCTGTCTAATCCACCTGGCAATAGAAGACTTGGAGGTGGCCATCCTTCTATTTTTCCCAAAGAGCAAAAAGCCTGTCCGTCTTTCTCCATGTGTGTGTTTCTTCTAAGTAGAGCACCAGGACTCTCATCCTGCTGATTCTTCTTAAAGGATGGGAGATTAATGGCCTGAGATCTGTGAAAGGTAGTGGCAAGTTTGGCAGATTCAAGAGATCGGGTCTAAGGATGGTACAGAATGGTTCCCAAGTTGACCCTGCTGGCCGAGGTAATTGCTAGTAGGAAACTCATCTTTGAAGTTAGGATCTTATCTGACACTTCTGTAAGTGGGATAGATTGTAAAGAGTAAGCAGAACCAACCGTGTACTGGATAAGCACTTACATGCAAAATGCTTATACACTTATTCACTTGCTACAAACTGTAACAAACACATGATAGAATTAAAAAGCATTTATTCTTGAATTTTATAAACTGTCTTATGCCTCATTGAGAATGATTTTATACAGGGTGATTGAAACTACTCCTATTTGAAAAATATCACTCTCTAAACACATTAAAAGGGACAGACCCCTGAGGTCCAGAATATCAATCCCGTTTTTCTTGTCTTGCTCTCTTGGCCAGGACACTCAGTGCGATAAGCACCAGCCCTGGAACCAAATACCCCCCCCCCCCCCCCATAGTATCTACAGTAGGGAGCTGAGACCTCAAATATTCATGAAAATAGGAGCACACAACAACCCAAAGGTATTGTCATCATCCAATACAAAAACTGAAGAGACAGGACAAGAATGGGAACAAATGCTTAAAAGATATCTCACCATGCACCATTAGCACTAGGGGGACAAATTCACGTTACTAGAAAGAACACTTAAGAAAAAAAAAACTAAAGTGTATTGGAATATATTCTACCTCAAGAAATATTTAGAGGAAAATATAGTCCCACTAGGACTAAGAATATTACCCCAAGTAGAAGACATAGATCCCACATTTAGAGAAAAATGGGAGCAAAATTTAAAAAATTGCTCCCTTAACATGTTAACAGACCAACAGGAAGCCCTTCTAGGCAAGAGTGAGGAGCAATACTTAAGAATCTGTGAAGATCTTAACCAACATAAGTATTGGACCAGCTTTGAAACAAACAATGCCCGAATAAAGCAGAGGATCAAAACTCTCATAAAAGAAGTGTGGGAATTCAAAAATGGAAAACTGTTGAGGGACAGGCTAGCATACAAAGAACACAGGGCATACAAGTGGAAGCAAACACAGCCCACCAAACAGAACAGACAAAATAGGAATTTTGATCCTTACTCCTCACCATACTCCTCATCCAACAACTCCAAGAGGAAACCGGTCATAGAACAGCCAACACAAACAAAGGGATAAGAGAAATACCTTGTCCTCACCGGAATACCTACAGGAGGGACAGCCCTCCAGGGGGGAGCCTTTTTTAGGAATAGGAATAATTGGTATAGATCCAACCAGGAGCATAACGCAGCCCATCAAATAAGGGACATACACACAGGACGACATATGAATCTGAAACAAAAACAAAATAGGATGAATACAAACACAAATGAGAGTAAACACCATATAATCAATTTAGCAAATATTCCGTTTACAAAACATCAAACACAGGTACTCCAGAATTTTTGTCCAGACACAAACCTTAATAAATTTGAACTAATAAAAGACCTAAATCTGTACACCAGAAAAATTCTACTTAAATACCAAGAAAAAGAGAAACCTGAGAACAGAATAACTCTTACACAAGGAGATAGCACCAGTCTAGAAATCCTACAGAATATTCACGAAACCCTCCACATATTTCCCACCATTAAACACATTAAATTATGGTGGATATACAGTATGCACTCCACACCAAAAGATAGTTTGCATTTAAAATATATTTATATAGTAAGTTGACACAGGTAAATACATGATAATAGGTAATGCCACAATATGTTAAACTTCACAATTTAGGCTATGTACAAAAGGATACTGTTGTATAGGATGGGGTACAATCTCCAGGATCGTGGATCTCCTCAAAAAGAAAAGATAGCATGTAACTCTAACATACGAATTTATCTGTCTATAGAACTGCTATAGTGAAATAAACCGTATTCACCATTGTGGTCTATGAGGAGTTCCAATATTGGTCCTGAGGAGTGAGGAAGGAGGGGTGGAGAGGTGACTGGCCAGGATGAGTTAAGAACAACAATAATATACAGTAATATGGGTTTAAAGAAATAACAGTGATTTCCTGGTCAGTCTAACCTTCATCCTCCCAGAGAAATATAAGATATCACAAGATGCATCTTAACAGGTTAAATCATGACGCTCATCATTGTAAGTATGACAGTACAATGACATAACAATTACCACAATGTGGAGACAAATGATCGCAAGAACCTGTATCACTGAATTTAAACATGCCTGGGATAAGCACACATCTATCCTAAGATAAAGAGTACATACAGTATACACATAAGGGCAGACTAGATGGACCGTATGGTCTCCTTCTGCCGTCAACCGTCTATGTTTCTATGTATGTTTCTAAGTATGTCACACCCCGCTTCAAGACATTCATTACACTTGTGTATACTGACCTGTAGATGGCGATCTTGCAGAGATAACAAAAAAGGTCAGACCCTCCCGGCCCATAAATAAAGTCAAAAGATGTCTCCTCCTTGCAGGTAGCTGGGATGACTCCCGGCCACTTTTTTTCTTCTAGTTCTGCCCGGATCCCCTTGTTTAATATTCCCTGCCTCCCAGCCTAGGCTGCTGGTCCGGGCAAAGGTAGTTGACACCCCTGGTGCTTAGGAGCCGTGAGACCCCATAACAAGGGGTAGGCGGCTATCCGGGTTGGTGATCCCGGTTTGGGATGCCCCGTCCCTTGGCCTTTCCCTGGCATGGATTCCCCCTCTCCCAGGTACCCTTAGAGGGGGGGGGGGGGTCCCTTATGGATTCCTGTTTTCATGTGTGTGTATGTGTGTTTACTTGTGTGTGTTTTACTTCACTGTCATGGCGCCGGAGGTCCCGCGGCGCCGACGCGCTCAGAGTGCTACCCGCAATGGTGGCGGCGGCGAGCCCATGAGGGCTTCTTCTCCTCCGGATGGGGGCTTTCACGTCCCGGCTTCTGGCCGGGAGGGACGCGCGAACCGCACTGGTCCGCCCACCCTCCTCCTACTACACACTGCGCGCCGTTACCTGCGGTACCGAAGGGGCCTGATGGCCATCACTGTCATTTGTCATTTGCTTCTATTCATTTGCATGGTCTGAGTGTGTGTTTGTGTTCCAGGTGGACCATTGATCATATTAAAGGGGGGTTCTCCCGGTCCAGGTCCCTGGTTAATATTTAGCTGGCCTAAAATCCTCCCACTCGGGGCCTAAAGGGGCATCCCGGGTGGCATAATATTATATATATATAGTACAAAAAATCACCATATGGAGGCTTCCCCGGATACTGGGCTTGTGCCCCCCTCGGGGCAATCCAGGCTGTTTGGGGTGTGGGGTATCCCTTTTGGGGGATGATGTATTTCTATGTGTACCCCGGTCCAGGTCCCTGGTTAATATTTATCTGGCCTAAAATCCTCCCACTCGGGGCCTAAAGGGGCATCCCGGGTGGCATAATTGCATAATTCCCAAAAATATAAAGAGCATTGTACACATTTAATTGTATATATTATATATATAGTACAAAAAAATCACCATATGGAGGCTTCCCCGGATACTGGGCTGGTGCCCCCCTCAGGGCAATCCAGGCTGTGTTTGGGGTGTGGGGTATCCCTTTTGGGGGATGATGTATTCTATGTGTACCCTGTGCGCAGCGGACTATTGCGCGGCAGACCGGATCTCAGGCGTCCTGCTCCGCCGGTCTCCTCCCCGTCTTCCCCTCGCCTGACACGTGCGTGCGATGTGGTCATTAGCGGGGAGTCGCAATCTGAGGTGTATGCCAGATTGGCCAAGCTTGAAAAATTGTTTTCCAGTGCCGTCGCCAAAAAGGCCACGGCAAAGAGGAAACATTTGTATTCGGCTGCGCAGGCCTTTGATAGGGAGGACTTTGACTCCCTGGATTGGTCTGATTGCTCCCCGCGTGAGGAAGGGGAGCTGTATAAGGGGTCTGATGACTCCGACGATCAGCAGTTTGTGGGCGCTGATGCCGAGCAGGGCCAGGGTAATTCCTCGGACACATCCAGGGTCCTGGCTCAGGTGTTTGAGGTCCTGGCTATTTCTTCCCCCGATGCGGCTCCTCTGCTGAATGGGGAGTTCTTTGAAGAGACGAAGCCCCGCTTGGAATTTCCTTATCAAAAGCATTTTGATGGTATCATTCGCAAGGAATGGGAGAGGCCGATGCGGCTTCCGGGTGTCCCACCGGGTTGGGACAAGAAATATCCCTTTCCGGGGGACGCAGTGAAGCACTGGTCTTCTCCCCCCGAGGTGGATGCTCCCTGTTTTGGGGTTGTCCAGCTCCTCAGTCCTCCATTCTCCGGAATGCACTACCCTCAAGGATGGTGAGGATAAACGCATTGACCAGATGGCTTGTCATGGTTTTGCCAGTGTTGAATCGCCTTGCGGCCGGTTTGTGCTTCTGCGCTTGTACTGGTTGCTGCCAGGTCGGTCGTTAGAGGATTGTTGACCTCGTCCGGGCTTGACCCGGCTAGTGAGGAGTTTGCTGACCTTAAGCGCTGTGAGTTATTCTTATCCTTTGTACTGTCCACCCTGGACGACACTTTGGTGATGTGTAGCAGAGCTGCGGCTCTGCTTTTGGCTATCCGCCGGTCAGTTTGGTTACGCCAGTGGGCGGCTGACTTTGTGTCCAAAAAGTCGCTCACGCCCCTTCCCTTTGTGGGGTTGCGGCTCTTTGGAGAAAAATTGGATTAGGTGGCAAAGGGAGGTAAGTTACCTCAGCGTAAGAAGCAGCATCACCCCTTTCGGGGGGCGGCTTCCTTCTCTCAGTCCTTTCGTGGGGCTAGAGTCGGCAGGGGTTCGGCTTTCCCCTCGTCCAGAAGTGATTCCTGGACCAGGGGCAGGGGTCGGGCCCGTCCAGGACACAGTTGGGGCTCCAAGCCTAGAGTCGCTGCCAAGCCGGCTCAGCAATGAGGGGGCGCCCTCACCCTTGCGGGTGGGGGGACGGCTGCTACTCTTCTCCCAGGTTTGGGTTCAAGAGGTCTCGGACATGTGGATTCAGGAAGTGGTGTCTTCCGGTTACAAGCTGGAGTTCGAGTTCCGGTCCCCTCCCAGATTCTTCAGTTCTTGGGTGCCGTCAGATCCTCTGGCCGCTCAGGGGCTTCGGGTGGCAGTAGCAAGTCTCTTGGACATGGCTGTCATCTGCCCGGTGCCCAACTCAGACCGGGGCCTGGGCTTCTATTCCAATTTGTTCACGGTGCCCAAGAAGGACGGATCCGTTCGTCCCATTCTGGATCTGAAGCTGTTCAACAGGTTTGTTCGTCCCCGGAAGTTCCGTATGGAAACTCTGCGCTCAGCCATCCACTCACTTCGTCAGGGGACTTCATGACATCCATAGACATCAAAGATGCTTACCTGCATATTCCAATATTTCCGGCACACCAGAGATTCCTCAGGTTTGTCGTGGACAATCGACATATTCTTGGTGTGCCACACACCCCGCTTCACCTTTAATATTCTTCACTATTGGGTTAACTCACCGCCAGGTGACGCTGTGCAGAGAGGAAGTCTTGTAACGAGCCCCCTTCCGGCCTATATATACCTGGTACCTCCCATTTATTACCAGTATTTTTCTCTCTGCTTGACGACAAGACAGAAGATTGAAGTCTCCTGCTTACAGGTAGCCGGGGTCTTACCCCGGCACCCCCTTTTGGTCTATTTCTGCCTGGTTTTGATTGTTTATACCTTTATGGTGGATTGGAAGCCTCCCAGCCTAGGCTGCTCACTGGGCAATTGGTAGACGGCACTATAGGTGCCTAGGAGCTTATCTCCTCCGCTCGACCCCCTCTTTTGGGGGCAATGCGGCTATCCGGCATGGTGATCCGGAAATGGGATGCCCCTGTCCCGAGGGTCCCCTTAGCCCCTTACTCTCCCGTTACGGTCCCTTCTCCCTTCACTATGGGGGGGGGGGGGGGTTAGAGGGTTGTGTATTGTGTGTGTATTTCACTGTATGACTTTTTGTAACGTGTGTTTTACTTTTATGCACTTAGCAGACTGCACCGCAAGTGTGCACTCGGTCTGATTGTTCCTCTTAAAGAGCTTTCCTCGGGCAGGTCTTTTAGATAAGTACTGGCCGGCTTGGCCAGTGTTTAGGTCAGCTTTAGGGGGCAGCTGGGGCGGGCCGCGCTGTTGCAGGCTGGCTTGCTGCCTGAGCCTTTGCTATAGCACAGCCTCCCTCCCCCCTCCCCCGCTGGTCTCCTTGCCGTTCGGCCGCCGCATTGTCGGCGTCGGCTGCACTGATTCTTCCCTTCCCTCCCCCCTCCTCCTGCCTTTGTGTTCTTGGTCCCGTTGTAGTGGCTCATCTGGTAGTAATCCCTTGATGAATGGGCGCACTGATCGGGCTTGAGGGGGGCGGGCTCCGGTGACGTGGAAACGGGGGTGTGGCATCGGCGGCAGCGTCATGTGACCGGCCCCAGCCTCACTTCCTTCCTTCCTGGCTTAAAGGAAGTCACGTGGGGGGGGGGGGGGCTCGCTGCCGCACATGGGTTTATTTACCTTTCTGGCTCCTACTGCTATTGCTGCTGCTGGCTGCTGCGTCGTCCATGCTGTTGCTGCGGCCGCTCTCGGTTCTTTGCAGGTAAGCGCGGCCCCACCTTGTGTGGGGCCGTTGAGTGTCATTTAAAATCTATAATGTTTATAGTGTTTTAGACATAGGGGGGAGAGATCTATAGGGGGATTCATCATGATTGAGGGCAAGGGTTTTTTCCTTTGCTTATTTAAGGGCACCTTGGTGCCATGCATAAGTACGTTTGCATGTTGCCACATGTTTGGGGATCTGACTGTTGGTTTTTTCTTCCCCTACAGATCCCGGGAATCCCTGATTAAAGCGGCCTCCCGGCTCTATATTACTTGGCTAGTCTTTGTTTTTAAAAAAAAAAAAAAAAAAAAAGAAAGGAAAATTGGGACATTTATATATATATATATTGACATATTTAAAAAAAAAAAAAAATATATATATATAATCTATATTTATATATAGATTATTAAGGGGATCTTCTTTTTGAATTAAATCCTCCCTTCCGGGACATTTACAATAAGGGGGCATCCCGGGTGGCTTATGCTTTAAAACCCAAAAGAATTGCGAATACCATAAATCACCATATGGAGGCTTCCGTTATTACCGGAAATGGTTCTTCTGGGCCATCTAGGGGGTGCGCAAGATGTGGGACTCCGCTCCCAGCTGATGATGTCTTTGTATGCATTCCTTGTGCAAGGCAGAGTATTGCGCGTCAGTCCGTCGCTCCGGCTGCTGGCCCGTCGCAACTTCCATCATCTCCTACCTCTCCCTCCCTGTTCCGGACCCCGCATGACACTGTCAAGAGTGGGGATTCGCAATCCGAGGTGGCGGCGCGGTTGGCCAGCCTCGGGAAAATAGTGCCCGTTAAAGCAGGGTCAAAAGCCACTGCAAAACGGAAGCACCTGACTCCGATACCTTCGGCTTCACAGGATGAGGTATGTGAGCCTGTGGAATGGTCCGATGGCTCCCCGGACGAGGGAGAATTCCTGTTGGAGTCAGATGAGCCTGCAGATCAGCTTGAGGCTGATGCTATTGGCGATTGGTCGGCGGGGGTTTCCCTTGACACCCCCTCCATTCTGGCTCAAATGTTTGAAATTCTGAATTTAGATCCGCCTGAGGCTGTCACCCTGCCAAGGTGCCAGTTGTTTAAAGAGCCTCAGCCGCGTTGGGTTTTTCCCAGACAACACCACTTTGAGAGGGTGATCCTTAAGGAATGGGAACATCCCACACGGTTATCTGGAATCCCTTCCAGTTGGGAAAAGCGTTATCCTTTTCCGCCAGAATTGGTTAAGCTTTGGTCCGTCCCTCCTGACATCGATACCCCTGTGCTAGGGCTCTCCAGCACGGCTATGGTACAGTCTGCTGAGACCACTGTCCCTAAAGATGGGGAGGATCGTCGGATTGACCAGTACGCTCGCCATGGTTTTATTTATGCTGGGTCAACGATGCGCCCGGTGTGTGCTTCGGCCCTTCTTCTATTGGCGGTTAGGTCTGTAATTCAGGAGCTGTATGGGGATCTCGATCCCACTTGTAAAGAGTTTACTGCGCTCAAGCAGTGTGAATCTTTTGTTTCCTATGTTCTATCCGCTCAGGACGATGCGCTGGCTATGAGTAGCAAGACAGCTGCAATTCTGGTGGCTATTCGTCGGTCAGTATGGCTGCGTCAGTGGTCGGCGGACTCAGCTTCTAAAAAGGTGCTCACAGCTCTCCCCTTTTTGGGCTTGCGTCTGTTTGGTGAGAAAATTGATTCAGTCGCAAAGGGTGGTAAGATGCCACAACGCAAGAGGCCTCGTCGTCCCTTTAAGGGGGCAAGTTCTGGTAGGCCTTCATTTCGGGGATTCAGAGCGGGTAGGGGGGCTTCCTTTCCTGCTACCAGAGGTGCAGGTTGGACTCGGGGGGAGGGGCCGTGGCCGTCCCGCTCAGTCCTGGGGCACCAAGCCCAAACCTGCTGGTAAACCCGCTCAGCAATGAGGGGCTGCCCTCACCCGTGCGGGTGGGGGGACGATTACGACACTTCTCCCAGGTTTGGGACCAGGAGATTCCGGACAGATGGATCCGGGAGGTAGTGTCGTCCGGTTACAAACTAGAATTCGACTCTCGCCCTCCTTCACGGTTCTTTCGGTCTCGGGTGCCCATCGATCCTTTGGCCGCACAGGGGCTCCTGGCGTCGGTAAAGAATCTGTTAGCGATGGCGGTCATCTGGCCGGTACCGCGCTTAGAGATGGGCCTCGGGTTTTATTCCAATCTTTTCGCAGTCCCCAAGAAGGACGGGTCAGTCCGTCCCGTCCTGGACCTGAAATTACTCAACAGGTTCATCCGTGTTCGGAAGTTTCGCATGGAAACCTTGCGTACGGCCGTCGGTTCCCTTCGGCAAGGGGACTTCATGACGTCCATAGACGCTCATCAACGTTTTCTTCGATTCGTGATGGAAAATCAGCATTATCAATTCGTGGCACTTCCGTTTGGCCTTACCTCAGCTCCAAGAGTGTTCACCAAGGTGCTGGCAGGGGTCATGGCCATTTTCAGATCTCGGGGGAATTCGTGTCGTAGCTTATTTGGACGACCTTCTCATCATGGCTCCGTCTCTCAATCAATCGGAGACAGACACCAGGTTGGTGGTCTCCATGCTGGAAAGCTTTGGTTGGGTGATCAACTTCCCCAAGTCCTCCCTCGCTCCGGCCAGGGTGGTGTCCTTTCTGGGGATGCAGTTGGACTCTCTTCAACACAGAGTGTTTCTCCCCCAGTCCAAAATTCATCTGATTCAGGAGTTGGCTCGGGTCCTACTTTCCGATCCTCGGCCGTCCATCCGTCTGGGGATGAGGCTGATAGGGTTGATGGTCGCCTCTTTCGAGGCAGTTCCTTTTGCTCAATTTCACACGAGGACGCTCCAGCTTTATCTGTTGGCGTCCTGGGACCGGCAGCCTCGGTCTCTGGATCAGCCCTTCCAGTTGTCCTCCCGGGTCCGGCAGTCCCTCCAGTGGTGGTTGGTCTCGACCAATCTTGTGAAGGGCAGGTCTTTCCTGAACCCTCTTTGGGAAATTGTCACCACGAACCCCAGTCTGTCGGGTTGGGGCGGATTCTGGAAGGAGCTGCAGTTCCAGGGGCAGTGGGGACCTCAAGAGGTCCACTTGCCCATCAATATTCTGGAACTGAGAGCCATCCGTCGGGTGCTTGCTCTCCTGACTCAGCACGTTCTGGGACTTCCGGTCCAGGTGCGTTCAGACAATCGAACAGCGGTTGCTTACATCAATCATCAGGGAGGGACTCGCAGTCTGAGTGCTCTCAGAGAGGTGTCCCTGATCCTGACCTGGGCAGAGGCCCATGTTCCTTGTCTCTCGGCGGTATACATTCCAGGAGTGGAGAACCAGGAAGCGGACCGGTTGAGCAGGGGCTCTCCCCGTCTGGGAGAATGGGCTCTCCATCCTCGGGTGTTTCGCTCACTGTGTCTCCGATGGGGGACACCAGAGGTGGACCTGTTTGCCTCTCGTCACAATCACAGGCTCCCGAACTTCGTGTCGCTCTCCCAGGATCCTCTGGCTCTGGCAGTGGACGCCATGTCCCTGAGCTGGGGGGATCTGGGATTTCTATACCTGTTTCCTCCGATACCCATGCTGGGCAGGGTGCTTCGGAAGTTGGCTCTGGAAAAGGTGTCCGCCGTTCTCGTGGCCCCAAAGTGGCCAAGGCAAGTGTGGTTCGCAGACATCGTTCGGCTGGCAGTGGACCAGTTCGTCCTGCCTCTTCGGCCCGATCTGCTCACTCAGGGTCGGCGCTGGGTTTGACGGCCTGGCTGCTGAAACCTCCATCTTGAAGGAGGAGGGGCTTTCTGACTCATTTGTCAAGACTCTGATCAGTGCCCGGAAGAGATCTTCTTCGATCATCTACTATAGGACTTGGAAAGCCTACATCACTTGGTGTGAGATGAGATCTTTTCCTTGTAGGGTCTTTTCGGTCTCCAGGATTCTGGAGTTTTTACAATCTGGGCTGGACTCTGGTCTTCAGCTAAGTACGTTGAAAGGGCAAGTTTCTGCCTTATCTATCTTTTTTCAGAAGCGTGTTGCGCTTCAGCCTTTAGTTAAAACTTTTTTCCAGGGGGTTACGCATGTGCGGCCTCCCAGGAAACCATTACTCCCGGTTTGGGATTTGAGTTTGGTTCTTTCTGCTCTTCAGGCTCCTCCTTTTGAGCCTTTGCAAGATATTGCTTTGTCTACCCTGACTCAGAAGATTGTCTTCTTGGTAGCGATCACTTCGGTCCGGCGTGTCTCGGAATTGGCGGCCTTGTCTATCCAGGCGCCTTACTTTGAGAGGCATCAGGATAAAGTGGTCTTTCGGTTCAAGCCAGACTTTCTTCCTAAGGTTGTTTCTGCTTTTCATTTGAACCAAGATATTGTTCTTCCCTCCTTGTGTCCTAATCCTAAGAATGACAAAGAGAGGGTTTTGCATTGTTTGGATGTAGTACGCTGTGTTAAGTACTACTTGATTATCACGTCTCCTTTTCGTAAGACGGATTCCTTTTTTGTTGTGCCCTATGGGCCTAAGAAGGGTTTGGCACCAGCCAAATCTGCCATTAGCAAGTGGATACGTCAGGCCGTTACTGCGGCCTATTCTGCTAAGGGGAAAGTTCCCCCTTTTCGTATCACTGCTCATTCTACTCGCGCCATTGGGGCGTCTTGGGCTTTTCAGCACCAAGCTTCTGTTGAGCAAGTTTGTAAGGCCGCCACTTGGTCTTCTGTTCATACTTTTTCTAAGTTTTACAAAGTTGATGTGCGGGCCTCAGCGGATGCTGTTTTTGGCCGCAAAGTTCTGCAGACTGCAGTCATTTAAGTTATGCTTCACCTGGCCTTGAGATGCCCATCCCTTGTGGACACTGCTTTTGGATGTCCCAATAGTGAAGAATATTAAAGGTGAAGCGGGGTGTGTGGCACACCAAGAATAATACCATTTTGTGAGTACTCACCTGAAAAATGGGTATTGTTGGTGTGCCACACACCCCGCTTCACTCTCACCCTTTTCGGTATTCTGAATCCTTTATATGGTGAAGCTTTTATTTATATTGATTTATTTTGAGGTTACCGTTAAAATACTGGTACCTTGTCTTTCTGCTTTTTAATATACTGGTGATAAATGGGAGGTACCAGGTATATATAGGCCGGAAGGGGGCTCGTTACAAGACTTCCTCTCTGCACAGCGTCACCTGGCGGTGAGTTAACCCAATAGTGAAGAATATTAAAGGTGAAGCGGGGTGTGTGGCACACCAACAATACCCATTTTTCAGGTGAGTACTCACAAAATGGTATTGTTCAGTTTGTGGCTCTTCCGTTTGGCCTTACCTCGGCTCCAAGGGTTTTTACCAGGCAGGAGTGATGGCCATCCTCAGAGCCAGGGGTATCCACATCGTGCCCTATCTGGACGATCTTCTCATCATGGCGTCTTCCTTCAGTCAGGCGCAGCTGGATACCAGGAATGTGGTGTCCACTCTGGAGAGTTTCGGTTGAGTGATCAACTATCCCAAGTCCTGCCTCACTCCCTCCAGGGTGGTGGAGTTCCTGGGAATGTCGCTGGATACTTCTCAGGCCAGGGTGTTTCTCCCCCGGGCCAAGGTTCTTCTGATTCAGGAATTGACTCAGCGTCTTCTATCCATTCCCTGTCCGTCCATCCGGCTAGGGATGTGACTTGTGGGATTGATGGTGGCGTCGTTCAAGGCAGTTCCCTTTGCCCAGTTTCACACAAGGACGCTCCAGCTCCATCTCTTGGCAGCCTGGGACGGGTCCCCGCTGTCATTGGATCAGTCCTTTCTGATGTTTCCCCCAGGTGCGGCGTTCCCTTCGGTGGTGGCTTAAACCAAGCAATCTGACAAGGGGCAGGTCCTTTCTGACCCCTCGTTGGGAGCCGGTCACCATGGATGCCAGCCTGTCAGGTTGGGGGGGATTTTGGAAGGATCTTCAGTTTCAGGGACTGTGGGGGCCTCTGGAGGCTCACGATCCCATCAGTGTTCTGGAGTTGAGAGCCATCAGGCTGGTTCTGGCTCACTTGACTCATCAGTTGCGGGGCCTACCGGTACAAGTTCGGTCGGACAATCGGACGGCGGTCGCCTACATCAATCACCAGGGAGGGACTCGCAGCAGGCGTGCCCTCAGGGAAGTGTCCTTGATCCTTGCCTGGGCAGAGAGCAATGTCCCATGCATCTCGGCGGTGTACATTCCCGGAGTGGAGAACACGGAGGCGGACTCCCTGAGCAGGGGGGTCATCTCGCTGGGGGGGAATGGTCGCTCTGCCCCAAGGTGTTTCGGTCGCTTTGCCACCGGTGGGGGTCTCCGGAGGTTGACCTCTTTGCCTCTCGTCACAGTCACAAGCTTCCGCCATTTGTGTCGCTCTCGTGGGATCCACTGGCTCTGGCAGTGGATGCCATGTCTCTGAACTGGAGGGATCTGGGGTTTCTGTACTTGTTCCCTCAGTTTCCCATGGTGGGCAGAGTGGTGCGCAAGCTGGCCCTAGAGGGCGCGTCAGCAATCCTGGTGGCTCCAAGGTGGCCAAGACAGGTTTGGTTCGCAGACGTGGTAAGGTTGGCGGAGGATCAGTTAGACCTGCCCCTTCTGCCGGATCTGCTCACTCAGGGGCCACTGCTCTACCCCGATTTACCAACGCTGGCTTTGACGGCGTGGTTGCTGAAACCTCCATCTTGAGGGAGGAAGGTCTTTCTGATGCTGTCATTCAGACTCTGGTTAGGGCTAGGAAGCAGTCTTCCTCTGCCATCTATTATAGGATTTGGAGGTCTTATATTGATTGGTGTGAGGTCAGGGCCTTGCCTTCAGGGCATTCTCTATCCCTAGGGTTTTGGAATTTCTGCAACATGGTCTGGACCAAGGGTTGCAGCTTAGTACGCTGAAGGGGCAGGTTTCTGCCCTGGCGGTTTCCTTTCAAAAGTCTTTTGCCCTTCATCCTCTGGTTAAGACCTTTTTCCAGGGGGTTACGCATGTGCGGCCTCCTAGGAAGCCTTTGCTCCCAGTTTGGGATTTGAATTTGGTTTTGTCTGCCTTGCAGGGGCCTCCTTTTGAACCTTTGCAGGATATTGCACTTTCTACGCTTACTCAGAAGGTTGTTTTTCTGGTTGCCATCACCTCCGTTCGACGTGTTTCGGAGTTGGCAGCCTTGTCTATTAAGGCTCCTCACTTTGAGAGGCATCAGGACAAGGTTGTTTTCCGCTTCAAACCAGATTTCCTTCCTAAGGTGGTCTCTGCTTTTCATTTGAATCAAGATATTGTTCTTCCCTCCTTATGTCCTAAGCCCAACAATGACAAGGAGAGGGTTTTGCATTCTTTGGATGTGGTTCGCTGTGTGAAGTACTATTTGGTGGCTACTTCTCCTTTTCGTAGGACTGACGCCCTTTTTGTGGTGCCCTCTGGGCCTAGGAAGGGTTTGGCTCCTGCCAAGTCTTCCATTAGTAAATGGATTCGCCAGGCCATTGTTGGGGCCTATTCTGCCAAGGGGAAGGTTCCCCCTTTTCGTGTTACTGCTCATTCTACTCATGCTGTTGGGGCGTCCTGGGCCTTCCAGCACCAGGCTTCTGTTGAGCAGGTTTGTAAGGCTGCTACTTGGTCTTCTGTTCACACTTTTTCCAAGTTTTACCAGGTTGAAGTTCGGGCCTCAGCGGATGCTGTTTTTGGCCGCAAAAAAAGTTCTGCAAGCTGCAGTGGTTTAAGTTTGTGCCTTGTTTTTTTGGATCCCCGCCCTTTATGGACACTGCTATTGGATGTCCCAAGTGTAATGAATGTCTTGAAACGGGGGTGTGTGACATACTTAGAATAATACCATTTTGTGAATACTCACCTGTAAAATGGGTATTATAAGTATGTCACACACCCCGCTTCACCCTGCCCCTTTGTATTCTGGATCCTTTATATGGTGAACCTTTGTTAGTTTTAATTGGCTTTCCTGGTCCCTTGATCTTACTGCTATCTTTATACTGGGTAATGAGTGAGAGGTCCCAGGTATTTATGGGCCGGGAGGGTCTGACCTTTTTTTGTTATCTTTGCAAGATCGCCATCTACAGGTCAGTATACCCAAGTGTAATGAATGTCTTGAAGCGGGGTGTGTGACATACTTATAATACCCATTTTACAGGTGAGTATTCACAAAATGGTATTTTCGGAACCCTCTGGTTCCTTTGTCAAGGCTGCTATAAGTGTGAAATAACAGACAACCTGTTTATGCACCTGTACCTTCTCCCCCCTGGCCGGCCAGTGTGACGCTTCCGGGAGCGCTCGGAGAGCGCTTTTCGGAACGTCACTTCCGGGGGCGAGGTCCCGGCCTGCGTCAGATCCGGGGCAAGATGGCAGTACGTGATTCTGCCATCCACCCTCAGTCGGCGCAGGCGCGCGGGGCCACGCACGTTGGTGCTGCTTTTTATGTCATACAACTTTATTGATTACACGCAAAATAGAGAAAGGTGTCTATCTTCAGTGCGGTTTGTCTGATAGATGCAAAAATCTTGTAGCAGCTTGGGGGATTCGTCTTGAGAGGAGAGGACATTTTTTTATGCTAAAAAGGATTAAAAAATATATGATTAAAAAATTTTTTTTGCAGTCAGCCTCCTATTGCCAACTACAGTATTATCCAGTAAGTTATATCATGAAACTCGGTAATGGGGCTAAGTCTTCCATATCCTTCATTGACAGTAGTCTTTACTCAGACAATGCAGGGTAATGTGGATAGGAAATATATACAAGAGTCATCATAGTATTGGGGGATCATATGTTCTCCATATTGTATAGAATGCGTTGTATATCAGGTTAGAACAAGATATGAGGAGTTCTATTATATCATGGTGCTTAAAAGCTAGTGAATGGACAGGCAAGTATCATTGTGCATTTAAACCAGTATGACCCAATGTTTATCCTATTAGTATATGGATCCCCAATTGAAAAAATGAAAGAGTGGCTGTCTCAGAGTAGAGTAAAATGCTACAAAGGACATCAATAATTTACCTTCCATTTCTAATGGGAGTATATTGATCGCTGGAGATATCCCGAGAAGACTTATCAGAGGGGGTTGCATCCAGTGCGTGGAACCGACAGTGCATATAATCTGGGGCATCTTAATGAAGTGGGCACATTGAATTTCTAGTCCTCAGCTACCCATCCATTCCAAGATAGGATTACTACCAATTTAGAGAAATGGTGCATAATCAGTTTCTTCATTAAGGCCCCTGGGTGACTGAGTCTGTAATGCATGTATCCAGAAGAGTTCCCGTCTTAGCAGGGCCAGATTTCTATCGCCCCCTCTAGAGAGTGGTTTTACTTGTTCTATCGCTTGAAAGCGTAATTGTGCCACCTGGTGACCCGCCTCCAAGAAGTGCCTCGTAATAGGCGAGTCTAAATCGGATCTACATATGGAACTGCGGTGTTCACTAATGCGTACTCGAACTCCTCTGGTGGTTTTACCTACATAGGCGAGGCCACATGGGCACTTGATCAGATAGATCACAAAGTTAGTGCTACAGTTGAGAAAAGTCTTAATGGGAAATAGTTTGCCCTTATGGGGATGGGAGAAGTTGCTGCTTTTAATGACAAAACTGCACTGAGCACAGTGCCCACATGAATGCATCCCTTTTATGGGAGGTAGGGAAGTGAGCCATAAAAAGCAGCACCGACGTGCGTGGCCCCGCGCGCCTGCGCCGACTGAGGGTGGATGGCAGAATCACGTACTGCCATCCTGCTCCAGATTTGACGCAGGCCGGGACCTCGCCGCCGGATGTGACGTTCCGGAAAGCGCTCTCCGAGCGCTCCCGGAAGCGTCACACTGGCCGGTCAGGGGGGAGAATGTACAGGTACATAAACAGGTTGTCTGTTATTTCACACTTATCGCAGCCTTGACAAAGGAACCAGTGGGTTCCGAAACGTAGGCTACAGGTTCTTGCGATCATTTGTCTCCACACTTGTGGTAATTGTTATGTCATTGTACTGTCATACTTATAATGATGCGCGTCATGATTTAACCTGTTAAGATGCATCTTGTGATATCTTATATTTCTCTGGGAGGATGAAGGTTAGACTGACCAGGAAATCACTGTTATTGCTTTATACCCATATTACTGTATATTATTGTTGTTCTTAACTCATCCTGGCCAGTCACCTCTCCACCCCTCCTTCCTCACTCCTCAAGACCAATATTGGAACTCCTCATAGACCACAATGGTGAATACTGTTTATTTCACTATAGCCGTTCTATAGACAGATATATTCATATGTTAGAGTTACATGCTATCTTTTTCTGAGGAGATCCACGATCCTGGAGATTGTACCCCATCCTATACAACAGTATCCTTTTGTACATAGCCTAAATTGTGAAGTTTAACATATTGTGGCATTACCTATTTTCATATATTTACCTGTGTCAACTTACTATATAAATATATTTTAAATGCAAACTATCTTTTGGTGTGGAGTGCATATATCCGCCATAATTTAATGAACTTGTCCAATTAGGGTGTAAGGTGGAGGATACAACCTGGATATATATTTTGTACCCCGTATGATCTTCTTTTTTCTTGATGTCTTAGTATTATAAGGTGTGCTCAGACCCAGACTATTTTAATCCACCATTAAACACAAACGCAACATCGTAAAGACCTTTGTTAACATAACCACACAAGAAATAGAAAACATTACAATGCAAAAGGCATCAGACCGAAACATATATCATCTGAGCAAAAGAAAGCCGTCAGAGAACTAGAACAGAACTCAAAGACTAAGGAGGGAGCTGTGGTCAGAATTGGTGTGATATATAGGCCCCCTGGACAATCTGAGGATCTAGATAACCTGTTAATAGATGAAATCAGTGGAATGGCAGAGAAGGGGGACGTTGTAATTACAGGTGACTTCAACATGCCTGATGTGGACTGGAATATCCCAAGTGCATCGGCATGCAAGAGCAGGACTATATTAGAGGCACTTAATGGAGTGTCTCTAAAACAACTTGTGACATTGCCAACTAGAGGAGATAACATTCTGGACTTAGTTCTGACCAATGGGGATCTGGTGTCCGAGGTCAGGGTTGAAGAAAATCTGGGTTCCAGTGACCATCAATGCTTATGGTTCAGAATAAAAACAGACATTGTGCAATCACACACCAGAACCAAAGTGCTTGACTTTAGGAAGACAAACTTCAAGGAAATGGCGGAGTATGTAGAAAGAAAATTAGGTGAGTGGAACAGAGTAGCAGAAGTGAGTGCCCAGTGGTCACTATTAAAAATGGCCATCTTAAAGGCAACTAAGCAATATGTGAAACAAACTAGCAAGAATAAAAGGAAGAAGAAACCATTATGGTTTACTAGGGAAGTCAGCACTATCATAAAAGATAAGAAGTCTGCCTATAAGAAGTATAAAGTAAGTGGAAGTGTAGCTGACAGAGAGGCGTATAAAATTAAACAGAGGGAAGCAAAACTAATTATAAGGACTGCTAAAGGGCAAAAAGAGGAAGAAATGGCCAAATCTATGAAGAGGGGAGATAAAACCTTTTTCCGATATATTGGTGACAGAAAGAAGAAAAACAATGCAGTCTCAAAAATTACAAATAGGGAAAATAAATATATTGACGGAGATAAGGCTGTGGCTGACCATCTGAATAGCTACTTTTGTTCGGTATTTTCAGATAGTAGCAGGCATGGTCATAGCACAACATCCAGCTGGGAGAGTACAGCTCCGGAGTTTCTGGAGGCTGATGTCTTAGCCGAGCTGGCACATCTAAAGGTAAGTAAGGCAATGGGTCCAGATGGAATCCACCCCAGAGTTCTAAGGGAACTTAGATTTGTGATTGCAGCCCCTCTAACTGATTTACTTAACCATTCCCTTTCAACTGGTGAGGTTCCAGATGATTGGAGAATGGCCAATGTCGTACCAATCCATAAAAAGGGGAGTAGAGAAGAAGACAGTAATTACAGGCCAGTTAGTTTAACATCTATAGTGGTCAAATTAATGGAAACACTCTTAAAAAAACAGATAATTTCCCATCTAAAAATTAATGACCTATTGGACCCAAAACAGCACGGCTTTACTGAGGGCAGATCATGTCAGACCAATCTTATTGATTTCTTTGACAATGTCACTAAAGTGTTAGATGAAGGTGGTGCTGTGGATATCGCCTATCTGGATTTTAGCAAAGCCTTTGACACTGTACCACATAAGGAGCTCATAGATAAGTTATTGAAGGTAGGACTCAATCCCTGGATAGTTCAGTGGATTTCCAGTTGGCTGAGGGATCGGTATCAGAGCGTTGTTGTAAATGGCGTGCAATCTGAACAAAGGCGAGTTACAAGTGGTGTGCCGCAGGGCTCTGTCCTGGGCCCCATTCTTTTTAATATATTTGTAAGTGACATAGGAGAAGGCTTGGTAGGAAAAGTTTGTCTGTTTGCTGATGATACAAAGGTTAGTAATAGGGTGGATATTCCTGGAGGTGTCTGCAACATGGAAAATGATTTAGCTTTACTGGATAGATGGTCAAAACTGTGGAAACTAGAGTTTAATGTCTCTAAATGTAAAATCATGCACTTGGGTAGAAGGAATCCCTGCTCTGAGTACCGTATGGGCAGTACTGTGTTAGCCAGGACCTCGGAGGAGAGAGATTTAGGGGTACTGATTACTGATAGCTGCAAGATGAGTGGACAGTGTAGCCAGGCAGTGGGAAAAGCAAGCAGGATGCTCGGCTGCATAGCTCGAGGCATCACCAGTAGGAAGAGGGAGGTTGTGATGCCGCTGTATAGAGCCCTGGTAAGGCCACAGCTAGAATACTGTGTGCAGTTCTGGAGACCTTACCTGCAAAAAGACATTATTCAAATAGAACGGGTCCAAAGGTGGGCAACGAAAATGGTGGAAGGACTTACACTTAAAACTTATCAGGAGAGACTTAAAGAACTTAATTTGTACAGTCTGGAGGAAAGAAGGGAGAGAGGGGACATGATTGAGACCTTTAAATATGTGAAAGGATTGAATAAGGTTCAGGAGGGAAGTGTTTTTAAGAAGAAACTTAACGATAGAACAAGGGGGCACAACCTGAAGCTAGTCGGGGGGAAGATCAGGAGCAATGTTAGAAAATATTATTTTACAGAAAGAGTAGTAGGTGCTTGGAACAAACTTCCAGCAGAGGTAGTTGAAACATCAACAGTCACTGAATTTAAACATGCCTGGGATAAGCACACATCTATCCTAAGATAAAGAGAACATACAGTATACACATAAGGGCAGACTAGATGGACCGTATGGTCTCCTTCTGCCGTCAACCTTCTATGTTTCTATGTTTCAAAGATCATAATAAAACCAGCAGATAATGGAGGGAACACAGTAATAATGACAATACGAGAGAATGTGTCTAAAGACCCTAGAAAACAAAGAATGGTATTAAAAAGCACTGATATCCATACTGAAGAATGATGATGGGGAATGCAACATCATCATAGATAGAGCCTATAACCACAAGTTAATCAAAAATCAACATGGGAATACCTTAAAACAGAGAATATCACAATCCAAACATTCTATGCACTACGGAAAATCCATAAATCAGTGACCAATCCACCAGGCCGCCCAGTAGTGGTGGGAATAGGGTCCCTTATGAGTAGAGCCAGTGAATACGTGGACTCGCATTTACGACCATTTGTACAGTCACTCACCGCCTATGTTAGAGACACTCCCCACCTATTAGAAATCCTTCAGAATATCACGGTTACCCCCAACTGCACACTAGTCACACTGGACGTAAAAATTCTAGATTCCAGTATTCCACATAAACTAGGACTACAGGCAGTTAAACATTACCTAGACCAACTTGACGTCACAGAACACACATGAACACAATTGTCATATCCTCAAACTCCTGAATTTCATCCTCACCCATAATACTTTCCTTTTCTGACAATAGCTTTACCACCAGGTACAAGGCACAGACATGGGGACAATCTGTGCCCACCACATTTGCCAATTTGTACCTGGGTTGGTGGGAAAGGAAAGTATGGGAACCATACCAGCATCAATATATGCAGAACACGTGGCCACCTGGGTCCGCTACATATATATTTTTATTATTTGGCAGAGCACAGTACCAGACCTAATAAGATTTGTGCAAATTCTGAACAGTAACCAATTAAAGTTTATGGCAGACCATGATGAGAAGGAAGTATCCTTTCTCGACCTAAAAATTAAATTAGACGCAAGAGGAACAATAACGACCAACTTTTTCAGGAAACCCGACAGCGAGTGTCACCAAGAGGTTGTGAAAGAGTAGGAGCTCTGGGGGAAACGGAAATTCCCTGAACCCCCAGACCGCTCATTGCTTTGGCCAGAATCTTGGTGAAGATCCGGGGTTCTAAGGAGATTCCAAATGGTAAGGCCCTGCACTGAAATAGCACAACAGTTGAATCTAGGAGGATTGAAAACTTTAGAGATTTTCTGTGACCCTGAAAAAAATTGGTATATGTAGATAGATGTCCTGTAAGTCTATGTTCACAATAAAGTCCCCCACTCAGCAAGTTTCTTATCGAGAAAATTTACTCCATTCTGAACTTTTGGTAGAGTTTGGGAGAGTGTAGCATCTAATTCAGAGCCAAACATAAGGTTCCTTTTGAATGGGATTCCACATAGCTTGGCCTTAGATGCTAGGTCCCCTTGCCATGTTTTAACCATATGGTTAATATGACAGAATTGACAAGGGAAGTAGCCATAGCTCTAACCGTCTCGGCTGAGACGTCCTCTAAGAAGGAAATAGCACAGAACATACATGGCCGAGTTTCTAAAAGCGCTTGAATGGTTGTGTCACTTTAAATATACCCTTTGTGGTTCTGGAGCCAAATGCCTAGATTCCTGCCAACACAAACTGATGCTAGTGTTGGCTTGAAAGTAAAAGCCACTGCATCCCAAGCTCTTTTAGGATTCAGTCGGTGCTTCTAGCCATGGAATCCATGGAAGTGCCAGAGTCCTCAAAACTGAGGTCAGAAGACCTAGAGACCTTGGCCAAAGAGGCATCAAATTTTGGACATTTGGACCAGGGTTCACATGCTGCCTCCTCAAAGAGATACTTGTGTTTAATGGACTTAGAAAGGAAGATCTTTTTCTCTGGAAATTGCCGTTGCCTTTTTAATCGAGTTAAGAGGAATGCACTTGGTAAAACCTCTCCTTCCGTCCCATAAGTTTATGGTAAACCAAATCCTGTGTGAATAGGTTTGCTCATCGTTAGGGATTTTCATAGTGTCATAAATATCCACTAATAGTGCCATAGTTTCTTCAGACACTTTGTTTCTGGTTCCTTTCATGGTTTTCTTCTACTCAGAACCATTGCCTCCAAACCCCTCATTAAAGGAGTCCTCAGCTGAGGAAACCATGCCCTCACTCTCGTCCATTTTTTGACTCTGACTTGTAGTCGGTGCAGGGTGTGATGACACTGGCTGAGAGATAACAAGAGTGCAGGGAAACACTGAGGAGCCTGCCTGGCAAAAACCCAAAGGAGAACTTGTCGGAGGATATGCTGCGACTGAGGGAGCTGTCCCCGCCAACAGGGCAGCCTTGCAGATCTCAAGCATAAAAGCCATGTTCATTTTCATGTATCCCAAAGTTTCTAAGATAAAAGAAACTGCCTTGCCTTCTACCTTGTTATTGATGCAGGGCTGATACAAAGGCCTGTTCCAGGACTCTTAAAAGGAGAGCCTAGCAACTAAGGCGCAATTTGGCTTTACTCTAGGGCCTGCCTCCCTTTCCTTCATTTTTCTTTAACTTAGGGTTGCCCGGCTGGAAAGAAAAGAAATGAGAGACAGAATGTTGCATTATAACCCTGAGCCTGACTAGCAACCTTATTTATGGCTCAAGCAGTGCAGAAAATAGCATCTCACCGGTTTGTTGTGAGGCAATTTAGTCGCTTCTGTGCTGCTGCTCTGCTGGCCCTCTCCGCAGGTCTGTTTCACCGCTGCAGCCCGGGAACGTTGAGAGGGTCCCACCACAATTTCGGTCCTTCGTTTCTGGTCTTTACAGCTGGAAACGCTCTCTGCCAAAAGTGATATCGTGGACCCCTAGGGCTTCAGGAAAACTATCTTGCAGAAGTAAAGCCCGGGGTTGACGACATCACCCCAGGCACTTCTGGGGTAGAAAACAAAAATAATAAAAAAAGAATGAAGTCATGGTCCCAGCTGTTTCCTGGAGGGGAAACACAAAATACTGAGGATTGTAAGGAAGGGGTTGGGCTTTTAAACTGTCCCAGTTTTGTTTTTCCTCTCCAGGAGGAGGAGCCTTCTCTCAAGTGGCGGTCCTGAAGGATGAAGGGAGAAAACACTATATGAATGCAGCAACAAATAAACAAAGGAAGTATACGAGGAGCACGCCAAGGGAATATATAAGATAAATAATTTGCTTCATATGGAGAGGTGAGGGTGTTTCCCCATGATCACCAACCCACAGGTTCCGTGGCTCTAGGTCACTACTTCAGGAGGTGGGTCAAGTAGCTGACTGTTGCTATTTAAATTCTCTAATCACGCCATGATGTAAAGAGGTCACCTGTGCTAGCCACGGGAAGTGGCAGCTCTCGTAATGGCTCCGCTCAGCTGAATGACATGGCCAGTGTCATCATTGTGGGACAGTTATGAGGTAAGGGAATTGGGCTTGTGGCCGGAAGGTGACAGGTTCGATTTCCAGCCATGGGACATGACTGAAGTGCCCTTGAGAAAGGCAACTAACCCCTAATTGCTGATGACATGTAATTATAATAATTATTTTGGCTAGCTTTTTCCAGGTGCCACTGGATAGATGGCCATGCCCTAGGTGAACGTGTGGTGGAGAGTAATCTCTCTATCTCAGCCACATGCAAGTCCACATTATTGGTAACCAGACCTTCCATTCCATCAGTTTAGGAATACATGCCAAATGGTGGGGCATCAAGAGGAGATGCAGGGCCGATCTCAGAACACGTGTGTGAACCCAAATGCAATCTGTGTATGCAAGCCTCTCTAAGAGATCAGCCACCATCAGATAAACATCTAAAATTAACCAAAACAGAAAAGTAGAGTAGAGTAGCCGAGTCAACCTTAATGTTTTTATATAAAGATTCAAATAGACCCTCAAATGGGGTAAAAGGGATATTCTGGTTAATACCAGAAGGAAATTGTGCATAAGGATGTTAAATCCATCTCAAATTTGCTTGAACATAGTCACAAGCCTGGTTAGGACGAGACCCATGTTAGGCTGTTTTGGTGGATTAAAGAAAGCAGAAAGCCCTTTATTTAAAGGTACAAGGCCTACTGCCTAACATTGGTCTCTCCCTAACTAGGCTTGTGATGATGTTCTGGCACTCCAAGCATCACTCCTCATGTTACCATCTAACACCAGCCTTTTGCTGACAAGGACCAATAGCCAGAAACTCGTGTTCACAAATAGGAGTGGATAGTGACATATTATGTATATGTTTTTCCAGAGCATTGCACACCCTGTTGCATACAGATACCTTGGATATAGATTTAAGAGGTGTAAAGAGAATTGCCTGCCTACTACAAGGGCCATTATCCTTGGCCTGTATGCCCCATGCAAATACTTTCAATTCTGCATGAAGCAGTCTCCGTTTAAGGTCCCCTCTCCCTGGACCTACATTGACATTGCTTTAATGCTACAAGAAATGCGCCAAAATGGGTGAAATATACCTACCCTGTTCCAGTTCGTCCTATTCGTCCAGCCAACCAAATTTTGGACAAATGTTGTATGTGGCATTTGAGGTTTTTTTTTGTTATACCCACCTACACCATAGGGCAACTTAATTGTATGGTGTAAATAATCCCATTTGAGTTGCATTGTGTAAAGTAAACACTTCCTTGGTCACCAGCAAATATTCACAAGCAAAGCGCCTCCCACACGGGTGAATCCCAGTTTCCCATTCATGTTCTGTAAGCCAAGAGTTTACTCCTTTGATGCTCATTGCGCAGCTTTGTTGATAATCCCAGCACCAGAATACTTTGTGTGAGATCCTGTGACTGGGCCAGGAAATAGGCATCATCTGAGCGGTTTCATCTCAGTCGTAAGAATTTCCCCAAGGGAATGGCCTTTTTGGGGGTTGTTTCATGGAAGAGGAAAAACATGGAAGACTTTTTACAGCTGTGTCTTTACGGAACAAGGAAGTGGTATAACCATTGTTCCCCAAAGGAAAGGGAATGCTCTAAGAAGCTGACCGGGTGTGGAGAAACCGTGTAAGTTAGTAAGATGTTGATTAACCAGAAGCCAAAGACCATTTCCTCTTCCAACAGCCTAAAAATGAATTGACCATGGAAGGGAAGCACTTGTTGCCCATAGCCATGCCTCTGAATTCTAGGTAATATTGCCCACTGAAAAGTAAATATGGGTCAAAACAAAACTCAAATACTGGATCACAAAATTAATCCCAATAAAAATTCCTGCAAATTAGAGTAAATGTTGTTTGTTTCCACCAACTCCTGTTGATTGAGGGAGTCATATCTACTTGCTCTTTATTCATGGCATAAAAAATGCTCAAGTTGTCAATGCCCTGTTCATCACATTAATCCGCTTGTACTTATATGAATTCCCTAGTAGGTCCTTGAATAAAACGTTTCTACAGTAATTTCCTACAAAATAAATACATCTTTAAATGCTGTGAACCTATCCAACTAGGGATGTTAGTGCGAACGTCCGTCTCTTTTGGAGTACCTACCTCTCTGTATCTCGAAGGGTGATCTTGGTGAGATTGATGATTTGTAAGTTGGTGGAGGAGGGCAAGTTCATAATCTATCCACCTTGGCACTTGTTGTGTGGGGTTAGCAGTCTCCTGTAACCCCTTCACTCCCTGTATCTGAGACTGACCTCTTCTTTCATTGTTTTCCTTCTCCTCCAGTGTCATAACCTACATATATTTGAATCCTCATAGACTACAGGATGATGGGGGAAGGGGATTTTCATATACAGGAAGAGCCTTTACTAGATGTTCCATAAGCAACTTAGCACCCCCTGGTTTAGCGGCTACACCTTTTCTTCCATTACACTTGGACTGTAATCTCAAGGTGGATTTGTGCCTGGATGTTTCTCACATGTGATAATACAATTGCCCCAATTTCACTAACCATCTGATGGCTGCTGGGGTCACTGCCTGCTCAGCTGCATACAGATATTTTTCTGCAAGAAAAACTCTTGTATAAATATTGAGAAAGAAGTTTGCAAAAGAACTAGCATTTTTGTGAAGTCCCCAGTGTGCCATTACTGGACTTGGTTGTTTCATGTAGAAATCACAGAACACACAGCTCTAAGAGCTCTCATTATTCTCAAGTTCAGGATGATCAGCTTATGATGTTCTGGCTTTCTTCAAGTTCTACACGTCTCAGTTCATCCTCCCTCATTTACATATGGTCCAATGATTATTCCACTAGAACATTTTCGTTCAGTCTTTCCAGGGCCACTTTGATCAGGTAGTAATAAATGCATCATTGCAACTTAAAGATAAAATACTGCACTTTACCCAACACTATTGTATTATACTAAGCTACAATGCACATGTATACCTGTCATGTACAAATGCATGGGACTTTCTAGAAACTCTGGGTCAGCAGAATCAACGCAGTTAGGTGCATGGAATACCTGACTGCATTCATAAAAGAAGATATATTGCAAAATTATGTAATATTAAAAATCCATATAAACATGTTGGATAATGAGAAGAGGGGTCACTTATACAACTGAACTGAATGCAAATCCCATGAAGCTTTGGTTTTCTTCTCCTGGTAGGAATAAAATCTAGGGGTGCCAGGTTTGAGTGTATCGGGAGGACAGAACCTGCCCCCCCATTCTTCTTCCTTCTATTGAAAAAAAAACTTGCTGGATATTTCTTGATACCGGGTGTATAAGTGACCCAGGGCATCAGAAATGCCTCTGCCCGGTTTCCCCGTAGATAGGGCCAAGGAGTTGGTCAGCATTCTTGAGATCAGCCAAGTCAATCTCAAAAATGTGATGTGGGCGTGGCCTTAGAGGTGAAAAAACATGTTTGTTTTTTTGAAACTGGCTGCATTGCTTGAGGTACTTGAGTGCAGATGGAAAACATTTTGTGCTGTTATAAATTCTTCTCCTATTTACATTGGTCTTCAATTATCCCAGATTGTCAGGTTGCAATATATAATAGGTATCTAATTTTACATTTGTGCCCTTACTGTAATATTTTATCCTCAAGATGGGCTTTAAACCTATTAACTAAGCCTCTGCTTGTCAAGCATCCCAATGTCAAAAAAATGTGATAACTAAAATCTTTCTCTGTGGCCCCAGCCAGTAAATACACGCCTATCTGCACCGCTACAATGAGTGAGGCCATTATGTGCCAACACCTTCACCAAACGAGTTCAGCTATATGCTTTCGCAAGGTATGAAGGTAACAATAATAGGTGCTACTTTGGAGCATCACAAAGCATTGGTAAAGGTTTTGTGGGATGACCATGGTGGTGATTAAATGGTCTGAAACATTACCTTGCAGTATTTTGCCATTTAGCACTTTGTTTTCTAGAAAGTATTGACGATTCTCCAAGGGTGATTTGAAGGGCCTGGATCTCAAAAGGACAGAGTATCAAGAAGTGTACACCAGCCCGAATGGCTGCCAGAGTTTCTAAAGAAGGGTTCCAAGGAGAATCAGTGCCTAGGGCCCCTGTAAGGCCCCCGTTAAGTCCTTGTTTCTATAGATTTTTTTTTTCATTGTCTATGTACAGTATCCTAATAAGATTACTGACATTAATAAGATTTGTCTCATGTGGGTTACTAAATATCCCCTGTAAGCAAATGTTTTTAAATGGGTGAAATCAAGCTTAAAAGACTTTGGTGGCTCTTGGCAGTGACGGACACGTATCAGAATTATGGCAGAAGGAGATATACCAGAGATCATGAATTTTTGACCAATGAGTATACAATGCATTAAGTAACTCGGAAGGCTAAATCTTATTGTGCATCTTATTCAGGAAATGACTGAAATTCAAAATTTTCATTCCTCCTTAGCCCAGTCTTGGCCCATATTTAATTGGCACATATTTACATTTTAAAGGATGTTATTGAGCCACACAGGTGGCTGGTTTCTATTTTGGGTTGCATTACATTTCCATTTAGACCCAGATTAGGTTTTCTTTTTTTTTTTTTTGAGAATCCCAGCCTCACTTTCCTGTTTGCCCACTAGAGACGTGAAATTTAACAGAAGAGCAGCACACAATGTCCCATACCAGCCGCAGAGAATAGAAATTCCTGTAGTGTTTGATCCAGGCTTCCCAATCTGGGACTGGGCCTTACCCATTATACTGTGCCATCCAGTCATTAGCTAAAATGAAGTTTCTTCAGGTGCCACTACAAGCTTGATGCTTGAAAAATGTACAGGTGGGTTGTAAAATAATTAAATGTTTCAATTTTTTCAATTAGAAAAATATTTCTAAATTCTGGCTGATTGTCAAACAAACTGGAAGCAAATATGGGCTGTGTAAATTCATGGGAAAGTAGATGCTCAGCACACACATACAGAACTTGGATCTTTCTCAGAACATAACACATCGCTGAGGTGTAAGTTCGCCATGCCAGATATGAGGACAGACAAGTTTGTTGCACGTTTCCATTCTTTTCAGCATAGTTGGCTTTAAGCAGATAATTCATTACATAATTGATTGCTTGCACCTAAATAGTTATAGCATTTCTAGCTTTGCCTAGGTTTAGGTCAGAATCCTGGGAGATATTATCCTTATTGCCTGTTACAATTCGAGGTACGATATATAGCATCATACAATTCCACTACGTAGCAATGTCGGTGCTAGCTGGAGTTGATACCTTTGAAGATGGCACTTTGGTTGAGGTGAATCTTTTGCAGATGGGCCAGTTTGCCTTTTAACTTGGTAAACACAAGAGAAGTACTTACATGATGTTCCGTAATGTTCCTTGTAGGGGTCACATTGTTATCCATTGTTGTGTTTATCCTGCGGTGTTTTATAGCTTGGTGATGCTCTTTGGAATGTGTACTATTTTGGAAGTGTTTGTCAGGTATACCCAGCATCCGGGAGAGTATCCTTAACAATCCACTGTTCTTAGATAATGTTGTGATCCACCCTATTAATAAACAAAATTAAATTGTATATCCATAATCTATACCTATTGCCTTTTCATGGCAAGTACCCCCTACCAACAGTAACTGAGTACTCCCTGAAAAGGGAACAGGTATATATCTTATCAAAATAAGCAAGCAAGTTAAAGGTATACCAAAACCTGGGGTTTTTACCATCCTGGGTTTAGGTCTATTCTCCTGGGGCATCCTGATTTGGGAAAATAATGTTCTGGAACCCCCAATTGCCCTCAAAACTCCCCTTTACATTAAATATGGGCACAAGATTATGTACATACTATGGCACACAGACACATTCACATCCAAACAGGAGCACACAGTCAAACACATGCATACAGGGGCACACCGCCACATGGGGGCATACGGTACACAGTCACACACAAACACATGTACATAGGGGCACACATGCACACACCTGCACATGGGGGCATATGGTCACACACAGACACATGCACACAGTCACACACAGACACGTGCACACAGGGGCACACAGTCACACATAGACACGTGCACACAGGGGCACACAGACACATACACACAGGGGCACACAGTCACACACAGACACGTGCACACAGGGGCACACCGCCACATGGGGGCATACGGTACACAGTCACACACAGACACATACACACAGAGGTACACAGTCACACACAGACACATACACACAGGGGTACACAGACACATGTACACAGGGGCACACAGTCACATACACATATCTGTCGTCTGGGTGGCCTAATGTGCATTACATATTAGCACTCTGTAACCTTGTTGCTGGGATGGAAGCTCTTCTGTGATGAGCTGCCACTGCTGACCTGGGGCTCACACTCCATCTACACTTAGCCTGGGAGTTTGAGGGGAGGCTGGAGAGAAGTGATGTCATTCAGCAGAGACTGAGGGGGCGGGGTTTCCTCTTTCAGAAAGGTGCTACAATGTGTATACTGGGTCCTGTAAATCCCCCAAAATGAAAAGCAACACTTGATCAAATACAAAGAGCTCCTAATTTTCCAAAGTCGTTATAATGTGATAACCAGGTGTATGATCTGTGATTGGAAAGCCCTTTACCACAATTTCCTTGCCAACTCTCATCACAATCCTCCAATGGCAACACTTGAAAAGTAGCTAAAATCCCGTACTCTCCAAACACACAGATAGGCTGGTATCTTTCCAATCCAGCAACAATATGTACATGTTTTGTCCAAAGGGGACACACTGACATAGAGCAGTATTGCATGGCTTTCACACAGAATTAGACCAATAAAACAATCTGACACGGACACCTCCATCAGATAAAATGTTTCCTTGGTATATAAGAAATCCTTAGAAAAAGGCGCCAATTATACTCCTTCCCAATTTGCTGTAGTATTATGCCTCAAGCAGCAAATGCTGATGGTATTGGTTTGTGCGTTTTCCCTCTCCTTACTCACACTAGCTTCCTGTGCACCGGCTGGTTGAACCCATTAGCCATGCCTTCCTTACTACATGTCAATGCTGCTGTCCTGCCCAACGTGTTTCTTCAAAAGACTTCTACCTTAGGCTTCCAGGTAGAAGGAGAGAGAAAACGCCCAAGCTGATACCCTCAGCATTTGCCACATTGTGCTCTGAGATGTAATACTAATCACAGATCACCCTATTGGAAGACTTGTTTGTCAATGAAACATGCACAGTACGTTCAGGAGGTTTTTGGGTGGCCTTTCAGGTAACGTTGGTTTGTATATCCCAAGGCAAGGGCTTATAGATAAGAATAGGACAATTTAACTAGATTTGCCCACAGCAGCATTAATTAGTGTTTGATGGCAAAAACAAAATATTAAAGAAATATTAAATCAAAATGCAGACTAGCTATATATTGGCATGGCAGTGTGGCCTCAGTCCATATTTTCCACTGGCAATGAAAGCAGTAAGCCATATAATATTTCTAGCGTTAACATCCTACTCTTACTTGGCTATTGCCGCATCATATAGACCTGGGTGCACAACTGGTCTGACGGCTGCATTGTTAAAGCATTGCATATGTGCAGAAGTTAGCCAGGAAGAGGTGAGGTGGGCAGTGTTGAGGTGGGAAGAGGTGAGGTGGACAGGGGTGAGATTAACAGAAATATGGAGAGGTTGGCAGAGATGAGCAAATCTTTTTTTTTTTGAGAAGAAGTTACCAGAGGTGGGTGGAGTTGAGACGAGAAGAGAAGTGATGAATAGATGTAAGGTGGTACAAGAGGGAAACATTAGGTGTGGAGAGGTGAGTAGATCTAGACAGAGGTGATCTAGGAAGAGTTTACATAGGCATCTCTAGACACATAAAACAAACACACCAGAAGCACGTGTGTATCATCCACCTCTACAGGTGCCTCACTTCCTGATTAAGGAATTAGTGATGCACTGCCAACTGTAAACAAGGCAAGCTCAGCTCTCCAACTTCTTAGGGTTGCTGGGGGCCGCAACTGATGGCAGTGATCATACCATAGGGCCAGAGCAGTCAACAAGGGGGCCTGGTGCACGCTGCCTCCACCACTGCAGTGCTTACTTAGCCATGCCACCTCCATGTTGCCTCCTTCCATCTGGGGAGCGGGCCCTGTCTCTACATCAGTGCCGCACGTGCATCACTCCTCCAACGGCACCGCTTGTGTGCTCAGCTCCTTCAACAGCGCTGTACATATGACCCGCTCTTCCGTGCACCACATCTCCCGTGCCGCCTCTCCTGCAGACCGACCAGTGAATATCCTAGGGGGAGGGGGGTGCTGATGATGAGGGCCCATCCAGGTTATGTATGCCCCTGGCAGTGATATAGACTCATATCGTTATAAAGCAGTTACTTGCAGTAGCAGACGCAAACTCTTGATGCTAAAAAGCATTTTAAATGGAGATTTATTTTTCAATATTATTTACAATATTAATTGCCGTCCCCTTTTTTGACTAAAAATCCCTCTTCCCTCCTTTACTTCCTAGTTTTGCTTCTTCCAGCTCAGCCATACAATTAAGGTTTTGATATGGAAACAATTTGGGATAGATTGCACTATACATTTATTTCAGTGAAGTCATACTGAGCAGAGCATATAAATCAAGGCTGTCTCTCCACTGTCTGACAGACATCAGCCATCGCTCAGGGAATTTTCACAAATCATTTCATAGTAACAATGTCCAGTTACATCACAATAGCAATAATAAAAAGACCATCAGGCTTTACAGTAGTTTTATACTAAAAAACAAAAAGAAAAAATATATTAAATCTGTGTGTACATGTTTTATACCTGATGTTTTATTACCATGTATTTAAAAACAATTTGTTTTTTATGCAATGTTGTAAAGCCAGTATGTTACGTAGATCAATATATTTGCCACATTTATTTAAAGGGATTGTCCAGGCTCAGTGTAAAAACAAATCGTTGTTTGTGTACCATGCAGAAGACATCTTGCTGAATTCAGCTGCTGTTGCTGATATCCATCCCTTTTCTGTAGCCGAGCCCCTGGATTTTATTTTTTTATAATACCCTTTTTGTAGCACTGAAAGGTGGACACATACAAATAAACTATTTTTTGTAGAAGTGTAGAAATAATGGCTGACTACAGGCAGAAATGTGAAACCTGTTGACAATAACAGCTTTTGTATTGAATTGTAGGGTGTTCCTTTAAAGCACTGACAAGCTGTGTACACTTTCTCTGGGGTACTTAAATGATTCCCAAATCCCAACTAACAATGCGGATACATCCTAAGACATTTCCTGTCATTTGATCCATATATTTATAGATACATTTAGTCTAGCACAGTGTCCTTAATTGCAGTTTCTCTTCCGAGTGTCATCTTCCAGGTGCTGACAGAACTTCAGGAAGCTGCGATGGGTCTGACCGGCCTTGGTGTCACTGGAACTGAATGAGCAGCAGGCTACATAGAATATCCAATGTTCTCGCTCACCTGCAGGAAAGCCTGCGAGTCCCTCCAGCACAGAAAGCAGCAGTAAAACTAATCTGGAAGGTGTCATCTCCCCTGGCTGTTGTAACTTCAGTTTATAGAGGCGATAAAAATCTATATCCTGAGAACATGTGGGAGCTTCTGGAGCTGTGCAGGGATGTGCGGTTATTTATCATTGCGTCCATCCCGCTTTCTGCCTTACACACCTGCTATTTTCTGGGGGAGCGCAGTGATATACAGGACGTCCAGATTCTGCACCTGTAACATGCACCTAGAACAAAAATTCAGCCACCCTTGGCTCACACAACAGTCCTTGCAGTGGATTTACTATTATCATGCAGTGTTAAATGCTTGCCAATGGCCAGGTTATAAAGAAATTGGGTTTTCCACGCCCACAAAGGGGGCAGGCCGCAGGGGAGGGTTTCATCTGCTTTAAAGTAGCATGTGTGGAACCCCCCTGGCGCTGCATCCCCGGCTTCTCTGCGACTGTGAGTCGTGTGTGGGCTTCCAAGGATACAGCGAAGCCACGTGCGGGAAAAGCGACACTGACACCAGCGTTTGTAAATCAAACTTTTACTACAATAGAGTATCAAACCCACTTCAAAAAGACACATGGGATGGGAATAAAACTTGATTACACACACTCAGCATGGACTGAGAACCCCTGTGCTACACAGCCAGATGACCCTGATTGGATGTTACAGAAAGCACTGGTAATTTCACCTACTAGTGGGTGCACTAGAACATCCCACCATACCTATTAATACCCTATGGCTGGAACGGATGTGTGGGTGCGCACTGAGGGGTCATCGGCGGTACAGCACAGCAGCTTACAATCCTATAACCATAAAATACCAGAAAACAACTCCCCAGCACTAGCCCAGAACCCAAACGAACAATGTTGGAGAAAGAGTGAGTGATCTACTGACTGAGGATCGAGATGTGGCACAGTTGTCAGTTCTCACAGGCAAAATGTTTTGTCAGTTCAAAAATCCAGGCAGCAAACAGGGAAAAGGAAAACTCTTTGGGCCTATGTAAATCCTATCTAACTAACTATTAGGCCTAGTCTCAGTCTGTACAGTTAAGCATGCATGCTGTATGATTACTGACCAATGATGTCTCAGGCTGGGCCCAGCAAGTCTCTCTCACAACCATGAAGAATAGCAGGCTGGCTCCACAGCTCTCGGTAGCTGAACTCGAGGAATCCTCTGCTACAGGGAAAGATCCGCATTCAGTCCTGCTATACCACGTGTCCGCACAACACGCAGGACTCCTCACACAGCCTTCTGCTCTCTTTCAAGATGGAGGTCACTTCACTTCCTTCTTCTTGTTCCACACACACCAGTAGAGTCATTTCCTCCCTCTGATTGTAAATCATTGTGGGGGAAACAGTGGCCCCTTGTGGCAAAACAGCAACACAACAGTCTCCAGGTAATGACATTTGCGTTACTCTCTTACACGACCATGTTCTCTCCCACGCCCAGCCTTTCTGAATGGCTGAGCGCAGGAGCGCGCACATCCAATCAGCATGTCAGGGGTTGCAGGCAGCCAGCTGCATCTCGTCACAGCAGCAAATAGGCGGTCTCAAAAGTGTTGCAGGGGGTGGCTTTGGCGGTGGTTCTTTGAATACCGGCCCCACTGCCAAACCAACAGCAGAGCCTACTCGGGGTTTCCATCTGCTTTGAGTGAGTATGGTCAGCAAACTTCTCTTCTTCCCAAACTATAAGGGCCTGTCTAGGCATTAAAAAAACAGCCATACTGTTCAATCCAGCTACTGTTGTACAGAACATACAGATTCCCCAAATCAAGTCCCAGCTGTCCATCCTCCATTTACTGGCAATCTGCAGAAGGACGTGTCCCACACCCACCAATAGTCACAGTGATGCTATCATGCCCATTCTATTCATTGCAATAGATGTGCCAAGGCCTGACACTCCCCATGTATTGCGGCAAATGGAGTGGACATGTACAAATCACTGTGACAGGCATGGGAGGGTGACCATTCATTCAGGGGTCACTGGTGAATGGTGGATTGGCCTGCATGCAGCAAGAATCTTCTTCCTTATCCCTGTACAAGGTATAATTACAGATACAGTAAAACATACTGTACATGGATCCTTTGAAACTAGCTATCAAAAAGTTTAAACCAAATGTGATAAAAATAGGAAAGAGAACCCTGCCCTTGTGAGCTTACAGTCTAAAGGATGGGGGTGGAGACAAAAAGGGGAGGGATCAAAAGTGGTAGAGCTCGAATTTGGCGGCATGTGCCCGGTGAAGGTAATGCTTAAGCCAGGTTATAAGCTTGTCTGAAGAGGTGAGTTTTGAGGAAACTTTTTAAGCCTTGGAGTGTTTGAGAGTGACGTATTGAGTAGGGGAAGTGCATTCCAGAGAAGTGGGGAGGCACATGAGAAGTCTTGAAGACGGGAGTGTGAGAAGGTAACCAAGGAGGACAGGAGAATGTCAGAGGCAGAGCGGGGGTTGCGCCTGGGTTGGTAACGCTGGATCAGAGATGAGATGGAGGGAGGGGCCTGGTTGGAGAGTGCTTGGTAGGTTAGTGTTAGAAGTTGTCTACTCTCTGAGTGACAGGTAACCAATGGAGTTCAGAATAGATTGCAGGGGTGTCAGTCTGTTTGTTGGTTAACCACAGAGGAGGGTGTTGCAGTAGTCCAGTTGGGATATGACCAGGACATGTACTAGCATTTTAGTGGTATCAGGTGAAAGGAAAGGAAGGATGCATGAGATGATTTTAAGTTGGAGACGACAGGAGGTGGCTAGGGAGTGAATGTGAGGAGTAAATGAGAGAAAGTCCAGAATCATGCCCAGACATTGAGCTTGAGGAGTTGCAGTTATTGTAAGATTAATTATAGAGATTGTGGTGTTAGAGAGGGGAGGGGGGCACAGGCGTCATGGACTAGTTCGGTTTTGTCCATGTTCAGTTCAAGGAGGACATAAAAGAATAGATGGCTGTTAGACAGTCAGGAAGGCGAGAGAGGAGGGAAGAGAGATTTAGGCCAGAGACATTTATCTGAGTGTCATATGCGTAAAAGTGATATTGGAAGCCCAGTGAAGTTATTAGTTGGCCATAAGTGTATATTGAAAAAAGAAGGGGGTCCTAGAACTGAGCCTTGTGGTGCACCAACAGACAGAGGATGGGGAGAGGAAATTTTGTTTGCGTAACATACACTAAATGTGCGATCAGAGAGATAGGGGGAAAGTCAAGAAAGTGTGAGACCTTGGATTCCAAGAGAAGAAAGATTATTGAGAAGCAGAGCATGGTCGACCGTGTCAAAAGCAGAGGATAGGTGGAGGAGGGAAAAATCTGCAGCTGAATGGTGTGCTAAAATACCCCCCCAAATAAAAAAACTTATAACAGGCAGTGTGCAGAATCCCGCCCCCCCATGCCCCTGTAACAACCCCCCCTATAACAAGCATTGTGGCAGAACCCCCCTGATCTCCCTATAACAGGCAATGTGGAGAATCCCCCAATCCCCACTATAACAAGCAGTGTGGCAGAATCCCCCCAATTTCCCTATAACAGGCAGCGTGGCAGAATCCCCCAATCTCCCCTATATCAAGCAGTGTACAGAATCCCCCAATCCCCACTATAACAAGCAGTGTGGCAGAATCCCCCCTAAACCCCTATAACAAGCAGTGTGGCAGAATCCCCCCAATTTCCCTATAACAGGCAGCGTGGCAGAATCCACCAATCTCCCCTATATCAAGCAGTGTACAGAATCCTCCCAATCCCATATAACAGGCAGTGAGCAGAATCCCCCCAATTTCCCTATAACAAGCAGTGTGCAGAATCCCCCCAATCCCATATAACAAGCTGTGTGGCATAGCCCCCCCCCCCCAATTCCCCTATAACAAGGAGTGTGCAGACTTCCCCCAATCCCATATAACAATCCTTGTGACATAATCCCCCCAATTCCCCCATAACAACCAGTGTGCAGAATTCCCCCAATCCCATATAACAAGCCGTGTGGCATAATCCCCCTCTTATCACTCTATAACATATAGTGTGGCAGAATCCCCTCTCCCCTCATCACTCCACTGAGACACGGGGTTACAAAAAAAATGTTACCTTGTCCAGGATCCATGAAGGCCAGCAGCTCGTGGGACAGACAGCGCTCAGAGTGACTTTCCATGGTCTGTGCAGGTGGGACTGTACATAGAGAGGGGGGAACCACTCTGTGCAGCAAGTCCAAGTGCCACTGTGTCCTGCATCTGATCATCCTTCAGCACCACAGGAGGACAATCAGCAGTGGGAAAGTGTCAGTAAGGTGATTGAACTTATCTTTTACATTCACTGCATAAAACACCCCCCCCCCCCCCCACACACACACACACCTTTGGGGGAAAAAGTGTGTCTTATGGGGTGAGAAATACGACCATTTTACAATTAAATTGATAGTCTACAAATACTAGAGAGAAAAAAGAGAAGAGTCATCTATCCATATAGTTATGGTTGTAGCACATATCTCTGGCAGGAAGTATTACTGCATTAGCCTGCTCGGTATAAATGGCTGCTGTCTAATTCACCTGGCTGTCATGAAGCCAATTAATGGGATGTATGGGATTGATGCATTAGAGAATGTACAGGCTTCAATTAAAGGTTTCAGGGGAAAAATTGTATAATCAATGACACAATCCATCAAGGAATAAGAAATCGATGCATAACAAATAAATTAATGGCTGATAGCTCCTATCTATACAATTTATCAGAGGCAGAATACTGGGAGCCATTCAAGAAATCAATTAATGGTATAAAGGAGTGAAGCATTAGAAAACAGCACCTTCAATTACATTTAAATGATATAATCAATTGGAAACATTTCTGTGTCATTTGGTAATAAATGAATTGAGACATAAAATGTTCTTCCATTCATTATATATGAGTAGAAATATGTTTCACGTACTTGTATGGAACGGAGTTGTCTAAGGTGGAGCTGTCATATTGGGATGCAAAGGGACATTTTGGGTTACGTCCTAGTGCCAGGGACCCATCAGTTTTGTTAGTGATGACTTATGGAGGTAAGGCAGAAGAGGTGCATAATACAGACAAAGAATCCAGGTGTGGCTCCTCAAACGACCAATGTGTAACATATTTGCAAGCTCCCCATCAATACTGTACCCAAAAACCCACCTACAGCCCTTCTGAATCCATCATTACCCAACACAAGCACCTGTATTTGTGTAACAAACAAGTCAGGACTTTCTCCTCTATTCTGTTGATTTGCAGACCCGCTCAACCTCACACCTCGGCCTTTTATAGTAGAGAGCAGCTGAGAAATCCCACAAGCCAAATCTGACCTCTTTATGTGAGTCCCTGAATTTGGAGTATCACTTGTTTTAATGACTGAATACATATGTATGAAATGGTGTCTGTTATCTAGCTTCCTAGTTTACTAAAATGTTGGTTCCCACCATTCCTCCAAAGTTTCTTCTCATGAAGAAGCACATTTGTAGTGTATGTGAAGAACTCCCCAGATGTCAGTGAATACCCCTTAGAGCAGGGATGCCCAACCTCCTGAAGGGCCACCAACAGGACAGGTTTTGCAGATCTCCACACTGATGCACAGGTGTAGTAGTAGTAGTTCTCACTCAGTCACTTTGCATCTGTGTAGAAATCAGCAAAACCTAACGTGTTGGTGACCCTCGAGGATGAGGGTTGAGCACATGTGCCTTAGAGTATTGCAGAAAAGGCCTCCCCATCTGAAACCTTCCGCTTCAGAACTTTAACTGGAAAATCACAACGTGGCAAAGAGACTACCAATGACCAAAGCTAGGAAGATAGCAGACAACCTTAATCACCTCAACCCCCGTCTATTTTCATGAGAATTTTCATGAAAGCCAAGATGGAGAGAATGAGGAGGAGCATCTTCCTACAGGTCTTCCTAATTCAAAATGACAGCAATACCTAGGATATATCCAAATGTTTTTTGACCATCCATTGACCATAATCATGTGCGTAATATTTACTGTTCATTCACAGAAAACTGACCACAGCTGGCAGTTTAAGACTTTGGAGTAGCGGTGAGAGGATCCGTAGAAGTTTGGGTTTGTCAACATGCCTGCAATGTTCAGTTCAGGGACCTGGACTTAATCCAAACCCCAAATCACTAGAACTCGGGGGCCCAAAAATAGCTGTAAAATGCAAGGGGTAGAGGGCTGCAAATTGGGGGGTGCACCAGGGCCACTGCCCTTAACAAAATAGGATAGGGAATGTACCCAAAATAATAACAGAAAAAAGAAAATAAAAAAAAAATACATAAATTAAAAAAAATTTATTAAAATATGAATTTCTTTTACAAGTGTCATAGGGAAAATTGGGAGGCAACACCATGGAGGTTTGCTCTGACAGAATCACCCGATCATCCCATAGAAAACTGGGACAGAGCCCGCATCTTCCCCAAAGTAGGCAGAGGGCTTTATGTGCTCGCCGTGCTTGTTGGCTTGCCTAAGCACTGTGTCCTAGCTTACAACCGCCCCCCGTTCCCAGCCAGACCCCACCTTCTCCTCTTCCTGATTCGTTTGAGGGGGCAAGGGCAGTGAAATGGTCAGCCTGCTGGCTGATTGGCTGCGGGGAGAGCTAGAAGCTTATTGATGAGCTACTCACCAGCCCATCAACCAGCTTTAGACTTGGGCCGAACACTGAACCCCAGCACGGACTTCTGACTGCAGTTTGTGTTTGGGTTCGGAGACCCAAGCTCCCAACGCTTGGCACATAGCCGAACTTCTTAAAATCAACGGCATGTAGCTCATTAAAGTGGACCAAACCCATGGAGATTGGACCAAGAATCTTTAAGATTCCCGGGCCGATTGATTCCCTCCCTGGGGCATCCAGAATTGGGATGACCCGCTGTGTGAAACCCCCAGGTCCAATGGTGCATGCATGAGCCACTGCCGCATTCCCGCTATCCCTCTAGCAGGGCGCGTGCCTGGCATTTGTGACTGACCGTCATGGGCACACTCCCTGTTAGAGGGTAGTGGGGGATGCAGCCTCCAGTGCACTCGGACCTGCTCGTATTAGACAAGCTCCTGGACGAAAGGGCTCGAGTGGATCTGAGCACACTGATTGGATGAGTGACCGCGCATGCATCATAGGACCGGGAAGAGATGAGTTTGTTCAGGCACCCCCAATCAAAATCCTGGGTTTTGGTCCACTTTAAGGAAGACATGTATCATGAGCTGGCTTTGTAGATATATAAGGTTTGTGATAGGCTGTCTGCACACATATCCCTTGTTTCTATTGTGGGTAAAAGGGTTGTTCTGAAAGGTGGAAGTTTACAAAGCAGCAGGGAATGGACAGACATAGCAGGGGGCAGCTATCCTCCCCTGCACACACATGCATGGGTGTGCCCCACGCTATATGATGCAGAACTGATAGGGATAGGTCCACCTATCAATAAATAGTCCTAAATATAAAGAAAATACAGGGGCTGAGCTACAGAAAAGGGTCTAAATCTCAACAACAATTTTGTTTAACAACATGCCAAGCTGAATCCTCTGCATGGCAAGTAAGCAATGATTTGATTTTAACGTAGAATTGGAAATATCTTTAAACTAATTTCTATATCTAGTAGACAGTGTAGATAAGCCTAGGCCAGTGTAAGGAGCTCTAGGACTACTTGGAACATCCTGCAGAGGAACCATGGCCCATAAACCAATTTAAATGGATTTGATGAGTTATATTTTATTCTATTCATCATAGACCTGTTTAAGGGAAGACCCTTGTTAGGCAGTATTGGAGAATTAAATGGATCTAAAAGCCTTCTATTTAAGGTACAAGGCATAGAGTACTTTACTAAAATGGAAATTATCCCTATACCACCTAACCAGGCTTTATCACGATGTTCTGCAACTCCACATCTCACCCCTGTCACCCTATAATTCCAGACTTGCTCTGATGATGGTACAACATCTCAAACACGTGTACACAAGTAAGCCCATAGTGCCTAACACGGGTATCTCCCTAACCAGGCTTATGACGATTTTCTGCCACTCCAAGCTCCATCCATGTCACTATTCCAGAGCATTGCATGCCCTGGTGGATCTTCTCACTTTGGATATAGCTTTAAGAGGTGTAAAAGGATCATTTTCATGGGTCCCTGCAAGGGATTTTGGTAGAAATTCCATTATCCTTTGCTTTTATTGCCCATGCACATACTTTCTGTTTTAGGAAAGCTTCTTCTACTTTAGTATATTATAGTATGTCCTTTTCTTCACCTGAAATTGTGTAGCTTGTGGTCATCTCTACGTGTAAGTGATTGAGTGTCAGCAGCTAAGTCCCAAGAACAGCAATTTAGGACATGTTTATTGCGCCCTCTGATAAAGTTCTTTTTAAAAAGTTATAATTTTGCTATATATAAAGTTTCAGTGTTATACGCATAATGTTCTCTATAGATTTCTCCTCCGCTGCTCTGACTGTGATAACTGCCTTGTGGTTGTAATATGTCGGTTACAGAAGAATTTTTATTTGCAACCAAATCCAGCCTAAAGTAGGTATTACGTTGCACTGCTGCACAGGACAGGCCCGGAGGCCTCCTTAGGGCTATTAGGCAGAGTTTAAATTATGAAACAATTATAGAAGTGAAAGCTAAGTGTGTTTTTTAACTTTATTGCTGCTTCAATATGTGTTCCTAAGTGGTGGTGCTTGCTGAAGGATGAATGAAGTCATGCCAAAAGTTCTCATTTAAATGAAATGCCTCTTATGGGTGAATGGCTGTGATTGAGTGGCTGAGATGTATTACTCGACGCTTCCAGGAACATCTGGTGTATGGCTTATTTAAATAATAAATTGTGGATAATAGTGTCTAGCTTGTCCTATTGCTGTGATTAGCTCTGACAGACAAAGTGATCATAACTGCGCCCCCTGAGCTGCCTGGTTACAGGAATATGATTTAAGGAGGATAAAGAATACAGTGGACAAGGTTGTAGCGGTTGCAGGAATCATAATGGATAATGGATGTTTCAGGGTGAAATGGGCCTTACATTTGGAATGTGTTTGTGAGGCACTGTTTGTATATGCATGGGATTTATTGGACACGGAGTAGAGAGCAATATATCCCTAAAACATGCCTAGATCATTCAGACTGAAAGCCATTAGTCACTCAAATTGTTTTGTTGCTGGACATTTTAGACTAAATTCCTTTAGGAGTGTCATCTAGCGATGGAAAGTGCCACACAAACCAAGGCAGTTCTGGACATCAAATAGTCCCATTCACAAACTTTGGGTGAGCTTCAAACAGAAGTCAAGGCAGTCATGTTTCTGCAACAAGGTTTACTTATACACAAGCCCCCCTCAAACAGGAGATCATAGGGATCATCAGACAGGTGTAACTAAGAAGTCAATGCCAGAACATCAGACTAAATCACTATCTATAAGGGTAGTTGTAAATCATAGTTCTGAACCTAAATTCCTTAAAGGCAGGCATCATCCCAAGTGGTTAGACATTATGGTCAGAAGGGTCAGAAGGCAGGAAAAGGTGGTCTAGGCATCAAAGGCTTAGGGGTCAAAGGTGAGACAAGGTCTGCAATGAGGAATCCAGACGATGGTAAGTACACCCATCCCAAGTCCAACTGTAATTTGTAACCAGGAAGGGCCAGACTGAAGGCTGAGGTTTTGAAAACACAGATTACAGTGTTTTATTTTAGTTCTGAGATTTTCCTGTTTGTGATCTACTTGAGGTTTATCCTCACTTCCTGCATTGTCATTAAAGAGACAAAGTTCATTTACTATAAAATCCTTTGTGCCAATGGTGCTAAAATATGGTGATCAAATATAGGGGTCCCATGTGCCAGTGACACCTCCTTATTGCCTTTTTGATAGATGAACTTCATGGACCTTCATAGTCACAAATGGCAAAGACCTCTTTGGGAAGCAAGTCACATGTTGGCATCAGTCATTGCCACCTGATGCTGGTTACAAGATTGAAACTGCTGGCTGTCTTTTACCAATGGTCTTGCCGGAAGCACAAAAGGCTTATCAGCTCCTGAGCTTCCATTCACAGTACAATGTGCTAGATATGATGCGGCCTGAAGTGGTTAATGCGCTGAAGACTAATACGTGATCAGTAAAAGCTGGAGGGGGAACCAATCAGTTATGGAATAACGCTTGCAATGGCAGTATATTGAACCAGGCTGAACATCTTGCAATGGCAAGTGTGTAAATATATGTATCTTACAGGGTCTGTCTAGGCATGGAAATAAGTCCTAGTGTCCCACTTTGTCCTTCCCTCCTTGGCCAGCTTGAAAAAACTCAACCGGTGCTGAAATGGAGTCCTGACACAATTGTGATCATGAGTGGCATATGGGACAACCCCCTTCCATGCCCAGTGCCAGTGATTCCAGCACATCCACTCCGTTCACTCCAATATATACATAGAGGACGTGACCAGTCACTGTGATGCATGGGGGCAGTCATTGGTCCATTGGACTGTGTATCTTTGTTTACTATGTTGTGATCTGATGTGCTCCAAAGTGACTTGGATTATGGCACTGCTCTTGGCTCATTGTAGCATAATTGTGCCTAACATTGACAAGTTTAGTACATCTTATTTATGCCACTTAATAAAGGGGTTGTCGCGGGATGGGGCGGTCGGACCCTATGTGAGCTTTCTTGTTGGGGACTCAAAATTTAGAGTAGGGACCACACTAAACACAGAGTGCCTTGTCGGGGTGTTGTGGCTTCCACATGTATCTGCAGATATGTGCAACCAAATCTCTGTCTTTCCACACAGCTAGACATGTTTGTTGCTTGATATTTAGATGATGAGAGGGTTAAACTGGGCAGTAAATTAGTTCCCAGGCCTTAATAATAATAATAATAATTTTGTATAAATAATAGGGATTGAGCTATTCCCACCCCCCTTTATTCTTTATCGTTTTAATATAGTAAAGTGTTAATTTCTTGGAAAGGGACGACCTGTGAACTAGTTTGGATTATGTATGTAAATCTTGAGTTTGTCTGCCACAATATATATATATATATATATATATATATATGTTTGTATTTCTTTTTCAATGCATGTTCTTTGCTATTGCCATAGAGAATTTGATAGGTCCTGAGAGGAAACCACTAATGTAGACTGGAATAGAAATGATGACACAGGTAAGTAGTTGCAGTAATATCTACCCTCTGTCTAATTTTAACAGGGTTGGTGTAAAAACAAATGAATGTTTGCTGCCATGCAGAGGATTCATCCTAGTGCACTACCTAATAAGGATGTTACTGTTGAGCTCTCGTCTGATGTTTCCCTGCTTCCTTCTATAGTACAAAGTTATCTGACAGAAAATAAAGAAATCCTCTTTTTTCTGAAAACATTTTTTGCTCAGTGTCTCTAACTACACGGACTTAAAAAAAAGAGACCCCTTTCTTCACCGACACATGAAGGAGTCCGAGCCCTCTTTTTTAGGCACATAGGGGTCGATTCATGTATGATGCGCCGGTGAGTTTGTGCATGCTATTTGGAGTGCCAAGTTGAGCTCTGGCTTCTGCCTGATTTGTGGTAATCAAAATGGCACTAGCATTCGCCAATTAGCGCCCGAAATTTTCCGCTAGCGTCCTATTTGCGCACCAGGTGCACCAGCGCCTGATTTATGGTATGCAAAGCGTGTGCACATGTGGCGATTTGAAGAGTGAATTTCCTCCAGCAAATAGGTGGAGGACACTGCCAATTCCAATGAGTAACAGGATTATTTCATTACAAACACACATGCTGTTGGCATTCAGCACATTTTTTGAACAATGAAAGTATCAGTCACAAGTTCTTTTTAGGAATTGTTGGAAAAAAAAATGATAAAAAGTCAAAATATCAATAATGTGGATATTGGGCCCCAACGCAAAAACACAAACAATAAAAAATTATAGTTAAATTATTAAGCATTAATATGCAAAGCAAACGGGAGGGAAGGTTAAAAAAATGGAGAACACAGGTTCTCCAGAGAATACATTTTGAAATGGTGAATAGAGCTTCTCAGAAAACACAGAAGCTGGAGAGATCAAATTGCTATGGAGAAACAGTAAAGGAAAGGGGAGGAACATGGGGGACCATCGGGAACAGTTAAGCGCTTTTCCTTGCAAAAGGCGCACATCAGTGCAAGAAGATGCAATTTGCGCTTCTTCCATTTCTCTCCTCGCTTGCGCTCCACTGGCCTGAGTTTTGCTGAACCATGAATCAACCCTATAGAGAAATCGGTAGCAAGGCTATGTAACAGGAGACAAGAGAACACTCCAGAAATTGTCTTCTGGGAGAGCAGGCTGGCAGAAATCAACTGTCAGGGAGGTAAGACATTGATGCTGTGATTTTACATAAAGAAGCAATGCCGCATCTCCTGGCTCTGCGCACTCTCCATACAGTTGTCCATACACTTGAATGGGTGGGCGGGAGTGTGCGTGGAGCCAGGGGTTGCGGCTCCATGTCTTCCAGCCAAGATGGCGGTGCCCAGAATCCAGGCGCCGGAGGAAGGACAGGGACGCCTGGCTAAGGTATGTATATATTTTTTTCTTTGTAGCCCCCATCCTGCCTTAGCCCCAGGATAGTGTGGCTATAGAGGTTCTGCTTTAATCCCTACTTCACCTTTGTCAGGAAGATGACTTGCTTCTTCCAGGCCTTTGCTATGGCCTGCTTAGTGGCCAACATAATGACACATGAATAATCTGTTTTGTTTGTAAACTGGTGCCTTTTGTTGTAATAGCGCCACCTAGGGGTCCCTTCGGTAGGTGGTACCCAGTATCTGACCTGTCATCCTAAACACCTGCGACTTTTGTCGAACAACCATGGGGCCGGTCCCCCATATGTGGAGTACATCTCCCTTTTGTGGTGCATCCCCTGAAGCAGTTTCCTGGGCAGGCCAGGTAGATTCTGTTAAGCCTAGCGGGTACCAAGTACCATCAGAGGAGTCCTTTGTAGGCTGACTCCATTGTGAGAGTATTGATCAAGCATCCAGCTGTTGACTTCCAAATGCTAATCCATTCCTCATGCTTTTTTGTAGTCCCCAGGTCCTTCTGCCAGCCCATCATGTATCCGTGATTTTGATATCTTTCTAAATCATTAAGGAAGGAGTAGCAATGTAATTAGGCCTGCTGCATTTGGTTCCTTCACACATATAGTTTTAAAGTGGACCAATTACCCTCTGCAGCCGGCTTAGAATCTAAAAGATTCCAGGACCGGTTGCCAGCCTGCCCTGGTGGCATCCTATACCGGATGCCTCACTGTGTGAAACCCCCTGGGGTGCCAGTAATCTTACCTGATCCCAGCTCCTGTGATGCTGTCTTCCCCGGCTTCTCTGCAGCTGTGCATGCTCCCCATGCACAGTCATTCAAATAGGTCAGGCGTGCAGGAGCGCGCACTCCACAGGGGAGCTGGGAGCGGCTTTATGACATGCATTAGTATGTGTGGCATAAAGCGCTGATTAGACAAGCTCACGCACATGCACCATGGGAATGGGGAAAGGTCAGTGAAACTGGGTGATCTGAGGGGTTTCGCACAACGGAGCATCATACATTGGGAACAGGGTCCATTCACCAGGATAGTCGAAATCCTGGTGCACTTTAGAGATGGACCACTTCCTGTATGATGAGCCCAGAGTAGATAAAGGCCTGAGCCAGTGAACCCTTTGCGTGTAGCGAAACCATTCGGTTTTTGGTAAATTATGCCAGATTCCCAGGTTAATCCAACTGGAAAAAGATCCCCTGTTGTGGAGCCTGGGGAGGGGAGAACGGACTATCCCATAGGATTAACAATAGGGAATGTGGTGTCATTAGATTGGAGGAATTATTGAGTCCCATTCCCTTAGAGATTGCTCCATAAGAGGATTTTTAGGCTTAGGTCTCTGTTCAGGGGCGGTCCCCACTAGGGCATCTATCGGAGTGGCTTCAGTAGTGCCCAAAGCGGGAAGTCCTTACTGACGTGCATTGAGGATAGTTGTGCATGCTTTGTACTAATGGAAAATATTTGGGACTCCCAGGCATCCCTGCTGTTTGTGAGCAAGCATTGTTTGTCTCGCCACTCTAGGCTTAGCCAGATCAAGTGCAGTAGCCATCTTTGCAACATGCATATCATGTGGGCTGGTAGTTAACAGCGTACAAACACCCGTATGGGGATGACAATTGTACTCCCAAGTATGGCAATCCCTCTGACACCCATTTAAAGTCGATGGTGGCCCTTAGGTGCAATTGTAGATGGCAGGAATGGCCAACATTCATGGCCACTGATTTAGCCCTATTTACCTTTACCCGTTATATCTGCAAATTTTTCCAGGATCGAGAATAAAGTGGGTAACATTGTAAAGGGCTGGGAGAGCCCATAGCATCATCTGCAAATAAGAATACTTTATAATGTATGCCTACTATCGCTACACCTTGATGTATTTGTTGGCCCCGATTTTGAGAGCTAAGGGTTCCATGTCCAGAATAAACAAAATGGGCAACTACCTCAATGGATACTGAATGCATCTGAGGTAAAACCTAAATATTTGACCCGGGCAGACAGAGCGAAGTATAATACATTGATCCATTTCAGGAATTTTTCTCCAAACCCCTATTTACATATGTGTTATATATGTCTAGGGACAATAAAATGGCAGGAATCTTTCTGGTTTGTATAATGTATTAATTGGGTAATCCATCTCATGCTGTCTCTTGCCTGTCTGGAGAGGACAAACCCTGTTTGGTCCCGATGTATTATAGAGCCAAGATAGAAATTCAGCTGGACCGCCAGGATTTTTGCTAATAGCTTGATATCCTGGTTAAGCAAGGACATGGGCCGGGAGTTAAGTTAAGTATGTTGTCTCTGTCGGGATTAGGGATCATACATACGTCAGCCACTAATTAGGTAGGGTTAAAGAAGGAACCTGATCTGAGGGAGTTAAAAAGTTCAACTAGATGGGGACATAAGATTGGGGCAAAATTTTTGTAATATAGTCCCGTAAAGCCATCAGGAACAGTGCCTTGCTTAGTTTATTAGCCTTAATGGACCTCTTTTAGTACAATTGGTTCCTCCACCCTTTCAACATACAATTGTGGAAGGGTCAGCAGGGCTATACTGTCAAAGAAGTAATTAAAGTCCCGTTGGCTTTCGCTACCTGGTGTGAAATAAATGTCTGAAAGAAGGGACCTGAAGGCACGTACAATTTTTTGTGGGTCAGCTGTAATGCTACCCTGCGGTCTTAGGCCCTTATTCATCAAGCGATAGCGCCAGGTAGTGTCTGACGAGCGCCAGGTAGTGTCTGACGAGCGCCAGGTAGCGGCAGCTAACGGCGACTACCGACTCAAGTACGCCCGGCGGCGGTCACAATGACGCATTTATCAAGCAAAATGAGGCTAGCGCCGGCGAGAGCGACGGCTAGCGCGTTCATCATGAAGCCGCCTGGACCGAACAGCGCCGCTGCAAATTCCCTCACAGCGCCAGGTATGAGCTGTCGCTCCCTGGCGATGTCCAATGCATTTCAATGGAGCAATCTATAATTATTCATAATTAATTGGTATTAATTTTTTTTTTTTTTTTTTTTTAATGTCAAAAAATCGGAGACCACTTCTGCAATGTTAGGATTTATTTTTAAGTAAAAAAAATAAATAAAAAAAATATGTGCAGAATTGATCTAACAGGTCTGAGATTAATGTATTCATATTACAAAATGATTCTAAAAACATGTATAATGTTACATTCAAAAAATATGGTTGTTTAGGGGTTAAAAACTAGTTAATACACATCGCCGCAAGCGCTCTGGGGTTTAAACAAGGAATGGACAGCGACAGCACATTCGGAGCGTGATTTGTTGATGAATATGAAGCTAGCCGTTCGCTCTGGCCATTCGTTGTCAGGCGCTCACATACAACGCTGGACCTGTGAAACAGCGACCCCCCAGCCCGTATTCAACATTACCGCACACCGACTGAGTCGCTGTCATCAAGCTAATGCCGGCCAAGCACAGCGAATACTGGCTGGCGCTGAAAAAATCACGCTACAGTCGCTCATCTGTCGCTACCTGGCGCTATTAATGAATCGGCCTCCCCGTTTGATTGGTTGGCTTTTTGTTTTATGTGGTCTGGCTTGCTAACATAGATTCTGGCGTATTTATTCTGGTGTAGAACCGCTGCTTAGACCTGCGGATATGCTTCTCCATCTGGCTATCCAAAAGTACGTTGAGTTCCACAAGGGTGGTGTCTACTTTTTTTTTAGTGGCTCTACATGGATTAATTTTTTAGATTCTTTCTGCCATTTGAAATTGAGAGGATAAATGTATTATTTTTGCCTCCCTCTCTTTTTTTCTTGGCTGCCACTACCTGAATGATATTTCCACATTGTTGTGGACCTCCCAGTTCTTTCAGGGTTGTGGCAGAAAACAGTTTTTCTTTACACGAAAATAAAAGCTTAAAAGGGAACCCACCAGCGATAACTTTTATTGTGTGTACGCAGGATCTCTAGAGCTGGCTTCATTTCCCTGCGCCTTTGAATTGTGGCCCTGGAACTATAGATATTTTTCTCCTGGGTGGTAAATACTCTTTTTGAAAGAATTCTACTTCTTCTCTCTGTTCCGGGCCCCCTCCCCCCCCCCCCCCCCCCCGCCACACAGAGTTTTACATTGCAAAGGCAAAATAACTGCGATGCCTCATAGACAAGAATGGCACTATTCAAAAGAATCTTGCAGGATGGCAATGAAGCATATTGACACAACTGTTGTAATTGTTTGTTTTCTCGCTTATCATTTTAAATTGCGTTATGATGAGGTGACTATACACTGTGGCCAATTGAAGAGCTCAATCAATAAATAGATATTTGTTTAATCATTCTAAAATGTGCCGGAGGCAATCAATAAGTTCAGTGACCTGGCCGCACTATTTATGAAGTACAGTAACTGCACTAAACTTAGGAATTCCACCCCAGCAACCTGTTCTCTGATTTTATTTTATGCCTTCCCACCATTGAACAGGTGACCGCCGGGCGGCCAATCGCGGGACTCAGTTCTCGCCGCTGGCTTGGTATTCAGGTGAGTAAAACAATTATTTATGTGTTTTGCTGCGAGGCGGGGGGGGGGGGCTTCAGCATTGTGGATGCCCCCCCTCGCTTCTTACAATCCCTACACTGCGGGACCAGCACCCGTTTAGGTAAAAACGGGTGTTGGTCCGGTTTAAGACACCTGAAGTGTCAAAGGAGATGTATCTCCAAATTCTACAACGGGCTGAGGAAATTTTAATTTTCCACATGTCGACAGTTGCCCTTCCTGATGAGTACATTCGCTTTCCCTCTCACCATCATACAATATAACAATGGGGTTGATTCAGAGCCTCCAGGAAAATTCTCATTTTTTCGAGAACGTAAACTTGCCAGTGTAAATTCTCAGTTCAAAGTCCCCTCCAAGATGAATTTGTTCGGATGTTATAGAAGCGAGAATTCATGTGTGAATTTTTGTTTCCATGCGTGAATTTTCAACTTGCATGACAGTTGAATGAATCACTGTCAGCAAGTGAAACCAAGGTCCTTGGTAGGAGACAAGTAAAACTTGGAAGGTGTGATGCCCAGCGGGACACCAGCCTTCTGTAAGCAGGCAACCCCCAATCTCCAACGCCGCTTCTGCCTATAGTCAAGCCCCCCGCTTGCCGGGACGCTAGGCACGCCTCACCGGACACGGTTGCCCCCCAGGTCTTAATAGGCGCAAAGGATGGCTGCTTACGGTGAAGGCCGATGAACCACGAGGGTATCCCGAAGCCGAGGTCGTTCACAGGTAGTCAATCCGAAGGGTGCGTCAGAGTACAGGGATGAGACAGGTGCGTAGTCAGGGGTAGCCAATGGGTCAAGCCAGGAGGTCAGAGATCGCAGGGTACCCAGAGGGGCAGGCAGGTTCGCAGTCAGACAAAGCAGAGGTCGGTACAGGCAGCAGACAGGGATGGTCGATCAAGCCGGGTCAGGATCAGATAACAGCTAACAGAATCACACCCTAATCACAAGAGACTATCACGGGCACTGAGTGCTGGGCTGACTCCATATTTATTTGGGAATCGACCAATGGCCACCCTGGGGGGGGAGTGTATGTGCTGATTGGTGTAACTTACAACACTGTGAGTGATTGGACACACTATCCAGGGGCTGGTCAGTCTTGGCTGCAGGGCTGATCAGCCCCTGATTCCCATCAGGTGTGGAGCACTCTGCGCTGCCTGCCACTCACAGCACAGCGCCTCCTAGTGGCAAAATTTACAGACTGCGGGACGCGCGCCTGCACAGCTAGAGAGGGGCGAGGGAGGCTGCCAGAGTGACGCGCCGCGCTCCCAGCAGCAGGAGTGCTGCGTCGCCCCGCGGACGCTCGCCGCCGGCCCCCTGGCAGAGGTAAATTCCTTACATTACCCCCCCCTTGAGGAGGGGCCCCAGGACCCTCCACCCTGGGTTTAAGAGGATTTTCTTTATGAAATCTTTTAATTAAACGGTCTGCATGCACATCTCTAGCTGGAACCCAACTCCTCTCTTCTGGCCCATATCCCTTCCAGTCAACTAAATATTGCAAGGAATTCCGGAGGAAACGGGAATCCAGAATTCGTGCGACTTCAAACTCCTGCTCACCATCAACTAGGATAGGAGAAGGAGAGGAATCCTCCTCCACTCCCCTGGCAGGCTTAAGGAGGGAAACGTGAAAGGAATTACAAATCCTCAGAGATGGTGGAAGTTTGAGTCTGTATGTGACTTGGTTAATTTTCTGTAAAATGGGATAAGGGCCGATATATCGTGGTCCCAATTTTACAGAGAGTTGGCGTAGCGCTAAATTTTTGGTAGAGAGCCAGACCAAATCCCCCACTTTATAATCTGGATTCTTGGATCGGCGACGATCCGCAAAGACCTTCTGCTGACTCGATGCCTGGACCAAATGCCGCTGAATCTTGGCCCATAAATCTGGCCACTGGGACAACCAATCGTCTAAAGAAGGCAAACCAGAGGACGAGCCTGAAAGTGCTGAGAACTTAAGATCCCTCCCATATACACATCGGAAGGGCGATACCCCCGTGGAGGAGTTAACTGCATTATTGAAGGCAAATTCAGCAAAGGGAAGAAATTGGGACCACTCTGACTGAATATCAGAGGTGAAGCAACGGAGATATTGTTCTAATGACTGGTTGGTCCTTTCCGTCTGCCCATTGGACTGAGGGTGAAAAGCTGAAGACAGAGAAACAGTGAAACACCCTAGCCGGGTGCAGAATGCCCTCCAGAAGCGTGACACAAATTGGACCCCCCTATCTGAGACCACATCTTCTGGAATTCCGTGAAGTCTAAAAATATAATCTAAGAAATATTGAGCCAATTCTTGGGCTGTGGGCAGCTTTCTTAGGGGGACAAAATGCGCCATTTTGCTAAATCGATCTACCACAACCCAGATAACGGTATATCCCTGGGACTGTGGTAAATCAGTAATAAAATCCATTGCCAAGTGCGTCCAAGGCTTTGAAGGAGTGGACAGGGGCACCAGAGGTCCGGCAGGAGCTGACCTGGGGGTTTTGCTACGGGCACAGATCTTACAGGCCTGAATAAAGGCCTGGGTATCTCTCCTGTAAGATGGCCACCAGACATGACGGACTAGAAGGGCCAAAGTCTTTTTAACCCCTGGATGACCCACCGTCTTGGAGTCATGAAACTGCTGAAGTACTGCCGGACGGTGGGACAGGGGTACAAAGAGGAGGTGATGGGGTTTGCCCGGAGGAGAATCCGACTGAAACCGACTTAGTTCACTTGACAGGTCAGGTTGGATGACAGCTATGACCTTGTGTTGTGGGATTATGGGAAGGATCTCCTCTACAGGGACTTTATCAACTCTGAAACTTCTGGAGAGAGCGTCAGCTTTAACATTCTTTGTTCCTGGTTTGTATGTTATGGTGAAATTAAAACGGGAGAAGAAAAGAGACCATCGGGCCTGACGGGGGGGTTAACCTTTTAGCTGATTCGATGTATTCTAAATTCTTGTGATCTGTGAATACCGTAATTGGGAACTGGGCCCCCTCTAACCAATGTCTCCATTCCTGAAAGGCTAATTTCACAGCTAGAAGTTCTCGATTGCCAATATCATAGTTCCGCTCAGCGGAATTACATTTTCTCGAGAAAAAGGCACAGGGATGTAGCCGTTCAGGAGACCCACTGTACTGTGAGAGAACTGCCCCTACCCCGAGCTCAGATGCATCTACTTCGACTATGAAGGCTCGGTGGATATCAGGGTGGGTCAACACAGGTGCCGAACTAAAGGCAGACTTAAGGTTCTCAAAGGCTTGGATGGATCGGCCCGACCAAGTAGGGGTAAACGCCCCCTTCTTAGTGAGGTCGGTGAGTGGGGCTACCAAGGTGGAAAAGTTTTTTATAAAGCGCCTATAAAAATTAGCAAACCCCAGAAACCTTTGTAAACCCTTCAAATCTTTAGGTTGTTCCCACTGGAGGACTGCAGACACTTTGGCCTGATCCATTGTTAACCCAGTATCGGCAACAATGTATCCCAGGAACGGAACCTCGGAAACCTCAAAAACGCACTTTTTTAGCTTGGCGTAGAAGTGATTTTCTCTCAATTTCTGTAGAACCATCCGCACATGCTCTCTATGCTCGGTTAAGGTCGGGGAGAATATTAGGATGTCATCTAAGTAGATGACCACAAAACGGCCCAAGTATCCTCTAAAAACTTCGTTAACAAAGTCCTGGAAGACTGCTGGGGCGTTACATAGGCCGAATGGCATAACAAGATATTCATAGTGCCCATCCTGAGTATTGAAGGCAGTCTTCCACTCGTCTCCCTGATGGATCCTGATTAAATTGTAGGCCCCCCTCAGGTCAAGCTTAGAAAAAACCTGGGCCCCAATGACCTGGTTAAAGAGTCCCTCTATTAAGGGAAGGGGGTATTTATTTTTAACTGTAATTTTATTCAGGCCCCTATAATCAATACAGGGGTGCAAGCCGCCATCTTTCTTTTCCACAAAGAAAAATCCGGCACCCGCTGGTGAGGTAGACGGCCGAATAAAACCTTTCTGCAGATTCTCAGCAATGTATTCTTTCATGGCCTTATTCTCAGCTTGGGTTAAATTATAAATCTTTCCCCGAGGCGGCATAGTTCCTGGGAGAAGATCAATCGGGCAGTCAAAAGGCCTATGAGGAGGGAGTTCATCAGCGGCTTTTTCAGAAAACACGTCTGCGAAATCTGCATAGGGGGTAGGGATGCCCTCAGCAGTCAAGCGAGTGGCACGTACAGGGAGCTCAAGACAAGACTGGAAACATTGTGGCCCCCACTTGATAACCTGGGGATTGTGTTTAGACAGCCAGGGGAGTCCCAGAACCAAAGGGGTAAGTGGCATCTTAAGGAGCAGGAAGCTCATTAGCTCGGTATGTCCCGCCCCCACTCTAACAAACACTGGTGGAGTACGGTACTGAATCAGGCCCCCCACAAGGGGGGTATTATCAATGGCTTTGACTCTAATTGGATTGACTAAAGATTGCAGCGGAATCTTTAATGCTTGAGCCAGGCCCCAATCAATAAAATTCCCGGCGGCCCCACAATCCAAAAGAGCCTCCACAGACCTGGACTCAAAATCATGAGTAATCTCGACAGGCAATGTAATTTGTGTGCAACACAGAGGAAATACCTTGCAGCCTAGGTGGGTTTCCTCGACCCCACCTAGGCTCTGAAGTTTTCCGATGCCTGTTTCCGAGGGCAGGAGCGGACCAGGTGACCGACTTCTCCGCAATAAAGGCATAGACCTTGCGACAGACGCCGACGCCTCTCAGCTTCAGAAAGCTTGGTGGCCCCAAGCTGCATGGGTTCTTCAGAAGAAGAAGGGACTAAGGCCTCAGGCTTCATACTGACTTCAGACTGGGCCCCTTTTTCCAGGCGTCTTTCTCGTATGCGTCGGTCGATGCGGATAGCCAATTGCATGGTTTCATCCAAGGTGTTAGGTACTGGGTGATTTACCATGACATCTTTTATGACCTCTGACAGACCTAGCCTGAACTGCCCACACAATGCTGGGTCATTCCAGCGAGAATCCACTGCCCAGCGTCGGAATTCCGAGCAATATTCTTCTGCCGGTCTTCGCCCCTGTCTAAGAGATCGTAGCTTGGCATCAGCAGTTGCCCCTCGGTCTGGGTCATCATACAGGATCTCCATGGCCTTGAAGAATTCCTCAACAGATTGGCGGGCGTAATCCTGAGGGGAGAGGCTAAAAGCCCAGGATTGGGGATCCCCATGCAAAAGGGAGATGATAAGTCCCACCCGTTGCTCCTGGGAGCCGGAAGCATGAGGGCGAAGCTGAAAATAGAGCTTACAGGCATCCCGGAAGTTGGCAAATTTACTCCGGTCCCCTGAAAACTTCTCTGGAAGGGGAATCTTGGGTTCAACTGGAAAGGCGGCTATTGCCCCCTGGGGCACAGAGGGTGCAGGAGCTGGACGGTTCTCCTGAGCCGCCACTCGAAGTGCCAGGTGCTCCACGGCCGCGGTCAGGGCCTGCACCTGTTCCAAAATTTGGTCCATTTATGGGGCCCGTGATAATGTGATGCCCAGCGGGACACCAGCCTTCTGTAAGCAGGCAACCCCCAATCTCCACCGCCGCTTCTGCCTATAGTCAAGCCCCCGCTTGCCGGGATGCTAGGCACGCCTCACCGGACACGGTTGCCCCCAGGTCTTAATAGGCGCAAAGGATGGCTGCTTACGGTGAAGGCCGATGAACCACGAGGGTATCCCGAAGCCGAGGTCGTTCACAGGTAGTCAATCCGGAGGGTGCGTCAGAGTACAGGGATGAGACAGGTGCGTAGTCAGGGGTAGCCAATGGGTCAAGCCAGGAGGTCAGAGATCGCAGGGTATTCAGAGGGGCAGGCAGGTTCGCAGTCAGACAAAGCAGAGGTCGGTACAGGCAGCAGACAGGGATGGTCGATCAAGCCGGGTCAGGATCAGATAACAGCTAACAGAATCACACCCTAATCACAAGAGACTATCACGGGCACTGAGTGCTGGGCTGACTCCATATTTATTTGGGAATCGACCAATGGCCACCCTGGGGGGGGAGTGTATGTGCTGATTGGTGTAACTTACAACACTGTGAGTGATTGGACACACTATCCAGGGGCTGGTCAGTCTTGGCTGCAGGGCTGATCAGCCCCTGATCCCCATCAGGTGTGGAGCACTCTGCGCTGCCTGCCACTCACAGCACAGCGCCTCCTAGTGGCAAAATTTACAGACTGCGGGACGCGCGCCTGCACAGCTAGAGAGGGGCGAGGGAGGCTGCCAGAGTGACGCGCCGCGCTCCCAGCAGCAGGAGTGCTGCGTCGCCCCGCGGACGCTCGCCGCCGGCCCCCTGGCAGAGGTAAATTCCTTACAGAAGGTGCACACAAGTTCTTTTCAAAAACTTTCCACAACTTTATTCACCAGTGGTCACAAACAGTTTCCCTGGGTCACTGCCCTACAGTTCTTGTCAAGTGTCCTTTCAGGATGCCGGCAATCTGCCAGCCACCCCACTGCATGGTAACCATCTCTTGGTGCGAACAACAAAAAGGAGCAATGTGGAGGAATAAACCGCACTTGCCTTCTCCTGGCAGGTGTTGAGGCCTACTATCACGGGCCCTGTGTCTGCAGCCCTCACCTCCCAGCATCACCTCGTGGCTCCTCTCTTCCCTCTTTTCCTCTTCAAGCTCTCATGAGGGTACGTAGGCCTGAGCTAAGCCAGCGGCTCCCATCAGGTTTTTACTAGTGGGAACGGCCAGCAAAAAAATGATTCTGGTCCAGTTTGCACAAAAAAAGATCCCCTGGCTCACATGAATTTGAACATTTGAGATCTCGCTACCAAGCGAAAAATTACATAAAAAAAAAAGTCCTGAAAATTAAAAGTTGCCAAAACAGGGTCTGCTGAATCAGACGAAGGGGAGAATGGAAAAAAATGGAATTTTCACAGAAAAAATGGATGAAAAAGGGGCTCTGATTACTTGACAGGTAAACAGCAACAGTCATTACATAGTATGATGGGGAACGTGTGGAATCAAAATCTCCTCATCCCTGTTGGGAGACAACAATAAAAATCACTTATACATATATTCATGTTAATAAAAAATGATTGATGGGCAGTCAGGGCAAAAAAAAACAAACCTTTTCTACAATTCTGCTGACTAGCGGCCACTGAATCAAATGGCCACCCCCCTGTGTCAGTCACAGTGACTAGCCACGCCCTCCATGTCAGTGAATGTAGCGAGTGTGGCTAGTCACTGTTACTGTGGATAAAACGCGAAACTGCCAGTTAGTGGGTAGCAGTGAGGTCCGCCTACTTTGTGATAACAAAGGGGCCTGTCCCAAGCCCTCTGTAAGATGGCACTAGGGGACACCATTTAGGATCAGCTGGCTCAGTAGTTCTGCCCAGAATCGCCTTCTCTCCTGAGGCGCTGACAGAGAACGCGCTTCTTCATCTCTATCCATTCCTATACTGTTCCTTCTGTTTTGCTCTTTAATTTACTTACCCCTTCTTTTCACATTCCTTCCATCCTTTGGGTCCTTTCTTTTCCAAGTTCCTTCCACTTTTCTTTTTGACATTCTTTCCTTTCCCTCCTGTCCATAAAGGGACAGCGCTGCATTATAATTGGGTATTGCTTGGAGGTAGGACTAGAGAAGGAGACTCCTCTCTTGTGTGCAGATATAAGACCCAGCAGGTCAGTAGGTTTCACAGTTCTGCTCTAGTCTCAGTCGGGACAGGACAGGATGGGGGACACAAAACCATCCGGGTCACACAGGAAGTGTAGGCAGGGGAAGGTTCCAGTTGTGAAGGCTGTTGCAGGACCCTTCCCTTTAGACTAAAGAGCCAAAGTCCCCTTTGCCTATCTAATGGTTTGGGGAGGAATATGGAACCAGCTGACGATTCAGGGACAGTGGTCATTATCAGTGTCTCAATTACCCATCAGTGTACTGGAACGCAAAGCAATTTTTCTGTGCTTCCATTGGTCCAGTAGTTTACTGGGCCTCCCTGTCTGAATGCAATCGGACAGTGTGACTGCTGTCACATATGTCAATCATCAGGCAGATACCAGTAGCTAGAAGGCCTGTTGGGCCAGGATAATTGGATGGGCGGACCAGCCAGTGCACTGCATCTCTGCAGTATGCAGGCTGTGAATCGACAACACCTATGAGGACTTTCTCAGTAGCAAAGTCCAGGAAAATGGGCCCTCCATCCTGAGATGTTCCACATCATCTGTGACAAGCAGGAGGTTCCTAGAGGGGATCTGTTTGCATGCAGATGCAACATGAAGGTGAAGAGAGTTGAATCTCTCTCCTGGGATCATCTAGCTTTTGCAGTGGATGCTCTGGTTACTCCTTGACTTCAGTCCCATCTAGTGTCTGCCTTTCCACCATTGGCTCTGTTACCTCAGTAATAAAGAAGATTGGTCTGGAGGGTGTCAGAACCATTCTGGATCACTGGCCAAGGCGAACCTGTGGACATGGTCAGGCTAAATGATGATTTAGGCCAGTTTCGGTCGATGGACTTGACTGCATGGCCTTTAAATCCCATATTCAGTGGGTCGAGGCACCCCCCCCTCAAATAGTAGCCATGGAAAAAGCTTTTCCAGCCCAGTTCTTTTGGCAATCTTGGCCAAGTACGGATCTTATGATCCTATTATCTTGTGCCTTAAAAAATAATATTTCTGCTATTTTGTTCTGTGTCCCATTAGGTCAGACAGGCCATTCCTCCGGCCTTTCTTGCTAGGAGTAATGCACTCCCTTTTCTTACATGAGCTGGAACATTTTGGGAATCAGGCAGGGAACCATTACCTGACCAGATATTCTCACCTCACTTCTTTTAGGGTGCAGCTTCACAGATACGCTGTTTGGAAGAAGGATGATTCATGCAGCCCTTCAGTCCTCCTCCAAGGCCAGACTACATCCAAATTATAGTGAAGGGGTGTTTCTGTATGGGACAGGGACAGGGAAAATAAAATTTTTGTACATAACTTGAAAAATGGATTTCCTTTAGTTGTCCATACAGGGACACCAAACCTAAGACCCAGCCTGGACTGCTTGCAAGTTTATAAGTAACCCCTCTTCCACTAACTAAAATATTTGATTGGATTCTTATTATCAGACCATTTTTTATAATAGCAAAAATACCTGGAAATGCCTGTAGGAGATGCGGAGAGCCTCTTTTTGTTTAATAGTTCACCTTTTATGTTGCATTAGTTCATTAGCTCTTTTTAAAGCCCTTTAGAGGTTGAAACATCCTCTTCTGAGGGATTGTTATTTGTGTTGTATGGGTTGTGTGCTCCATACAGCATGCAGCCATAATGCAGCAGCCAGATGTTCCCACAGTGTTTGTACACCTGTTTTCTTTTTTTGTGAATTTCCATTGTGTCCGGTGGAGATTGTCAGGCAGGTGTCTGGCCGCAGCATGAATAGCGTTATTGTGGAACACACAGAGCATGTAACAGACTGAGTTACCTATTATTCCAGAATAGTGCAGGTACAAATTAGGTAGAATAATCTGCAACTGATCCAAAAACCAGCCAGAAATCAGCTCAAATACCTTTCATGAAGTGTGCAGCCAAGTTTATTGACAGCAAAGATGAAAGTGCATCTAACAGGAAGTGATTAATCACTCAAAAGTGCTGCATGTAGTATAAACCCCCAAATACCATAGTCTGATGATGACGCATTTACTCTAAATTCACAAAGCTCCACATAAGGAATCAATAAGCAAACCCTGAAGCACTCAACCATTTAAAGGTCCACAGTGGTCAGATTTAGTTTTATTTCTCCAGGTACATTCATTTCATACATACTAAGAATTTGTTGCGGTAGGGAGGGAAGGGGACAAACATTTAGCAATACAAACTCCCACTATTGGCCGAATAAGGTACACAAATATAAATTGAGGATCAGGGAAGAGCCCCCTCCCAGTCCCAGAAGTCCCTACTCAGGAAACCAATTCCGAGACTCCAAGTGGAGGGGGACCCAGTCCTATGAAGGGAAGCGTAGACAGGGATAGTTCATGCATTAAAAAATAAGATCTGCCTGTTCTAGGTACCTCCCACCCAGGCAGCCATTCTCTGGATGCAACATAGAGGGGTCTCAGTCCAGGGAAATAAGAGAGGGCTTATGTACAGAAACAGAGGCAAGAGTTGAAAGGACAGTAGAGGTTCTACTTGATCGAAGCACTTCCTACCCAGTCCCTGGTTCAAGATGGGTTGTAAATGAAGGAGGTGAAAAAGAATAGACCAGTGCTGGAGGTACAGGGTCGGGATCATTAACAAAGTCAAGACATTGACTGCTGAGCACACAGATTTGGGAACAATTCCAAATAAAAACGGGATACTCAGCTTTACACCTCTGCAACATACCCTCCCAAAATTGAATCTGTTAAGGAAATCTGGATTGGGGATCCATATGAACTCCCTTCTGCTTCTTTGAGTTTGGACAGTCTGCCACTCCCATTCTGTATTACAGTGGTTGTAAGGTGTGGCTCCATTTACTGTGTACAGGTGGGACACACCATGGACTACCTTTTGTATGGGGCAGCTGGGGACGAGATAGAAGATCTCCTCAATATTTAAATACAGAAGATCTGGACCTGAATGATTGTGTTGATCTGATGGTGAGAAATGATTAATATGTTGTCATTTTTTTTAATACAGAGATGAAAAGGCTTGGCTCTGTTCTGCTTCCTGCTTGTTCATGTGCAGCCTTTTCTGAATCAGAATAAGGCAGCCGTCTTGATGCTTGCACAGAGGGGACACTGAATCTGAATGACCAGACATAGGTTTTTATTAAATAAAATTACCCGGGAGAGATGAGCCCCTTTTGATTCTATTTTGGATAGGAGAAACCCTGTCCAACTTTCACTCAAGTACATGGCTGTCATGCAGAGTTTTCTATTAATCCAATTCCCCCGGGGGAGGGAAAAGGGTATTTTTAATATTGTATAGAGATTTTTTTAAAGCATCTGAAGCTTGTCTCTTGTTGGCTGTGACCCTAGAGATCTAGCCTCACTCCTAGGCTTCTTTGACCAACAGGAGGTTCTTCTAACATATTAACCATGCGTGTGACATGAACTAAAAGTCACTAGCACAAGAACCCCATATCTGATTGTGAACACCTTGATTATTATTATTAATAATAATAATAACATTAATAATAATTATTATTATTTATTTATTTATAAAGTGCCATCATCTTCCATGGCGCTGCACAAGTCATCCTGTCACTGATGACCAAAAAGGAAGTAGAATCACAGCAATATTGCAGTAACATCTATGAAACTTTTCCCCAAACATTTTTTGTAAGAAAATGGTCTTTTGGCATATAAACTATACATTGGAAGCAGCTTAACTGAGGTTGCCCTTTATCGCAAGTGCAGAACATGGGGAGAAAGGGTCGAAATCCTCCCCTATACAGCTAAAGCCCTCCTCTAGGTGCTTGCACAAATCACAAAAAGGCTTGTGTGCTGTTGCTCCTTTAAGATTTGACTATTCAAATTGCCCTCCTCATGTTCACTTTCCTGATTAGTTATTGATTGGTCTGAGTGGCGGCCATCTCCCTTTTGTATCTTTTGATTTAGTGCAGGCAAATGGGGGTGGGGTGTCTTTATTTGTATAGGGGAGGCTTTTGACCATTTCTTCCCTTGGGCTCCACTCAAGTTAGAGGGCAACATCAGGTAAACTGCCCCCAATTTATCCTTTGTTTTCTATGTCCCTAAGGGGGTCTAATAGGTTAGTTAAGACTGCACCTACAAAGATGTGCTGTGGCGTTTGTTGGGGCAGCTTTAACATGCATCTGTAGATGTGTGCCAAACCCAAGTCCAGATTTTAGAGACACCTTATGGGACTGGTTGCTAGCTTACAGGGTTCTGTGCTGTGGCACCTTTAAGATTTCTTAAACCCTGTATAAGCATGTGGGTTACCCTGCAATACAAATTGGTGCTACTGCATTTAAGAATTGTTTATACTTTAAAGCCGGACCGAAACTCACATTTTTAACTAGTATCCCCTGAATTGCTCCGCCCATGAAGAGCACCTTTTGTTAATTTTTAGTGCTCCTGCTTCACTCTAATCACAGATAATGGCGTCTGTTTTAGCTGTAAATCTTTGCCTTCTCCATTCATTGCCACTGTTGTGTGTGGCAATGATGTCATTGCTGTAAAGCGCCACGGAAGATGATGACACTATATAAATAAACAACAATAATAATAATAATAATACCTATGCAATGACTGATCGCCTGTCATCCTACAGAGAGGGACAGCAAGTTTGTGGGTTTTGGTCCGCTTTAAACAATTTACTTTGGTATAGAGTTCCACGTGCTAGACCTGCTGCAGCCATGAAATTTAACAAAAAATCTTCTATGAGCGCAGTGGCAATCTTGTCATTCCACTTGACATGATAGCAACAGGTGTAGCTATAGTCAAAGTGTCAAGTGACAAAATTGTGTTAATTTGTTTAATCCAGTTTAATCCATGCTAAATGCTCAGTCTGCTGCAGCCAGACCCAACCCCCCACACATATGGCCGGGTCCTCTTTGGCCAATTTGGATGTTCTGTTTTCGGAGCTACCTGGAACCAGTAAATAGGTACAGGTTTCTGTGAAAGTATCAGGCAAAAGTCCAAAATAAGACCCAGATCTTCATTGTCCCCAGACATTTCTGAAAATAGAAGCTGGCACAAGTATAGGATCCGTAAAACAATGCTGTTTCTTCCACCAGTAAAATTGAACTTTGAGAAATCAAATTGGTGAGTTTTCTATATTTTCTGGGATAAAGAGAAGTCACAGAATTTAGAAAAAGAGCATAAGCTATTGTGAAAAAACAGATATCCAAAACAGCTCAAATCCTTTAATCTGGGAGCCCAGTTGGCTTGCTTGCACCTCTTATCCAAGTCAAGAAGGGACCTGGCGAGGACCGCATTTTAAAAAGCTAGGCTTATTACGGAACACCTCAGGCATGACTAAGGACGCAGTAAGCACCAGAAACGCAAAGTCTTGCTGTTCCTTACATGATGTCATGAAAGAAGATTTTAAAATGCTTGTTGATGTCATCGGTTATTTTTAACTACAGTCAATAAAAGGTGGATTTTACAACCAAATGGTGAGCATAAGCTATTGTCAAACCTATTGCCTAACCTGACTGGTAAATTATCACTATAACAGGACCATCCAATACAGTGCTATAATGAAGTTGGTTTCACTGTGGAAAACTTGCAAAATGGCTACAAGTACATATATATATGTTCCAGAAAAATGTGGAAACTGGCACCGGCTATTTTCAGCTAATCTACAATTTGTCACTGCCAGTAGAATATGCTCATTTATATAATTTCTTCTGACGTCAACCGACTCTCCCATACATAATTCCTAAACATTCATTTGTGTTATGTTCATTTGCTTCAAACCTCATAAATCAAAATTGTCTCTTGAAGAAGCCTGTTAAGCTAAAGAGGAAAAATACAATTCTGTGATTACTCACCTGTAGAATTGATTTTATGGTGTACAGCACAGCTTGCTTCATTTCAATTCTTTACATGTGGGTGGTGCAATCGACTGCAGGAAGACTTTTGGCCCCTCCCGGCCCATAAAAGGGCCAGAATTACCCAGAAGACCCCATTGTTTGAAAGCAGTAATGCAAGAAGCCGGGAGGCAAGGACCATGTTAGTAAAACACAGCCCACTAAAAGGAAACTCTCTCAACAAAAATCACCATAACAAGGCAAAAGAGAACAACGATAACAAGGGTGGGATGAAGCAAGCCGTGCTGTACACCGTAAAGACAATTCTACAGGTGAGTAATCACAGAATTGTATTTTTCCAGGTGTACAGCACGGCTTGCTTCATTTCAATTCTTTACATGTGGGACATACAACAGCAGTGTCCAAAAAAGAAGGGTGGGATCCCCAGAGAGCAATGGCAGGCAGTTCAAGCCACTATCAGCTGAGGCTTTAACATCAACTTTGTAAAACTTGGAAAAAGTATGAACCGAAGACCAAGTAGCGGCCTTACAAACCTGTTCAACTGAAGCCTGGTGCTGGAACCCAAGAGGCACCAATAGCCCTAGTGGAGTGAGCTGTAACACGGAAAGGGGGTTACCTCTGCATAGCAGAGTATGCTTGCACCACCGCCTGTCCACTTACTGATAGTGGATTTGGCTGGGAGCAAGCCCTTCCTAGGTCCGGAAGGAAGGTCAAAAAGAGAATCAGACTTCCGAAATGACTCAGTGGTGACCAAATAATACTTGAGTGCCCTGACTACATCCAGAGAATGAAGGTTCCGTTCCTTGGAATTAGCAGGGGCAGGACAATAGGCAGGTAAGACAATGTCCTCATTGAGATGAAAGGCAGAAACAACCTTGGGCAAGAATTCCAGCTTAAGACGGAACACCACCTTATCCTGATGCCGCTCAAAATAAGGAGGTTTTATGGAAAGCGCCGCCAGCTCAGAGACGCGACGCACCGAAGTGATAGCAACCAAAAAGGCCACCTTAATAGTCAGAATAGAAAGAGCAGCATCGCACAGGGGCTCGAAGGGGGGACCCTGAAGAGCAGAAAGCACCAAGTTCAAATCCCACACAGAGGCTTACGCGGTGGACGTACATGAGTGGCTCCCGGGAAAAAGGTTTTGACAAGCCTATGATTAGCGAAAGGTCTTTGGAAAAAAAATTGCCAAGGCAGAAACTTGTCCTTTGAGGGTACTCAGTTGTAGACTCTAGACCGTGTTGAAGAAACTCCAGAATCCTGGAAAGGGAGAAGGTGCAGCAAGGGAAGGCCTTAGACTCACACCAGGCAATGTAAGCGTGCCAGACCCTGTAATAAATCATAGAAGAGGATTTTTTTCCAAGCCTGAATCATAGTACTGACGACCGAAGCCGGCAAACCCTTATCTATCAGGATGGAGGTTTCAGCAGCCAAGCCATCAAAGCCAGCGTTTGGAAATTGGAGTGGCGAAGCTGTCCCTGAGTGAGGAGCTCTGGAACGTCGGGCAGGACGTATTGATCCCCCGCCATCTGGACGACGTCTGCAAACCATACCCTCCTCGGCCAGCGGGAGGCCACTATGATGGTCGGTACCCCCTCCTGGGCTATCTTGCGCCGCACACGACCCAACAGAGGGAAGGGAGGAAAGACATAAAGGAGTCTAAACTCCATCCAAGGAAATGCCAGCTCGTCCGTGGTGAAGGGCAGAGGATCTCTTGACAGGGATACGAATCTCGGAAGCTTGTGACTGTCAGCAGACCAAGAAGCGATGGCGTGAGGTAAAAACGGGAACTTTACCTCAGTAAACTCTGTGAGGAGAGTGGCGCCGACCTGCCCAAGCAGCACCTCAAGGGGCGGGCTGTGCCGCGATGATGTGGATCGCGTCATCGCTCGGCCCCGTGGATTGTGTCATCACTCGGCCCCGCCCCCCCGCAGCGCGCCAAGACTCCGGGCGCCAAAGAGACAAAATGGCGCCCGGGACAAGGAAGACAGGTAGGGAGGGACCCCCCTCCCTTCCCCCGTCACGGGGAGCACACGCGCAGCAGGGAACAAGGCCAGCAACCGCCGCCCTCACGAACGAGGGCGCGCGCGCCCCCCTCCCGACGCCATAGCGTAGAGGAGACAAGAGGAGCAGGAGCGGGGAAGGTAAGTATATTGTGAGGTAAAAAACGTGAGAAAAACACACACAGCAAAAAATGCTCAAGAATAAAGCATGTGGGACACATAATGAAAAGGGAAAAAGGGTGGTTTCTCCCCTCCCCCCGCCTATAGGCTCACCATAGCCTATGGCCGGCTTACTCTGAGGAAGAGTCTGCGGCCCAGAGCGTAGCTCTGCCGAACGCCTGACCCTCGGTGTTCCCCTACCTGCACCTGATCCGCAGCCATGGCTGGGAGGCAAGAAGGGTCCCGGAAGCAGGTGGGAATAGGGCTTGCAGCGGCCGACGGGCTAGTAATGCCCCGCTTATCTGCGAAGTCCATAGAGAGAGAGAAAGAGACCATCTTCGCAGTCAGACTGCAGGAGAAGACTGGGGTCTTCTGGGTAATTCTGGCCCTTTTATGGGCCGGGAGGGGCCACAAGTCTTCCTGCAGTCGATTGCGCCACCTGCAGTGGATAACCCACATGTAAAGAATTGAAATGAAGCAAGCCGTGCTGTACACCTGGAAAAAGATCAATTTTATATTTCAACATTTTATACATTTGTTAAACAGATATTTAGATTCTTCTTTTTTTTCATTTTTCTTTCACTATTTTTTTCATTAGGATCATATTCTTGCTCTTTTCCTGGTAATGCCTATTGCTGAAACAGAACAAAGAGCTCCAAAGTTGTCCCCAGGATAATGAGTAACGGAGACTGAGAGAACTCCCTGGTCCTTATATATCAAAATATCTTCTCCCTAAGTGAGTTATCCTCACTTTCCCGGTGGCCCCAATTCTCACCTCATCATACAGCCATCACAGTCTTTCAATGATGAGGGACACTTGTCTGAAACTGGCGTCCTCAAGCAGGAAGTGATGGCTTTGCAAATATTAGATATCAAGTATTGTATAACCCCATGCTATTTTGGGGAGCTTGGGAAATCACAAAGACAAAAAGAGATGATTTGCCTGGTCCCTGAATCATGGGTAAAACTGTGGGCCAGTGGGTCAGTCCGAACCTGGCAGCAGGGTTAGCAGGGTATGCGCTGAAGAAAAAGGATATTGCACCTATTCACGCAGTCGCAGGGGCAGATGGGAAAAAAAAACATGGCTTATCAAAATTGGAAGAAGGATCCCAGGAGCAGTTTTGAGGGGGCAGAAGGGCCGCAAAAGAAAATGGTTGGCGCGTTTTATTTAGAAGGACCTCTGGGCTTGCCTGATTTGCTGAAATCAGAGCCCATCCCTGCTTACTGGAATTCCATTTTAAGTTACACCTAGGGCCTCCTAATTCCATTAAAGTGGACCAAAACCCAGGATTTTGACTATCCTTGGGGGTGCCCCGCTGTGTGAAACCCCCTAGATCGCAGATGCCAACTCACCTCTTCCCAGTCCTATGGCACATGTGCGGCCGCTCATCCAATCAGCGTCCTTGGAGCTGCTGACATGTTGTCTAAGCCTTCGTCTAAGGTCAGTGGCTCTGAGCGCTGGCGGCCGCATTCCCCGCTTCGATCTAACAGGAAGCGTGCCATTCACAAGTGCCTGGTCCCCGCTAGAGGGATAGTGGGGATGTGGCGCAGCTTGCGCATGCGCCATTGGACCAGGAAACAAGGTAAATATGTGGGGCGACCTGGGAGGTTACACACAGCGGGGCATACCGATTTTGGGTGCCCTGGGGGAGGGAATCGATCGGCCCAGGAATATTAAAGGTCCACTTTAAGCCCACCCCCACTTGGAATTCTGCTTTAAGTTTCCTCCAAGGCCGCCTGTTTCCCTCTAACAGGCTGATTCATTACTAACGGCAGGTAGCGACAGATGAGCGCCAGGTAGCATCTATAGCGTGGATTTGAGAGCGACCGCTAGTAGTCGCTGTGCTCGCCCATGGATCCTTGTTTCAGAGAGCCTCAGTCGCTGGCCGGCATTGATGAATATGATATGTGAGTCGCAGTACTACGCTGTATGGAAGCGAACGGTAGTGCCAGCTCAGTGCGACCGACTCACACCACATTCATCAAAAAAACAGCCTCAAACAGCGCCGGCGCTTAAAATCGTGTAGGTGCAGCCCATAGCGCCAGAGGCTGTGTGTGTAAAGTCTGTTTATGAACATGTATCCACTAGTAACAAAGCGAAAACATATGGAATTACATTGCTATAACATTGTAACATGAACACATTAATACCAGACATGTAATGACAATTCTGCATAAAAATATTATTAATCCAAAAAGTTTTTAAAAATTTCATTTTCTTGCCCAGCATACATATCACAAGAAAAAAAAAATTGGGATCAAGAAAGGGATTTAAGGATCTTCCATAGAAATGTATGGGAGAGTGCCAGGTAGCGACAGGTAAGATGTGGCGCTCAGCAAGGCTGAACGCCGGCGCTGTATGCTGAGCATGAGATAATTATGAATCGGACGCTACATGGCGTTGTTCCAGTCGCTCACCAGATTCGGCTTCATAAATATGTAATTGCGTGCCGTCTCCGTTCACCTGCCGCTACCTGGCACTACCTGCCGCTGTACAGGCACTACCTGGCGCTATCCCTTCATGAATAAGGCCCTAAGTCTATGTCTAATGTGCACGATTGTGCTGCCTGCCGGAGGTCACCCAGAATCCGGGGGGCCCAGAAGCCCCCTCGAGACGAGTAAAAAGTGCCCAATATTAAAACAAAGCTGGTGAGGTTTGGGGGAGGTTTTAAGTTCCTCTTTAAGTACTACCATGAAGGGGGGGGGGCAGAATGCTCCTGCCAAAACCAAGAGACCTTGTTAAGACTCTAGATGGCCAAATCCACAGTCAATAAAAGCCCAAATAGGGCTAATCAGCAGTTATCATATTGTTCTTGTCTCTTTTTAAAGAGTTAGCAAGAGCTCCATAAACTATAACAAATGGATAAGTGGCCGACTTTCAGGTCTCGGGGAGATGAAGTCATTCATCATTAACCAGCTGAGTCAATGACAATTCTCCAGACATAGTAATGTTTAGTAAACATGTCCTGGAAGCAGATAGGACTGTTTGTCTCACCCCAAAACTCCCGCCTCTCTGATCCACTATCACATTTGTTTAATTTTACTGTTACAGCAACAATCTCTTCAAATTCATTAGGAGGATCAGTTTACATTACCAAGAGATCACGTTACTTTGTTATAGTCAGTAGAAGAGAGAGCGTCTCTGTCTGTGTTATTTCATTCCCGCTCCAGCAGTGACAGCAAATCACTGACTCTTATAATTTAATAAGTTTCGCTTTAGGGCGGGGTTCTCATCTGGTTATGGAAAACATCAGGATACTCTCACACTAGAATTGTGTCCCTGATTGTGTGATTAGACAAAGATGTCCTGCTAATCCAACGAAATCAATAAGAGATAATGGTGAGAATCTTGGAGCTGGCTCGTAGGGATGACTGACTTTAGAAGTAACACAAAGGTTTGACGTAACGGGAAATCCATCTTTCCAACCTTTAGAAAAATATTGTTGAATGGACGAAACTGAACAGCAGTTTGACCTTGAGAAATTATATCATCAATCTAATAGTTGTTTTTTTTATAGATCATGTTTCATAGCTTGTTTTTTCACATTGTAAATTGCAGACCAAAGCTGCTCATAGCCAACTGAAATTAGAACAGCGTTATGGTTGTGTTACTAAAGGCTATAGGGGCCCCGGAGCTAAAGAAAATGAGGCCCATATATGGTGATGATAGTGGAACCTTGTGTTATTTGGTTGGTTACAATATAGCTTTTCTAGCACTAATTATTCTAAGGACTTTTTAGTGGATGAAAACCCAGGAATTTCAGGGTTTTGGTCCTTGCCCCCAGGCAGCCTGATCGGGATGCCCTGCTGTGTAAAAACCCCCAAGGTCACCCAATCTCACTCACCCTTCCCCAGTCCTGCGGTGAATACACAGCCCTCTCCTCCAAGCAGAATGCTCGGATCCGCTCCCACACCTCTCATCTAATAGCTCGTCTAAGGTGAGCAGATCTGACCACGCTGGGGGCCGCATCCTCTGCTATCCTCTAACAGTGAGTGTGCCCACGCCGGGGATTCACAAATGCCTGGCGCAGACACTTGCCCTACTAAAAGGATAGTGGGGATGTGGTTACAGCTTGTGCATGCACTTTTGGACTGGGAAAGAAGGTGAGTTTCTGGGTGACCTGGGGGGTTTCACACCGATTCTGGATGCCCGGGTGGAGGGAATCCAGTAGCCCTGGAATCCTATAGATTTAATGACCGTTGGGGTGTGGGTTTTGGTCCACTTTAAAGTAACTGTCCATACAGGTTAATAAACTAAATAATCAGATTTCCCTAAAGCTGCTATTTTTTTATATCTTTAAAAACAGAGCCCCCAAACCTGAGAAAATGAAATGTGACATTGTGCTGTATTTCAGAAAATCCTGGGAGGCGAGTGTGGCAGCATACTGAGGACTATAGTGGTTACATTAGCATAGAGAAGGGCTATAAGCCCACCCATATGTTAATTGTACAAGACCTATGAAAGGGTGGGAATAGGAGTGTGCTCATCTTTGCAGAGAACGTGCACCCTACATTATTATCCTGGCCTGGGTGGGCGGGCGTTTGTTGTTGGTCAACGCCACGGTTCCATGGGGATACCATGGGGGCCCCTATCTCCACATGGCCATCTTTTAAGCCTGATGCTGTGGTTCCTTCATCGACCCATTAGCGATTGTGCAGTGTCAGGCTGCACGCTGTGTTCCGGGCTGGGTGGACTAGGATCCCCTCCGCTCTTCCCATTTCAGGATGCCGCTCTGGGGTTCTGGTTCTGTGTTTTTATCACTGCACCGGCCTGTCAATACCAACTGGCAGGCCCCTCCCATCTCTACAGCTTACTTCCTTGATGCCTGGATTTTGAGAAGAGATGGGAGAGCTATTCTCTAAGAAGAGAACAGATTTAGTGGAGTTAGATTTTAGGTTACATGGAAGAGTGTTGAGTTTAGATTTGGTAATTGAAAGTGGATATATAATAGGTGTATATGATTGTACGTCAGCGCACCCAAGTGCAGATCGGATGATAGGCAGCGCATGTGCTGTAGGAATGGCGTGGAGATGAGTTATACTGGGTGCCTGGGGGATTTTACACAGAGGGTCATTAGGAATCGGGGTGCATCTGGGGCAAAGAACAAACCCGGGTTAAATCAAAATCCTGTTTTTTTGTAGACTATAAGGCATGTGGAAGTGTTCCACCTGGTTGGGAGTGTTATCCGTGTACACCCAGCTTGACTGTAGGCCATGTGGATGCTGTGCAAACCGGTATGGAACAGACAGAAGAACAGTGCGAGGGTGTGTTGCTGGTATCCGACCTGGGATGGAGGCCCGCTCTGCCATCACCATATTGTTCCTGTGAGAGGGCCAATAAAAGGCTTGAGGGACCCCAGGCCTTGATTTTGATAAATGTTTAAAATACAATGTCGTTTTTATTCCCTTTTTGTTTAGTGATAACTTTTTTAATTTTCTGTAATACAAATTTTCCCTGCATAACATAATGTCGGAAAAAGGAGTTTCATCTGGAGCAAGAGGAGGATCAGAAGATACTCCTGCTTTTCTTTTGCTACCAAGAGAAGAGAGAGTAAGACACAACAAATCAGGCATAAAAAGATAAGATTTATAACTATGTAAGATGGTATATATATATATATATATATATATATATATATATATATATGTGTATATATATGTATATATATTTGTATATTTTTTTCTATAAATTTATTATGATGGAAGAAATTTGGGTGATTTATCCTGATCCTGCCACTGCCTTCCTGACAATCCTGTTTGGGGTGAAGATGAGGAGATTCCTGAGGAGACAGAGGAGGAATGGACCATGAGGGAAAGTATCGGACATTGCAACTGGTGCAAGTGTAGAAAATGTATGCCTATGCCTAAGGTAGAGGAAAGCATCTGTTGTCAGGAGGTGGACAACCGAGATCCCGGATGGTGCATCTACCACTACAGACGCAAACTTTCTCTTTTCCACAGGTTTATGCATCGTTGTTTGGCTTCCCTATATAATCTGGTTTTTCGGTTTGGGTTGATGCATTTTTAGTTGAAACATTCTTCAAGATCAGTCTAGAATGACATTCAAAGTTACAGGCAACAAGGGATGACCACTTCATCCTCAGAATTTCTTTGTTATCCAAACCTTCAACGTTGTCAAATGTTTGTGTACTTGCCTGTACTTACTTGTACTTACCTGGTTGTGTATCTGTAAGGCTTGAAGAGGAATCTGATTTTTTCTTTGTTTTGCATGTTTTAGGAATTACAATATTACGGCTATCTAGTGGAAAAATTGATGGTATAGCTGTTGGCATGAGAGTTTTTCTCTTGAATTTTAAAATGCAGCATTCGGTCAGTGAAATGTTTGGAACACATCCGAAATCTGTCTGAATGTTTATCTTGCATAATTAAAAGCAGTAACTCTTTCTTTACATTTTCTTCTGTTTCAGCCGCATCCAGCCATTTCTCCACCAGCTCCAAAGATTTTGGAAACACATGTTGGTTGTTAATAGTCCGACTTGATGTTTAGTAAGAGTCGTACACTGCTTGATAATGAACTAAAATATTGTGAAAAAAACACAAATTCTGAAACTGATTCTGATAAATTTTACATTAAATCATGTTATAAATGTAAATATCTATGTTGTTAAAAAGAACTTTGCATTAACAATAATATCTATAACTTACTTTGCAAGGCTGTATAAGTAATTTAATGTATATCCCTTTCAGTGCCAAGCATGTAGATTCTACGTGCTCGCTTCTACTCCACTTAAGTGCCAAGCACGTAGAATCTACGTGCCTGACTTTCCCCCCTGCTACAGTGAAAAAAAAAAAACTCACCTGACCCCTTGTTCGATGATCCGGCCGGGTCTCCTCTTCATCCGGGGGGGCTTCGATCCCCCACCCAGGCTGCAGGGGAGTGCACGAAATAGCCCCCCCCCCCCCCCCCGCCGGAATTACATGTAAAAAAAAAATAAATAAATTCAAATGACATTTACTCACCTCAGTGTCCCATCGCTCCTGCCAGGTCTCCTCTTCACCAGGGGTGCCTCTTCAGCTTCAGGGGAGAGTCTGACAGGCCTCTCCCCCTCCTCTCCCGACGGGTGCCGCCATCTTGCCACTAAGCCCCGCCCCAGATCATCCTCTGCCCCTCTGCTCCTGTGGCCAGCATGATCGCATCTGTCATCCGATCGAGGGACACAGGAGCTGACAATCGGAGGTGAGTAAAGTAAAAAAAAAAAGTTAATAAAGTCATTTTTAATTATGTGTGTGCTGTGTTTTTAACCCTTAAAATCCCCCCCCCCAAAAAAATGGGTCCCCCTCCACCGGGAAGGGAAGGGGGACCCCACAACAGTTTTTTTTTAAATTTAACCCTTTGTAGTGTGGATAGTAGTTGTATTTTATTTGTATATGTCATAAAGTGCTCTTTTTAGTTTGGGGGGTCTCCTGGACAGTAACGGGGGGCTACCGATACAAATGTGGTACCGTTGTAATCAGAAAAAATGGGGCTTTCACATGCAATATGGTTTTCTTTAGTAAAATAAATTGTTTATTTAAAATAAATGAGAATTTAAAAGAAATAATATTTTTTAGTATCTTGACTTAAAAATATTTAAAAAAACAGTAAAAAAAATTACAAACAAGACATTTCATGTTAAAGCCTAAACTCTGCCGCAAAACATATATAGAATTTTCTTGGAAATTCCTGAAAAAATCCCAGTTAAACATGGTGAAAAATGGTGAAAAATGACCTGTCAACAGAGGGTGACAAAATTTCAAGTAAGCTGGGATATAAAAGGATTGAAAGTACCTACGCATGTTGGGTAATATTCTGCTCGGGGGACCTTGCGCTTTCAGATTTACCTTGTTCTTTCTTGTTTGTATATTGATATTTTAGGAAAAGGTGTTTTTTATTCTGCTTTTGTATACATTTTTTAGGGAAACCCTGTGCAACCAAAGAATTCTTTGAGGGAATAATTCCAGAAAGATGAGCCCACTACAACAAGCTGTGTACACTTAGAAAGCTTAACAGGTGTACTTTCAGGGAATATATAGTTTGTGGGGGGGTATTCCAAATGTAAAGGGTTGTTTCAGTAGAAAAAGCTCAAGGTGAGAACTTTGTCTGCAAAGCTGAAATTTTCAAGTAAAATTATTCTTACGCACACACTTTACTTTGGGGTGTTTGCCAACTCCTCCCTTGACAGTAGCTATGCATGTTGGGTATTGTTCTGTTCGGGGGTGTTGCTTTTTCAGATTTAACTTTTTCTTGTTTGCATATAGTTTTTTTTAGGAAAAAGTGCCTTTGATTCTGTTTTTTTATTCTTTTTTTAGGGAAACCATGTGCAACCAAATAATTCATTGAGGGATTACTTCCAGAAAACTGCACCCATGTCAACAAGCCTGGTACGCCTAGAAAGCTTGAGGTGTGTACTTCCAGAAAATATATAGTGGGGGTATTTCAAATGTAAAGGGTTGTTTTTCTTGAAAAACTGCAATGTGCGCATAGCTCCTAGCACAGGTGTATTTTATCTGAAAATCTCCTAAATCGCTGTTTCAGTTTGGGGGAGTCTCCTGGGCAGGAAAGGGTTTCTACCAATACATGTGGACTTTTACATGCAATAAGATTTTATTGACAAATTTACATTTTTATTACAACAAAACACTTCAAATTGTAAAAAAATGACAAACAAGACATTTCATGTTAAATCCCAGACTCTGCTGAAAACAACAATATATAATTTCCCTGGAAAATCCCTGGAAATCCCTTCAAAAATCACAGTTGAACATATGGAGCGCAAAATAGTACAAAATGGTCTGGCAACAAGAGTGACAAAATTTCCAGATAGGCTGGGAGCGAAAGGGATATATCCTAATCTGTATGGAAGCTACACAGTAAAAAGGTTTACAAAATAAAATTCTTACTATACGTTGATATTGCAAAAAAATAGCATACTTTGGTAATTATTCTGCTATGGAGTCAAACTGGGATGTCCTCCTGTGTGAAACCCTGCCATTGACCTGCAATTCTTACTTCTCTCTGGAGCCCATGGTGCATGCACGGCCGGCTTGGAGAATAATGCTCATTAACTTTCGGATGGACAGAGAAGAGGTGAGTTTACACTTTAGAGGGTGTGTTTTCACAAACTGGGCCTCCCAAAAACGAGGTGCCCCAGGGGGACCGACCAAAATTTGGGATAGTCAAAGTCACGGCTTTTGGTCCATTTTAAGCAACCAATATATTCAACGGTCAAAGATGGCCAACATGGACGAGATCGGTATATGTCACATAGCATTCCCTCTCCAATGGAAGGGCATGCCTTCATAACATCACCTCGGCAGAGCAGCCTCCATTGTAATGAATGTAGAGGGCATTTCACATGGTAAATAGAAGGCAATATTGTGCAGGAGTGTGCCAAGGTGGCAGTAGAACAGTGGATTTGTTGGAGTTGTATTGCACAAAAGGGAAGAACCGGCGGTACAATTTCAAAAGGACCATTCCATGTACATAAAATAATAAACCTTACCTGAGACTAGTTCACTTATTGAACAGTGGTCTTCGGCTTTATGATGCCTGCTGTACTGAGTTGCCCAGCTTTGCGTAATCATGTGGGTAACACATTGCACAATCCTCTTCCCCTCACCATATATCTGCATTGCATCGGCTGCATCGCAGGTCTGTGTTTAGCATCGGGGCGTACATAGCACTGAAGGGGCCACAATAGCGGGCCACCATCAGACACCGACCCCACTCCCCTCTGATGGACACTCATCGGCCAACGTTGTGAGGCTAGAATGGTGCGCAGTGTGCCACAAAGATAAATGCAGCGCACGAACATGATACGCGCGCACCGTAAACAAACAAGGAGATGAGAACTGAGCACAAGGACGAGGAGGGAGTGCATGAAGGAAAGCAGAGGGGCCAAGAGAAGCCATGTGTAGGAAGAAGGTAGGTAAGTATATTTGGCTCCAGATATTCATGCTGAAGGGGTGGTGTAGGTAGCTTGTGCTGGGCACTCTTGTTGCACACACCTCTATGATATGGACGCCTGTGCTTTAGCTGCTATGGATACCCGGGTCATGCCGTTCAGAGTGGCCGAATTGGGCACCTCCACAGTGATAGGTGAGCATGGATGCCTAGCTATTCAAAATCACTGTCCTATTACTTTGGCCTTTTTCAAGATTGGGGAATCTCAAATTGGCATGACACTTGGACCAATCACCAGGATAGTGAAAATCAATGCAATTGTTCCACTGTATTGTACTGGGAGGATATTGGGGATCAGGATGCCCCCCCCCCCCCGCATGCATAGAAAAAAACACCCTTCAAGAAAAAATATTTTGGTCTTATTTAAACTATATTTAACATTTACATTCTTTAATTCGGAGGGTAAAAGAGTAAAAAGATTACTGAGTCAAAAAACCATGTGGTCTGGACTGGATAGATCTTCCGCTTGTGATTGAAAGCGACAGAATAGTCGCTGAAAAAAAGTAAAATCTATTTTATTAGGCTAGTGATGATATAGAACACACCTATTAGCTCATATATGTGAAGCATAACAAAGCAATCATTGTTTAAATAACGCTGCTTTCCATCCATTTGCACCTTCATCAGGGTCTTACATAATATCATCAAGTAGAACCGGGCTTTGGACCTTGATCCTGGTGTGTGAAACCCTGTATCCCTAGTCACATGTTTCACTGCACCGAAACAATGGCGAATGGCCAGGCACACAACAAGTTCCTTTTTATCTACATTCCAAAGCTGAAAAACTTGGACGGCGCTGCTCGGGAACTCCTGCTTTCAGATTTACCTTAAAAAAATATTATCGGATCATAACAAATAAAAATAGGTAAAAGCATTTTTTAGTCAATACAGCTCCCCCATAGAAAAGCACCCTCAAAACCCTCAAAAAGTCATAACTCAAACCGAAATACTATGTAAATGTTGTATTTTGGAGGATTCCCCCCGCCATGGATAGTTGTGCAGGGGCGTAGCTAGAGGGGGTCAGGGGGGAACGTGCCCCTGGTGCAGCAAGTCAGGGTGGTGCCAAAAGAGGGGCCTGAGCATAGGTGGGGGCGCCATTTTGAATCTTTGCGCCGGGTGCCAGAAGGCCTAGATATTCTTCTGAGTTGTGTATTACCCCCTGTCTCTTCTGAACATCTTCCTTATTGTTTATTGTACACATGTATCATACCTGGCTTTATATCTTGCATATACACTTTAGAAATGCTTCATGTACCATTTTATGTTCAAAACCATTTGTACACTTTTATGAATATCTAATCTCAGAAGCTTTTATTGATTGCTGATTGCCTGTTGCACTTTTCAATATTGTTGATGTTATTATGATTATTATCATTTATTTATATAGTGCCATCTTCTTCCGTAGAGCTGTACAAGATATAATTACAGAAAAGGTAAAAAATACAGTACAAATTTCAGAACAAATGTTGCAGGAACAGGAGACAATAGGAGAGCTTACAGGAGAAGGCGTGGAGACAAAATCCTGGGTTTTGATCCACTTTAAAGTGGACCAACACCCAGGATTTTCACTATCCTGGGTGTTGGTCCACTCCCGCGGGGCACCCTGATTGGGGGTGCCCCACTTTGTGAAACCCCCTAGAAAGCCCCTAAAATCTTACCTTATCGGCGACGGACAAGCGACGGATAAGCCGCCGCCGCCTCTCGCGCGTCCCTCTTACAGGGCACGCGCCTGCGCCGGCCAATCACAAACGGCCAGTGCGGGTGCGTGCCCTGCTAGAGGGACGCACGGGAGGTGGCGGCGGCTTATTCGTCGCTTGTCCGTCACCGATAAGGAACGTTTTTAGGGGTGTTCTGGGGGATTTCACACAGCGGGGCATCCCGATTTCGGATGCCCCGCGGGGAGGGAGCTGATCGGGCCGATCAGGGGTGGGTGTTGGTCCACTTTAAGTTCAAAAGTGTTTCAAAGGGTGATAAAAATGTGCATTTCTTGTGTGTTTCATGCATTAAATGTGACTTTTTTTGATGACTGATAACCCATACCCACCACCCGGGGCAGACTGGCCTGGCGGAAAGGGGCATCCTGATTTACGGGGGTCTTGAAAGGAACAAGAGCATTTATATGGATATGATGAAACAAGTGTAAAATAATTCCCTTTTAGTTTATTTAGCCTTATTTCTTAATTTATTTGTTACACATAATACATAATAATAAAACATACATTTCAAAAGACCATAAACTGGAGAATAAACAAGATGTTACTCCTCTCTTGTTTGGTTTATGAGGACTGGCCCAATAGTAGATATTTTTAGTTCTGCCCAACAGAAATCAGATATTCGGTGTCTGTGAAGGGTCTCATTCATCCATATCAAGCCAAGTGAACAAAAAGCCCAGTTACCTAGAGATAGATATGTGTCCAGCACCACATTTTTAGGGGGCATATATGGCCATTGTATGCTTGCACACACATAGGAATTATTCCTCCACATTTAACCCATCCTTGCAGTGGATGCACATGCCCAAAGCGGTGGGCTGCCCTAGTTACAGTGCTCAGGGGGGAATGGCTGGGAATCAAACCCTGCGATCACAAGACTGCTTCCTATCCTAAGCTTAAAGTGGACCAGTCACCAGGGTTGTGATTATCCTGGATATCGGTTCTTGCTGTGTGAAACCCCTCAGATTGCCCACTCCAATTACCTTTCTGCATAAAGCTGTTCTTTTGGACTTCATGTCAGCATGGAGAATGCAGGCAGTTGCAGCAATAACTGCGACCCTGGTGGGCTGGCCCTGGAGTCTGAAAAGTCCAGGGCTGGCCACTGGCCTTGGCCCTGGGGCATCCCAGATCGTAAATGTGTGAACCCCCCCCCCCAGGTCGCCACAAAACTCACCTTCTGCCCACATAGCAAGGTCATTTATTGCGGCTGCATCCCCAGTATCTCTGAGCTGAGAAGACATTCAGATTGTCCGGGGCAGGAGCGTGGCAACTATTAAAAGGAAACTGGCCGCTGCTGCTCACTATTGCCAAGTGCTGCGTCTGAATAAAGCCATATTGCTGATCTTTAATTTGCACGGCACACAGCTTTGATTGGACGAAGCCCGCACATGCACTGTAGGACTGGGGAATGGTACATTTTTATGAGCGATCTGGGGGGTTTCATTTAGCAGGGCCATGTTAAATCAGATTGCTCCTAAGGCAAGGAAAAAAAGTAGGGATAGTGAAAATCACGGGGTTTGGTTAGTTTTCATTGATGAGCCCGGCCATGCATATTCATACTTGAAGTTATTAAAATATAAGTGGTACTTAATAGAGAAGGTTGGGAAAACTTGGATCCCATGCATGTTGGTGGCTGGTGCCATTTGGATTCAGGAATGTGGTAAACAGGTTGCCACCTCATCAATGCCTTTATCCTGGCAATCTACTGTCAAGACTATGTTGCCAGTCTTCTGTTTTCAACTCAAACCTACAAAGCTCTCTCCGGCAAGGTTCCTCCCTAAAATCTACCTCAAATCCGGCAATACCAACCCAGATACAGCCTTGGTCTTATACCTTGGCAATGGAAAACAAGGTGGTGTAGATACCCACTCGGAACCGCAGCCCCCCCCCCCTTTTTAGCCAATTTACAGGGTCTTCCTGTGAGTTCAACCAAACCAACAGCCTTGCACATTTGGAGGAAAAATTCCCTTACCCCATCTGCATGCATGGTACTGAATCATTGTCAGCACTTACATTTGTTCCTGCGTCCACTCCAAGATGAAATGCCACCTAACAGATTTTCTCCTAGTAGCGGCCATCTTGGGGCATTCTTTCCCAGCATCCCAGCCATGCTGCTGCCTGGATTCAACTGACATTACCTCACAATGCATAGCGGCAGGAAACTTCCTCTTTGCAGGCGGCACTCAGAGCCCTAAGAGCCATCGTGGTGGGTAGGGTTGGGGAGGAAGCTGTCCATCTCTGCTAGGCCCAGCAAAAGATTTCCAAGTGAGGAGGAAGTGGGGAAAAACTGTCTGGCTTCACACAGTCCCAACAATGAGGCCAAATCACACTAACCTTCAGAGAGTGTACAGGAACCTCTTCTCTCAGGGTGTCAACTGATGTTACAGCAAATGTTTCCCTTCGGTCTCAGCACAGGGGCACACAGGCTTCCTCCCTCTTCATTTCTTGTCCTCTTTCTAGATGGCCCTGACCCTGAATTTATACCTGGGGCACAGGTCTCTTTACTCAAGACCTATATACTGGCTATATACTGGGGCTAAATTAGACCTTACCCTGCCACTCACACTGATGCTACCATACCTGGGAGACCTGTACCCAAAGAACTTCTCCATGGGAGGCAAGGTGAAGGGGTAGAGGGTCCACTTCACTTTACTATCTGCTGTCCTGACACTGAGGAGCACTTAGGCCCTTATTCATCAAGCGATAGCACCAGGTAGTGTCTGACGAGCGCCAGGTAGCGGCAGCTAACGGCGACTACCGACTCAAGTACGCCCGGCGGAGGTCACAATGACGCATTTATCAAGCAAAATGAGGCTAGCGCCGGCGAGAGCGACGGCTAGCGCGGCATTCATCATGAAGCCGGCTGGCCCGAACAGCGCCGCTGCAAATTCCTTCACAGCGACAGGTATGACCTGGCGCTACCTGCCGCTCTCCCATACATTTCAATGGCAGACGCTGCAATGATTGTTTTTAGTGGTTTTTGGGTTCTTTTCTTTGGTACAAAATTCAACACATGTTTATATTGATATGTTTTATTAATCTGGCTGGTTCTTTCTATGTTTTTGAAGTTTTTATTATTTTTCACAATGTAATGTGAGTGACATGGGAATTGCATCTCCTCCACCAAAACTCATTGGCATCAAAATCGCTTGTTTTCACCACAAACGGGGCTTGTAAAGCTATTTTGTAGCCTGTCAGGTTGGGCGGTCACGTTCGCTCTTCGAAATTGTCAGCGCCCAAGCTATTCGGCAGCCCTGTCCTTGATGAATCTGTGTTGGTCAGTGTTTGTGCAGTCGCTGTTTTAATTCGCTATGTGGCGGCGCGAGCGTCGCTGTGCCTCGCTGTGCTGCGTTGTGCGGCGCTGTGCTGTTCATACATGTGCCCTTCTGCCATTTGCAAGGAATTCACTTCCCGCGACCCCAGTCGTTGTTAATGAATACACTGTAGTTGTGAGCGTGCCTGGCCACATATTGCAGGATTAACATTCAGTCGTACCAGCTCATAACAACCCGTTATGCATTCTCATGTGTGCCACATTTTCATGTAGTTGTCTAGTTTGATTGTGTGATGACTTTGGGAAGGAATAAGATTTGTATATCCAAGCACAACGGTGTATGCTTTATAAGGACCTATGCATTACAGTATGTAGAACCCCCTGCTAAATCAAGCTAATAATTCGTGGCGCCTTGGGCCCTAGCTTGTTTTCAAGCGTCATTTTAATTTTTTGCCGCCACTTAGCTTGCACATAGCTGATATTAGCTTGTCCCTGTTGCGCGCATGTTTGTTTTTGAATTTTGAATCACAGTTGCTTGCGTCATATCCGGTTCCGGTATCCTCCTTTGTGTTTCAACGCCACCTTAAGGTAAAAATGTCTTGCGCTTATGCCAATAGCTTGTTTTCAAGCGTCATTTTAGTTTTTCCGCCACTTAGCTTGCACATAGCTGAGAATAGCTTGTTGATGGTGTGCGGAGCGTTTTTTGTTTTTTTTTACATTTTTCCAATGTCGCTTTGGTCATTTCCGGTTCCTGTTTCCTCCTTAGCGTTTCCACAATGCTGCCCAGACGGCGAGTTATGCGCCTCCCCAGCTCCTCCTCCGACTCTGATAACACCACCCCTCCCCCACCTCCCCCACCTACCTCACCTTCCCCAACTAGCACCCCTCCCACCCCTTCCCCTCCTGGGCCGGCCAAGAAAAGGCGCAACTGGGTGGATAGCCGTGTTAATGGCCAGGTGGTCAAAGTGAGTATTTGGTTTGTGTATTTTTAGCTTTAAAGTTGCAGAACACACAGGGGGGATTGGCCCTGAAATTTCTTAGTTTTCTGGCCAAATTGGATCACTCCCCGTGGGGCATCCCCATTCTGGATGTCCTGCGGGGATGCCCCCCCCTGGAGGGCCCTAAAAATTACCTCAGCCCCGTCCCATCTGTGCATGCGTGAGCTGCGGATGCCTCTTGCGCTTACCTCTAGCAGGGTGTACCCCTGCGCCAGACATATTTTAATTTTGTGTGCAGGCGCACTCCCTGTTAGAGTCAAACGCCACATGCGTACTTTGCCGTGCAGACCCAGCTGAGCTGGTATGCACGTCCAAACGGCCTTGTATGCGCATACCACAGCGGCGCAGAGCGCTGTGCTCGGCTGGCGCAGTCACGTGGGAGCGTCCTCAGTGGTGTATTTGTGGCCTTCCAAGGGGGTTGCAGACAGCGGACCACCCACAATTGGTGTGGCCCACCAAAGTGCACACAAACCCAGAATAGTGATAATCCTGGGTGTGGGTCCACTTTGATCTGGTCTCTGTATAACTGTTTATGCCATTGTTCTGATGTCATGTATTGATTTGTGTTTGTTTTATCATTTTTCATAGGACTTCTGCGTGGCCGAATACGACTATGCCCGTGGAGGAAAAAAACGCATTGCCATGGAGGTGAAGGCCACAGTGTCCCGGCGCTTCCACACCGAGCTCTCAATCAGAGCCATTCAGCAGAAGTGGTCCGATTTTAAGCGCCGGGACCCTGAAGGCGTGTACCGCCTATATGATGCCTACGCATCAGGTAAGTTAAAGCTTATGCTCTGTTTATACTTTTTGCCGAATCATCTGCTAAGCTGTGTCCATTTGTGCTCTTTATATTAATTATTTTCTTTCACCCCCTCCACACAGATAAGCGTCCTCCCCTGGGGAAACGTGGGAAGGGATTCCTCCCCCGAACCAGGCAGGCGGACTCGGGGGAGTCATCGGGGGAGGGTCCCTCCCGCGGGTCCTATTTAGAGGACCCAGGGGAGGAAGGGGATGACGCCCCAGAGGAGTGTGCTGCTGGGGGGCTGGCAGGATCAAGCCTCAGCTCCTCACACTCTGAGTCTGAGGACTCTCACCAGGCAAGGGGCCACTCTCAAGTGGGGAGTCCAAGTGGGGTGGTAGAAATGGACTCGCCCACACTCCCTGAAGGAGCAGGGAGTGAGAGGGAGGAGGGTGGCCCTTTGCCTGGTGGATCTTCTGACCAGAGTGTGAGGAGCCGAGGCTCCCCGCCTCCTCCTCAGAGCCCTCCCTGGGCTTCAAGTGGCGGTTCATCCCCTGGTGAGTGTCCTTTTTTTCATTGTTAGTCTGTGACAGGTTTCATCTTGCAATTTGTACTTAGCCCTTGCCATTCCTCTCTAATTTGCAGGGCATCATATAGGCGGCACCTCCATGGCCTTTTGGCGAAGCATTCTCCACGGGCATAGTCGTGGTAAGTGTTTGTTGTTATCCATCACATTCCCTATGTTATGACATTCATTAAAGTGGACCCACAAACATTGATAGTGCTTGGATTCTCGAAGGTTCCCTGAAAAATCACATCCCTCACCCAGGGCACCCCCCCCAAAAAAAACCCCACAAACTCCTTACCTCTTTGGGGGTTGCCAAAGCCACCGTCCCAGCCTCCTGTGTGACACTCTAGATGTGTGTGCGCCTGCGCTCTGTTTCCTAATGGGCTGCGCGTGCGCACACACTGGAGGAGTGATGTGTGGAAGGAAGCGGCCGCGGAGTACGTTGTCTCACTCAAATTGTGGTGCTCTGCCAAAGCGGACCCAAACCCAGATTTGCTGCAATCCTGTGTATTGGCCCACTTTTAACAGACACATGTTTCCTGGTCCATTGTCACAGCTGGTTTGATAATGTACCTTAACCTCACAAACCCCACTACAGTGCTAGCCAACTGGCAACCACCCCTATGTTTCTGCCCACACCATGATGGTTGTTCTCATTTCTTTTCTTGGGTTAAGTTGTTCCCGCTAAAACATGTGGCCCACTAGTAACATTAGCCAATCAACTGCTAATGAGTCCTTTACATAGCACTGTCTATGTTATTTGCACATTATCTTTAGGGATACATGTTGCAACCCTAACTAATTGACATTAACTCATGGACCAGGAAATATGCTAATTTTGGACAACCTGTATGTAACCATGCAAGCCTTTGATTTTTCAGACTCAATAACCAGATGGATGTCAAATAGTCAGGTGTCATTGGCCCACTAATTGTGTTTTTGTCTTTTGCTTTCTGTTGACAGATGTTGCTACGCAGACGGAGCCAGAAAACCTCCTCCCCACCCCAGCTCCAGGGATGGCCAGCAGCATGGGCCCCCGCCACAGCTGCGATGGTGAGTACATCCCACTTCATATGCCTAAAGACTTGTGAAACCTATGTCTTCTAGTCACATCTGCAGACATTTAAAATGTACCTATGTGTTAATTTCACACACATCTAGATTCCATGTGTTTGTACAATAATCCAACATGCCTGTTTGCATGCTTGATTGTTGCCTCACATTCTTCATTTGGCCACATAGAGACTATTTTTGCCTTAGACACAACCAAATGGGCCATATTAGGTCTGGACCTCTAACATTATACGGCAAACTCGTGTACTCGTTAGGACTTAGGCCCTGAGGTTTGGCTGTGACTAAACACAAAAATGGACACACTGGGACTTATACCTTCTTTGCTTCCCCAGAGTTAAAGTGGAACAACAACCAGGAATTTGACTTTCCTGGGTCTTGGTCCACTACGGTGGGGCACCCCTGATCGTCACCGCTGTGTGACAACCCCCTGAACTCACTTTTACTCCAGCAAACGTACAAGCCGCGGCAAAGTGGCTCCTCCTCCGCCTCCCGCGCGTCCCTTTTTACGCGCACGTGCCTGCGCCGGCCATTCACAGACGGCCGGCGCAGGCACGCACACGTCTAGAGGGGCGGCAGGGAGGGCCCGGCGGCCGTGCCAAAACGAAACTGAGGTAGGGATTTAGGGGTGTTGGGGGGGTTTCACCCCGAGGGACATCCCGATCTCGGATGTCCCGCGGGGAGGGAGGTGATCGGGCCGGGAATCTGATAGATTCCGGTGCCGATCACCGGTGGGTGTTGGTACACTTTAAGAGTAAATGTATGCTTGGGATGTGTTGTTCACATTCCTGCCAGTCAATAGTACTCATATCATGTTAACCAATAAGCGCACAGTGGTCAACAATGTTAATGTGAGTGTCACCTAATTGGACACACTGACATTACATTGCTACATCTGTGTCTGTTGAGGTCACATTCAATTTATTAAAAAATTGTTGTTTCTACATCTCTACAGCTTGTGAAAACCAGCATCGCAGACTGTGGCGGGAGATCAGGCTCCTGAAGCTGATGCTGCTGGCCAAGAAGAGGCGCCGGCGGCGTCGTTAGGGTGGGGGGAAGGCTGGCCTGTTGTCGCCCTTTGTTGGGCAATGTTGGCCCTGTTGGCCCTGTTTTTTAATTAAAAATTTTGATGAACATCATTACAGTGTGGTGCCTTGCAAAGCATAGTTTAACTGTCTCAAAAGCCATTTGTGTGTCAATTTAGCCATACCTTTGGAGCCATTTCATGTGTTAACCATAGTAAGCTATGGTCTCAAATGTGTGGCCTAAATTTACAAATACATTGACATATCTAGATCAAGATACTCATCCCTGACTGTGTTATTAGCTAGGTCTTAGGAAAAACACAATTTAGAGGTGGGTTAAGCAAATATATTTACACAAACCAAAACAAACAAAATTAATATTCTTGGCTGGGTGGCCGGGGAGGTTGGGAGTCATTGCTAGGGGCGGTGTTGGGGGACAACAGCGCAGTAAAAAATATAGACTGCTGTTGTATGAGCTGTTGTATCAACAACAACGTTTGGTCCTGCCGCTGGATCGCTTGTTGCTGCTGGTGTATGGAATCGTCAATTGCATTGGCCAGCCGACCAAGTTGCTGGTTTTGATGCAGATTCTGCATCAATAGGTCGATCTGGCGCTGCTGGGCCTCATGTTGTTGCTGACACATCAGCACCTGCTGTTCCAACGCCGCAATGCGCTCATTAGTTCCATCACGCGGCTGTTGGCGACTGTAGTCCTCCAGCATCCGGACCCCTAGCTCATAAAAATCAGCACTGGTTGGTGCCACACCTCCTCTTGCTGTGGTTTGAGCCTAACAAAATAGAAAACAACATTTTAGTCAAACCGAACCAATGCAGGTATGCCCCTCAAAATAATTAGCCAAAACAGTCACTATAGAACTTACCCTTGTCTGAGCCTCGGAAGCTTGGCCACATGGGACTTGGGAAGAGGTCCCAGCTTGGGGTTCTGGTTCCGCCTCCTGCAAAAACAACAAAGAAAGGAAATGTGACATGTTGCTTCATCCACTACCCACGAACATGCCAATGTGGTTATAGGTCGTCTACATCAGCCATGTTACCTGCGTGTCCTCCGGCACAGGTAGGCTCGAGGTATCGCTGCCAGAGAGTGGCAATTCCACATCCGAGATGTCCGGCAAGTTGGCATATGCTAAACAGGAAAGTCAGGTTAGTAGGTCAGTGGCCCAAACTCAAATGTAACCTGGCTAGGCTATCGAGGCCATACCTCAACAAAGTGCAAAATTACACACTAGACCAAAGGTATCTGTTAAACTCAGATTGTTAACATGTATGTTACAGGACTAAGAGGCAATAATTTTGGCAAAGAAGATCAGACACATTGCTTAAATTACACATACCCGCAATCTCCCAGATGTCTTGAGTGGGGCCCTCACTCGAGCTTGGACCTTGAAAATACATGTGGACACACAAGTTGCCAGAAGCAAGTGCAACAAAAGTAGAGCCAAAATACAGACTAGAGCACGGCAAAACAACTTACCCTCATCTCTGGCAGCCTGAACTTGAGGGGCCCTTTCTGGACAGCCACTTCCGATATTCGGGTCAACTAAAAAACACAAGTAATGGCTCTAAATATTCCTCAAACTACTACGGGGAATGTTTGGCCAAAAATATGTCCTCCCAAATACATTGCTATCACTCCAATAACTATTAGACTGACTCTGGGGAGGCAACAAGCACTCCCAAGAGGCATCTTCAAGTTGACAAAGCAAACATGTAGATTAGTAGACTAACCAAATTGAACCAGTGTAACAGAAACAGCATAAAGGATACATTATGTATTGCTATACACACCAACAGGGTCCTGTTGACCTGCAACATCGGAAGTGGGGTCCAAAGATGAACCAGTCACTTGGCCTACCAAGAAAAAAGAGGAATGAGACACATGCACTTGGGTAAAAGTGGATAAAGCAAGGTGGACACATGCACTTACCGACATCCAAAGAGTAGCTTGGATCCGGAGGAGATGCTGGGGCCAATGGCATGGGAGATATGCAAAAATCAAGCAAACATTGAGCCATAGTTAATGTGCGTGCAAAAATACAACATGCATTAAGGTGTGTGTGAGCAGCTCTTTCACTAATATTCACTAATCAAGGCCAGTGTGGCTTCCACATTTATATGCCGATATATGGCCACACATCTCTGGCTTCAAACATATCTACACATGTTAGGGCCTTGTTAGTTAGTTGCTGTGAGTGTTACAGTGGGCGTGAAATTAGGCCGCAGGCCCATATTATTAATACTCAACAGTGCAACACTCGATTGTTTGAGCTGCTCCCACACCCATTTGTTCCCCAAACAACCAGCACCAAAATTAGGGGTAAATACCTTCAATGGCAGACTGGGGTAGCCTTGAGGTTGCTGGAAGGGCAGGAGTTTGGGTGTCCTGAGGCACATCCCGGACAGCAGCATGTGCACCTATGCAGAAAGCAACAGACAGAAAAGTAAAAAATGTTTGAGCTCTAATGTACTACTTCACAGGTCCTACTGTTAGTTGGTCAGAAAGACAAAATGCTAATCACATACATTAACAGTAGCTTTTGAAAAAAGGCAGAAAATATGTACCTTCAGTCCAACCTGTGGTGTCATCCCCAGGATCCACACCCTGCAGCCGAGCCAGTGGAATTTTGGCCTTCAGCATCTCCTCATACGGCCTGTAGGTACTCTTTGGAGCCTGGATGGTCCCACTGTCCACATCAAGATCGTGATTCATCTTTTTCATAAGGGCCCCTCTCAAAGTGTAGAAGCGTTTCCTGCAGGATGGGCCACTACGTGGGTGTTGAGCAGTGCTACTAAGCTCCACACCAATGGCATCCCACAGTTTGCTTCTTTCTTGTTTGCCTATGGACTTGCTTTGGGAGCCAAATATCAGCTCCCATTTAGCAAGTGTAAGGCGCACAAGATGATTATTCTCCGCCAAATTAAATTCAGGCTCCCTCTTGGCACCTGGGCGCTTAGCCTGGGGTGCTGCCCCACCTTCAGGCTGGGCCCTTTTCCGTAAGGGAGGTCTGCGCACAGCACCCACCAAACTCCTACTTGGGCCTGCTGTGGCCGGCAGATGTCCTGAATTTGGCTCCATCCTGTAGCTGCACACACACACAAATACACACCCAACAAGCACGCATGCAGACTACAGAATGGCATCGCAATCTGTTAGGGTTGGGCAGGTTTTATGTGCTCTAACAGCCAATCAAAAACCAGGCCACTTAATTGATTCACACATACAGCCCAGTTCCTTCTAGCCACACCTCCACTGCACTGACTGAAGCATGTGTGTTAGCCAATTAACTCATTACAGACCTCATTAACCAAACAACACACACCCAAATACAACAATGGACTGATGTATCTCAACCCCTTGTGACATGTGGCTAGCCTAACGGCTATTTAAATAAACAGCAGCTTACCTTTCATTGGGCCACCACTGATTTTTCGGCCATGTCCGTTAATTCACGCAAGTTTCGGCTCACGTACGCTAGTAGCGCTACTAGCGTGCGCGTGCGCACTCCGTTTTACGCACACCTGGGTCGGCTAATTGGCGCCCGGAAATAGCAGAGCAACGCAAAAGGCGGCAAAGCGGACCTGTCCTTTTTGAAAGAGAAGTATAAATGGAAGGAATTTTCAAGCTTCTGGTATTCTTACACTGTGGCAAAGGCTGTGGTGTGGTGCGGTGCTCGCTTGCTTCCCTTAGCTCATTTGAGCCTCTGTCTGGGTTCTGTCCTCACTCTCTGTGGCTTGTTGGGTGATTTCTGACATCAGTGCTGTTTCTTTAGGAGCTTGTTTTTGGTGGCATCTGCAAATATTGTGTAGCATACAGCAAGTGAGGCTTGATTTTGGGGCCTTTTGTGGGCTGTGCAGCAACTCCCCTCTTGGTTGTGCCTAACTTAGAAAGCTGGTTTTCAGCAGGCTGGTGGTTTGGACCACTATAGTTCTGGTTTTGTGGTGAGCTGCATTGTAGCGGGTGTGTGTGGAGTGTGATTGTTTGTGTGTGTGTGTGGTGTGTTTGTGGTTTGGTTTTTTTTTTGGTTTATTTTGTATATATCTTGAGTGTGTGTGATGGATAAGAGGGTGATGTATGGTGTCTGGGTGGATGGATGTATGTGTATGCTGAAAGAGCAGGAGGAAAGGGAGCGGGGTGTTGTGAGGCTTAGGGCACCCCGCTCCTTTGCAATCCGCCTTTCAGTATGGGACTTAAGTGACGAGCAGATCAGGAGCCGCTTCCGTCTGAATCGTGCTGCACTACAGTCCCTATATGATCAGATTAAGCACAAAATCGAGCCATCCACCAAACGCACTCAATCCATTCCAGGCATAGTACGCCTGTGTGCCACTCTTAATATTTTGGCACGAGGGACCTTCCAGGCAACCTCCGCCCTCCTCAGCGGGATAAGCCAGGCTACTATGAGCCGCATACTAATCCAGGTAGTTCTGGCGATTTGTGATTTAATCCCAATTTACATCAAGTTTCCTGAGGATGAGTAAGAGGTTGCCAAAATAAAACATGCTTTCTATCTGATGGGAGGGATCCCGAATGTGCTAGGGTGCGTTGATGGTACACATATCCCTTTCCGCCCTCCCCGTGCACAGGAGCTGTCTTACAGAAACCGTAAGCATTTCCATTCGATCAATATCATGGTTGTCTGTGACCCAGACATGAGGCTGCGGGCGGTGAGATCGGGGTTCCCCGGCTCATGCCACGATTCTTACGTCTTGCAGCGGACAGTCCTGTGCCGGAAGTTTGATAACAACGAAATGCCAGCTGGCTGGCTACTGGGTAATAAATTAACCATGTCAATGTATTTAGCAAATATGTGGCCTAGTAAGCCAAATTTATCAAAACCCCCCAAAAAAAACATGTACTAGTACTAATTGCTGTCTCTCTCCTTGTGTTTTTTCTACAGCGGACAAGGGATATGGGCAGAGAACGTGGGTCATGACTCCGGTCAGGAACCCACGGACCTCTGCCCATGAACGCTACAATGCAGCGCATCGCAAGACCAGAAGCATTGTGGAAAGAACCATCGGCCTGCTGAAAGCACGCTTTCTCTGTTTGGCACGGCCAGGAGGAGAGATGCTCTACAGCCCACAGAAGGTCTCCAAGATCATCCTTGCCTGCTGTGTGCTACACAACATTTGCATTTGCCACCGAATTCAAGCCCCCGAGGAGACAGCACTGGTGCCAGAAATCCACAACATGCCCGCAGAAAGAAGTGAGGACACCCAGACTGGCGATGAGCTAAGGGAAAGGATGATCACTTCTTTTTTTGCGGTAAACTAACTACCCTTCACTCTAATGCAAGTACTGCACTACTGGGTAAATGTATTTGACCTCCCATCAAAATGAGCAAAAAAAAACACTAAGGGGGGTGTAAGATGACCCAAACCACACTAAGGGGGGTGTAAGATGACCCAAACCACTCTAAGGGGGGTGTAAGATGACCCAAACCACTCTAAGGGGGGTGTAAGATGACCCAAACCACTCTAAGGGGGGTGTAAGATGACCCAAACCACTCTAAGGGGGGTGTAAGATGACCCAAACCACTCTAATGGGGGTGTAAGATGACCAAAACCACTCTAAGGGGGGTGTAAGATGACCCAAACCACTCTAAGGGGGGTGTAAGATGACCCAAACCACTCTAAGGGGGGTGTAAGATGACCCAAACCACTCTAAGGGGGGTGTAAGATGACCCAAACCACTCTAAGGGGGGTGAAAGATGACCCAAACCACTCTAAGGGGGGTGTAAGATGACCCAAACCACTCTAAGGGGGGTGTAAGATGACCCAAACCACTCTAAGGGGGTCTAAGATGACCCACACCACTCTAAGGGGGGTGTAAGATGACCCAAACCACTCTAAGGGGGGTGTAAGATGACCAAAACCACTCTAAGGGGGGTGTAAGATGACCAAAACCACTCTAAGGGGGGTGTAAGATGACCCAAACCACTCTAAGGGGGGTGTAAGATGACCCAAACCACTCTAAGGGGGGTGTAAGATGACCCAAACCACTCTAAGGGGGGTGTAAGATGACCCAAACCACTCTAAGGGGGGTGTAAGATGACCCAAACCACTCTAAGGGGGGTGTAAGATGACCAAAACCACTCTAAGGGGGGTGTAAGATGACCCAAACCGCTCTAAGGGGGGTGTAAGATGACCCAAACCACTCTAAGGGGGGTGTAAGATGACCAAAACCACTCTAAGGGGGGTGTAAGATGACCAAAACCACTCTAAGGGGGGTGTAAGATGACCCAAACCACTTTAAGGGGGGTGTAAGATGACCCAAACCACTCTAAGGGGGGTGTAAGATGACCCAAACCACTCTAAGGGGGGTGTAAGATGACCCAAACCGCTCTAAGGGGGGTGTAAGATGACCCAAACCACTCTAAGGGGGGTGTAAGATGACCAAAACCACTCTAAGGGGGGTGTAAGATGACCCAAACCACTTTAAGGGGGGGTGTAAGACGCCAATGTTGGTTATCAAGTAATGCATTTTTTTATTTTCTACAACAAAACAACTTTAAAGATATATACTAACTGCACTTTTCTTATTTTTTCAGGCACCAAGAGATGCACCCTGATCCCTATTTTCCATTTTCCAAACTTTCCTGCACTTTACTTTGCTTTATAATTTCTGTTGGACTTTTGAATTTCAATTTCATTTCTGTTATATTTTTTATTTTTTTTTAGTGTAAAAATAAAAACAACAATATATAGATACATGTGGCTATGTGTTTAATTCTGTTGTAAGTTTCCTTTGCATTCTAATTCCTATTTTAATTTTCCTTTTCTTTCTCAGTTCTGTTTTTATTTTCCTTTTCTTTCTCATTTATGTTTTTATTTTCCTTTTCTATTTTCCTTTTCTTTCTCAGTTCTGTTTTTATTTTCCTTTTCTTTCTCATTTCTGTTTTTATTTTCCTTTTCTATTTTCCTTTTCTTTCTCAGTTCTGTTTTTATTTTCCTTTTCTTTCTCATTTCTGTTTTTATTTTCCTTTTCTATTTTCCTTTTCTTTCTCAGTTCTGTTTTTATTTTCCTTTTCTATTTTCCTTTTCTTTCTCATTTCTGTTTTTATTTTCCTTTTCTTTCTCAGTTCTGTTTTTATTTTCCTTTTCTTTCTCATTTCTGTTTTTATTTTCCTTTTCTATTTTCCTTTTCTTTCTCAGTTCTGTTTTTATTTTCCTTTTCTTTCTCAGTTCTGTTTTTATTTTCCTTTTCTTTCTCATTGGTGGTTTAATTGTATTTCCTTTTTCTTTAAAAAATAAATAAAAAAAAAAACATGTGGCTATGTGTTTAATTATGTTTTATTTTGCATTTACATTCTAATATCTGTTTTAATTTAATTTCCTTTTCAACACAAAATAAAAACTAAAAAAAGTAAAGAAACATGTTGCAATGTGTTTTATTCTGAAGGTACTTGATTCCCAGGCCACAGCAAAGCAAAGCGCAGGCGCTGTGTTGAATAGCGTGGTCAAACTGACTGACAGCGCCTACAAAGCTGAGGGCCAACATCATATTCAGCAATGTAGGCGTTGTTCCCAACAACGCCAGGTAGCGACTGAGGAGGCCTGCTATAGCGAATCGCTACCGCCCGCGGCTGACGCTAGCGGCGCTCATAGCGCCATACTTCAGTCGCTCATCTGTCGCTACCTGGCGCTATTGATGAATCGGCCTCCCCATCTCTGTTTCATATGAATTTTGGTTCATTGGTTTGGTTCATTAGTTTGGTTGTGAAACATGAGCCGAGCAAAGTTTGCTCTTGGTCTGGTTTCTATGAAATATTTGTGTGACTGGAAAAAGCTTTGTAAGTTAAAGTGGGACAAAATCTGTAATTTTTACTATTCCAGGTTTAGTTCCATGTCCTGTCCAATTTCCAGTCCAATTTGGTATGCCAAAGAAATACACTAGTGGAACTAGTATCACTAAATAAACTAGTATCAATAAACCTGTGCAAAGCCTGGTGGGGGAATCCAAGTACTAAGAACCAAAAACAGCCGCCCCGCGGACAGATGGCCCCAGAAGCCCCCCCCCCCCCCCCCACACACACACTTAAATAGCTGCACAAAGGGTGTTAACATTTATTAAATAACAATGAAACACAAACAGACACCAAATAAAAACAAGGGCTTAACCCCCCACACTGTATCAATATGCTTATGGCCATAGATTATATCAATATTGCCACACATCCATAATATAGAAGAATACACCAAAAATATATGTTATAATCTCAGAAATTCGTACCAAAACTTTAAAGCCAATCAATAAAGTGCAAGTGCTTATCACAGTATAAATACAATTCATAATTAAGAAAAAATCATAAATATGCCTGAAAAAGCCAGATGATAAAAACAGAAAAAAGAATGGAGATATGGCAAGATAGCAGCAATACTTAGGCAAAAGGAGTATACAGGGGGGGCTCCTAAAACTCCACTCCACGCACTCTGGAGGGTGACCACTTTGCAGATTTGGAATGCTCTGCTATATAAAACCCCCCAAATTGCGTGTAAAAATGTACCCAGTCCCACAGCGCATGCCCAGGGTCTCATACAATCAGCGGCATATGCCGTGACTATTAATGGTCGGCCTACGGCTCTGTTTAGACGCAGAGTTCTGCAGTAGGGAGTGGGAGTGGCCGCATCCCCAGTTTCCCTTTACATGTGGGCACGCTTCTGTCCCCAGCCTATCACTATGGCTGGCAACAGGAACATGCTCAGCCTAGAGATGCTTGAAATGTGGCTGATGCTGTTTACATCACCGTGGGAGCCAGGGCAAGGGTGAGTTTTGCGGTAACCCAGGAGGGGTTTACGCAGTGGGACATTCCAATTTGGCATGCCCCAGGGGAAGGCCAGGGGCCGGCTCTGGGGTCTTTTAGAAACCAGTGCTACCCACATTGGTTTTGTTCTGCTTTAAGATCAGAATTTTGAATCATACTATTGTATTAGCAGCCAGTGAGCGGTGTTTGGGGAGTAAAAAGAACAAACAATTGAGGTCAGGATAGACTGGAGATTACTTGTCCATTTATTCCTAGTCAGAGAAACCCTACCCAGGATATGATCCGGCAATGCATCATTTTAGTGGGGTCATGCATGAGCAAGGGAGCAATGTGGGAAATGTGTTTAGGTTGGAGATGGCAGGAGATGGCTACAGAGTAAATGTGATGTCCAGATAACAGAGCCAAAGCCAATAAGCACTGACCTTGGGAGATGGATCTTTTGAGATATTGTTGATAGAAATGTAATGTAAGACTGGGGAGCAGAATGAGAAAGTAGAAACATGTCAAGTTTGGTTTTATCCGTAAGAATTTTTAGGAAACTGGGACAAGAAATAGCTACAGGACAAGACTTTGGCCCCGAGACACACTTTTGGCCCATCAGCATAGAATGAATCATGCAAAGTTAAACACAGAGCTTTCTTAGTTACCACTCAGATGTCCCAAAGTCCATATGCAGGTACTTCCTTCACAAGACAGCTCAGAGGTACTCTTCTTAACCTCCGTGGTTGTTTTCTCCAGGAGCAACTGGCAAGCAAAAATACTCCAACTTTATATGGAAACCGCTCAGCATAGGTCCCAAGAGGAGGATACCAAATTCATGGGTGCAGCATAAAAACAGAAAACACTCATATAGTGTAAATCAGTAAAGCACACAATATTTATTATAAGAAGGTAATGCACTCACAAGGAAAAACACTTTAAAAGCATATAAAACCGAGGATGGCTCTCACCAACTCCCCATACACATCAAGATCTGGCCAGATCGATCGAATAATCCAAACTCTATGCCGCCTGCCACCGCCGCCGACGCGTTTCGTTGCCCACGGCAACTTTAACAAGGCTAGTGGCAATGCGGCAAACTAATCATATAAATACCTTCAATGTGATCCCCCATGAGGGCGAGGTGCGCTGGGAACCGAAGACACACTTCCGGGATGCGCTCCGTGAGGTGCGCACAACTGTAGAGCTGGGTCAGGCAATGGCCTGCCCTGCGTCACCAGCGTCAACTCCTCCCACCCTTAATCTTCAATCCCTGTCAAGATCAGGTCCTGTGTTGCTGGCGTAGCTGCTGCTGCGCAGTTTGCGTACTGACAGGGATTGAAGATTAAGGGTGGGAGGAGTTGACGCTGGTGACGCAGGGCAGGCCATTGCCTGACCCAGCTCTACAGTTGTGCGCACCTCACGGAGCGCATCCCGGAAGTGTGTCTTCGGTTCCCAGCGCACCTCGCCCTCATGGGGGATCACATTGAAGGTATTTATAGGATTAGTTTGCCGCATTGCCACTAGCCTTGTTAAAGTTGCCGTGGGCAACGAAACGCGTCGGCGGCGGTGGCAGGCGGCATAGAGTTTGGATTATTCGATCGATCTGGCCAGATCTTGATGTGTATGGGGAGTTGGTGAGAGCCATCCTCGGTTTTATATGCTTTTAAAGTGTTTTTCCTTGTGAGTGCATTACCTTCTTATAATAAATATTGTGTGCTTTACTGATTTACACTATATGAGTGTTTTCTGTTTTTATGCTGCACCCATGAATTTGGTATCCTCCTCTTGGGACCTATGCTGAGCGGTTTCCATATAAAGTTGGAGTATTTTTGCTTGCCAGTTGCTCCTGGAGAAAACAACCACGGAGGTTAAGAAGAGTACCTCTGAGCTGTCTTGTGAAGGAAGTACCTGCATATGGACTTTGGGACATCTGAGTGGTAACTAAGAAAGCTCTGTGTTTAACTTTGCATGATTGTTTGAACTCTATGGACAAGAGACACACACGTTGAGCTTTCCTTAAGAGACTTGTGCTATTTTTTATATTATATGTTTGATATTAACGATTTGAAATTGCATTTTGCTTTTTAGCGCGGTATTTTAATATTTTATTAGCATAGAATGAATAATGAGAGTTACAAGGTTGGCCAAGGATGATGTAAGGTGCCAGCACGGAGCCCTGTGTGATAGAGCAACAGAGGACAAAGGAAAGGAGGTAGAAAAGAGATGCTAGCTAGTGTATCTGCATTTAAAGTGGAAAAGGTCCCAGGTTCCTGTCCTGTGCCCCCGGGGCATTCTGAATTGGATTGCCCTGCTGTTAGAAACCCCCCAGTTCGCCCAGGAAAACTTACCTCTTCAGGCTCCCAACAGCTCATGTGCAGGTCTAGCCCAATCAGAGCCCCCTGCTGTGACTACATCGTTTGGCAGGAGGCTCTCATTGACTGCAAGTGCTCCCACCCCAGCTATTTAGATAGGCGTGCACATGAATCTGGGGATGGGGCAGTGCACGTTCCTCATTGTAAACAATGAAACCCACGCACCAAATGCCGTATGACATTGAATGGGAGCCCTTGCATTCACCGCTGGAGCCTGGAAAGGTGAATGGGTGAATGGGGGGGTCACACAGCGAGGCAGCCCGATTCGGGATGCCCTGTTGAAAAGCCAGTGACCAGAGCACTGAGGCGGCTGCTGAGGCTGCTAATGTTCTATGCCAGGAAATGTATACTTCTGAACTGGAGGCTTCCAGTGGCCCAGTCGGGGCAGGCGTGGAAGAACTTGGTCAATCAAAAATTACCCCTATACAAATTGACTCATACTGCCCGGGGGGTTCCCCACAAATTTGGTAACATTTGGGAGCCGTGGTTGCAATGTGTGGAATAGGTGTTGGGAGATGATTAGCGGTAGCTGTAGAAGCGGAATAGATGTACTGGGGAGAATTCCTCCTATCAATGTCCCCGAGAGCGGGTGGGGGTGTAGTCCAGTCGGCCCGGGGTGGGCCATAGCCGGGGCTGGTTTGAATCTGTTGTTGGAGCTGGCCTGCAGTCCAACACTCCCAGGTGTTAATTCCTTCCCTCCCCTGTGGGTTAAACGGACAGAATCCTAACTGGAAATCTCCCCACTGCTTCCCTAGCCACAGCGTGAGTGTGTATGTGTGGGCCAATGATGTCTTTGTGTGCTAGGTTGCTTCGTTTGTTATTGGTTGTTTGTTTCTCTTTGATTGCAAAATAAGAACTTTTAAAAAAGCCAGCAACCAGCCCTGGAATCTTTTAGATTCTGGGCCTGCTACTGGGTTTGTTCTGCTTTAAGCTAGAAAGAGAGCCAAGAACATTGCTTCTGGGCATGTGTAAGTGTGAGTGAGCTCCCTCCCCTCAGAAACAGCCATAGCAGCAGTGCTCTGTATACAGGACTCACTTTACTCTTAGGCCCTTATTTATGAAGGAATAGCATCAGGTAGGGACTGGTGAGCGGCCGGTAATGACGGGCACCGCCACGAGAACGCCGGCTCCCCACCACAATCACACATTTATCAAGGCAATCCTGCTTAGCAACTGAGATAGCGCCAGATAGCCACTCATTCATCATTATTCCAGCCTCAGCCCACAGCGCCAGCGCCCGACCTTGAACAGCGACAGGTATGACCTCTCGCTTCCTGGCGCTCTCCAATGCATTTCAATGGAACAATCTTTAAATATTCATAATTAATTGTTATTAATGTTTTTTTTTTTTTTAAATGTGACAAATTCTGTGACCACTTCTGCCATGTTAGATAATTTTTTTAAGGTAAAAAAAAAAAAAAAAAAATTTGTGCAGAATTGATATTACAGGTCTGATATTATTGTATTCATATTACTAAATTCTTTTTTTTTTTTTGGTTTCCAAAAATATGGTGGTTTGGGGGTTAAAAAACTACTTTTAACACATCGCCGCCAGCGCTCTGGGGTTTAAACATGCATTTTACAGCGCAAGAATTTTTTGAGCGTGATTTTTTGATGAATATGGTGGGAGCCGGTCGCTCTGACCAGTCGCTATCATGCGCTCCCATACATCGCGGAACCTGTCAAATAGCGACTCGTCACCCCGTATTCAACATTACTGCACACCGACTCAGTTGCCATCAACAACCGAACAATGGCCAAGCACAGCGACTACTAGCGGGCACTGTGAAAATACTGCTACAGTCGCTCAACTGTCGCTACCTGCCGCTATTAATGAATCGGCCTCCCCTTGTAGACCTTGGTGGACAGTGGCCAATAGCAACAGATTGCAAATAGTAAAAAAATGCTTCCATATTAAATGAACATGTTCTAATGTAAGAAAACAAAATAGAAAAGCTCAGAACCCTAATTACATCCTTTTGACACATAAAAAGTTTACTTTCAAAAATGCCATCGAAAGTGGACATTAAGAACTGAATTTGGGGCTCAAGTAGTAAATATTTCATTTTAGATGCTATAACAGCAGCCTATAGGGAATTCATTTAAAGAGGCTCATTTTTGATGTGTTTGTTTCCCATGTGTTGCTGTTATTTTGTAATTTAAAAAAAAAAGCCTCTCCAGAAAACTATATAATAAACTGTGAAATTCTACAAGCCACAAAACCATATAATCAGATTACTCCATGTTGTCCTTTTTATGTGCCAACCATGTAATAAAATGTGCTGTGATGCTCTTTGAGGATTTGCTTGCTGCCTGAGGCTAAAATGTTGCCTAAAGCAAAATAAATAGTTAATGTAGTATGTGAATAACACTGTCATCATTATTCCCTGGCAATATAGCAGATGGCGTTACAGGAGAAAACAAAGAAGTTCTAAACTGCCCACCAGGTATTTCTGTTTTAAATTTTTCTATCTGGAAGTGTCTTAAAGGAGAACAAAACCCTGGTTAGCTGGCCCTGGGACATACCAAATCAGGATGCCCCATGGTGTGACCCCCCCCCCCCCCCCCGGGTCGCTGCAAAACTCCCCTTTGCCTTGACTCATACTGTGATGTAAACAGCGGCAGTCGCATCACTGGTATCTATGGGCTGCGGCACGCTCCCGTGCCCTGCCATTCAGATGGACTGGGGACAGTAGCGTGCGCTCCTCTAAGGGGAAACTGGGGATGCGGCCATTCTCTATTGCCGAGCTCTACGTGTAAACAGAGCCATATTCTCCAATCTTTAATATACATGGCATATGGCACTGATTGGATGAGAGTCTGTGCATGCACCGTAGGACCAGAGACAGGTTTTTTATTTTGGAAATGCCCCCCACCAGACAAAAATCAAAACCAGGGATAGTGAAAATCCTGGGATTTGTTCCGCTTTAAAGAAAACCTGTCATAGGAGAAATAGTGACATTGCTATGTATATATTCTTATGATGCTACGTTGCGCTGTGAGTACACGTTTGCCCTCTTTGTTATTTCTAGTTTGGCTTTGACAACCATTGTTGAATTAGAGTGCATTTACTTTTTGTTCATAGTTCAGATATGGTAATGGCTTAAAGTCACCGTCCAAGCAACATAAAAAATAAGATACACTTATCTGCCAGCCCACAGGCTTCGATTCCTGCGCTCCAGTGGTCTTGGCTTCCGCACTTCTGACTCTGGTGGCAACAGCCGACTCCCCACAAGGCCTCAGTGTGTGTCCATGCTGCCAGTCATGTGGAGCAGGCTTCCTTATTGATTGGCAGCGGGGGTTACATCACATCTCCAGATATGAGCACGCTTTCAGCTTTGAACATAAGAACGCTCAGCCCACAGGACAACATCGGACTGACTCTGCAGGCTGGCTGGTAAGTTAGGTTTGTTTTATTATGCTGATTGTCTCATTAAAGGAGACCTAAACCTTTCCTTCCTCCCTTGTGTCTGGGATGGTCCTGGTTCACCTAACCTTCCCCATTCAAACCAGTAGTGAGTTCTGCATTAGAGAGGTACACAACTTGTCCTATTGGAACACCTTCCAACAGGGAAAGGAAACAGCTGTATGTGGTGCAGTTGCACCCCTCCTATAGCGGCATGCATACAGTGGGCTTTGAGGAAACGTTGATGCTCATGGTCAGTGAGAATGGGTGTGTTACGTTCTTGTAGACAGGAATTCCAGTAGCACATAGTTTTCAAGAGCATAAAGCTGAACAAATCCCAGAAATTTGACTTTCCCAGGTTTTTTTTAGTTCCTCTGGGCACCCCGAATTGGGATGCCCCGCTGTGTGAAACCCCCAAGAACGCTGCTATTCACTCACCTTTTCCTCATTCCAACTGTGTATGAGTGGACTCTCGTCCAGTGAGAGCTGTTTGCCATGACAATGTAATTTGGAAAATAGCTCTTATTGACTTGAATGGGGAGTGCGTGCTGCCGCATCCCTTACATGCCCAGCGGTGTGCTAGGGGATGCAGGGGATGCATCAGCACACGCTCTCCATTAACTACAATGAGAGCTGTTTGCCGAATGACATAGTCCTGGCAGATGGAAGGGCATGCACTGTTGGAACAGGGCAAGGTGAGTGTTTACAGGTGCCCTGGGGGTTTCACACAGTGGTCACCCCTAGAATCAGATTGGGTAGGTTTTGTCCGGCTTTAAAGAAATTGTCCAGGAATATAAAACCAAAAAACAATATTTACCAGCATCCGCCAAAGAAACTTACTTCTGGTCTGATGCTCAGAAAATTACTGGTGGGTGGGTCTGGTGGTGACCATGTCCACCATTTTGGCTGTGAACAGACGCCAAGGAATCTTGGGGCATGTGCCATGGGACATGGGCTTACAAACGGGTATGATGAAGTAGTGAGTGTACACTGCCCTAATGATGGCACACAGGGAGCACTGGCCCTGATCACAGATAAATCCCCTAACCGCACTAAATTTTATAGCAGGGGCAGTACCATGTCATATTGCCTGTTACTGAGCCTTCCTGCTCCACGCTCCGTTTTGCAGCTTCTACCCCCTACCTAGGAATGTTATACAAGTGGGAGGGCTGGAAAAACAATGCGTGATGCTGGAAACTACTGAGGTAGCAAGCCAGCACACTTCTCCCTCTGACAAACTCTGTTAGCCCCAGGTATCCGACATGGGTTGGGGGTCTCTGGAGCTAGAGTTTGGGGACCCCCGCGCAGTGGTGGCTGTTTACACGTAGAGATTTTCCCTACCTCTCTTGGAAATAGCCAGTAATTTTTTTCAAATGAGTTTGGTGTTTGATTGGTAGAAACGTGGGGTGGAAAATGTCCACTTTTGTTCTCATTCTTCTTGTGTCCTACAGACCAGATCTGGGCAGGTCTATGTACAAGGTGTCTGGACCTCCTATTTCTCTATCTGGCAGGAAAAGGAAACAAGTGTGCTTTCCTGGGGAGGATGATGGCAAATAAGGAGTGGGTGATGGCAATTAAAGAAATGTAAGCAACAAGAAGTTATCAACCATTGTGATGATGAAAGCTTTAAGGATGGCAGACGTTATCTGCTTAGGCGAAGAGCAGAGTAAAAGGCCGGACTGGAGATAAGGCAATCATGCATAGTAAGTTAACGATAGTAATGGTAATCATGGAGATAAATGTCAAGTGGTAGTGTCATTTGGGTTCACAATGGTAATCTTTGTTTGAATGAGATGATTTAGATAATTACATTTATTTTACACTCTAAAGACATCCCATGTTTACATATGTAAACAGTGATAAGTGCGGCTAAACATTATAGAGCAGCTACAGGTCAAGTGCTTTCTTTTTTTAATGTTTTTTATGTTTGCTTTGTAGCCCGAGCAAGGTTTATATCACAGGAGGCACATGCTGCTGAGATAGTAGCAGCAACACATCTCTAAGGCTAGTGACACCAGCAACAAAAATAAGCTTTTTGGCAGTAGCAACTACCCCCAACACTGAGTAGTTTGCCATTTGTTGGTGCAACTTGGGTCATCCATTATCGTAGGAGCCCCTAGACTTTTTTCATTACTACTTTCCATGGTCTGTCTATCTGAAGCACCACCTAGGTGATAAATATGAGTTGTGCATAACCTAAAAGTATGTTCCAAATACTGAGTAAAAACAGAGGTCTCGGTCCACAGAGACACCTTGGAGCTTGGTGGTGCAGCTTCATCATACTTCTGCAGATGTGTGTGGACCAAGACCTCTGTTTCTAACCAGATTTAGAGACAGATTATATGTTTGTCTCCAAACTAACAGGGTTGAGTGCTGTGGCTCCGTTAAGACTTTGTGTATCCTAATTGCCCTGTTCACGTGCACCTTCCAGGTTAGTTATAAAATGTTCTGAGCAGCTGCCACCCCTCCTTTGTTTCTTTAGATTTTGTGCAGGCACATGGGGTACTGTGCAGGCTGTGCAGGCTGTACTGCAGGTACTTTGACCCTTCCATCCCATGGGCTGCACTTGATGTTATAGGGAAACCTTGAGTAAGCCTGCTCCCAATTTATCTATTGCACTGTATGTCCCAAAGGGGGCTCTCAGAGGTTAGAGTTAGGACTGCACCCCACAGAGGCACCTTGGCGCTTGGTGGTGCAGCTTCAGCATACTTCTGCAGATGTGTGTGGACCAAGACCTCTGTTTTTAACCAGATTTAAAGACAGATCATAGGTTTGTCTGCAAGCTAACAGGGTTAAGTGTTGTGGCTCCTTTAGGACTTGTTTATCATAATACTGAGTATCTATACAAAGTAGCAGCAGATCAGGTTCGGTTACACATCTGCAGCCTCAACCTGTACCCCCGTATTGGACCTTACATATCATCAGTGGTACATGACCACTAGTTGGGAAACAAGTCTTTGTCACTAAATGTGAAAAAACGGAACAAAACCCAGCAGCGGCCGGCCTGGAATCTAAAATATGGCTTTCCCTCGGGGCATCCTGAATTGAGATGCTCCGCTGTGTAAAACCCCCCAGGGCGCTGATAAGCAATCCCCTTTCCCCAGTCCAACGGTGCATGTGTGGGCTCCCATCCAATCAGAGCTGCTTATTCAAATTCAGCCAGTATAAATAAATAAATAATAATAGTGCCTGTGCTAAAACTTCAGTAAAACTTTAAGAAAATTAAACACAAGCTCAAAGCTATAAAAGACAATCAACAAATAGCACAGCTAATGAAATTAATACAAAAGTGAATACAGTCCGCCTCAATGCCGAAACATTTCCGTGCCAAATATATTGAAATATGTGCAGAATACTGTATATCAAGATCACAGTATTGAGGAGGTCCCATCACTGGCCCTCTTTCAGAAAGCTGCTTGTGGCTGCGTTGCACAACGCTATGCAAGCGGAGAAATGTGAATAGAGCCTAATTGTTGGGCATGTGGGGGAGCACGCACTCCCCATTCATCCCAACCAGAGCCGCTTGCTGAATTTCATCATCACAGCAAACAGCTCTGACAGGACAGGAGCCCGCACATGCGTCATGTTGGACCGGGGAGGGGGTAAGCAGATCAGGCGATTTGGGGGGTTCCACACAGCGGTGCATCCCGATTTGGGAAGCCACAGGGAAGCGGAGCTAACCCGGGAATGTATACAAACATGGGGTTTGTTCCGCTTTAAGGGCTTCATTTAATATAGTCCCCCCTTTCTAGTTTAAAGGAGCAGTATCGCGAAATTTGCATTAAAAAACATAAATAATTAAATAGCCACACAATAGCTTCTAATGTGTATAAATAATCTGGCGATAGAAAAAGGAAAAAATATCTGCCTTTCTTTTAAATTGTATAATGACAATGGCTCAGTCCATTTGCTGAATAGGGGGATCTGTTGGGTTGTATTTAGTGAGCTGCTTCATTTAGGCCACTGGTCTCCTAGCAACACTTTACCTCAGAGGATGACACTGTAATCAGTGGTAACGGCTGTATGTGTGTGAGGTGCTGCTTTTGTTATGAGACCAGGTGACTCAAATGTGTAAAATCTATACAAAATAAACTAAACTGACTGAAATTCTTCTTTGAATAACTGTGCAGGAAAATCTAAAGGTATTAAAGTGGAACAAAACCCTGAGTGGCCGACCCTGAAGTCTATAAGACCCGGCCATTGACCTTGCCCCTTGGGCATTCTAAATCAGGATGCCCACTGTGTGAAACGACCCCTGGATAACCACAGATCCCCCCATTTTTCTGGCGCGCTCACGCAGATAGTCATTTAGACAGGCCGGGCGGCCAGGAAGGTTACTGCTCAGGCTCCCCATCTGCGTGCAAACAGAGCTGATTGGATGAGAGCCCGCGCATGCGCTGTGGGACAGGGAAAGGTACGTTTTCACAGGCGAACTTGGGGATTTCACATATCAGGGCATCCCAAGTCGGGATGCCCCTAGGGGCACAAAACAAAACTCCAGATAGTGAAAATCCTGGGTTGGGCTTTGCTCAAAACACACAAAGCTGAAAGAAAGATCATATGGAAAAATGAAAAATTAGAATATGAAAGAGAAAATGGTAAACTGAAAGATTCTGCAGCAGAGCCAACATGAAGGGAAAACTGTCAAAATCAGCTTAATGACTTCTAGAGCTTTTCTCTCTGTTTTAGATATATAAGTTCTGGCCAGGCAATGTTGCAATGTTGTTATCTTATGCTGGACGGCTGCCAGCACTGAACAGCTGGTACTTTGATACATTGTTTCACCCCTCTCCTCAGCATGGAACAGGCCAGAGTGTCGGGCTCCGACACGCAGAAGACATAAACATGAGCTATTAGTCTCCAGCTGCTCAACACAGACAGCATTTTTTTCTAAATTTCTAATCCTTACTCTAACACTTACCTACATTCAAAGTACCATTTAAATATAAGTCACCAAGAAAAATTTGCGATACTGCTCCTTTAAGCTTAATTATTTTCGGTGCTCACCCCTACTGTTGCCTATACTGGTTGCAAAATTCAGAAAGCCAAATGTGCTTGAATTGTGGCTATGCAGTTTTCTGATGCAACATTGTTATGCACCAACAATAGACCTTGTATATCAGACTCTATAAACAACTCGCTAGGGCTGATGCGCAAAAGAACAAGGCTTCCGATAGCATATAAAACTTTTAAATAAACTATTTTTTTTTTAAATGAGGGTACTCACAGAGGCTCAAAGGAAAGCAAGCGTTCTCTAATACACACAGCAATGTCTTGTCTTTTAGTGCAGTGAATTGTCTGATCTGAATTAGGCCCCAGCAATCCTTGAAATGTACTGGTACAAGTAAAACTGTTTACCTGAACATTCCTGGCTCCGTCCCAGATGCTGCAAGTGTGTGTATAATATATGTATGTATAATGGCAGGTGTTTTGTGTCTTGCATGAATCAGCTGTTACTGGAGCAAGTCCTAATAGCTGCGGTGGGATTTCTTCCTCGCGGTGTGGTCAGGACAGGGATCAAGATGGATACCAAATGCATCTTATTTTTTACCATGTCTCACTGAAAGATACTGTAAGTAAATGTTTGGTCTCTCTAAACCCACTATAGTAAGCCTGAAATGGATCTCTCCATAAAGTAGCTTGTAACTGGCAGGCTGATTCATTACTAGCGCTAGGTATCGGCAGATGAGCGCCTATACAGAGGCGCTAAGAGCGACCGCTAGTAGACCGGCTATCGGGCGCTGTTAAAGAGTGTCTCATTCGCTGTAGTAACTTGGCCAGCATTGATGAATGAGATGTATGTTGGGCATTCTAACACCAGTACAGCGTTGCAGGGAGCGAAAGGTAGCGCCAGCTCATTGCGACCGACTCTCAGCAAATCACACCATATTCAACAAAAATACAGACACACAGAGCGTCGGCGCTCTGGATCTGGTCGCTATAGCATAGAGCGCCAAAAGCTGTGTGATTAAAGTCTGTTTTTGAACACATATCCACCAGTAACAAAGTGAAAACATAAGAAATTACATTGTTGTAACATTGTGACATTAATACTTTAATGCCAGACCTGTAATGACAATTCTGCATAAAAATATAAAAAAAATCGAGTGAGCAGCCGAGGAAGATGGCAGCAGCCTAGACCGGCTCCTCGCTGCACGGGGCTTTTACCTGCCCAGAAGCACTATTAAGCGGCGGTTCCGGGCCGGCCGGGTCCCTGAGGACTCAGGGGAGACCCGCTGGCTACTTAGAGGGGAGAAGGAAGCTGATCCGGCGAGAGCACAGCCCGCCCTCACAGCACGTCCCGGATCCAAGATGGTGGCCACGACCTGCGCACCTGAAGGAGGGAAGCTTCTAACCTGCTCACCCCACGTGCAGCCCTGGTGTGGGGTCGGAGGCTGAAAGGAGAGAGTCACCAGCAAGCCGGGCCACTCGCCGCAGGGAGAAGGAGACGGAGGTCGCCCTTTACAAAGTAAGCAGGGGCCCTGGGGAGAGACTTCCTTAACCAGGAGAGGCCATTGTTAAAACGGATGGGGCGCAGGGAAAGGGGGAAGCCACCAACTACCCCTAGGCGCTCAGCACATTCAGCTAACCCTAAGATGGCAGCCTTATCTGGGCAGCAGCGTGATCTGCACTCGCATCCCTCATCCTCACCCATACCATCCCCAGACCTGCTGGACTCACAGCCAGATTCACAGCCTGAGCCCCAGCGAGTGACCCCGGACCCCTCCCCGTCCCAACAGCCCGACCCAGGCATCAGAGATGCAGAGCTCCTAGCAAAATTCCAAGCTGTGTTACACCAAGAGCTGGAAACAGCCACTAACAAGATCTCAGCCACATTTAAAGCTGAATTAAGGGATCTAAGAGCCCGCACCTCCAAGCTGGAGCAGCAAGCGAGCTGCACCACCACTGTGCTCGAGGAGCATGAATCTGAAATCCAAAATTTTAAATCAGACCTCTCCCTGGCCCACCAAAAAATAGAGGACCTTGAAAACCGCTCTCGGCGCTGCAACCTGAGATTCAGAGGGTTACCAGAATCCATTATTGATCTAAAGTCCACCGTGACAGCTTTGTTGCAAGAGCTGACGCCATCCATCCCTATTGAAAGGCTGGAGATGGATAGGATTCATAGAGCCCTGGGTCCACCCCGAGCAGATGGCCAGCCCAGAGACATTGTAGTCAAGTTCACATACTACAACACCAAAGAGGAAATCGCTCGAGCGGCTAGACTGCACCCTAATTTGACCTACCAAACCCACAAGTATCAAGTCTACTCTGATCTGGCCCCAGCTACCCTGCAGCGGCGTCGCCAGCTGAAACCATATCTCTTAATCCTTCAGTCGCATCGAATCGCTTACAGATGGGGTTACCCATTTAAATTGCTCTTTACTTATGGGGGCCGTACCCACATAGTAACATGCCCGGAGGAAGCTATGAAGACGCTGGATCACCTTAATCTGTCAGGACCCACTGACCGCCCGCCGCCAGTGGATCAGCCCAGGGAACAACGTCCCAGACCTAGCCGAAGGGACAAGAGAGCTGACGATCAACGACCCTATCCCACGTCTACGCCTTCCCGAGCATCTAGAACCCGCCAGCTGGAGCCGGGGTGAGAGTCACCCTTCCGCCATGTTCTTTTTCCTCTTTTTCTCCCTGATATTGATGTGAATTGGCGTTGATCGGACACTCCGGGACACTTGTTTGTTTGTTTCACTCTCCCCGCAGTTCTGAGAGATGGCACCCCTTTTTTCCCCTCTCCACGTTACCCAAGATCATCGTCAGATAAGTTATATTGCTGCGTTGCTGGTCTATAAATATTTTGCAGCGTCTTTTACTTGAAGGTTTACGCAGTGCTGTTTTAGATGATCGGGCCTCTTCCCCCCCCATGGCGGTAACCCGACTGGGAGACCGGGTCCCTATGGGGCCGTGGCCGGCCTGGTGTTAGTGGGGCCGCCGTGGGACGGTCAAGGGCTGATCTAAATCGTTGGGGGGCGGCCCTCCTTTTGTCTGGGTCCCCTTCTGCAGATGTGGCTATTCTGTGCGCGTCTGTGGGGGCTGGCCCGGGGGGGGGGGGGGGGCGGCTCCTATTGTCACCCTATGTGGAAGTTCGGGTCGGCCGGAGCGACTGTGGGCTGTTGCTAAGGCCACTTGACTTGAAAACCTGGTGCATTTCTGATGATAGCTCCACTTGGGACGCAATGTTTTGTTAAATTTGTTAAATGTTCTAATTTACAAATCTTCCTTACGGCTGTGTCAGTGCTGTGGTCACTATTGGCCTTGCGGGAGCGTGCTCTTTGATTTGGGCGCTAGCCCGCAAAGCACAAATGACCTGATAGGGGCGATGACGGTACAACCTCCCCTCCCCTATGGGACCGTCAGCTAAGTTATTCAGTTATGTTATTCTGTATGTCTTAAAATGTTAAATTACATTAGCGCAGGCTCTACCCCCGTGCAGAGGCGACCCCCTTGTACCCCAGAGACTTCCGGTTGTGAGGTTCTTTCCCCCCGGAAGGCAAACCACTGACCGTTAAGCGGTCAGGATTCACATAATCCCTATCCCCACCTGGTGAGGTACCCAGTCTAGGTTACCCGCGAGGAGGGACTTCGCTACTCTTCTGATTCCCATACGCCTATCCCTTCAGCCCATCACTGCCCTTACCCTTAGCGTACCCTATACCCCCTCCCCTCTATTCCTCTCCCTTATTTTCCTTCTTTTCTTTTCTCTTTTCTTCTATTTCTCTCACTAGCTTTCCCTTTTTCGGGATACTAGCCCTTTTTTCTCTGACAAGATGAGCCAGCCGCAGAATTCATTGGCTGGAGCCAACCTTAATTTCAAACTCTTAACGCATAATGTCCAAGGTTTCAATTCGCAATCGAAGAGAACAAAGGCATTCCATAGTTATAAGCAAATGCAAGCAGATATTTTATGTCTTCAGGAGACCAGATTCTCGTCCACGAGCTCCCCACGATACTTGCACTCGCATTACCCAACATTTTTCACAGCATGCTTCAAGGAAAAGACCCGAGGGGTGTTAATTGCATTCAGGCGGAATCTCTTGTTTAGATGTGAGTCCCAGATTGTAGACCCAACGGGCCGCTACCTCATATTAGTGGGATTTTTGGATGACACTCTGGTGACAATTGTGTCTTATTATGCGCCCAACACCCACCAGACTAATTTCTTCTCTCACCTGATGCAAAAGGTCAAGGAGCACGGCAAAGGTGTGATAATCATGGCTGGCGACTCTAATATTACTCTAGATCCAAAACTAGATAAATTGGGTCCACAGGGCAGAAATTCCTCACCTACCCCCCAACCCACTCAACACCCCCCGCACCGAATCAACACACTGCTCAAGGAAGCATCTCTAGTAGATGTTTGGCGCGAGCTGAACCCGAGAACAAGGGACTATACCTTCTATTCCAACCCCCATGACTCGTTCAGTAGAATAGATCATATCCTGGTGGCACAGGCCCTAGTCCCCTTGGTTCAAAAATGCCAAATATTATCAGCTCCCTGGTTGGACCACACACCGGTTCTGATGGGATTTAGTACTTCACCCCCGACTCCTAGACCATTTAAGTGGAGGATCAATAATTCACTGCTTTCACATAAAGACACCCAAGAGCAGGTCCTTCAATCTATAAAAACCTATTTTGTAGCTAATAAGGGCACAGCCTCGGCAGTGAGCATTTGAGAAGCTCACAAGGCAGTGATGAGGGGCAATCTTATTGCAATGGCCTCGGCCATCAAAAAACGCAGAAACGACAATGTGGCCCGACTCACTGCACAGCTAGAACAACTGTGAAGGGATTGGGTCGCAAGACCGACAAGAGAGCTCAAGAAGAAGGTGGATGCGCTCAGCATCCAGCTTAATATGGCATTGGATGAGATGGCAGAGAAAAGACTTAGGTGGGGCAAACAGAGGTACTATGCGAGAGCCAATAAGCCTGACACCCCCCTGGCTAATAAACTGCGATGCTCATGGCCGCGGCAGTCTTTGATCTCGCTTAGGACCCCTGAGGGGAACCTTACAGCTAACCCTCTCAAGATCATACAAATATTCAGAAACCTGCTAGGTAAACTTTATACACCTCCCTGTGTGTTCCCCCAGGAGGAAGCAGCGAGATTTCTAAACTCCGTCTCGCTCCCCAAGCTGCAGGACGCCCATGAGGCGTGTCTTGATGCAGACATTACAGTCTTGGAGGTGCTTGGGGCCATTAAGAGTCTTAAGACATCCAAAGTGCCCAGACCAGACGGCTTCTCAGCCCTATACTTCAAAAAATATGCCACAGAACTGGCTCCACACCTGACGGCCATGTTCAATTCCCTTACAGACCAGGGTTCTTTACATCAGTCATCATTGGAGGCCTACATCAGTATGATTCCGAAACCTGATAAAGACCACTCAGACGCACAAAATTACAGGCCCATTTCTTTACTTAATGTGGACGTGAAAATCTTGGGGAAGGTCCTGGTTACCAGAATTAATTGGTTCCTAGGCACCTTGATTGGGAAGGATCAGGTGGGTTTTGTCCCATGTAGACAGGCACCAGACAATATTCGTAGGCTAGTCCACCTGATTGAGCTGGCTCAACAAAGAGATATCCACAGCCTTTTGTTGTCTTTGGACATGCAAAAAGCTTTTGACTCCCTCTCGTGGGATTACATGCACTGTGCTCTCCAGAAATGGGGCTTCGGCGACAATTTTCTGGCTTGGATCCACTCTATTTATTCCTCCCCCTCAGCTAGAGTGCAATACAATGGTTACCTTTCTGAGCCAATCTCAATAGGTAGAGGCACCCGGCAGGGATGCCCGCTCTCCCCGGTGCTATTTGTGCTAGCGTTGGAGCCCTTGGCCCTTGCTATCCGGGCAAACCCAAATATAAAAGGCATTGAAATGGCGGGCTATCACCATAAAGTGTGTTTGTTTGCCGATGACATCTTGTTGACCCTTTCGCAGCCCCACACTTTGCTACCTAACCTGCTCCAGCTTCTGGAAACCTTCTCAAGGATTTCGGGTCTCAGGGTCAATAAGGAGAAATCGGTGGGGCTCAACTTAAATATCCCCGCCCCGGCTTTGAATGCTCTCCGGTCCAACTTCCCATTCCGTTGGGCCTCGGGAGCCTTGTCTTACCTAGGCGTCAAGATTACGCCACACTATCAGTCTCTGTACCAGGCAAATTATCCCCCCCTCTTTAGTAGATTGAAGACGATGCTAGATACTTGGCGGGGTCATGAAATCTCCTGGATCGGGAGGGTCAACGCCATAAAAATGACCTTGCTTCCGAAGCTCCTATATCACTTTAGAACTCTCCCGGTGTATATACCACAATTTCAGCTTAAAAGCATGCAAAATAGCGTAATGAAATTTGTATGGGGGAGGACTAGGCCGAGAGTTGCTAGAGCTACCATGATTAGGCATAGGAAAGAGGGTGGCCTGGGGGTCCCGTGTATTTGCAAATATTACCAAGCAGCCCAGATAGGGCAGCTTCAGCAGCTACATGTCCAAACGGAGACGCCTCTGTGGGTAGCGTTAGTGGCCTCATCGTGCAACCCAGCCCCGGTCGACAGTTTGATGTGGCTGCCGCCGCAACACAGACCGCAAATCCTGTGCCCCATTCTGAACCATTCTCTTCGAATCTGGGATGGGACGAAATATTCCGGGAATTTAATTTCCCCTCACCTCCCATTAATGCGAATAACTAAGAACCCGATGTTTCCCCCGGGGTTAGATCCCAGAGTGTTTGGTTGGTGGGAGCGTGCAGGGATCAACAAACTTTACCACCTCCTGCTCAGAGGCGAGATAATCTCCTGGCCTGCACTGCAGGAAAGGGAGAACGCTCCGCCGTCGGAGCAATTTCGGTACATGCAACTCAGCCATTGGATTGCGTCCCTGCTAAAAAATAAGACGGAGACCTCGGACATGACCCCTTTCGAGAAATTGTGCACGCGAGGGACCCCCACAACGGGCCTGGTATCCACCATTTATTCGAGCCTTGTAGCGCTACCCACCAACTCAAAACATGGGTACATGGCCAGATGGGAAGCTGATCTGGGTCTGGTCAGAGATAGGGAGGGACTGGGAGGAGATATGGACTGGAATAAATAGGTGCTCTATCAATGTCACGACCTTAGAGGCAGCATACAAGATGCTCACCAGGTGGTACCTGGTGCCCGCGCGCATAGCTAAGGCGGTTCCGGGCTATCCCGCTCACTGTTTTAGAGGTTGTCCGGTGGAAGGTTCTGTCCTGCATATATGGTGGGAATGCCCGAAGGTTAAGAGATTCTGGTCAAGAGTTTTTGGTCTCCTGAGTACTCTTCTACAAACCCACATACGCCAGGACCCCTGGGTGGCACTATTGCAGGTGAAACCGGAAGGTGTCAATAGAGCCCAGCATGCCCTGCTCACCCAACTTATGCTAGCAGCTAAGCTAACGATTGCTAGTTCCTGGAAGAAGCCGGGAATCCCTTTCCAGGCAGTAAAGGACAGACTCAATGGCATCTTGATTAATGAGAAATTGACTAGCATCCTGAGGGATTCGCACGCTAAATTTATCAAAGTATGGAAACCTTGGGTGGACTACGCCTACCCGGAAGCGTGTAATGCTTTGCTACAATGAGCAACGACCTGGCTCCTCTCTCTTCTCTTCTTTCTCTTTCCTCTTTCTTTTCCTTATCTCCTTTACCTTTCTCTTCCCTTATTGTCTTAGGCCACCCTACCTCAGTTGTCCTCCCCCCCCCCTGTACCCCCCCCATCCCTCATCCTTCTCCCCACCTGACTTAGCGCTCAGCAATGTTTGGTTTTGGACCCCTGCGCACGCTGGGCTTCAGGCGGGGGGTTAGGATCCAGCTCAGCGACCACTAATCGAGCTAGGCCTCCGGGCCGACACGCTGGCAATAAATAAACGGCTAAGTTGTGCAGACGCATATATCATTTTGGACATACTAATTGATTTTCTGTCCTGCTTTACTATGTACCTGTTCAGGACTTGAATATTTATCTGTTGTACAATAACTGTGTGCCATTGTCATTTGATATCTTGTAACAAGTTAAAAAACAAAAAAAATTCTAATAAAAAGATTGAAAGAAAAAAATATAAAAAAATCAAAAAAGTTTTCAAAAATAACTCTTTCTAGGCCAAGAGAGGTGACACGATTATATGAGAGAAAAAAAACGCAAAAAACCCTGTTTAAACAGAAGAAATGGAACGTCCATTGAAATGTATGGGAGAATGACAGGTAGTGACAGGTAATACCTGACGCTCTGGAAGCCAGAGCTCTGGCGCTATACGCTGAGCCGCCTGTAATGATGAATCGGACGCTACATGGCGCTCAGAGTCGCTCACTAGAATCGCCTTCATAAATGTGGTTTCGCAGTTCTCTGCAGACTGCTTGATATATAATATAGATATTACAGTCAGGTTATTAAAACCACCAGCTAATATCCAGAGTAAGCACTGTATGCAGCATAGAAAGCAACTAGACGGGTTGGGAATTAGTTAAACCGGACCTTCACCATGATTTATTGAAAAGTCCAAACCCTTAAAAAATGATTCCTCAGCATCTAAAATTAATATATTTTAAGTTTTTAGTCACTTACTTATTATTCTTTCCCCCACTGGGCTGCAACTCTGTTCAGGACTTAAGGATACGGGCGCCGCCATTTTTACTCAGAAGCATCACACTTACTGAGGAGAGGAGAGTGAGATAAAGTACAGGGGGGCGGGTTATAGCTGTGCTTTGCTCAGACAGAGCAGAGCTGGGTAAGGAAAAGGTCAGCAATCCCAGAATGCATAGCAGCACAGTCAGAAGGCACTTGCAGGCTGCCTGATGTCCCATGAGCCGCCATCTTGGATATTTAAAGGTTCATAACATGCAGTAGATGCAGGTAGGATGGTTTTTAATGTGAGCAATCTGTATGTACAGGGTGTGGGAAACATATAAAATAGACTCTTATTCAGAGTGAAGGACCACTTTAATAAGACCCTAGTAGGTTGTTATATGTATCTGGAACTATGCTAACCACAGGGCATCTAACAGTGGGTGGGGGATGATCCACAGAGTATACACAGATGCTCATTTGGGTTCAAGTCTGGGGAATTAGGGGGCCAAGGTAGTACTCGAAAGTTTTGGTCATGTTCTTCCAACCAACGTTGCATCCCAGTGAAGACAACCAGCATATATAAGATGGGTTAATACCCAAATTGGTTAAGAGCACCTTGCACATACATTCCTCAAACAATAACTCCCCACAAGCTTGTGTTCTTCTAGAAGTGTTTTTTGTTCTCTGATGTTTTTCACCTAACATCCATCTGGTCAATGAAGCTGAAACAATTACCCCACAGCGTTTCTCATGACTGGTGGCGCGGTTATCTGGTGTGGGTGGGCATGGACGGTATGTGGTGGGGGCTGCCCCTGGGTGCAGTCTTAGGCCTTCCCTTCATTGGGTGCCTGGGCCGTGCCTGTAGGTGTTGGGACTGGGATGCCTGGGGCTCAACAGTAGAACTGACTCTGGATGCAAGTATTACTGGCTTGCATTAAAGCATCACTATCGCAAAATTGTGTAATATTAAAAACCTATATAAACACGTCGGCTAATGAGAGGAGGGGTCACTTATACACCCCAACTGAATGAAATTCCCACCAAGCTTGTGGTTTATTCTCTCATGGTAGGAATAAAATCCAGGGGTGACAGGTTTAGTCTATCAGGGGGGACAGAGCCTGTCACCCCTGATTACCTCTCCCTTCCATTTAAATAAGAAAAACATACCTTGCTGGATATTTCTTGATGCTGGGTTTAAGTGACCCCTTCTCCCGCAATCCATTTAAATCCATATCTTATATGTTTCCCACACCCTGTACATGCAGATTGCTCCCATTAAAAATCATCCTACCTGAATATACTGCATGTTATGAGCCTATAAACATCCAAGATGGCGGTTCATAGAGCATCAGACAGCCTGCAAACAGGAAGTGTCTTCTGGCGGTGTTGCTCTGCATTCTGGGATTTCTGTCCTTTTCCTGATCCCAGCTCTGCTCTCTCTATGCAAAGCACAGCTATAACCCCGCCCCCTGCACTCCCAACCCCTCTCCTCTCCTCAGTATGTGATGCTTCTGGGTCAAGATGGCGCGCCCGTATTCTAGAGTCCTGAACAGAGTTGCAGCCCAGCGGGGGAAAGAATAATAAGTAAGCGACTAAAAATTTAAAATATATTCATTTTAGATGCTGGAAAATAGTTTTTTTAAGGGTTTGGGGTTTTTATTAAATGATGCTGAAGGTCCAGTTTAAATGTATTTTTATCATTGGTCCATTTTTCCGCGATAGTGCTCCTTTGAGGACTCATGCACTGAAGCATTATGCCAAACTGTATTGTCTCTGTATGTGCACTTGGGATGCCACAAATAACCTATACATACTTCAGATTTGGTAATGAAGGCCCTCAAAGGGGCCCACCGCTTTTTTTTTCCTGGTAACCCTGTGTGCCAGTCTGAGCCTGTGTGTGCAGCCAGCCTATCACAAACCTATATACCCACTAAGCCATATCACCCAGGACCTTCTTCATGAGTTATGTGCTGCTGACGTTGAAAGTAGAAAGTGGTTAAAAGAATTTGACTTGTGTGTATATAATTTATTTCCCCATATTTTCAAGGTCTGCTCATCTTGAAACAATTATATTCTCAGGCTATTTCCTTGCGATGGCTGTGAATGTGCTGTTATCTTAGTAATTAGCCTATGTTTCTGTTTGGCAACATTCTGATAAACAAATTCTGATTCATTTTACAGAAAAAAAGCAAAGAAAGAGGAAAACAGATGAGTGTGTTACAAGAAAGCACGTAGCATTCCTCTTATCACGGTGGGCCATCCTCTCTTATCATGGTGGGCCATCCTCTCTTATCATGGTGGGCCATCCTCTTATCATGGTGAGCCTCGCATTTTACCCATGACTAAATCCCAGGGAATTCCTGTAAAATGGGAATCACCACAGTCCTGGGAGCTGGATTCCAGGAACAATCTGTGGAAAAGTGGTTCAGAAAACAATGACAAGGCCCTTTTTCCTCCTCCTCACCAGGCAAAAATCCCTGAAATGCCGGAGAATTCCACGCTGCGCCTCAGCAGAATCCTCTCAATCCACACCCGGCAATGCAGGAAGCCTGACACCACGGAAGATTCTGTCATGGGGCAAGTCAAAGAGATAAGCTAAGTGTCAGAGGTACAGTCTGCTTTTCCAGTAATCACATGTTTACATAAATAACAGTAAAATTGGCCTTTTAGAAGGGGACTAATCAAATACAGCAAATATGGTATATTCAAATTTTATACACGTTTCCCAACTGAACACCTGGGCAAACGCTGTGGTCCCTGGCATCTCAGGCATGGACTGGGCCTCATGATAATCCTCCTGTGGGCCCCACTTATCTGACTGGACTGTTCAGAAGAAACAGGAATAATACATTCAAGGACAACCCAGTACTGTTTTGCAGCAGGCCTCACTGCAACCACCAGAGGCCCATTAGTGGTAGCACCAGGGCCTAATGGCAACAGAGAAAGGGGCTGGGACAGGAGGACGGTAAGCAGCAATAGAGAAAATGTCAAGGACCAGCTGATTTGCAGCAAGTGCACCTATACTCGCAGGCTGATTCATTTCTAACGCCAGGTAGCGACAGTTGAGCGTCTGTAGCAGGCATTTCAGAGCGCCCGCTAGTAGTCACTGTGCTCGGCCGTGGTTCGCTAGTTCAGTGCGACTCAGGCGCTGTGCAGCATTGATGAATACGTTGTGGGGAGTCGCTATATGATCAGTACAGTGCTATATGGGAGCGAATGGTAGCGACTGGTCAGTGCGACCGACTCACACCATATTCATCAAAAAAACAGCCTCACACGCTGGAGGCTGTGTGATTAAAGGCTGTTTTTGAACATTTATCTCCCAGTAACAAAGCGAAAACATATGGAATCACATTGTTATAACATTGTGACATGATCACATTAATGCCAGACCTGTAATGTCAATTCTGCATAAATTAAAAAAAAATGGCTTTTTCTAGGCCAGGAGAAGTCACAACATTATTTGAGAATAAAAAAGAAAGAAAGAGAGTAGTAAAAGAACGCCCATTGAAATGTATGGGAGAGCATGAGGTAAGACGTGGCGCTCTGAAAACACCGGCGCTGTACGCTGAGCCTGGGATAATGATGAATCGTACACTATATGGCGTTATCCCAGTCGCTCAACAGAATCGGCTTCATAAATGTGGCGGTCTCCGGCGTTCTCATGCCGATACCTCATGTCGATACCTGCCGCTACCTGCCCCAAAACAGTCTGTGGCCCTTATTTATGAAGGAATAGCGACAGGTAGCGACTGGTGAGCGACCGGTAATGACGGGCACCGCCACGAGAACGCCGGCTCCCCACCACAATCACACATTTATCAAGCCGATCCTGCTTAGCGACTGAGATAGCGCCAGATAGCCACTCATTCATCATTATTCCAGCCTCAGCCCGCAGCGCCAGCGTCCGACCTCTCGCTACCTGGCGCTCTCCAATGCATTTCAATGGAACAATCTTTAAATATTAATAATTAATTGTTATTAATTTTTTTTTTTTAAATGTGAAAAATTCTGTGACCACTTCTGCCATGTTAGACATGTTAGATTTTAAGGTAAAAAAAAAAAAAAAATTGTGCAGAATTGATATTACAGGTCTGATATTGTATTGATATTACTAAATTCTTAAAAAATTTTTTTTTTTCTTGGTTTCCAAAAATATGGTGGTTTGGGGGTTAAAAAACTACTTTTAACACATCGCCGCCAGCGCTCTGGGGTTTAAACATGCATTTCACAGCGCTTGAATTTTTTGAGCGTGATTTTGTGATGAATATGGTGGGAGCCGGTCGCTCTGACCAGTCGCTATCATGCGCTCCCATACATCGCGGAACCTGTCAAATAGCGACTCCTCACCCCGTATTCAACATTACTGCACACCGACTGAGTCGTTATCAACAACCGAACAATGGGCAAGCACAGCGACTACTAGCGGGCGCTGTTAAAATACTGCTATAGTCGCTCAACTGTCGCTACCTGCCGCTATTAATGAATCGGCCTCCCCGTTTCATTTTTTTTACTAAAGCCTTTGCCCAATATTGATAAAAAGACTAGCAGGAAGTAGTATTGAGGTGAATGGCATATGCTAATTAGTTCAGTTACAACTAAACTGTTACTCTAGGGCTGATTCCTTTTTTATATTTTTTTTATATCTCGCATTTTTTGGTGAAAAAAAAAAAAATTATGATTTTTTTCCTTTTTTTTTTTTTTATCTGTCTTCATTCTCAAGTGGACCGTCACCCAGGGGTGATCGGCCCGGGCCGATCACCTCCCTCACCGCGGGACATCCGAGATTGGGATGTCCCGCGGTGAGGGACCCCCCCCAAAACCCCCAAAAAACGTACCTCCCGCGCGCCCTGTCAGAGGGCCGCGCGGGAGGCGGCGGCGGACGCGCTGTGTTGTCCGCCGCTGTCACCCGCTTGTCCGTCGGCGGTGATTGGTCAGCGCGGCCACGTGGGAGCGTGGTGAGGTGAGTTTTGGGGGCTTTCTGGGGGGTTTCAAACAGTGGGGCACCCTTAATCGGGGTGCCCCCCTGAAGTGGACCAAAACCCAGGATAGTCAAAATCCTGGGTGTTGGTCCACTTTAAATAATTTGCATAGCTAAGAATAAAGATGAATTGCAATAATAATAATTAAAAAAAATATTTCTCACAATAAAATGGAATCTTGATTTCTTCCACTATGCAATACAGCATTTTTTTTAGCTGTGCATTTTTTTAAAACGTTTGCATAGATAAAAATGGTGCTGAATTGCACAGAAGAAAAAAATCAAGCTAAGGGGGTTATTCATCAAGGGATAGCGCCAGGTAGTGGCTCTTAGCGGCAGGCAGCGTCTGGTGAATGCTGGGCGCTGTACGCAAAACCACATTTAAGAAGGCGATTCTGGTGAGCTCCTCTAACAGCACCATGTAGTGTCACATGTATTATTACAGGCGGCTCAGTGTATAGTGCCGGCGCTCTAGATTCCAGAGCGCCAGGTATTACCTTTCGCTTACTGTCGCTCTCCCATACATTTTAATGGACGTTCCTTTTTTTCTATATATATTTTTTTCTCTCAAATAATTGTGTGGCCTAGAAAAAGGTTTTTTTTTTTTTTAATGCAGAATTGCATTTACATGTCTGGCATTAAATTATTAATGTCACAGTGTTACAACAATGTCATTCCATGTGTTTTCGCTTTGTTACTGGTGGATATGTGTTCAAAAACAGACTTTAATCACACGGCATCTGGCACTCTATGCCACAGCGACCAGATCCAGAGCGCCTGCGCTGTGTGTGTGTAGTTTTTTGATGGTGTGAAACGCAGATAGTTGGTCGCACTGAGCTGGTGCTACCTCTCGCTCCCTGCAGCGCTGTACTGGTGTTAGAACGCCCAACATACATCTCATTCACCAATGCCGGCCAGGTTACTACAACAACTGAGGCGCTATGTTATAGTGCCCGATACCTGCTTACAGCATCTACTAGTGGTCGCTCTAAGCGCCGCTACACAGAGGCTCATCTGCCGATAGCTGGTGCTAGTAATTAATCAACCTCCAAATTTTTTTCTCACTAAAAACGTGAGGGAAAAAAAATGTCATGGTGATTATTCAGCCCTATAATGGCAGATAGATTAAAGTGCTCCCCATTGCCGAGCTGTGTGTACTGTGACTGAATGCATCATCCCCGGGGGCGGAGCTGCTTGGCCAGGCAGCAATATGGCCGACTGCATCCAGTTTCTGATGTTATTAAAGTTCTACTGCAGGAAAAGATAATTGTTACACCATTGTGTCTGGCTACATTTGGCACTACCTAAACTGTTTTTAGAAAAAATGGCCGAGATAATACCATTTTGTGAATACTCACCTGTAAAATGGGTATTATAAGTATGTCACACACCCCGCTTCAAGAAATTCATAACGTGTGGGACATCCAACAGCAGTGTCCATAAAGGGCGAGTATCCAAAACAAGGCACAACTTAAACCACTGTAGCTTGCAGAACTTTGCGGCCAAACACAGCATCCGCTGAGGCCCGAACATCAAGCTTGTAAAACTTGGAAAAAGTGTGAACAGAAGACCAAGTAGCAGCCTTACAAACTTGCTCAACAGAGGCCTGGTGCTGAAAAGCCCAGGACGCCCCAACCGCACGAGTAGAATGAGCAGTAACACGAAAAGGGGGTACCTTCCCTTTGGCAGAATAGGCCCCAACTATGGTCTGACGGATCCATTTACTAATGGAAGACTTGGCAGGCGCCAAGCCTTTTCGGGGCCCGGAGGGCACCACAAAAAAGGCATCCGTCTTACGAAAGGAAGACATTACCTCCAAATAATACTTCACAACACGAACCACATCCAAAGAATGCAGGGCTCTCTCCTTGTCATTGCTGGGATTAGGACACAGAGAGGGCAGAACAATGTCTTGGTTTAGGTGAAAGGCAGAAACAAAAAGAGAATCCTGAAGAGCAGAAAGAACCAAATTCAAATCCCAAACAGGGAGCAAAGGTTTTTTAGGAGGCCGCACGTGCGTGACTCCCTGGAAAAAAGTCTTAACCAAAGGATGTAGGGCAAATGACCTTTGAAAGAACACCGCCAGAGCAGAAACCTGCCCCTTCAGAGTACTAAGCTGGAGCCCCAGGTCCAGACCATGTTGAAGAAACTCCAGGATTCTGGAGATGGAAAATCCCCTACAAGGCAACGCCCTGATCTCACACCAATCAATATAAGACCTCCAAGTCCTATAATAGATATTAGAGGAAGACCGCTTCCTAGCACTAATGAGAGTTCGAATCACAGCATCGGAAAGACCTTCCTCCTTCAAGATGGAGGTTTCAGCAGCCACGCCGTCAAAGCCAGCGTTGGTAAATTGGGATAACATAGTTGACCCTGGGTGAGCAGATCCAGCAGCAGGGGCAGAACGAACTGATCCTCTGCTAACCTTACCACATCTGCAAACCAAACCTGTCTTGGCCACCTTGGAGCCACCAGAATTGCTGACGCACCCTCCAGGGCCAGCTTGCGCACCACTCTGGCCACCAAGGGAAACGGAGGGAACAGATTCAGAAACCCCAGATCCCTCCAGTTCAGAGACATGGCATCCACTGCCAGAGCCAGTGGATCCTGTGAGAGAGACACAAATGTCGGAAGTTTGTGATTGTGACGAGAGGCAAAGAGGTCCACCACCGGGGACCCCCACCTGAGACAAATCAAGCGAAACACTTTGGGGCTGAGAGACCATTCCCCCCGGCAAGCTGAGAACCTGCTCAGAGAGTCCGCCTCCGTGTTCTCCGCTCCCGGAATGTAAACTGCTGAAATGCACGGGACGTGGGTCTCCGCCCAGGCCAGAATCAAAGACACTTCCTTGAGGGCACTCCTGCTGCGAGTCCTTCCCTGGTGATTGATGTAGGCGACCGCCGTCCGATTGTCCGACCGGACTTGAACCGGCAATCCTTGCAATTGATGAGTCAAGCGAAACAGAACCATCCTGATGGCCCTCAATTCCAGAACATTGATGGACTCGTGAGCCTCCTGAGGCCCCCACAGTCCTTGAAACTGACGATCCTTCCAGAACCCCCCCCATCCTGATAGACTGGCATCCGTGGTGACCGTCTCCCAACAAGGGGCCAGAAAGGATCTGCCCCTCGACAGATTGATTGGATCCAGCCACCACTGAAGGGAGCACCGAACTCGGGGGGTCATCAGGAAGGACTGATCCAATGACAGTGGCGACCCGTCCCAGGCCGCCAACAGATGGAGCTGGAGTGTCCTTGTGTGGAACTGAGCAAACGGAACTGCTTCGAAGGAGGCTACCATCAATCCCACCAGCCTCATCCCCAGTCTGATGGCCGGACGAGGGATAGACAGGAGGAGTCGAACCAACTCCTGAATCAAGAGAACCTTGGACTGAGGAAGAAACACCCTGGCCTGGGAAGTATCCAGGGACATTCCCAGAAAAGACACTAACCTGGACGGAGAAAGGGAGGACTTGGGGTAGTTGATCACCCACCCGAATCTCTCCAGAGTGGACACCACAGTTCTGGTGTCCAATACCGCTTGGCTGAAGGAAGATGCCATAATGAGAAGGTCGTCCAGATAAGAGACAATGCGAATACCCTGGGCTCTGAGGAGAGCCATCACCCCGGCCAGCACCTTGGTGAAAACCCTTGGAGCCGAGGTAAGACCGAAAGGAAGTGCCACAAACTGAAAATGCCGATCCTCCACCACGAACCTGAGAAATCTCTGGTGCGCTGGAAAAATCGGCACATGCAGATAGGCGTCCTTGATGTGTACGGACGTCAGAAAGTCCCCCTGCCGAAGAGAATGGATAGCTGAACGCAGTGTTTCCATGCAAAATTTCCACGGACGGACGAACCTGTTGAGGATCTTTAGATCCAGAATGGGTCGAACCGAGCAGTCCTTCTTGGGCACCGTGAACAGATTGGAATAAAAGCCCCGACCCCTGTCTGAGGGGGGCACTGGGCAAATAACTGCCATATCCAACAGACTCTTTACTGCCGCCTGGAGCTCCTGCGCGGCCAGAAGGTCCGAAGGCACCCGAGACCTGAGGAATCTGGGAGGGTGCCGGAGCTCGAACTCCAGCTTGTAGCCAGAAGTCACCACTTCCCGGATCCATCTGTCTGAGACCTCCCGGTCCCAGACCTGGGAGAAGTGTTGCAGCTGTCCCCCCACCCACATGGGTGAGGGCGCCCCCTCATTGCTGAGCTGGCTTGGCAGCGGGTTTGGGCTTAGAGCCCCAGCTGTATCCTGGGCGGGCACGTCCTCTGCCCCTGTTCCAGGAATCTCCTCTGGCTTCGGGGAAAACAATTCCTCTGCCAGCTCTAGCCCCACGAAAGGAAGGAGCAAAGGAACCCGCCCTCCGAAAGGGACGACGCTGTTTTTTGCATTGAGGTAACTTACCACCCTTGGCAACTGAATCCAACTTCTCACCAAAAGGGAGAGCGGTCAGCGACTTTTTAGACACAAAATCAGCCGCCCACTGGCGCAACCAAACCGAACGCCGAATAGTCACCAATAGAGCCGACGTTCTGACACACATCATCAGTGTGTCATCCAAGGCGGCTAGTACAAATGACAAAAACAATTCACACCTTTTAACCCTTTTGTTGCCAAGCACGTAACACCTACGTGCTGGCTTGGCTGGGCCTTAAGTGCCAAGCCCGTAGGTGTTACGTGCTTGACTTTCCTCGCTTGTAGTTTAAAAAGTAAAAACAACAAATACTCACCTGACCCCTTGTTGGATCCGGCCGGGTCTCCTCTTTAATTTGGTGCCATCCGATCCCCCGTGGGGGGTCGGATGGCTCCAGGAGAGCCCCCGGAATAGGCCGCCCCCCCCCCCGCTTCTGCAGCAGCAGCTTCTAACTGTAAAAAAAAAAAAAAATAAAAATGACATTCACTTACCTGTGTGTGCGCTGGCTCCCGCTGTCCCTCCTCTTCACCTGGGGGGCCTCCGATCCCCCCCCAGGACTTACCGATCTTCAGGAGAGAGCTCCTCTGATCTCCTGCCTTCTCCTTCTCTGGATGCCGATCACCGGCATCTGTCAGCTGAGCGGCGAGGGACAAGAGCTTGCAATCGAAGGTAAGTACAGTAAAAAAAAATTTTTTTTTTTTCTAATAAAATACTTTTTATTATTGTGTGGTGTTTTTTTTTCACATTAACCCTTTGTGAGCTGGTAAGGGGTCCATGAGACCCCTTATACCAGTTCACAAGGCTGGGGGGGTGGCAAGTCACCTGCCCTAGCGGGTGGCTTGCCATTAACCCCCGCACCCCCATTACCTGCCTCCCCAAAGGCCAGGGGGGGGCAGAAGAGCCCGGGCCCACATAGGCTATGTGGGCTCGTAGGCTGCAGGGTGGGGGGGCCACCAAAGCTGGCCCCCCCACTCTGTGCCTACAAGCCCCCATAGCTGGTCCCGGGCTGGTTACTTTGGGTAAGGGGGACCCCACGTCATTTTTTTTTTTGGATTTTGAAGGGTTTTTAACCCTTCAAAATCCAAAAAAAAATGGGGTCCCCCTCCCCGGGAAGGGGGACCCTATGTCATTTTTTTTTTTAATTAACCATTTGTCATCCAGCAGCTATAAAAGGCTTCTGGGCAGGAAAGGGTGTCTACCTATACATATGTGGTATCGCTGTAACCGGGAGAAATTGGGGTTTCTCACGCAATAAGATTTTATTGACAAACTTACATTTTTTATTACAAAAAAACTCTACAAATTGTAAAAAAATGTTTTTTTTTAATTTTTTTTCACACATTTCACCCAAAAAAATTGAGAATACACCTAAAAAATACAAACAAGACATTTCATGTTAAAGCCCAGACTCTGTTGAAAAAAACAATATATAATTTTCCTGGGAAATCCCTGGAAATCCCTTCAAAAATGACAGTTGAATATGTGTAGCGCAAAATGGTGAAACATCGTCTGGCAACAGGGAGTGGCAAATGCTGCAGGTAGGCTGGCAGCGAAAGGGTTAAGGCCAAGGAACTCGTCACTATCCGGATCTAACCCGGAAGAAGTCAACAGGCCCCTGACCACCGACCTGGTAGCCACCACCAGCAGCGCTGAAGCACAAACCGACCTCATGGCTGACCCAACACTGGCAAAACCATGACAAGCCATTTGGTCAATGCGTTTATCCTCACCATCTTTAAGCGTGGAGCAATCAGAAGAATTTAAAACAGTAGTGTTGGATAAACCCAGAATCTGTGCATCCACCTCGGGAGGGGACGCCCAACGCTTAACCGTATCCAAGGGAAAGGGATATTTTTTGTCCCAACCCTGAGGGACACCTGGGAGCCGGGCAGGCCTCTCCCATTCCTTAGCAATAATCCCATCAAAACGCTTTTGGTTAGGAAATTCCAAGCGCGGCCTGGATTCTTCGAAAAATTCCCCCTTTTGCTGTGGAACCACCTCAGGAGGAGAAATAGCCAAAACCTCAAACATCTGAGCCAGAACATTAGGAGTATCCGAAGACCTCCCCAAGCCCCGCTCGGTATCAGCACCCACAAACTGCTGATCGTCTGAATTATCTGATTCTTCATATACCTCCCCTTCCTCAAGTTGGGAGTAATCAGACCAGTCCAGATTATCAAGATCATCCAAGTCGGCCGCCGGTGAAGACGGCGACAAGTGCTTTCTCTTAGCCGGAGCCTTTCTGGTGACCGTGCTGGAGAATAATTTTTCAAGATTGGCCAATCGGGCACACATCTCCGATTGCAACTGCCCACCCATGACAACGTCAGACTGGGCACGGATCAAACTGGGAGGGGGGGGGAGGAGAGACCGGCGGCGCTGAACGGCGACGCCTGGGGTCCGGACTGCCGCGTAATAGTCTGCTGTGCGCATGGTATACACAAATATACATCATCGCCAGTAAGGGATGCCCCACACCCCATACACTTCCGGGATTGCCCCGAGGGGAGCCCGAGCCCAGTATCCGGGGATGCCTCCATAAGGTGAACTTATAGTTGGTCGCAATGACCGAGGGAATTGCGCATATAAGCAACCCGGGATGCCCCTTTAATGTCCCAAGTGGGAAGATTTGCAATAAGCCAATTAAGAACCCAGGGACCCTAGGACCGGGAGAAACCCCCTAACACCACTGTAGGTTATATCTGAAAGACATAATAAAAAAGGCTAATAAGAAAAGCGGAGTATAAAATATATATATATATATATATATATATATATATATATATGACATAAAAATATATAATTATAGGTGATGGGTCAGAAGGGGGGCCCACCGGGCCACTCACTGTGATCCAGAAGACAGCTTCCTCTCTCTCTGTGAGGTAAAGAGCAGCTCTGAGGAGAGAAGGGGGGCATGGCCAGCTCCTTCTGAGGAAACAGGCACAGAGAAAACCACCTCAGCGGTGCCTGTGACACAGGGGCGGGCCGCAGTGCTGGAAAGCCCGGCCTTGCCCCCAAGAGTGAAAGCGTGAGGGGAGAAGCTCCCCTCCGCCATGACAATGCAAAAAGGCCGGCACCGCAGCCATGTGCGGCCGCGGCGCCGGTCTCAGAAGAGACAGAAGGAGGGGAGCGAGCCGTGGCTTTGACCCTGACGCCCGGCCCCGCTCCTCGCTCAGAATCCAAGCCGCATCAGCGCCAAATAGAAGGGTGGGGGCCGCGGCTCGCGCCTAAAGCCCGGCCCCGCCCCTTTTACTTCAGGGAGAAAGCCTGCATAAAAATGGCGGCCACAGCGCCGTTTTCACAGAGAAATATACGCTGTTATGAAGTAATAAATAAGTTAATAACTATTGGGAGGATAATTTAATAAATTAATACATTAAAACATTATTTAGAATTAATGATTACAAAATTTGGACCTAACACCGAATAAGGGGCCCTGCTCCTACCCTCCGCTATCCCGCTAGAGAGAGGGGCATTACCCAAAGTGGGGGACCACTGTAAGGCCAAGGGACGGGGCATCCCAAACCGGGGTCACCTTCCCGGATGACCGTCTACCCTCTTATATAGGGTCTCACGGGAGAGCATTTGCTCTTAAGCACCAAGGGTGCTTTTCTACCCTCACCCGGACCGTCAGCCTAGGCTGGGAGGCATGAGGTAACAGAAAAAAAAGATCCAGGCGGAAATAGATAACTAAAGTCATCCCGGCTACCTGAAATCCCCCTGTGCAAGGAGGAGACCACATCTTCTGACTTGCTCGCCGTCTGCAGAGATGAAGACTGGGTAATGAGTGGGAGGTCCCAGGTATTTATGGACCGGGAGCGTCTCTCTTTTTTCCTGGCATCTGTCACGCTTGGGAGTAACTCCAGACCTCTTGATGAGCTTACAACCCCCAATCTCCACAGCCAGCTTCACCTGTAGGAGCCCCCGCTTGCCGGGACGCAAGATACGCCTACCCGGGATCGGTTGCCCCCAGGACTTAATGGCTCAAAGGATGCAAGCTTATGTGTGAGAGGTCTGGAGAACCAATAGCTAGAGCGTGAGTGACAGAAGTCCAGAGACAGGCAAGAGGTCAATAACGGGAAGGCAGAGATAATAGCAGCACCAAGGGTCAGTCAAGACGTAGTCGGGGTACAGGCAAGGTCGGCAACTGAGGTTCTGGATCGAGAGGCGTCAGTACAGGCAGAGGTCGGCAACAAGGATTCAGGATCGAGAGGCGTCAGTACAGGCAGAGGTCGGCAACAAGGATTCAGGATCGAGAGGCATCAGTACAGGCAAATCGGCAACAGGTTAACTTGACAGGAATAGGTAACACAGGGTTCTGAGCGCTATCACAGGCAATTCACCACTGAGGAGGAATTGCCTTTATAGGAACAGGACTGAGGGAAACAGTGTACTGATTGGTGCACGTAGGATATAATGGCTGATTGGCTGGACAACTGAGGAGGGCGATGTCCTCATATCCCCTAGGGCTCATTGGCCCTTTAATTGATCCTCCGGCGGGCACACACAGAACAGCGCCGCCGGAGAGCATAACAGGCACGTGCTCGCGCCCATGTCTACTGGAGGAGAGAGCGGGGGGCGTGGCTGAGCTGGGCGCCGCTCGAGCCGACGCTGCCCGAGCTGCCGCCGCACAGAGACGACGCTGGAACGGGGACCAGGTAAGCGGTTTCTGACAGCATCTCTGCATATCGCCCTCTACAGGTCAGTATTACCCACACGTTATGAATTTCTTGAAGCGGGGTGTGTGACATACTTAGAATATTGGGGTTTACACTTTCTCCGCATGATTTCACTTCTGAAAAAGTGGGCGTGGCTTTTAGATCTGTGATGCTGCATAATCAGCATCACAGATCTAATCAGCATCAGCATCATAATCAGCAATGTGATTAATCTGGGGGTGGAGGAGGAGGCAGAGAGGGGTGGGAGGTGGGAGGGACCAGCAATCCTGTCCCATTCTGCTGAGCTGATTAAGGGAACAGGATGAAAAAAGAGAATGTCATTGGCTGAATCTGTAAATCTCGATATCTTGGCCATTTCTGTTCCAATTTAAACACAGAAAACAGTTTAGGACAGTGCCAAATGTAGCCCGACACAATGGGGTAACAATTACCTTTATCTGCAGTATCAATTTAATATTGCGCAAAGTAAAAAAAACAAACACAGGCTGTTTTGGCCCACTGGCCTGCTGATGGAAAGGGGTGACAAAAACTTCCCCCAAGTATAGGTGCACTTTAAAAGAGGTTGTGGACCAGCGAAAGATCAGCAACACTGGTGGACCCTCCTCAGCAGCAGAGACAGCAAAGAGCAATCAGCAGCTACATAAAAAGCAGCAATGCTAGTAGTGGTGCGGGTTAGGGGATGATGGTGGTGGTGCAGAAGGCTGTGAGGGTCATCAGTAGCAGAGCAGGACCCACTGGTGTCAGCAGAGCTGAAGGGTGATGTTGCTGTGATGCTCTTTCCCAAGTGCCCACACAGACCTGCTGGCAGACCTGAGTGCCTTTGTTGTGTGACGGTATGACCATCCAAAACCTGGGATATGCTAAAAGGAAAACCAGAATGCAATGATTTTTGAAAAGCTCATATGACTATATTTTATGCCAAGACATAACATAGACCACATTTCAAAGGTTGAAAGTTAGACTATTTCATTTGAAAAACTAAAAACTGATGGCAGCAACTCGAACATCTCCAAAAAGTTGGGACAGGGTTAATTTAACAAAATGCAGGAAAAAGTAGGTGGTTCTAAGCAAAAACAGTTGTAGGGTCAATTTTTTAACTATGTAAGGTCAGAAATGTATCAATCTGCGTCTAAAATTGTGTAAAAATTAAAAAAAGTTGCTTAGCATAAGATTGCAAAGACTTCGGCTTTCCCTACAGTATGTGCTGTACGATCATTTCGAAAATCTGAGATTCTTGGGTAAAATATAGCTAGACATTCAGCAATACTCTCGCAAATATTATTGTCAACTTTACCATGAAAGTTTTCAAAGCTTCATATTACTTAAAGGAGGTGTATCGCAAAATTGTGTAATATTAAAAATCCATATAAACACATCGGCTAATGAGAAGAGGGGTCACTCGAACTGAATAAAACTCCTGCCAAGCTTGTGGTTTCTTCTCCTGGTCAAAATAAAATCCAGTGGTGCCAGGTGTGAGTTTTTTTCATTGGGCCATTTTTTATGATAGTCCTCCTTTAAATATTAGAGCATCTCTGCCCACCTCCATCTCTAGATTATGATATCAAATCAACCCCCTTCTATGCTGTATTTGCTTCAGCCGAGAACACTTTATAGCACTCTCACCCTCCTATTGCTCTTGGGTTTAGGGACACATTAAAAGGTTTATGAGGTTTGTAAATTACATGTTTTACAACGGATATGAAAGATGTTTGAGAAATCCTGAGGGCGAGAGTGTGCATATGAGCGTATGAGTGTATGAGCATAGAAGCTAGAGCTCAGAACAAAAATGGTCCCACTGTCACCAAGTCTGACCCTCTTAAAAATATGATATATAAATATTAATATATATAGATGATAGTACTGGACATACTGTAGGGAAAGCCAAAGTCTTTTTGTTGCCCGCCTTTGGGCCCGTCCTATTATTCAAATAGAACGGGTCCAAAGGCGGGCAACAAAAATGACTTAAACTTAAAACAGGAAAGACTTAAAGAACTTAATTTGTACAGTTTAAAAAATAGAAGGGAGAGAGGGGACACGATTGAGACCTTTAAATATGTGAGGGGCATTCAATAAGGTTGAATAGGCAAGTGTTTTTAGGAAGAACCAGAGGGCACAACCTGAAGCTAGTCGGAGGGAAGATCAGGAGCAATGTTAAAAAATATTATTTTACAGAAAGAGTAGTAGATGCTTCGAACAAACTTCCAGCAGAGGTAGTTGAGTACATACAGTATACATGTAAGGGCAGACTAGATGGACCGTATGGTCTCCTTCTGCGGTCAGCCTTCTATGTTTCAATGTTTCTATTACAAAAATGTCTATACTCATCTTTTGTCCAGGGCAACGGCAACACATGACCCTGTTTCGGCACTTGGGCGTAAAGTAGTCATGACCACGGTGCAATCTTGGGCTGGAGAGAACTGATTGAGCACTCGTTCTCCAATCTCGGTAGGTTAACAACATCAGGTCTGGGTGGTGGAGCTGCGCTGAACTAAATGTAAGCTGTATAGCTGTTTTTTTGCCTGGACAATCCATTTAATGTACAATTAAAATGTCTTTTTCTAACAAGGCTTAAAGCGGGACAAAATCCCCCCTAAGCCTGATTTGGTGAAACCGGGACGAGTTTGCTGAATGCTTATCTGGATCCTCATTCCCAAGTTGGAGGGAGCAGAGAAATTGTCATTATTTCCTACTTAATCGGGGTGAGTTTACAGGGACACCACGGCTTTCACAATGCGGGATGCCACAAGGACAAGAAAGCACCTGGCCCTAGGGGTTTTGATTCTCTTTACCCACATAATAAATGTACATACCGTATAAGCCGAGTTTTTCAGCCCACTTTTCGGGCTGAAAAAAGCCACCTCGGCTTATACTCGAGTCCAGGGGCGGACTGCCAGGGAAGGCCGCAACCCTGAACCCAACAGATGCTGGAGGGTGAGGGGCGGCCGCTGCAGGTCCCTGCTGTACCCGCTGCTGCCGCCGCCGCCGCTCTCATACACACAAACACGCACACACATTCACACACTGACCGGTACTTCCAGGCTGCTGCGTGCTGGTCGTCAATGGGCGGCGTCCAATGTTTTCATTGGACGCTGGCTATATGGGGCACGCCCACCGACGACCAGCGCGCAACAGCCAGGAAGTGCTGGTGTGTGTATGAGAACGGCGGCCGCTGGCGGCTGCCAGGCGGAGCTGAATGGAGGGTGTTGTGTGCCGAGCGACCGGCAGGAGGAGGAGGGGAGGGGGACCCCGCTGCCCCTCTGCAGGGTAACCTCGGCCAAACCTTGACCCCCGACACCTGCGCGTCTGAGAGCGGCGGCGGCGGCGGCAGCAGGTACCCACACTGTGTGTGTGTGTGTATGTCTCTTTCTGTGTGTGTGTGTGTGTGTGTGTGTGTCTGTGTCTGTGTCTTTTTCTGTGTCTCTTTCTGTGTGTGTGTCCCTTTCTGTGTGTGTGTGTGTGTGTCTCTCTTTCTGTGTGTCAACTCCAATTCCAATTGAAAAAAGCCGCCTCGGCTTATACTCGAGTCAATAACTTGTTCCATTTTTTTGTGGTAAAATCAGGTGCCTCGGCTTATATTCGGGTCGACCTATACTCGAGTATATACGGTAATAATTCTCACTCTTTCTGTGAAACGTCAGACCAGATTATTTATTTTAACAGGGTTCATCCTGTGACAGATTCGCTTTAATAATGCGGAGAGACAGACAGACAATTTATTAAATTCCAGTCAGAGGGGCAGTATATAGTGAAGGAGATTTCAATACATTTGAAATAGATCACTAATTTCTATGTCTTTTTTTTCTCTTTTGACACCCGTGACCCATTGTACAGTCCTCACTGTCACTGCCACTACAGGGGGTGGTGGGTGCAACAAGGGCATGTGGAAATGTATGAGCAGCTTTGTGTGTGTGGCGGCTTACGCTGTGTACAGCTTTCCAATGACGGCAGAGCAGGAGAACTTCCGTCCAAAGAAAGCAGATAAGAATAATGACTGCGTGCTCATCCCTCTGCAGGGAAATCTTCCTACGTTCATCTTTCTTTCCTTGCCTCATTGTAATGACAGTTTATCATACTTTCCAAAAAAGGGAAGTTTTTGGGTTTGTTATCTCCTCTGTGACAGAATTACTAACATATCTGGTAAGTACTTATTTCAGAGTTCAAAGTTCTGCAGATCCTTTTTCTCTGAGGCACGTCTTGCTTGTTGGACAGAAACTGACAGTAAAAGTTACAGGGACACTCAGCTATAATCCTCAGCAGCCTGTTCTATAATTTTGCACCCACAAATATGCATTGGACACAGTAGCGCCCTTCTTAAAACAGAACAAAAACTGGGATTTCGACTATCCCGGGTTTTGATCCCTGCCCCGGGGGCATTCAGAATTGGGATGCCCCGCTGCATGAAACCTCCCCAGATCGCCTAGTAACCCCTTTACAGTCCAAAGGCACATGCGTGGGCTCTCGTCCAATCAGAGCCATTTGGCGTGACTATGTCATTCAGAAAATAGCTCTGAGCAAGAGCAGGCAGCATGCGCACTCCCATCTATTTTAATGCCTGGTGTGGGAGCGCACACACAGCCCAAAGATGCTTCCCATTGTATGTAAACAATCAGAGCCGCTTGTCGAATTACTTAGGGAGAGAGTCCACACATGCACTGTTGGACTGGGGAAGGGTAAGTGAATACTGGCAACCTAGGGGGGGTTCACACAGTGGGGCATACTAATTCGGGTCAGAGGCCAGCGGCTGGCCCTGGGTTTTGTTCTGCTTTAAAGTGGTCAAAAATGACGTTAGGCTCCTTTTAAAAATCACCCCAGGGCATACCGAACCAGTTAAATATCCTTAAGAAGCCAGGGCTGATTAATGGCATTTTGGAATGGCAGGTGCATAACTACAGAGGTTGCAACTGCACCGAGACCCATTAGGTCAGAGGCACAACAACATTGTGACTTCGCCACCTTATTTATCAGATCTGTGTTCACATGGCTTTATGCACATTGTGATGAATCTTACTTCGTGGCCACAAAGGCATGGTCCCTTGATACAGGTTTCCAAGACCCTGACAGGCTGCCTTTCACTACCACAGTGAAGAAAGCCCCACCAACTCTGTAGCCCTGGTTCATTAACAGGACTATATGGGGCCAGAAACCAGCTCAGTAGCATGTTTTATAATCAAGAAGCATGAACTAGTGGGTTTGGGATCAAGATAATGGACCAGCCCAGGATTAAATTATAAATTTAATCACTTGAACAGCACACTAGACCAACTACATACATTATATATATATATATATATATATATATATATATATATATATATATATGTCAAATGGGCAAACATACGTGAGTAATTTACAGTCAGAGTTAGCAGAGGAGATGTTTGTCAATTACCTAATGGCAGCCAGATGTTATGCAGTGATGCAGACAGCCAAAGGGGGCATGCAGAGCCTTACATGATACCCAGAAGAAATACATGCTGGGTGACGTTACCCTTAGATAGAGAAAGGATGCCTAGAACGTGGGATAGGAACCCCGATCGCACCACTTGCTCTTGGTAACACTTGTTTATGCTTATCATGTTTGCTATTGATGTATGATATCAATATGTGTGCAGATACTCACATAACTGAAAATGAATGGGCTTTGCATATGCTTGTGTATGTGGCTGGGTATTTCCTCTATGGTCTGTAAAGCCAGCTTCTATGATTGCTTATCTTTATCCCCCATTTTTCTCCATTGGTGTTATAACTCTTTTATAGAACCCCACAGCACACCTGTTTTAATAGATGCTGTCTATAATAGAGGTGTACTCCCCTGCCTATGACTAACATCTCTGTGTATTTTGGCATTTTAAAGTGGAATTTCAATCACAAGATGCTGAGGCTGAGGCAGGATGAGGGGGTTACAAAGAAAAAACCCTTACCTTATCCAGGGACCCACACTGCTCCTCCAGTATTCTCGATATAGTGAATAGGAGGGAGCGCTGCTTTATGTCATTCTCAGTGGCGGCTGCACAGAGACCGGAGGAGCTAGCTGTGCTGGCCCAAGGATAAGGTAAGGGTTTCTTTTCTTTGTAACACCATGTCCTGCCTCAGCACTGTATAGAATGCCAGGGCGAGGGGCATCTTGTCACTGAAGATCCGCTTTACTATGTGCTGGTTTAACTATTCAACGTTTTATTGTATCAATTCTCCCTCTGTGATGTATGAATTTGAAAAATATCAGGTCCTGAGCATCTGGGAATGATAGGAGACCCACGTATGCATTTGTTATGATTTCCAGGCTTAAAGCAGGGCGTGTGTCCAGTTATAGACCTTCAGTCTCCATTGTTGCTTAGATGCAAATCTTATTAGTAGAGGGGCCTTCGAGGCCAAGAGGTGAGCTATGCTATGCATGTTTGTTTGTTTACGGACTTGAGCATGTCATAACTAGAAATTATGAGGCTGATTTATTAATAGCAACATGTAGCGACAGTTGAGCGACTGTAGCGGTATTTTCACAGCGCCCGCTAGTAGTCGCTGTGCTTGGCCGTTGTTTGGTTGTTGACAGCGACTCAGTCGGTGTGGCGTAATGTTGAATACAAGGTTACGAGTCGCTATTTGACAGGTTCCGCGATGTATGGGTGCGCATGATAGCGACTGGTCAGAGCGACCAGCTTCCACCATATTCATCAAAAAATCACGCTCAAAAAATTCAAGCGCTGTGAAATACATGTTTAAACCCCAGAGCGCTGGAGGCGATGTGTTAAAAGTAGTTTTTTAACCTCCAAACCACCATATTTTTGGAAACCAAAAAAAAAAGTATTTTAAATAATTTAGTAAAATGAATACATTAATATCAGACCTGTAATATCAATTCTGTACAATATTTTTTTAAATTTTTTTTCTCTTAAAAAAATTATCTAAAATGGCAGAAGTGGTCACAGAATTTTTCACATTTAAAAAAAAAAAACAAAAACAAAAAACATTATTAACAATTAATTATTAATATTTAAATATTGTTCCATTGAAATGCATTGGAGCGCGCCAGGTAGCGAGAGGTCATATCTGTCGCTGTTCAAGGTCAGACGCTGGGGCTGTGGGCTGAGGCTGGAATAATGATGAATGAGTCACTATATGGCGCTATCTCAGTCGCTAAGCAGGATTGGCTTGATAAATGTGTGATTGTGGATGGGAGGCGGCGTTCTCGTGGCGGGGCCCGTCATTACCGGCCGCTCAGCAGTCGCTACCTGTCGCGATTCCATAAATAAGGGCCTATATCTTTATTTTCATCACATACATGAAAAAGAAATGCCAATAATCATAGCTGCTACAGTATTTAGTTGTCTAGTTGTATCCAGTTGAGGTAAAATGACAGGAAAAAGCTTACTGTATGAACCATATGAACCATGACGGGCCAAATTTAATGTTCACAACAGGGCCCAGTCACATTTAGTTATGCCACTAGAAATTGTATTAGGTAAGTTTAGGCTCCCTCTCCCTGGAAGATATAACTTTTACATCTAATAAAAGTGAATGACCTAAATCCCTATGTGGGATTAATGTTTTTAATATTTATTAGTAAAAGTTATGTTTTACTATGGGATCCAGTAAGGAGTTGGACTTCACAAATACTCCCAGAGGTGGAGGAACAATCCATCAGCTCTATGAGATCTTTCTACTTCGTAAGGCCCATATACTTCAAAAATGGCTACTCACATGCAATCAACATAAATATCCTTGAAAAGGCTTAATAGCTTCATAAATCACAAACTTTCCATATCAGGTACCCCATGTTTGATACTTGAAGGACAGAACAAATAATTCTGGCTGCAGCTCATTGTTAGGAGCTCCCTAGAGCCAGAAGGAAACATAAGGTCTGAGCCAGTACAGATGTTTCTTCTCAACTCCTAAAACATACCAGCGATCTTTGATATATTACATTTTGTTTTTATTTGCATGGCCTAATCCATTTGTTATCAGAATATCTAGCAGTGCCCTACAAGAATTGGTGTTTTATGAAACACAAGCGGCTGTTAATCATAATTAATGCATGGGATGGCAGAGGTTCTGTTGTTACTGACGCAGATTTATGTGGCAGAGTTAATCCTAGGGACCGGAATATAGAAAAGCTACATTGACTCACCAGTCTTCCTGTCCTGGAAGGAAAAACCCTAAAAACTCCCCAGCTGGGCCTTTTTATTATTATTTTACTATCTTGGGAGAGCAGGGCCCCAACAAGAATGTGTCCAATTAGCCGAGCCGTAAAATACAGACAGTTGATTAGATTAAGACATTTTATCGGGAATTTGGCTGGAAAAGTATGTTCTGCTCAGAGGGTAATGACTGTCCCTTGATAAAGAAAAAGGCCCCCTATGCTTAAAGGTATTCAGCTGTCCCATAAGAGTTGAAATGATACAGCTTGTACACTTTTTCAGCACTTTAATTTTGTCTCATATAAGGTATACAAGATCCAAGCAGGTGGTAGGAGGTGAGGCTGCTATGCCTATCTCTGGTGGTACCCAAGATCCAAGCAGGATGTACAAGACGACACTGCAATGCCTATCACTGGTGGTACACAAGATCCAAGTAGGTGGTAGGAGGTGAGGCTGCTATGCCTATCTCTGGTGGTATCCAAGATCCAAGCAGGATGTACAAGACGACACTGCAATGCCTATCACTGGTGGTACACAAGATCCAAGTAGGTGGTAGGAGGTGAGGCTGCTATGCCTATCTCTGGTGGTACCCAAGATCCAAGCAGGATGTACAAGCGACATTGATATGCCTATCTCTGGTGGTACACAAGATCCAAGTAGGTGGTAGGAGGTGAGGCTGCTAGGCCTATCTCTGGTGGTATCCAAGATCCAAGCAGGATGTACAAGACGACATTGATATGCCTATCACTGGTGGTACCCAATATCCAAGCAGGATGTACAAGATGACACTGCAATGCATATCACTGTTGGTATAAAAGTGTACAAGACGACATTGATATGCCTATCTCTGGTGGTACACAAGATCCAAGTAGGTGGTAGGAGGTGAGGTTGCTACATGTATTTCTGCTGGTACCCAAGATCCAAGCAGGATGTACAAGACGACATTGATATGCCTATCACTGGTGGTACACAAGATCCAAGCAGGTGGTAGGAGGTGAGGCTGCTATGCCTATCTATGGTGGTACCCAAGATCCAAGCAGGATGTACAAGACGACATTGATATGCCTATCTCTGGTGGTACACAAGATCCAAGTAGGTGGTAGGAGGTGAGGTTTCTACATGTATTTCTGCTGGTACACAAGATCCAAGCAGGGTGTAAAAGGCGACGCTGCAGGCTGATCTATACCTCCAACCCGATATGCTTCCATCTTTACTTATGCAAGCCTGAGTTGCTCTATAAGTAAAAGACTGTGTCAAAAGGTAAAAAAGACGGTGAGCTGTGTTTGCTGCAACTAGGAAATATCGCGGTGAACTGACCTATGAATGGCAAACTTAGGGACAACTTTGACAAAATGAGTGATAGTTGGCAAAATCTTGGGCAGCTGCTAAAGGCCACATTAAATACCGTAGGTTCAGAATTTCTTTTAATTTTGAAATGCATTATGAAGATTTTCTACAATAATTGGGATACCCACTGTCTCCACAAACTTTGTTCATATGTCCTTACACCACACCCCTACGTTCATATGTAACAACCCCCACATGTGAGCAATACACATGCTGATTGGCTTACCTCTCCGAACATATGGGTCCGTTATCTATTGCTTTCCCCCAATCCTCATCCCATCTAAGCTCCCACTGACTCCAAGCATATAGCATTAGCATTATTAGCCAACCCAGAGGTGGTGTTGTATAATCAATGTCACCGTGTTCCTCCAAGGCCCTGTTGCCATCTCTGTTTTCCTAATGACCCCTCCTTTATCGCGCTCTCTGCATTTGCCCATCCTTACTGTACCCCCTGTTTAACTACCCTTACAAATCAGTTCTATTTACCACTCCCACTTCCCCACAGCAGGTCAGGGGCTACATTAAAGCGGAACCTTGAATAAGAGCATATCTTTTATGTACACACCCTGTACATACAGATTGCTCACATTAGAAATGATCCTACCTGCATCTACTCCATGTTATGAGCCTTTAAACATTCAAAATGCCGGCTCATGGAGCATCAGGCAGCCTGCAAACAGGAAGTGTCTTCTGACTGTGTCACTCTGCATTCTGGAATTGCTATACTTTCCCTGACCCCAGCTCTGCTCTGTCTGTGCAAAGCACAGCTATAACCCCCCCTACTTTATCCCGCTCTCCTCTCCTCAGTATGTGTGATTCTTCTGAATCAAGATGGTGGCGCCCATATCCTAGAGTCCTGAGTTGCAGCCCGGTGTGGGAAAGAATAATGAGTAAGTGACTTAAAACTTAAAATATATTAATTTTAGATGCTGGGGAATAGTTTTTTAAGGGTTTGGGCTTTTCATTAAATCATGCTGATGGTCCGGTTTAAATGGCTCAGAGGCCACATGTGTCCCTTGAGCCGCAGGTTGAGCACATGTGCTTACAGCTTATGTAAGCTTGCCATGAGTCTGTTTTATTAGTTCTTCACTATCAGACGTTCAAGCTCAAAATATCAGGTACAGATGAAAAAATGAACCAAAAAGACATGGGCACATTGATTTCTATGGGGTCGCTGCTAAAAGCTGGAGAACTGAACAAGCATTCACCTAAGTAGGCTGAGCTACAAGTAAATACATTAAACACAGATGTATTCGGCAAACACAAGCACATTCTGTTTGGTAAATGTGGCAAAACCTGACAAATGCTCGGCAAAGATAGGTGAATTGGTTCATAAATCACCCGCTAAGAATAAAAGAATTTCCCATCAGCCAGTGGGTGGAGTCATGCACATGGTTTCTTTATGTCCTATTTCACTATTCTGAACATCCTGTGGGCTCCAGGAAATGTAATCTGGCTTTTATATTTTATGGAAATATGGAAATAATTTTCCTGGGTATTGCTGGAATTGGGTGACCAACATGTCACTCTAGTTCCAGCCCCAGTCCACGAGAAGATTGAGGCAGGACGGTGGGTTCCAAAGAAAAAAAAACCCTTATATTGCTCAATGTCTCCTGGATCTTTGGGTCCTGGGTGCCGTCATCTTGGCCCCACAGAACTGGGCCCCATGTGCACTCCTGCCTGCCCATTCAAGTAAATGGGCAGACCAGAGCATGCAGTGTCGTTTTTGTGTCTTTCTGTGCGGTGGCTGCACGGACCTGGGAGAATGGGTGAGGTAAGGGTTTTTTTTCTTTGTAACACTCCCCCTCCTGCCTCAGAACAAGGGGAGGGTGGCTGGGCATTGGGTTACCTAGAGACTGGACATCCACGTTGAAGTTGACTGCTGCTTTACAGGGCAACCATTTTGTCAGCTCTTCACACAGCCAGTAGGGCACAGCATGCCAGAAAGAGATTCTCCCAGGGGAGGGGGTAATATGTTACCAGCTATTGGCTGGTCTCAGCTCACTTAATCTACATTATAAATAAATCACTGTAGATGCAATACTGAAAATATTTACAGTCATTGAAAGCCTAATATTGTGCTATCCAGCAATTCATCCTTTTATGTTTGTATTTTTTCAGATGGTCATGTCCTTGAACCAGACCAGAAACTCTATTTTTCTCCCCTACCCCTGGTACATTACCGTTTGGATGTTTTCCGACCCCAATGCTACTTAGGCCCTTATTTATGAAGGAATAGCGACAGGTAGCGACTGGTGAGCGACCGGTAATGACGGGCACCGCCACGAGAACGCCGGCTCCCCACCACAATCACACATTTATCAAGCCAATCCTGCTTAGCGACTGAGATAGCGCCATATAGCGACTCATTCATCATTATTCCAGCCTCAGCCCACAGCGCCAGCGTCCGACCTTGAACAGTGACAGGTATGACCTCTCGCTACCTGGCGCTCTCCAATGCATTTCAATGGAACAATCTTTAAATATTCATAATTAATTGTTATTAATTTTTTATTTTTTTTTAAATGTGAAAAATTCTGTGACCACTTCTGCCATGTTAGATAATTTTTTTAAGGTAAAAAAAATAAAAAATAAAAATTGTACAGAATTGATATTACAGGTCTGATATTAATGTATTCATATTACAAAATTATTTAAAAAACTTGTTTTTTTTTGGTTTCCAAAAATATGGTTGTTTGGGGGTTAAAAAACTACTTTTAACTCATCGCCGCCAGCGCTCTGGGGTTTAAACATGCATTTTACAGCGCGAGAATTTTTTGAGCGTGATTTTTTAATGAATATGGTGGGAGCCGGTCGCTAGGGCCAGTCGCTATCATGCGCTCCCATACAGCGCGGAACCTGTCAAATAGCGACTCCTCACCCAATATTCAACATTACGGCAAACCGACTGAGTCGCTATCAACTACCGAACAACAGCCAAGCACAGCGACTACTAGCGGGCGCTCTGAAAATGGCACTACAGTCGCTCAACTGTCGCTACCTGCCGCTATTAATGAATCGGCCTTCCCGTATTCCTGTTATATTGATTTTAATTTTCGTTTTCCCCAGGTATGTCACTGGTTTCTGACAGGAGACCATTGTTCTAAACACACTGTCTCGCAAATATCATGCTGGGAGCAATTGAAGCCTATTGAAAATAGTGCTAGAATGAAGATAAGAGTCAAAACAAGATTTATTTTTCCCCCATTTTTTTTTTTGAACGCCAAAATCGTTTGTAAGTAATATTATCCAATTCACCAGGACACTAAGGGGAGTGGATACATAGGTTTTTTTCTAAACTGTAACCTTCCATAGGACATGATTGGTCCACTTTAATCTACTAACATCTTTTTAACCAGGTTTCTCTACGTTCACAGATATGGAGCCACAACCTCAGCTCCCTCTCTAGGAACATTCCTCCAGTTCTCTCTCTCTTTTCAGCTTCTCAGCATTTTCTACTCCTTATACCTCCACTTTCTGTTTCACATTTCCTCATCTTTCTCTTGCGCACCCATTTTCGTGCCCAGTCATGTAGTCTCCCCCCTTTTCTACATTCCCCCCATCTTTTTTAGTGTGTATTGTGTGTCTGGGGGGCACCATCCTGAAATCTTGTACAAGTACCCGAATCACGGATGGCACAGTTGCAATGTTTATTAGAAAAGGTTGTAGCACTCTGATTTTTTGTTATATAAGGAATAATAACGATTAAGCATACAGTATTTGAAAGATATGGGTTCAATAGACTTCCTAGTGCCCCTGCTCTATCGGGTACTGAGCCACAATATATATACAATCAGGGAAGAATGAACACCAAAAAAAAATGGTTAAGCAAAAAAGCTAATGTTTTTAATGCGCATAAAGTGGTGGTACAGACAAAGTGTTAAAGGTTATATACAGTGAATATAGTGCTTATATGAATTCCATATACATAGAGTCCATAATCAATCTGGACTCAAAGATACAAATATGCAGCATAGGGTAACATACATCGGCTTAGGCCCTTATTTATCAAGGGCTAGCGCCAGGTAGTGTCTGACGAGCGCCAGGTACCGCCAGCTAACGGCGGCTACCGACTCAAGTACGCCCGGTGGCGGTCACAATGATGCATTTATCACGCTAAATGAGGCTAGCGCCGGCGAGAGCGTCAGCTACCGCGGGATTCATCATGTAGCCGACTGCAACGAACAGCGGCGCTGCTAATCCCATCACAGCACCAGGTATGACCTGTCGCTCCCTGGCGATGTCCAATGCATTTCAATGGAGCAATCTTTAATTAATCATAATTAATTCCTATTAATGTTTATTTTTTTTTTTTTTTTAATGTCAAAAATTCTGTGACCACTTCTGCAAAAAAAAATAAAATTTGTACAGAATTGATATTACAGGTCTGATATTAATGTATTCATATTACAAAATTATTTAAAAAACTTGTTTTTTTTTGGTTTCCAAAAATATGGTTGTTTGGGGGTTAAAAAACTACTTTTAACTCATCGCCGCCAGCGCTCTGGGGTTTAAACATGCATTTTACAGCGCGAGAATTTTTTGAGCGTGATTTTTTAATGAATATGGTGGGAGCCGGTCGCTAGGGCCAGTCGCTATCATGCGCTCCCATACAGCGCGGAACCTGTCAAATAGCGACTCCTCACCCAATATTCAACATTACGGCAAACCGACTGAGTCGCTATCAACTACCGAACAACAGCCAAGCACAGCGACTACTAGCGGGCGCTCTGAAAATGGCACTACAGTCGCTCAACTGTCGCTACCTGCCGCTATTAATGAATCGGCCTTCCCGTATTCCTGTTATATTGATTTTAATTTTCGTTTTCCCCAGGTATGTCACTGGTTTCTGACAGGAGACCATTGTTCTAAACACACTGTCTCGCAAATATCATGCTGGGAGCAATTGAAGCCTATTGAAAATAGTGCTAGAATGAAGATAAGAGTCAAAACAAGATTTATTTTTCCCCCATTTTTTTTTTTGAACGCCAAAATCGTTTGTAAGTAATATTATCCAATTCACCAGGACACTAAGGGGAGTGGATACATAGGTTTTTTTCTAAACTGTAACCTTCCATAGGACATGATTGGTCCACTTTAATCTACTAACATCTTTTTAACCAGGTTTCTCTACGTTCACAGATATGGAGCCACAACCTCAGCTCCCTCTCTAGGAACATTCCTCCAGTTCTCTCTCTCTTTTCAGCTTCTCAGCATTTTCTACTCCTTATACCTCCACTTTCTGTTTCACATTTCCTCATCTTTCTCTTGCGCACCCATTTTCGTGCCCAGTCATGTAGTCTCCCCCCTTTTCTACATTCCCCCCATCTTTTTTAGTGTGTATTGTGTGTCTGGGGGGCACCATCCTGAAATCTTGTACAAGTACCCGAATCACGGATGGCACAGTTGCAATGTTTATTAGAAAAGGTTGTAGCACTCTGATTTTTTGTTATATAAGGAATAATAACGATTAAGCATACAGTATTTGAAAGATATGGGTTCAATAGACTTCCTAGTGCCCCTGCTCTATCGGGTACTGAGCCACAATATATATACAATCAGGGAAGAATGAACACCAAAAAAAAATGGTTAAGCAAAAAAGCTAATGTTTTTAATGCGCATAAAGTGGTGGTACAGACAAAGTGTTAAAGGTTATATACAGTGAATATAGTGCTTATATGAATTCCATATACATAGAGTCCATAATCAATCTGGACTCAAAGATACAAATATGCAGCATAGGGTAACATACATCGGCTTAGGCCCTTATTTATCAAGGGCTAGCGCCAGGTAGTGTCTGACGAGCGCCAGGTACCGCCAGCTAACGGCGGCTACCGACTCAAGTACGCCCGGTGGCGGTCACAATGATGCATTTATCACGCTAAATGAGGCTAGCGCCGGCGAGAGCGTCAGCTACCGCGGGATTCATCATGTAGCCGACTGCAACGAACAGCGGCGCTGCTAATCCCATCACAGCACCAGGTATGACCTGTCGCTCCCTGGCGATGTCCAATGCATTTCAATGGAGCAATCTTTAATTAATCATAATTAATTCCTATTAATGTTTATTTTTTTTTTTTTTTTAATGTCAAAAATTCTGTGACCACTTCTGCAAAAAAAAATAAAATTTGTGCAGAATTGATATTACAGGTCTGATATTAATGTATTCATATTACAAAATGTTTATAAAAACTTGTATAATTTTACAATCAAAAAATATGGTTGTTTGGGGGTTAAAAACCCCTTTACACCCATCGCCGCCAGCGCTCTGGGGTTTAAACAAGGAATTCACAGCGCGAATACATTCGGAGCGTGTTTTGTTAATGAATCTGCAGCAAGCCGTTCGCTCTGGCCATTCGTTGTCAGGCGCACCCATACAACGCTGAACCTGTGAAACAGCGACCCCCCAGCCCGTATTCAACATTACCGCACACCGACTGAGTCGCTGTCAACAAGCAAACCCCGGCCAAGCACAGCGAATACTAGCTGCCGCTGAGAAAATCACGCTACTGGCGCTCATCTGTCGCTACCTGGCGCTATTAATGAATCGGCCTCTAAGTATATCTTAGCAAACAAAGTAAGTTCAGTAAAGCAGAATAGCAATATTTACCAATGTATGCCCCTTTAAACAAAAGCATAGTGCTTCCATAACAGCAATATACCTAGAGAATACCAAAAGTCTAAAGAACAAGGCTTACAGGCTGACCGCAAGGGGAAATAAGCATCCTCTTGAGAAAGGTCGTTCAAGACCGAAACGTCGAGGTGTTTTTTTCACTTGCGGTCAGCCTGTAAGCCTTGTTCTTTAGACTTTTGGTATTCTCTAGGTATATTGCTGTTATGGAAGCACTATGCTTTTGCTTAAAGGGGCATACATTGGTAAATATTGCTATTCTGCTTTACTGAACTTACTTTGTTTGCTAAGATATACTAAGCCGATGTATGTTACCCTATGCTGCATATTTGTATCTTTGAGGCCAGATTGATTATGGACTCTATGTATATGGAATTCATATAAGCACTATATTCACTGTATATAACCTTTAACACTTTGTCTGTACCACCACTTTATGCGCATTAAAAACATTAGCTTTTTTGCTTAACCATTTTTTTTTGGTGTTCATTCTTCCCTGATTGTATATATACAGTTGCAATGTTTTACATAAATCATTTTAGCAGGTAAGAAGCTGATTTACATTGGTGCCTAGAGGTGCTCTTTAAGCTCATTTATAAAACAATCAGAGCCAGACACATTTAAAATGTCCTTAGAGTTCCTGTGGCTTTAAATGGTAATTATTGTATTAAATATTAACAATCTGACATAATAAATACATTTTTTATGTACTTGGCCAAGAATTCCAGCTGAAATTAGGCACTGAGGTCTGCAGCAAATACAATGTGAGATTATTTCTGTTTATGATTAAGTGTCAGGAATCTTAAGGTTTAGACACATAAAATGTCTGTAATGCGTTAAGGAGCCAACACAGCATTACATATACCTCGAAGCATGCCAGCGCTCTTACCACATAAATATATATTACAATGAGTGGGCCCTTAATAAGTTTATGAAAGCAACATTTGTCCCTGGGCCAAAGGCGATTAATAACGGAACAATAAGGGCAGAAAAATATATCGAGTCATGCCCTGCACAATAGCCGACTGAATACAAAAGAAATTAATAAAGGAAACAGACTGGAAGGCTAATCCAGAGACAGATGATTCATTATTATCTAAATTAAAGTCTCTGTGCCCGGTGTCTGCTGCGTGTAACCACTCTCGCCAGATTATTCATAAAGGAGTCGCTTACTGAGACTCTTGGAAACAAATGTCTCTCTGCTGTTACATCACAGTCACATGGTTTGAACACTTGCAGTTATTACTGTGTCTAACCTCATTTTATTATTGTCTCTTGTTATTACTACAAGGAACAAGCCGACAAAAAAGCAGACATTACAAATGACACCACAGATGCCAGCTGTGGAACAGTCCAATTTTTTTGAAGATTTCTCTTTGTAGACATACTGTAAATTTCCTGGCAAGAATTTATTTTGTGGCCCTGAAGCTATGGTTGTTTTTTTTCCCCTTGTCTTGTATATCAAGGTTTCGGATCATTGTGCAAACTTTTGGGATTCATCCTTCTATCACAGTCAGCTTCTTATTTTGTTCGTTGTAGAATTCAACCGTTTGTTCTGGTCTTGTTTTAGGTATTTGTCTTCCTTCTCTAGGGGATTGGGCTGCTTACTGTGTATTTTGTGATGTCTTTATGTAGCTCTAATGGTGCTTAGGGTTCCATGCCCATGTTTATCTGCTTCACCATTGCTTTAGGATTTTGAGTTTTGGCCTGATCTGATGTTTGACTGTAATTCAGGAGCCACATGTGGCTCACAGACTCCTGTTCTGTGGCTAGCGGACCCCTGCTCTGTGGCTTGTGGATGTCTGCTAGACTAGTACACAGGCAGAGGGCTAGTAAAATATTGAGGCTAAATGTTGAGGCAGGTTGCCAGGGCCAGGTATTGTTAGTGCTGTGCATGGGGTAAGTCCAAAGTCAGGCAGATGGAGAAATGTGCCAACCATGCAGCTTTCAGAGCCACCCTAATTTTGCCATCCACCTGCTTAAAGTGGACCAACACCCAGCCGGATCGACCCGGGAATCTTATAGATCCAATCCCTTTCCTTCCCGATTTTGGATGCCCCGCTGTGTGAAACCCCCCAGGACGCTCACAAACCTTACCTGAATCCTGGTCCAGTGGTGCATGCGCGGGCCGCGGCTGCATCTCGCGCTTCTCTCTAGCAGGGCGCGTGCCTGCGCCGGCCATTTGTGAATGGACAGCGCGTGCGCGCTGCCTGTTAGAGGGAAGCGTGAGATGCTGCCGCCAGCGAGCTCGGAGCCGCTGAGCTTTGACGTGCATAGCTCAGCGGCTGCGAGCATGCTGATTGGATGAGCGGACGCGTATGTGCAGTAGGAATGGGGGGGGAGTTTTAACTTGCGATCTGGGGGGTTTCACATAGCGGGGCACCCTCGATCGGGGTGCCCCAGGGAAGTGGACCAAAACCCAGGATAGTCAAAATCCTGGGTGTTGGGTCACTTTAACCCTTTAAACGCCAGCCACGTAAATTTTACGTGGCTGCCTCTCCAACAGTTAAACGCCAGCCACGTAAAATTTACGTGCCTGACTTTCCCCAGAAAAAAAAAAAAAGTAAAAATAAAAGACACTTACCTGACCCCTCGTTCGATCCGGTCGGGTCTCCTCTTCAGCCAGAGGGGCTCCGATCGCCCATCGCGGCTCCTCCGGCTGCAGGGGAGGGCCCGGAACAGGGTGCCCCCCCCCGTTTCAGCAGCCGCCCGGTTTACTATAAAAAAAAACAAAAAAAAAAAAAAAACAGTCACCTACCTTTGTCCCTGCCGGCTCCCGCAGGCTCTCCTCTTCACGGGGGGGGGGGCTCCGATCCCCCCCCCCCCGCTCTTCTGTCTTCTGGAGGGGGCATAACAGCCCTCCTCCCTTGCCGTCTTCCGATGGCGGCCGCCATCTTTGGTGACGTCACGGGGCGGGGCCAGATGACGTCACCGCCGGGTGTCATCGGGGCACCCGGCAGTTCGTCTCTCAGATGCCGGTGACGGCTGGGCGGGGAAGGAGGGAGGTAGGCGATCCTCCGATCGCCTGCCTCCCCCCTTCTCTGCCCAGCCGTCACTGACAGCAGATCGCCGTGGGACACAGAAGATGAAGATCGGAGGTGAGTAAAGTAAAAGTTTTTTTTTTTTTTTTAATAAACATTTTTAAAAAAACGTGTCTTGTCTTTTTTTTTTACCTTTTAACCCTTTGTGAACTGGTAAGGGGTCCATGTGACCCCTTATACCAGTTCACAGGGCTCGGGGGTCTGGCAAGTCACCTGCGCTAGCGGGTGGCTTGCCATTAACCCCTGACACCCCCATTACCTGCCTCCCCAAAGGCCAGGGGGGGGCAGAAGAGCCCGGGCCCACATGGGCTATGTGGGCTCGTAGGCTGCAGGGTGGGGGGCCACAAAAGCTGGCCCCCCCACTCTGTGCCTACAAGCCCCCATAGCTGGTCCCGGGCTGGTTACTGTGGGTAAGGGGGACCCCACGTCAATTTTTTTTTTTATTTTTAAGGGTTTTTAACCCTTAAAAATCAAAAAAAAAATGGGGTCCACCCCCCCTGGGAGGGGGGACCCTATGTCATTTTTTTTTTTTTGATTAACCCTTTGTGTTCTGTCATCCAGCAGCTATAAAAGGCTTCTAGCAAGTGAGCAGAAGCCAGTGATCGCCGAGGGACAGAGTGCTCCAGGATGGATGGGAGGTGAGTACAGTGTAAAAAAAAAAAAAAATAATAAAATATTTTTTCTCTTTTGTGTGTCTGTGTCATTTTTTACTTTTAACCTCTTGTGAACTGGTAAGGGGTCCATGACCCCTATACCAGTTCACAAGGCTGGGGGGATGGCAAGCCACCTGCGCTAGCGGGTGGCTTGCCATTAACCCCCGGCACCCCCATTACCTGCCTCCCCAAAGGCCAGGGGGGGGCAGAAGAGCCCGGGCCCACATGGGCTATGTGGGCTCGTAGGCTGCAGGGTGGGGGGGGCCACAAAAGCTGGCCCCCCCACTCTGTGCCTACAAGCCCCCATAGCTGGTCCCGGGCTGGTTACTTCGGGTAAGGGGGACCCCACGTCAATTTTTTTTTTGATTTTTAAGGGTTTTTAACCCTTAAAAATAAAAAAAAAAAAATGGGGTCTCCCTCCCATGGGACGGGGGACCCTATGTCATTTTTTTTCTCGATTTAACCCTTTGTAGTGTGGATGGTTTTTGTGTTTTTTTTGTGAATGTTATAAAATACTTGTTTCAGTTAGGGGGGGTCTCCTGGGCAGGAACGGGGGGCTACCGATAAATATGTGGTACCGTTCTAATCGGTAGAAATGGGGCTTTCACATGCAATATGATTTTCCTTAATAAAATACATTTTTTATTTAAAATAAAGGAGTCAATTTTCTAAAAAAAAAATTTTATTTATTTATTTTTTTTTTCACTTAATAATATTGTAAAAAAAAAAAAAAAATTACAAACAAGACATTTCATGTTAAAGTCTAAACTCTGCTGCAAAAAAAAAAATATATAATTTTTCTGAAAGTTCCAGCAAAAATGGCGCAAAACATGTCGCAAAACATGACGCAAAATGGGGAAAAATGGCCTGTCAACAGAGGGTGACAAAATCTCAAGTAGGCTGGCAATTAAAAGGGTTAATAGTACCTATGCATGTTGGGTATTGTTCTGTTCGGGGGACCTTGCGCTTTCAGACTTAGCTTGTTTTTTCTGGTTTGCATATTTATATTTTAGGAAAAGGTGTTTTTTATTCAGCTTTTTTATAAATTTTTTAGGGAAACCCTGCGCAACCAAAGAATTCTTTGAGGAATTAATTCCAGAAGGATGAGCCCACTACAGCAAGCTGGGTACCCTTAGAAAGCTTAACGTGTGTACTTTCAGGGAATATATGGTTTATGGGGGATATTCCAAATGTAAAGGGTTGTTTTGGTTGAAAAATCGCAAGGTGCGCACTTTGTCTGCAGAGCTGAAATTTTCAAGTAAAATTACCGTTATGCGCATGCTTTACTTTGGGGTGTTTGGCAACTCTTCCCTTGACAGAACCTATGCATGTTGGGTATCGTTCTGTTCGGAGCATGTTGCTTTTTCAGATTATACTTGATTTTTCTTGTTTGTATATAGTTTTTTTAGGAAAATGTGGCTTTGATTCTGCTTTTTTATCCTTTTTTTAGGGAAACTCTTTGCAACCAAAGATTACGTTGAGGGATTACTTCCAGAAAACTATGGCCACATCCACAAGCCTGGTACGCCTAGAAAGCCTGAGGTGTGTACTTCCAGAGAATATATAGTTTGTTGGGGGTATTTTAAATGTAAAGGGTTGTTTTTCTGGAAAAACCGCAAGGTGCGCATATTGCATAGCATAGTTGTATTTTATCTGAAAATCTCCTAAAGCGCTGTTTCAGTTTGGGGGAGTCTCCTGGGCAGGAAAGGGTGTCTACCTATACATATGTGGTACCGCTGTAACCGGGAGAAATTGGGATTTCACACGCAATAAGATTTTATTGACAAACTTACATTTTTTATTCCAAAAAAAACTACAATATGTAAAAATTTTTTTTTTTTTTTTTTTTGCACATATTTCACCCAAAAATATTAAGAATACACCTAACAAATGACAAACAAGACATTTCATGTTAAAGCCCAGACTCTGCTGAAAAAAACAATATATCATTTTCCTGGGAAATCCCTGGAAATCCCCTCAAAAATCACAGTTGAACAAGGGGAGCGCAAAATAGTGCAAAATGGTCTGGCAACAAAGGGTGACAAAATCTCAAGGTAGGCTGGCGGTTAAAGGGTTAATATCATGTGACACCAGTGTCATATTCCTGGGGTCCGTGGAGCAAACTGCTGCATGCTTATCAATTTCCTACTTATCTTACCTGGCCGCCTGCTCTTGATGATCAAGCTCCCGCTCCGCCATTTTGCTGCACTTGGAAAGGTGTATGTATCCCACAATCCTCCCAGGTGCAGCCTCGAGGTTGCAGTGGTCGCATCATTTCATGAATCGATGCGGCAGCAGGATGGCAGCATGAGAGCAGCTGCTGCAGACTGGGTGACGTTCGTTCTGCAATGCTCAATTTCATTCTGCTTTAAGTTTTGGGATTGGGGAAATTTGAGTGTACTACGCTTAAAATATTTTAGGGGAATGTGTTTTGGGCTACTTTAAGTTCCCTAAAAGATATAGAAACTGTCTAATAAAACATGACCACTTTGAGTAAAAGGAAGGTTTTTAATGCCCTTTATGTATTTGCTGTAGCAATGACCCCGCAACAGGAAGAGGTTATAACATAATATTACACAATTGTGTCAGGCTACATTCAGGACTGTCCTAAACTGTTTTCCGTTTTTAAATTGAAGCATAAATGGCCGAGATATCGGGGTTTACAGGTTCAGCCAGTGACATTCTCTTGTTTGTCCCGTCCCCCAATCAGCTCAGCAGAGTGGGACAAGATTGTTGGTCCCTCTCACGTCCGCCTCCGCCCCCTCCTCCTCCACATTCATCACATTGCAGTCAGGGCAGAGAGATGATTAAATTACAGCATCACAGATCCAAAGACCACGCCCACTTTTTTCAGAAGGGAAAACTGTAAAGGTGAAACTGTAAACCTCGGTATCTCGGCCATTTCTTCTTCAATTTAAAAATGGAAAACACTTAAAATTATAATAATGATGTAAAAAATATGCAAATCTAAATATGCCGCTGAATTGCTCTGAGGGAAAAAATCATAAGAAAAAGTTTTTTCCCCTCAAGAAAAAACGGTGCTGAATCAACCATTTGAGTTGAGTTGATGTTTCTTCACTGGTGGATAACAAAACATATATAAGAATTTTTTAGGATTTCTCCTACCCTAAACAACACCTATCACCCATAACCCTCACCCTTTTTGTGAACAGGGTTCTGTTCAGGTGTGTTTGCCATTTGTAAATCAATACATTTTTAGAAATGTAAGAAAGTCTTTAAAGGAAGCGCCACATTCATTTTTCATTTACATGGTGTTTCATGTTTCTGTAGGATTCCATTCCTTGTTCTAACATTGAGGTATGGAAACTGTGCTGGCAGACTATACAAATCTGGACTCCAAATGCTTTTCAGTGGAGACTCATAAACCAAGACCAGAAGTATAATTGGAATACATCACATCCAATTACTAGAACTGAGAAGAGATTCTTAGAAAGTGCTCCTTAGCTATAGGTACTTAGAAACTGATCCATGTTCTCTGAATCTAAATAGGGTCTCTAGGGTCTGATGTGGCAATTTTTTGTTTTTGCTGGTGGGAGTATCATCTAATATTCCTAGCACACACGGACAATGGACTATAATGTTCAACTTATTATTATGCAATCTTCATTCAGATAGTGAAAAGAGGACACATGTTATCTAGAGAACAAGTAACCTTGGGTTCATAGTATTCGGGAAGTGAGGAATTAGTAGTGGATTAGTCAGGAATTGTCAGTCTAGAATAAAAGTTGTTAAAGTGTATCAGCAGTCATGAGTTGTCAGGTGTGAGAAGCCTCGAGTAATGAATAAAGGTAGCTGTGGGTTGTCAGTATGTTGAGGAAGGAAGTAGAGAGAACTGTGTATAATTGCTGGTTGTCTGGAATAAGGGATTTGTGGGTTGAAAGGTCAGAGCTTTCTTCATTTACTTTATCTTGACCTTTAAAGTGGACCAACACCCAGGATTTTGACTATCCTGGGTCTTGGTCCACTTCGGTGGGGCACCCCGATCGGGGTGCCCCGCTGTGTGAAACCCCCCGAACTCACCTCTGTCCGCGGCGGCGGACAAGCGGCTCCTCCGCCGCCACCTCCCGCGCGTCCCTGTTGACGCGCGCGTGCCCGCGTCGGCCATTCACAGACGGCCGGCGCGGGCACGTCTAGAGGGGCGCGAGGGAAACTAAGGTAAGGAGTTTGGGGTGTTTGGGGGGGTTTCAACCCGCGGGACATCCCGATCTCGCATGTCCCGCGGGGAGGGAGGTGATCGGCCCGGGAATCTTATGAGTCAGCATAAGATCCATTTCGATATGTGTGAATAACAGAATTACTAATGCTGGATTTCCACAGAGTGACTTTCCAATAAGAATTTGCCAAATCGATCACATTTAAATGATCGACCTATGAAAACAGTCGATACGATTGAGGAATGAATGAGAAGTAGTTCGTTGTTAGTGCATCATGTTGTTTTAGCCGACATAGAATTTCTTTCGATTGCATACGATTTGCTTGGTCATTCACTCGCTGAACGAACAATCTATCTGTCTGTGGAAATCAAGCATAACAATGAGGCCTTGGTATGTAAAGATTCAATGTATGCAATTTTGGGGCCACACAAGGCTACGTCGTTTCACTATTTCTTTTCTCCATTTACACCAGCCCTTGTACTTATTCTTGTGATTCTGTGAAAATTCTAAAGTTTGTGGACACTACTACTGTCATCAGCCTAATCAAGGAGACAAAATTAATGAGTACCATCGTATCTAGGAAACTTAAATGATGGAGTCACATTGAAACAGTCCTAAGGAAAGTGTGGCAAAAAATGTTCTATCTCGGGCAACTGAAAAAGTACCGCCTGAGAACATTCTTAATTCTATAATGTGGTGTTATGCTCAGTTCTCCGTGAATTCCCCTGTACATGGAGGTGCACCCGTAAAGGTAAATCTGTGGTTGGATAGAGTAACCAGATAATTGGCTTCTTGCTTGCTCCAATTAAAGAAATCTACAATTTCAGGATTCAACCAGAGCCATGACGAACATTGCCAATCATTTGCATCCAACCCATGCATTTTTTCAACTCTTCCCCATAAGGCCGTCGCTACCATGTCCCATGACTGCCTAGGGGGATATTTAAATTCAAGCCCATTTTTTCCCATGGCCCATTCAGCAACCTAAGCAATTTCGATCCCATTTACCTGAGGACTAGTCCATAATAAACTGTATACATTCTTCTTGTAAATAGTAATTCTAGCACATAGTGCTATTATAGCGGTGACAAATGCAGAGAATGTAGTAGAACTGACTTTTTGCTGACTTTTGGCTTGATGTTTGGTATTTACATCGAACTGCAAACTGCCGCGACCAGTTTGGTTAAGAAAATTACTGATGTTGTGCTCAGAAGACTTTTAAAGCTTATGTCAGCAGGTTTCAAAATATATATGTGGTGTCTCAGGAGTGCCTTGGTGAAACCTGTTTTATTAGTTGTTTTTCAAGTACTAAGCTCCTATCTCTATCTGATGTTCACACTCAAAATATCAGATAAAGCTGCAAAAATGACCTAAAGAGACAATCCTGGCAATAAACATTGATTCGGGTTCACTGCTAAAAGCTGGAGAACTGAACAAGTGTTCGCTAGCATTCGCCCATGTCCACTGAAGTTAATACAGATGTAGTCTGGCAAACAGGGCACATTTCAGTTGGCAAATGTGGCCCAAACCCGCAAATGGCAGCGATTTGTAAATCATCCCTTCTGTGTTTATGTGTTACTGCCTCTATGCCCCCAACCAAAAGGATTTCCTTGTGGTATGTGATATAGTCACTTGCCAAAAAAAAGAGGATTACTGATTAGTGGTAGGTCTACAGTGGGGAATAGGGACAATCACAAACCGTGCACAGTAGTGGTAGAATTCCTATACCAGGGCTAGATTTACTGGCAAGGTTGATCAGATAACTGGCAAATAACTGTGACTGGGGTCAGTGCAAGTAAAGTAACTTTGGGGGTCATGCTAAATATTTGGTGAAGCCAGTATGACGGGGAGGCCGATTCATTAATAGCGCCAGGTAGCGACAGATGAGCGTCAGTAGCGTGATTTTCACAGCGCCAGCTAGTATTCGCTGTGCTTGGCCGGGATTTGCTTGTTGACAGCGACTCAGTCGGTGTGCGGTAATGTTGAATACGGGGTTAGGGGTCGATGTTTCACAGGTTCTGCGTTGTATGGGTGCGCCTGACAGCGAATGGCCAGAGCGAACGGCTTGCTGCAGATTCATTAACAAATCACGCTCAAAAATTTCTCGCGCTGTGAATTCCTTGTTTAAACCCCAGAGCGCTGGCGGCGATGTGTGTAAAGTAGTTTTTAACCCCCAAACAAGCATTTTTTTTTAATGTAAAAATTATACAAGTTTTTCTAAACATTTTGTAATATGAATACATGAATATCAGACCTGTAATATCAATTCTGCACATATTTTTTTTTTTTACCTTAAAAAAAATATCTAACATTGCCGTAGTGGTCACAGATTTTTTGACAGTTAAAAAAAAAAAAAAACATAAAATCAATTAATTATGAATATTTAAAGATTGCTCCATTGAAATGCATTGGACATCGCCAGGGAGCGACAGGTCAGACCTGGCGCTGTGATGGGATTAGCAGCGGCGCTGTTCGTTGCAGTCGGCTACATGATGAATCCTGCGCTAGCTGACGCTCTCGCCGGCGCTAGCCTCATTTAGCGTGATAAATGCGTCATTGTGACCGCCGCCGGGCGTACTTGAGTCGGTAGCCGCCGTTAGCTGGCGGGACCTGGCGCTCGTCAGACACTACCTGGCGCTAGCCCTTGATAAATAAGGCCCTTGCAGTGTGCATTGCGGTGTGGATTGCAGCCTGCATCCAGGCGAGCTTATCAGTGTTTAGACAAAAAAAGTGCCAAAAAAATGTTTTTTCTACCTTTTCTCTCCATAATTACCTGTACATGTGATGGGGCATTTTTTTCCAATGAGGTAAGGATATTTGTTTTTAAACCAGACCTTAACCCTAAATACAAGTCTCTTAAGTATCTTATCTTTCCCTCACACTGTACATACAGATTGCCCACATTTAACATCATCCTACCTCCACCTATTGCCTTTTCTGAGCTTTTAAACATCCAAAATGACGGCCCATGGAGTCTAAGGCTGTCTTCTGACTATGCTTCTCTGCATTCTGGGATTGCTGTCTTTTTTCTGACCCCAGCCCTGTTCCTGTTCCCCAGCCCTATAACCTGCCCCCTGCACTTTTTGCTCCCCTCCTTTCCTCAGTATGTGATGCTTCTGAGGCAAGATGGTGACGCCCGTATCCTAGAGTCCTGAGCAGAATAATAAGTAAGCAACATAAACCAGACCAACAGCCTGGCACAGTTGGAAAAGAAAGCTAGTCGCCATTTTGGTGTTTCTTCCCCCAGCATCTCAGCCATGTTGCTGCCTGGATTTAACTGACATAACTGACAATGCACAGTAACGGGAACCCCAGCAGCACTTCCTGTTTGTAGGTGGCCTGCAGATACATGAGCCGTCATTTTGTTTCTAAAATTTACTACAGCAGCAGTTAGAAAAAGGTAAATTCATTTTTATGTGCAGCAATCTAAATTGCCCTGGGGAGGGATGCATATGACCACTGTTTGTTGTGTTGGTCTGGTTTAAGTCATTTTTGACTGTTGGTCCACTTTAATACTTAAAATATATCAATTTGAAATGCTGAGGAATTGTTTTTTAAGGGTTTGGGCTTTTCATAAAATGATGCTGAAGGTACGGTTTATGTTTTGGAAACAACAAAACCCTATGGGTTATGCAGAAAATGTAGGTGGTATTTTTAGCATGGCCTATAGGGTGCTGTTATTTCCAAACATTAACATGATCAACATTTGGGGGGGTAATGTAGGACAAATACTTTTTTGTTTGCACTTTTTTGTGTGTTATCACTGGCTTGCAGGTTGCAATCCACACCGCAATGTACTCACACTGGCTTCACCAAATATTTAGCATGACGCTCATATGGGTCGATTCAAAGAAACATGTAACAGCTTTGATTTTGGTGCCGATCATCCTATTTTTCCCGTACGCTCGTGCGCTCGTATGAACTTGCGAGTGATTCTATAAGCAAATACGTTTCTATCCTAAAATGTACGTCCGTTCGTATGGCAGTTCGGGAATCAGACCTATGTCAGTTTCCATCCTGAATTTTCCGTTTCATTTCTCAGGTTGCAACATTGGTTTTGCCCTTTTTCCTTTTTTGTCTGGACGTAAATCCTTCTGATCTTGCGGCTCCGCACTACAAACTTATCTCATTAAAGTGCATTCTAAATATTTGTTTTTTTATTTTTCTTTATTTCATTCATTTTGTAGTAACCAACCATTAATGAATGCATTTGCATAAGTAAATCTTACTTTGTTTAATTTTTAGTTAACTTGCATTTTTTACCTGTGGATTTAATTGTAATATTTTGGCTTCAAATGGTACAACTTAAAATTTTTGGTGTGGTTACCCACACCCTCTACATACAGATTGCTCTCAAAAATTAAAAAAAACACCCAGCAACTTCAGCATGTTATGAGTCTAGAAACAGCCAAGATGGCGGCTCAGGTATTATCGGGCAGCCTGCAAACAGAAAGGGCCTTGTGACTGTGTTGCTCTGCATTCTTTGATCTCTGACCTTTCCGTGCCCCCAGCTCTGCTGTGTCTGTGCAAAATACAGCAGTAACCCACATCCTGCACTTTATCCCGCTCTCCTCTCCTCAGTAAGTGTGATGCATCTGACCAAAGATGAGCTAAAATAATTAAACAAAGCAAAGGTAAACAACTACACCAATAAATTCAAATTAAAAATATTATTCTAGTACATCAATTTAAAAATAAATAACAAAGGACATAAGTTTCTTTAATTAACGCAAATATATGGATGTATTGCAAATTAAAGGTTTACATGCAAAGGACTAATTAAGGTCCACATTAAAATGCTTTTATAAGGCATACATGAAATGTATTGAATCAGGTATGCATTGCCATACAATTTATGGCCTCGGCCATGCTGATACATGCAGTTCATTGGAGCTCAAGACGCGCAGACTCCTCCACATAGCCAAAAAACCTGTTCAAGAACAGCAATCCGACTGCTAAAAGGTGTCGGCAGTGGCTTTCTTTTAAAACGTATTTAGAGGTTGGAAAACTGCTCTCTGAATCACACGTAAACACATCCGATTATCCTAAGTTTTAGGTTTTGATCCTAAGTTTTAGGTTTTGATCCTAAGTTTTAGGTTTTGATCCTAAGTTTTAGGTTTTGATCCTAAGTTTTAGGTTTTGATCCTACAATTTAGGAACGAACTTCCGATGATCGTAAGAGCATATACGAAATCGTACGTAGGCTCGTGCGAGTCGGAAATGGCCAAAAAAACAGGAAAAAATGACAAACACCCACCCAAACTTAGGATTCTAGATCCGAAATCAATTAACTTTTGCTCTTTGAATCGAGGGGATAGTCTCACTGATCCTGGGAGTCAACCTATTGTCATCTGTCTACACAAAATATTACCAATGAGTGTGCTGACCCTACCAGCATCATCAGTACCTTCTTGGAAAACGAAAATGGCATTTGATGACTACAGTTTACACAACTTTCACTCATTGTTTAGCATATCATGTTTTATAACACGGCATATGCGAGATTCAGGAAATGGTCTATGAGTTTTATAAGACAATGATGTAAGAACGTTTCAGGAATGAATGAGTCTGTTGTAATTGCAGCTGTAATATCTAGTGTGTGTCTCCGCCAGGACGTAACTCCTACTTGCTTGTACTGGAGTATTAGACCCTCTCCCTCCCCAGCTCTGCTAATCCTCTAGTCTGCTTAGTGTAAGAATTTCCTGGGCGGAAGATTGTAAGTCCCACGTGAAAGTATAATTTTTTGGGTCACATTCAAGAATGTTTGATATATTAAGTAACACAAACTTGGCTTCCCAAGGTAGATGCAGAAAATTGTATTTTATTCCCTTATCTCAAAAGTCTTGTTGAAAGACGCAGACAGAATTGCATTCTGCTCAATTTTTAGGAACGGAAGCTATGTGCCTGAAGCTATTGTTACATAAGCTGATTCTTGTAAAGACTGAAAAACAGGACATTTTAGTCAAAAGGCAATTCATTGCAACACTGGAAGTACCATTATAGAAAACATTTTAAAAGATGATTTGTTAAAAATAACTTAATCAATAATGAGTAGTAGAATGAAGCTCATGGGTTGAGGGTACTACAGGTTGCTCATACACAGTTATTGATCGTCCAGATCCAAAAAGTACTATTATAACCTTGTATTATATAAGACCCAAACTATTTAGTGTAACAAAGGTTTTGAAAATGGTTTATGTTTTAGATGTTTGTTGGGAACTTTGGAGCTGAACTCCTTCCAAAGCACCTCCTAGAGGCTGATTCATCACTAACGCCAGGTAGCGACAGATGAGCGTCTGTAGCAGGCATTTTCAGAGCACCCGCTAGTAGTCACAGTGCTCAGCCGCGGGTCGCTACTTTATAGCGACTCAGTCGCTGTTCAGTAATGTTGAATACATTGTGAGGAGTCGCTATTTGACCAGTACAGCGCTGTATGGGAGCGCATGTTAGCGACTGCTCATAGCGACTGACTCACACCATATTCAGGAAAAAAACAGCCTCCCAAATCGCTGGCGCTGAAAAATACTTGTTTGAAGCCCAGAGCGCAGGAGGCGGTGTGTTTAAAGTCTGTTTTCAAGCATCTATCAACTAGTAACAAAGCGAAAACATATGGAATTACATTGTAGCAACATTGTAACATGAACACTTTAATGCCAGACCTGTAATGTCATTTCTGAAGAAATATTTAAAAAATGTAAAAAATGTGAAAAAAATGCTTTTTCAGTGCCAGAAGAGGTCACAGAATTATTTGTGATTTTTGGGAAAAAAAAAAAAAACAACCCCGTTTAAAGAGAAGAAAAGGTTCGTCCATTGAAATGTATGGCAGAGTGACAGGTAGCGAGAGGTCATACCTGGCGCTGTGCAAGGCTGAACGCTGGCGCTGTTCGCAGAGGCTTTGAAAATGATGAATCAGATGCTACATGCCGCTATCCCAGTCGCTAAACAGATTCTGCTTGATAAATGTGGAATTGCGTGCCGTGTCCGGCGTTCACCAGTCGCTATCTGTCGCTACCTCTCATTAACCAGGCGCTACCTGACGCTATCCTTTCTTAAATAACCCCCCTAGTTGTGTTTGTCTCCCTCATAGTTCCCTTATTAGATTGAGCTTAATGATGTAAAGGGAATTGTCCACTTTTTGCTTCTAAGGTGTACAAATCTGCTATTTATTAATGAAGATGAATAATGTTTCCACTAATATCTTGATAATTATGAGATGAGATTGAAGTGGACCAACACCTAGTTTTCCCCTTAGAAGGTAGTTGGTCCCTCAGACATAGAATAAGAACAATAAATACAAGTTCAAATGCTGGATGGGCTGGAAAAGATCTTAAAATGTCCAACATACAGTATCTGAATAGTTGGCACACTTATGTCTGAGGACTGGGATAGCCTTTTGCAACACTATTGTGCTATGGCTTTGTATCCTCAAAATAGCATTTGTGCTTAAAATTCACCCTCAGCCACAAAACTTCAAATATGTGTACCCATAGATAACATCAATATTTCTAAGTAATTATAAATGCTTGGTTTGGGTCCTTACTGCCGTGGCCCGGGGGTTCTTATACCTGCCCAGGGCCTCTGAGGTTAAATTGTGCCTTGTAGTTCCTCGGGTTCTCCCGTTACCACTTTTTCTGTGCGGTTCTGTAGCCCCTATTAGTCCTAAGTCAGTATATATTTTTTCAGAATTATTTTCAGTCATAAATATTAATGTAGTGTACTCCATTTTATTTATTGGCTCTAAGTACAGGTAAATATAAATACTAACAAGAATCCTAACTAACAAGAGCTAATGTCACACTGCTTCAGTAAATACTGAAGTTAAACAATTACAATTACAAAGGAACTATGACCCCATCAAAGTGAGGGCCAATTAAGGGTACACCACTGAAACTGTAAATAACAAAATATCAAAACCCTTTGTAAGTGGTGTGGTAGCCACGGGCCTCCGAATAATGCCCTGGGTTGACAGGTGATATTAGCTACCTTATTATTTGCCACTACCTGTGTTTGCTATTGTTCTCATTGTTTTACCCTGCCTTGCTGACTTCTTATATATATTTTGTGTGCACATGTAGCTTTATGGATTATTTATTGTGGCTATAGGTATTAGTATATGGACATTTTGGATAAGCACTAGCACTTTGTTTTTTTTCAGGATCTCATAGGTACAAGCACTAACGATGATTTGTTATATTTTAGGTTGAGTGAAGACAGCCTGGTAGGTTTACCCTTTACCCTTTTAGTGGTTACTTATTTAATAGTAATACAGGGCTACCCTGTTCTTTTATGTGTCCTTGTCTTATATGTATGTTCTTGTATGTGGTTTTGATTCAAAAATGTGATATCTTGTTATTTACTGTTTCAGTGGGGCACCCTAACTTGTCCCTCATTCTGACGGGGTCCTAGTTCCTTTGTAGGAGCCATAACTAGGTGAAATTACACAGGCTGGGGTATAGGGTGATTTGATTAAAGAAGCACTATAAAAAAAATGGCCCAATGATAAAAATCCATATAAATTTGCTGGATAGCAGGGGAGGGGTCACTTATACACCCAGCATCAAGAAATATCCAGCCAGGCTTGTTTTTCTTTTCTTTTAATGGGACAGGCTCCCCCGATAGACTAAACCTGTCTTCCCTGGATTTTATTCTTAACATGAGACAATAAACAACAAACTTGGCGGGAGTTTTATTCAGTTCGGGTGTATAAGTGACCCCTCCTTTCATTCGCTGACATGTTTATATGCATTTTTAATATTACACAATTTCGCAATAGTGCTTCTTTAAGGAAAACATCTTTTCTTATGTTGTATTCTGTGTTACTCGTCATAGAAAATAAATGACTACCAATGACTACCATTTGTAGAATGCAGTTCCCAAAATGTAATTAACTTGTGAGTATAGTTGGTGGGCAATGCACAAAAAGGATACTGGGAAAAAAGTAATTAAATACTTTTATAGATCTTTTTAATGATCATTTTTGTTTTGCTGATGTTCTTATTAAATGATCTGTGTTATACATTGGGAAACAATTCCCTTTTAGTTGATGTTGCATTTTGATGTATCACAAGGATGTTTGGGAAGCTTTCCAATTAATAGGGAATAAAAAGTAGAATTGCCTCTATGTTGCTACATGAATAGGCCTATTTCTCCTACTCTAATTAGCTTGACAACAAGTCAGAGAATGTACCGAAACATTCTCATTAGCAATTGCACTTACACAGCGTCTATTGTGAAATTAAAGTAATTGATTTTGGCTAATTTTTAATCTCAAATCATGTGCAGACCTTTGGCTTTCCTTCAGTATGCCGCTAATGAGAAACTGTTGATCTCTAGAAGATTACCTAAAACCTTCCTTATTCTAATTAACCTAATTCATTTCCTCAACAGGTTCCAGTCCACCCTTACACATCCCAGTCCCCTCTGCCGATCTGATTTGACTTCTGATCCATCTCCTCTCATTGTTTGCTTTTATACTTGGCTTCCCAATGAACATTTGGATGTCATTGGATAATTCTTTATCCTTAGAACCCCCCCAGCTTCCTTTCTTGCTACACTCCTTTTACTTGAACCAGACAATCCCCCTTCCCCCAATGTGGCACTTTGCTATAGAAGGAAGGCTCCTATTTTCCCAGAAGTAGTTTCTCTTTCCCTATGGAGGTTGGGACCCCCTCCATGTGGCACCTTGGAACTGGCTGCCTGGGCAGTAGCTCCCCTACCTCTGATCCTCATGTATGTTTCTGTGCTTCTCTATTCCTTATTATGGCTTTTGTTGACCACTGGTCCAACCCCGCATTGTAGTCTCTCAGTCCCAACAAATTTCTATTGTGTTTGTAATGTATATAGTGTGCCTGGATAAATAAATTTGGATCTGCATTACTCTGAGCTTGCAAAAGAACTAAATTGCCAGCTCACCAATCATCCAAAACGGCACGGACCAAGGAGATCCCAGGCAAAACTCCTCGTAGTAATAGATAAAGTCCAGTGTGTTGTCCAGCCAAAAAATACTTTAAAAATTAACTTTTAATTCTAATGCTTAAAATGAAGACAGCCCATATATAGTAAGTACTTGATAATCCATTCAAAATGGCTAATTAATAGCAGAAAACAATCCTGTGTGACGCGTTTCAAGCCACTCAGGGTTCTTAATCATACAATTCATTTTAAGCATTAGAATTAAAAGTTAATTTTTAAAGTATTTTTTGGCTGGACAACACACTGGACTTACTCTGAGCTTACCTCTAAAACAATCCTACAGAATGTGTTGATATATTAAAGTGTGGCTGCTTCTTGAAGTAATCTACCTTCTGCATTGATACTAGTGTCCAAGGTAGCTCATCGCCAGGATAGTTACTTATTATTTGAATTTTTCTGGAATTTCTGATTTATTTGAACAGAATTCCCATGCTGCCAACACAGTGTTACCTACCAAAAATCTGACTTTTATATAGCTAAACAAGAAAGAAACAATGCAATGTCTACAAATGAAATATTTTACCTGCTCGTAGTAAGTATTGTAGGCTTCAGCTTTTGAACTGCAGAGTCTCAAATGCTAACAGCACATGGATCGGCTGGATAGCATATAAATTAACCTACCTCTCCCTTATCTCCCCCCTCTACAATTTGGGTATAAAAAGATCCCTGCTAGGTGCCCAATCACATTCCAAAAGTATTTTACTTGGAGCCTGGCATTGGCCTATATGCAGTTTGGTTGTGTGTGACTGCTGCAGGAATGATTGGGAAACAGATCACTTGCAGTCCTATATGCAGAGGGGTGCTATAGAAGAGTTGAGGGAAGGAAGGGGCTCCCTGATCTAGCCACTTGATGCAGCTTCTAGTTCAAGTAATACATTAAATGCATAAAACATTTGAATAAATAGGCCAATGCTGGTTGATTTAGGGATTGGGGGCACTATCAACGTTGGAACGATCAGAACCAAGAATAAAGTTAGTGAGTATATAATTCAGCCAATTCACTGGGCATCCAGGTTGAGGGCAACTAAAAAATTCAGAAGCCAGGAATGGGTGCTAACTGCACCATTGTTAATGCATGAGAGGGTTAGCCATTCAGAATAACTGCATCAGCTCCATCCTACTGCCATCATGGGGTAAGCTAGTAGGTGGGGAGCAGATGCTGAAGAAAGGGGGTAGTAGATAGGGGTGGATGCATCAAAAAGTGGGATAGGGCTAGGCAGAGGGTGGAAAATAATTCAAGGGGGGGGGAGCTAGGCTGAAAATTAAAGCCCCCACAGGTATTCTTTTTTTACTGGCTGATGTCCAAATCCCAGTGGCATTAGAACTGCATGTTTTTTAATAGATCCAGAAAGACTTACCAAAAAGCCACCTGCTCCAGAATAATCTGCGCAATACTCCAGATACAATAAGCAGATACATGTATTGCTAGCCACCAAAAACACTAGACAATAAACAATTGACACAACAGTATATACGGCTTCAAAAACAAACACCAAGTGGAGGTGCACTATTAGTTAAAATATATAATAAGGGCAGTTATAAAAAAACACCTACTATACATCACAATGCAAGAAAGTATATAATAGTAAAACTAAAAATGTGTATCAAAGTGCTATAGTGTATAAAATGCTACTGGATAGTATATATCCTTATAACGTATTATAGCAGGAATCAATAGAATAGGTGCTCCAATATTAACCTGCTGTATCACACATACAGTAGTAAAGACAGTATCTATGCCACAAAAAATGAGTGAAGCAAAAAGAGATATACTGCCCTGTTGCTGTCGCTGCTGTTGCCAGCAGCCTAGTGTCTTGGTCACGCTCACACAAGTTCCATTGCTACCTTATAGCAGCTTCCTTGGGGAAATACAGATACAGAAAGACTTCTTTCACTCACCCGCTAGCAGAGAATGTCAGAATGTCACATTTCAGAGATACCCCATCCATTAATAAAACGTGACAAAAAAGAGCAAAGTGGTTATTCTAATATGAAGGGTATAAAACATTATTATTTTGATGACCCATATATATTGCTTAAGGAGCACGTTCGATTCCCGGCCATGGGACATGCCTGAAATGCCCTTGAGCAAGGGACCTAACCCCCAATTGTTCCCCTGGCCGCTCTGGGCATATGTGTAATTCACTGTCCCTTAGTGTGTTATTCACATGTGTGTAGTCACTCATATGGTGTTTATTCACTGGTGTGTCCACTGTGTGTAATTCACTTGTGTGTAGTTGTTAATATAGTGTTTATTTAGTGGTGTGTTCACAAGTGCACAGATGGAAAAATGTGGAGGAAAAATTCCATGTGTGCATTAGCACACAATGGCCACTATTACTGTTACTAAAAGTGATATCTTTCGTAAGAATAAATATTATGTGCTTGAAATAAAGTAACTGGGAAGAGGTTGCAGTCTGTGAACAAATATAGTCCCTTTATAAGATATGTTGTGATGTAAATCATATATGTATACTGTTCTGCCATTCACTGAGACTGCTAGACTTCCGATTTCGCTGCTCTTATACATGGAATGCCATTTACAAAACGCCTCTTACTGTGTTAGACCCACCACAGTTTGCTCTTGAAGCTGTTTAATATGTTCTGGAACAATGACCTCATATTACTCGCCTTTGATCCTGACCTGAAATTTACTTACTAAATGGAAAATGTTATGTCCAAGGTAAATTGTTTCGAAGCCTTTCCCTGGAAAATGAAAATGACGATTAACACATAAATGCGTTAACTTCATTTACTTTAACACCCACTTTGCACGTCTAGCTTCTGGGAGGTTTCAGTGTTCACAATACTGGTATAAGCAATTGATTTAGGATCATTAGAATTACTTTATTTTACAAATGTCTCAATGGAGTGGAACAGTGACATTTTACAACTTTTCTTTCCTACAATTTCTTATTAATGCTCAAAAGTTCAGTTTTACAGCTGGTGCCCTTTTTGAAGACACTTAGCTTTTTTTCCAATATAGTCAAAGAACCAAAAGGTGATGACCAACCCAAAATATTGGACTACAGTCCCATTGACAGCCCATAGTCTCCCTTGACACCATAGATTTTCTGAAAGAAGTCAAGACAAACAGGGGCAACTGGGAATAAGAATTAAATTGGTCCTGGATGTTCCAGCCAGTCAGCAGTTACAGCAAATGTGCTGGTTTGTGGTGAGACAGCATTGGGCTGGATCTTTCTCAGCATTGTTTTCTGCTGGAGCTTCAGACACTTCCTCTACTGAATTCAATGTGCCTCCCAATGATTGTTCCTTTGTACCTGAGTGTACCTACCCTTCCCTTTTTTCGCCTGCCTTGATTGGCACATGCCCCATTATTTGGACTTATAAATCCACACTCATAAGCTCATAATTAGGTGCTCTTAATTTATGATTTTTTTTTATGCTAATTCTTTATATTTTTCTAATACTTTTCTGCCTTGTCCCTTGATGTCTTACCCCTTTGTACAATCTGTTGTTTATTTACTACTCTTCTGGACTTCAGTTTGGTTTTATGCTCTGTTAAGGACCTCCTGGCTTGTCTACTGCATAGTTACATCTGGTTGAAAAAAGACATATATCCATCAAGATCAACCAAGGGACTGGTTGGGGAAAATACATTTTATTATTTCCTGATACCTTACGCATATGTTTTAGATTAGAGAAAAGGGCCTGATAGGATACTGCTGATCTACCACTAACTTGCCCATGAATAGGAAACTGCTGATCTACCACTAACTTGTCCCTGCTATATTCAAAATGAACTAAACAAGGTTTGATTGAGTCTATTTTTTTTATATAATGTGTGCACGAGTAAAACTCTTGAATCCTAAACATTAAACTCATGATGGCCACAATAATTATTAGAACTTTTTATTAGAACATAATCAAAGGAAAATAACTAGGGAAGGGCATTCAGGGCAGTTAACATATTGGCATTCAATATTATACATTTCTATATTTTGCAATTAGTACTTTGTTAACAATATTATTCCCAGAGATATATGATAGCAGTTCCAGTAGACATCAGATGAACTAATTCCCTTAAAAATACTGTATTTGTTGCTCCACAAGATGACCATAAGACACACCCAGGGTTTAGAGGATGAAAATAAGAAGAAATAAGAAAAAAAAATATCCTGAACCAATGGTGTGCTAAAATCCCTCTCCCAATCACCCCATACCAGACAGTGTGCAAAATCCCCCCCAATCAACCCATTACAACCAGTGAGCGGCATTCCTTATTACAGGCAGTGTGTGACAGCACTGCCTCATTACAGCCAGTGAGTAGCATCCCTCCTCACACACATGCACAGAGACAGAGAGAAAATCACACATCCACATCTATAGGCTGTCATGGCTGGGATGATTTCCTTCCTTTGGTGGGTGGGCATGACCTATTTACGGGCAGCGTCTGTGATTGGATGCCAAAAAGGAAGCCAGGGCAGCTGCAGAAGCCTCGGGAGTGTCTGTTTTTTTTTCACATCCACTTCGTCTTATGGAGAAAAAAATATGGTAATCCATAATGTAGGCTTCACCTCCTCCACATCTGACAGTGTGGCAGCCATAATATTCATTAACTTATTATAGTGCATTATACGTGACTTTCAATGGAATACATTGGTCAATTTTTTTCACAATGTTCGTTGGGGCCTATTAGTGATATATAGCTTACTCAAACTACTTTTATCCAAGTGATCCAAATGTCCTAAGGATGCACATGCCTAATAAATAGGATGGGTTATAATATTCTGTAGGGAATTATGGCACGGCAGGCTCTTTTATGCTATCTCATATGGGATGCGCTGACAAGCTCTATGCTGCGGTTCTGATTAAAATACAAACACATTCCATTTAACTGTACAATATACCAATGCAACTAAGGTGCATTGGTATATATTGCTATCTAGTGCTCACTGGGCTGCTAATATTATCCCCTTCAGATGTCATCCTAATATAGCAGATAAAAGTTAACATATAAGCAGGTCTCACAAAAGTACCACCACTTAGAGTCTATCACGGACTGCTGCTTTAGAAGAACACACCAATTGTTATGAATTCTCGGTGGCATAATAAGCCAGTAAAAGGATGACAGAGATCCCATCATCTCAAACACACACTGTCTTTTGTATTGTCCCGAAAGATGAAGAGTGGATGCACATAGACTCTTATATCCTTTCATGCCTCCTTTTGATCTTTACAATTACAGGTGGGGGATTTCATTGACATGCACTGACTTTCTACTCTGACTAAAGAAAAAAAGCACAAACTATGTTCTGCACAAACAAAAGCCACTCAAAACTAGTGTAATAGGATCTATCAAAATCATCGACACAATTTGTAGACATAAAGAGATCCAGATAAAGTTCTCAAAGCAGATCTGCTGGCTGCCCATTGTGTTAGATATAGAAGCTCCAATTTCCATATAAATTTGCCAAAAGTTTAATGAATTTGCGTGGACTAAAGCCTCAACTTTTTTGGAGAGGTTATTGACTGTGAGCTCTCACACACCAAACACCTAAACATGTTTAGTATATTAAAAAAAATTCTTCTGCCTGACCATTGGCGGACTGGGGCCAAATCATTCTTGCTTAGGCCCCTCCACCATGATGCCGAGGCTATAGCATTGAGGACTGGGGCTCCTTGGCTTCTGGGTACAGTGGGGCTGGGTACAGGGGGCTGACAGTGAGTCTAAGGGAACAAGGATTAAATGGGGGTGTTAAAAGCAGCAGCCCAACTGGCCCCAAAGCAGTGCGACCCTCCGGGCATTGTCCCAAGTCTCCCTATGGTAAGTCTGCTACTGAGCTTGACTGTAGCTTACCGAGGGAGTTAAAACACTATAACTATTAAATATGGCCTTACCTGAAAGTGACCATTAATCTGTATGTCACAGAAGACAGCAGACATCAAATATTAGTTTTCAGCAATTTTATTTAGGGGGAAAGCATAATAAATGTCTTTTTATCCTTTTCAGAAGCATGGTTACTGGGAAGTTCTTGAGAAAGGAGCTCGCTGCTCCGACATGATGGCTTTTGAGATGATCACTCACTTTACTTGTGGGTATTTACCTATTATGCAATGTGAAGTCTATAATGTTTTACACGTCATGATTATACCAGTCTGTGTTGCCCATATTTGCTAGATATTGACTGTCCACCTCCAGGCTGGTATGATGAAACTGGTTCCGATTTTTCTGGTCATACAGTATACTTGATGCCATGTATTTGCAACGTATGCACTTTTGTTGTCATGTTCTCTCTAATTTCTAACTCTGGTCAGTACGGAGACTTTGATGTTAAAGACATCTGGTAATATTTTTACCATTTACATAGTGTAAACATTGCGTTAAAGTGTGTTAATACTTACTTATTTTCATTTCCATAGAGGGTTTTTTATCCTCTTTCTCCCGCCATTTGACACACTGGCCTTGATTTAATAAGACTTTATAAAAGCAAAGAAAAATGCATGACAATTTCACTGTTGCTGAATCACCATCCAGGAAAACAGTGAAAGTCGATGGCACGTTTTACTCCTAAGAAAAGCCTTTTACTCCTTTTTACACTGTAGTAAAAAAGCAATTCTGTGAGTACTCACCTGTAGAATTGTTTTTGTTCTTGCATGGCACGGCCTGCTTCGGTATTCATAACATTTGGGTTATTCCACCACAAGGTGGTGCAGTGGTACTGCAGAAAAGCTGTGGCTTGTCCCGGCTCCCTATAAAAACAGGCTTAACCATAGAGTTCCCCAGTGTACACAAGCTGTGAGACAAGAAGCCGGGAGAGAATAAGTAAAAAATGTGAAAAAGGTAAAAAACCCCAATTGACTTGTAACAATCACCATAAAGAGGCAACCAAGAATAACGATAACAAGGGTGGGGTGAAGAGGGCCGTGCCATGCAAGAACAAAAACAATTCTACAGGTGAGTACTCACAGAATTGCTTTTTTCTTTATTGCATGGCACGGCCCCCTTCGGTACTCATAACAGTTGGGACATCCAAAAGCAGTGTCCAGAGTAGGGTAGGAACCCCAAAGAGTAGTAGTTCAAGTCACTACCGCCTTAAGCACCTTATGGCCAAAAGCAGCATCCGCTGAGGCCTTAATCAACCTTGTAATACTTTGAAAAAGTATGAACAGAAGACCAAGTAGCGGCCTTGCAAACTTGTTCAACAGAGGCTTGGTGCTGAAAAGCCCAATAGGCACCAATAGCACGAGTGGAATGAGCAGTAATCCTAAAGGGAGGTTCCTTTCCCTTAGCAGAATAGGCTTGAACCACCGCCTGACGGATCCACTTGCTGATAGTGGATTTAGCTGGCGGCAAACCCTTTCTAGGTCCAGAAGTGAGAACAAAAAGAGCATCAGACTTTCTGAAAGGCTCCGTGGCGACCAAATAAAACTTCAGAGCCCTGACCACATCTAGGGAATGCAGAGTCCGCTCCTTGGAATTAGCAGGATTAGGACACAATTGGCCTGATGCAGAGCCTCCTCGTTCAGCTATCCCGTACGTTTTGCCGTTGGTTTTGGCCTGTGGTTGGGGCATTAAAGGGTGCTCCGTTGCTTTTTGTGTGCGTGTATGCGTTCAGGTGTTCTGACACACGCCTTTACGTGTGTCGACTCGCAAGAGGCAGGACTCCGTGTAAACGGACTGGTCGTTGATTGCTCCGTTTTTTAAACTGATTCCGAGCCTTGATTTCCATTTGAAATCAGCCCAATATAACGAGGGTGTGGGCGCTCAACTTACGGCCAGTTTTAGCAGCCGTATATGTGCTCCGTGACTAAGTAATGCATTCTGCTGTGCGCGAGCATCAACGACGACAGCTACGCGGCCTGGTTCTTTTGATCCTGGCAGAAACCAGGCTGCACCGCACATGTCTGGACATCGATGGCATGCATGACCTTGAGCTATTCGAGCTCACCCGCCTTAACCGTTTTTCTCTCCAGGACTTGTATAGGCAGCTGCGGCCATGGTTAGCCCGCACCACAAGGAAGGGGCATGCAATTGCAGGTATGACCAAATTGGTTGGCTGCCTGCAGTCTTTGGCAAATGGCTCATCCCAGAGACTGGGTGCCTTCTCCGTGGGGATGTCCCAGTCTACGCTGAGCCGCATCCTTACCAAGTTTTTGGATGTCATGGCTACCCTGGCACCAAAATACATATTTTTCCCTGACACAGCGGAAGCCTGGAATGCGGTTAAGCTGGGCTTTTATGATATAGCCGACATGCCCAACGTCATGGGTGCCATCGATTGTACCCACGTTGCGTTGGTTCCGCCAGCTGCGCAGGAATATCTGTTCAGGTATGTGGTTTAGGTCAGCATGTGTCTGCAATGTAGCACATACATTTACATTTTGGCCATGTGGAGTATTTTGGCTGAAAGCAGACCTACATCCTGTGTATACCAAACATCCAGTGGTTTTAAATGTTGCTTATGTGAATGCATCTTTTTTATTGTGTTTTTCCTTTTGGGCGCACTAATTCCAGTTATATTGTGCTTTTGCAGGAACAGGAAGATGGGCCACTCTATCAATGTGCAGGCAGTGTCAGGCCCAGATCTGCAATTTCTGAGTATGTTTGCTGCCTTCCCTGGGTCCACACACGACTCACACATTTTGAGGAACTCCAGCCTCTTTGTTCGCTTTGAATCTGGAGATCTGTCTGGCGGATGGCTACTGGGTATGTGCTAACAAATTGTTGTTGCCGTCCAGCATGATTGGTCTGTGCCTGTACCCCACTAATCTGTTAGACACTCCAATGAAACAGTAGAAGTTTCCACTCACTTACTTACCAGTATTTCCTCCTATGGGCTTGCTTGTGATTCTCCACTATACCTTTCTGTCCTCACCCTCTTAGCTATGTTGCATCCCAGAGTCATTGTAGAGGAGTGTGCTGGGTGGATGTGCATGTTGGCTCATCAGAATTGTGCTTCGCACTGACACTGCAAAGCTGACCTATGTCCCTGTTCAATAATGCTGGAATGCTAAGCAGCACATTAATGAGCCTCTTCCCCTTAGCCCTCTGTCTGTTGCTCCCTGTTCTTTGCATTTTTAAGTAACCTAACATGCAGTATTTGTAAGTAGCATGTAACGTACTTGTGGCTCTTCGTTATTTGCCGGATGGGACTTGTTTAGATATACTTTATAGCTTTGGTGTTTAGGTTTGTATGTCTAGGCTAGTTATGGGGACTGCCACTACATATGTGGCAAAGGGGCCCATTTGTCATGTGATGTTTGGATTATGGTGTGTCCTTATTTTTTTTTTTCTTTGTGTTTTTTTGGCAGGTGATTCGGGATATCCCTTGCTCCCCTGGTTACTCATCCCCATCCTCCACCCATCCTCGCAGGCCCAGGAGTGGTATAACACTGCACATAGGAGGACTCGCTCAGTGGTGGAATGTGCCTTTGGGTTGTTGAAGATGCGCTTCCGTTGTCTGGACCAGACTGGGGGTGCCCTGCAGTATGACCCCGCCAAGGTGCTCAAAATAATTGTGGCGTGTGGGGTTCTGCACAACCTCGCCATCCGTAGCCGTGTAACCAGATACACTGACCTGCCTGAGGACGCTTTAGACATTTCTGACGATTATATACCTCCCTACTCTGGAACACAAAGTGGGTCGGCAGAGGCTATCCGTTCCCAGCTTGTGGACCATGTTTTTTCTAAATTTTCATGCATTTTGCCCAATGTGTGCCTTTTTTATTTTGTGTGATAAAAACAAAAATTTAATGTGACAAACATTGTTGACTCATTTTTTGCCTGTAAATGTGGGGTTGTGGAAGAGCATGTGTTTTGGGTTAGGGTAGTGTTGTGTCCTGCTCCCCAGAATCAATACCTAAACACATGCCTTCAGTGGTAGGTAGAGTAGGAGGAGGAAGTTGATGGATGGGGTTGCTGCATGTTAGCGGCAATATGAGCAAGGCTCTGATTGATTAACTGCCATTGCTGGACTATTTCCGCCATCTGCCTGCTTTGTTCTCTTGTTTCGGCAAGCAGGCCGGACAAATTTTGAATCAAAACATCTAGTTGTGACATTGAGGTTATTTGTGAACACACTGTCTCATTAAACCTCTGTGTGTTAGCTGCGAACTCCACGTTCTCGTGGTGCCATGCTTCCTCCATTAGCTGCAGATGCCTCCTCTGGCTGATATGGCGACATTGCTGTGTTCCGCCACTGGCACGGGTGGGTGCCTCTGGTACTGATGGAGTGGCTGCAGGTGGCTGCCTGGCTGCAGAGTCTGTTGTGCGCCCACTGTCCACAGCAGCAGAAGTTTGGGCCCCTGAGGTATGGGTAGTGGACAGCAGGGGCTGCACTTGCTGGGGCTGGCGTGTTGGATGTTGTCCCACATGGTCTGGTGGCCTTGGCTGCAGCAGACTTGTGTCCTCCTCCTCCAAATCCCGAATTACTTCAATAATGGGTGGGCTGGTTAGGGTCTGCCAAGAAAGGTAGCAGGTAGTGAGCCCACTATTTTAACTTAAATGTAGGCAAGTGCAATTTCATTTGGCTACACAGTGGTCCATTGACTTACCTCATCCGTACACTCAGGTTGGTTGGTGTTGACACAAGGCTGATGTGGCGTGCTCCTCCGGGCCAATGCAGGGGTAGCTTGGCCTTGTGGCGTGGCATCTTTTTGAGGTTCACCAAAGACCAGTGTGTTGTAAGGAGGATACAACTGTTTTGGTCCACATTCAAAAGTCTCAATGTAAAAATATACTCACCTCCGGACCTGACATTCCTGTCTGTGTCTTGGCCCCCTTGCAGGCCCTGAAGGGTTGCCGGGTGAATATAGGTCAACACATGCTCTTCCGCTGGTGTTAGGAGGATTTTATTTGGGATACCACCCCCTGTCTGCAGGCTGTGGAAGAGTAAAGCACACATAATAAGTGTTACATACTGCTACAAAGCAGCCTGTCCATTCAGTTCCACTCTAAATGGGCTTTACCTCTGCTGGCGGCGCATGTTCATTTTTTTTTTACCATAATATTTAAGGTCCACAAATTTTCGTTTAATTTGCTCCACATCCCTCCTCACAGAACCTACACTATTCACTTGCCGGCAAATGTTCTCCCAAATCTCCTGCTTGGCATGCTTTGGGGTTGACTTTGAATGACGCCAAAATAGGGCATCATAGTGCTCACAAGCACCAGTGGCTACAGCCATGCTTTGAACATCACAGAAACGGGCTGTAAGTGAGCCAAGTCGCAGCTGGCGCCCACATGGGTGTGTGGTCTCCCCGGCAGCAGACGACATTGATGGCTGGCTGTCTGGGGAGTAGTTCCGGGTTCTTGGGCTGATGGGTGACTGTGATGGACTGTGGGGGGTGCTAGGTGATAATGGCAGGGTGCCTGTCGAGCTGTCACCTGTGGAGCTCCCAATTGACTCCGTGCTGGTGGTACTTGGAGACATAGTGGCGAGGAGGAGGGGTGGTTGGCCTGGGTGGGCTAGTGGTTTTGGCCCTATGCTTCCCCTTGGTGGTGTGCCTGGAGCTACCCACATGCTATCTGGATGATTTAGCAGGTGGGGGCGACTGGGGCAAGGGCTCCTTGCTGCTGCGTATGGTCCGAGCAGCCTGTGTGTCTGCCTTATCCCCCCTTTGACTAGGCCCATGTCCGGTCCGGCTCCTGTGCCTGGTCGTGTGTGGGTGTTCCTGATGTCTCTCTGTGTGGCGAGCATGTGGCTCGGGGCTTTTTGGGCTGTTACGGCTCCCTTTTGGCCTGGGCATAGTGATATGGTAACCAACACAGAGCTGAGTGCATTGAACTTTAAATAGTTTGCCCGTGAGGGCGTGTTCGGCAGCGTGCCACCGCGGGGGCACATCATAACCTGATACGGAAGCATGCCAAACATGTCGCCCGCAATCTATACCGAGAAGCAGGACCAAATTATCATGGATGTGAGTAGGCGAACGTGCGTTTATGTGCGAGCACAAGCCGCTAAACAAATATTATCCATGGCAGGGCCAGATTAGTGAGGACAAACTGTCTTGTAAAACGCAACTACTAGAACAGGTTAGTTTGATCCATGTGCGCAGCAGCACACTAGCCTAGAGGCAGATAGACTAAGTAGGCCCATGTGAGTAGGAATGAGGCTCAGAAACTTGCTTTAGATAGTGGCTGAGAGTGTGTAATCTAGTAGTGTCACTAATGCTCTGCCATTGTGCTTTTTATTACAGATGACGCTGAGAAACCGTTATGACTACCTGCCGTGCGACTATGAGAAGAGGACGTTTGCACTGGCGGTGGTGGAAGCCATAGCCTGGAACACTGGCACCACCTATACTTTTACACAGATCGCCCAGCACTGGTCGGATTTGAAAAGGAGGCATAGGCCCCGGGTGAGGCGGTACTTTGTCAAGTACTTCCCAGGTAAGTCTTGGTACATGACATGCAATAAACATACTGCCCTTGCCTGGGCCTGTGTTTATGATTGTGTTTATATTGCAGTGCATGAATGGAATTATCGTCTCCGCCCCACCCGGACCAGAAGACGAAGCCCAGTGTTGGGAGGTACTGGGGAAAGTATAGGTGGTGCCACTCCAGTGCCAACACCCACCCCCATCCTCTGCCAGTGACTCAGAGCAGCCACTGGACCTGACACTACAGGGGGGTGGCACAGTCGCACGGCAGGGAATCCGACGAGCCACAGCTCCAACCTGACTCCGGTAAGACTCTCAAACCTACCCATGTCCAGATACATGCACTAAAGACATATACTAATGTGCACAATTGTTATTTTTAGATGATGACGTCGCAGGACCATCCCCAATAATAGTGGAGGGCCAAGGCCAACCTTAAGAGGTGCCTGGGGAAGGTGAGTGATTTGATGCATACAAGCCTAACCTAATCTGACATTCAAGAGGCACAAAGAGTCAATAATAACCTTGTGTTTTTGTTCCAAACAGCTTCACAGGCGGACGATTGGGTGGACCCAGAGAGGAGGAGGTTGCGCCCCAGACGCCCTGTTGGCCGCAAGCCTTGTAAGTAGTTTCTAGATAGCATACATGTAGTTAAAACTCCCGCCCAAAACAAAAAAAACATGGGCCAAGACACACTAATTTGTTCAATATGTTTTTATTAGGAGACAAAACACAAGGCTCAAACATAAGGCAAATGACAATCTCAGGGTACAGCATATGAATAGAGAATACATAAGTAAAATAACCAGCATACAGCACCCCTGACGCCCCCCCCCCCTCCACTTCCATCACCACTGTAGCGTAAAACGACATTAGGTCCCATCCTCCCACCGGGCCCCAAGCGTATATCCCCACCAGAGGTCCGTCTTGGTTTCACTATCCCTAAGGCCCAGCCGAGAGCGACCCCCGTGTAGACCACCCCCCGGAGATCCCGGGACGCTGCGCATAAGGGGGGCCCCCTCAGGGCGAGCCAACCCACATGTACAACAGTACCAGAGCCCCGTGTCTTAACCTCCCGTATTAACTTTTTAAAAAAATTTTTAAAAGGTGTAACCAAGATTTACATAAAAGTAAGGGGGGAAAAAGAAAGAGAAAAGAAAGAGAAGACAGAGAAAAAGGACGCTCCCAGGAAGAAAGGGGGACAAAGAACAAAACCCGCTATAAAGGTTCCGCCCCCCACCCCACCCCCAACGGAGGGCGAGAGGCGGGTCAGCCCCGCATCGAAAGAGGGGATCACAAGCGGCGGACGAGGAATGCGCCAGGGAGGGCACGATGGCGCCAAGCACAGAAGTCCTCAGCCCAATTACAGCGTGGAGAGCATGGCCATGAATTCTGGCGTGTCCCGGGCCATAATCCATATCATCCAGGTCTTATTAAACTTCTCTCTCCCGCCCTTCACTCCCTCGAGCACCATCTCCTCCATTCTCCGGATCCCCTCCACCTCCCTCAGCCACTCCCAGATGTCCGGTGTGTGCTGGGAACGCCAATGCCGGGATATCACTGATCTGGCCGCGGTCAAGAGGTGCCGGAGAATTCCCTTCTTTGCTGCAGATACCGAGCCAGGCACCATGGATAATAAAGCTATTTGCGGTTCCCCAGGTACACCCTCTAGAGTCAGGAAGTTATAAACCGCAAAAACCTGGTCCCAGAACTTATGTATCAAAGGGCAACTCCACCAAATGTGGAGCAGTGTACCTTCAGCATTACTACACCGCCAGCACACTCCCGAGTCAGCTCCTCCAAATCTGGTTAGGTCTGCCGGACATCTATACCACCGGGACAAAATCTTATAATTTTTTTCCTGTGCTCTACATGCCAGAGAGAGTTTATGCGTTAGCGTAAATGATTTTTCCCAGTCTTCGGCTTCAAACTCCCGGTCCAAGTCCCGTTCCCATCTCCTCACATACCCAGGAGCATCCGAGGGATCCCCTTCTGCCGACAAGACCTGATACAGGAGCGAGAGGGCATGCGGTGGACCCCCGTCAGCTGCCAGGATGTTCTCAAATGGAGTCAAGGGGCCAGTGAGTGTAGTTCCCTGGGCATGGGAGGAGATGAAGGCGACCAGCTGCCTGTGGAGAAACCAGGACACCCTCTCCCCCCGGCCCCGAATTTGGAGATCCCTAAGACACATTAATTAACGAACTTAGGCACACCTTAACCCTAAAAATGGCCCAAACCAAAACACCTAGCTAAGCAATAAATACTTACAAGGCTAAACTGATGATGTTTTTCATTCACAGCTCAAAGACAAGAGCCCATTTGAAGAACATGCAGAGCCTCCTGGGAGACAGCAAACATATTTTAAAGTTTTTATAAATGTTTAAAGTTAAATATTTTCCATAAAAAAAAAACTGGTGTGGTGTCTTCTCTTTCATGGCACTGTACGTTCTAACAACATGACCATACAGTTACATGTCCCAAAAGGTAAGTATATGGGACAAGGAATAGGAAGAAGAAGAAGAAGAAGAAGGAGAAGACATTAAGGTAAGCATTAAACACAGGGAGGAGGAAGAAGAAGAAGGATATTATTTGAAGGTAAGTTTTGGTGTTGCTAAAAGTGTCAGTTTGTTGGATCAGGAAAGCTTGAGGAAGGACTAGGGATGTGCGCTTGCATGGACCCAGATTGTCAGCAGGAAATCCATGGAAATGTAAGTATACTTGGAAAAACAATCGGAATCGGGGTGAAAGCGGAAACAGATGGCAAGAAGCTACGTTTGGAAACGCATTAAAAAGGACCCAAAAACGGATCGTCCGTGTGAACGGGAAACGGAACCCACGACCTCACGGAAAGCACCCGAGAGGGGAAAAAACACTTCCCGAATGAAGACACAAATGGATCATTAACGGAGCTCGCCCGACCGCAGCTCTGAATCACATTTGAACCCCGGGACAAATGGAAGCAAAACGGGACTTAGGAAAAACGGAACAAAATAAGGTCAGATCGGGGGAGGCTCTGCATCAGGCCAAATGAAGGCAAGACAATGTGTTGATTAAGATGACACAACCTTTGGCAGGAAGTCCGGCTTGAGCCGGAACACCACCTTATCCTGATGTCTCTCAAAATAAGGAGGTTTGATGGAAAGTGCCTCTAGCTCAGAAGCTCGCCTTACAGAAGTGATAGCCACCAGAAAATCTACCTTAAGGGTCAGAAAAGACAAGGTAGCATCACAGATAGGCTCAAAGGGAGGCCCTTGCAGAGCAGACAACACCAGATTCAAATCCCAGACTGGTAGCAAAGGCTTACGGGGTGGACGCACATGAGAAACACCCTGAAAAAAGGTTTTAACCAACCGGTGATTGGCAAAAAATTGCAGGAGCTGAAACATGGCCTTTTAGGGTACTAAGTTGAAGGCCCTGATCCAAACAATGTTGCAAGAATCCCAGAATCCTGGGAATAGAAAACACCCGACAGGGAAGAGACTTGGACTCACACCAGGCAATGTAAGCATGCCAGACCCTGTAATAAATAAAGGACGAGGGCTTCTTCCTAGCCGGAATCATGGTATGAACAACAGAAGCAGGCAACCCCTTTTCCATTAATATGGAGGTTTCAGCAGCCAAGCCGTTAAAGCCAGAGTTTGTAAATTGGGATGGCGTAGATGCCCCTGGGTGAGAAGATTTGGATCCTTGGGCAAGACATGCCGGTCTACTGCCAACCGCACGACGTCTGCGAAACTCTTCTTGGCCAACAAGGGGCCACCAGTATGGCTGGTACCCGCTCCTGGGCTATCTTGTGCATGATCCTGCCTAGGAGAGGAAATGGAGGGAACACATAGAGAAGCTGAAACTCCGTCCAAGGTATTGCCAAGGCATCCGTGGCGAAAGCCAGAGGATCCTGAGACAGAGAGACAAATCTGGGAAGTTTGTGATTGTGACGGGACGCAAACAGGTCCACCTCCGGCTGATCCCAGTAGTGACAGAGGGAGAAAAACACCTGGTTGTTGAGAGACCACTCCCCCAGACGAGACGTCCCCTCAGGGAGTCCACCACCTGGTTCTCCACCCCTGGGATGTAGACCGCTGAGATGCAGGGAACATGCTGTTCTGCCCAAGACAGAATCAGGGACACTTCCTTGAAGGCTCGCTTGCTCCGAGTCCCTCCCTGATGGTTGATGTAGGCAACCGCCGTCTGGTTGTCTGAGCGAATCTGAACAGCCCGATCCCGAAGGTGAGTGGATAGGCGAGAAAGAACCAACCTGATCGCCCTCAGTTCCAGGACGTTGGTGGAAGCATGGGCCATTTGTGGGCCCCACCGACCCTGGAACCTCAGGGACTTCCAGAAGCCTCCCCAGCCGGTCAGACTGGCATCCGTGGTGACCGTTTCCCAGAACGGGGCAGGTCCTCCTTTAGTCCAGCCACCTTGAGAGAGACTGTCTGGCCAGGGGAGACAGAACAAATTCCTGATCCAGGGACACAGGGTCCTGATCCCAAATTGACAAGAGGTGCAACTGAAGTCTCATGTGAAACTGAGCAAAGGGGACTGCCTCGAATCAGGACACCATCAGGCCCACCAACTGCATCCCCTGACGGATGGAGGGATGAGGACACGACAGCAGAGCCCCAGCCTGCAGCTGAAGATCCTCCACCTTCTGCTGAGGAAGGAACACCTTGACCTGAGAGGTATCCAGCGTCATGCCCAGAAAGGTCCTCACCAATGACGGGGACAGAGAAGACTTGGGATAGTTGATCACCCAGCTGAAAGACTCCAGAGTGGGCCTCAGAGAGCCATCCTTTTTGGGGACCGTGAAAAGATTGGAATAGTACCCCTGACCTCTTTCTTGATGAGGCACCAAACAAATGACTCCGGACTCTAACAGGCAATGAACAGCCAGAAGCAATCTCTGAGCGGACAGGGGGTTTAAAGACATCCGGGATCTGATGAATCTTGGGCGGGGCCAGGCTGCAAACTCTATCTTGTAACCGGAGGACACTACCTCCTGAATCCACCGGTCTGAGACATGAAGCCTCCAGACGTCAGCAAAGAGCCGAAGCCGTCCCACCACCCGGATGGGTGAGGGTGTCCCTTCATGCCTGAGGAGGCTTGGGAGAGGGTTTGGACTTAAGATTCCAGGAGAGACCAGGACGACCACGGGTTCTGTCACGGCCCCAAAAATCTCTGCGACCAATGGAGAGGAGGGAGCCACGGCCCCCTCTGGGAATGCGAAAGGAAGGGAGGGGGGCAGAGGACCCCCGAAAGGGCCGAGACTGCCTCCTACACTGAGGCAGCCTTCCAACCTTGGTTAGAACATCAAGACGTTCCCCAAACAGCCGCAGCCCCACGAAGGGGAGGCCAGTGAGAGCTTTCTTAGCCGCAGCGTCAGCTGCCCACTGGCGCAACCAGACAGAGCGGTGCATAGCCACCAAGAGCGCAGAGGTCCTTCCACACAGCCACACAGCATCATCCATAGCAGTAAGGATAAAGGCCACAAAATCAGTGTAAAGTAAGATAGTCCTATATTCCTCCCCCACACTACCAGCTGTTGTGCCATCAATGAAACGCTTAAGCAGTTTCTTAAGGGCAATAGCAGTAATAACGGCAGCACATACAGGGCGCAAGCCAGCTCCACACAGGTAAGAGCATGGCAGGCCACTTGATCCATGCGCCGGTCCTCACCGTCCCTCAGAGTGGTAGTGTCATGGGAAGGCATGACTGAAGTATTGGACAAGCCTAGCACGGGAGCGTCCCACTTCAGGGGGAAATGACCACCTCTTAACAAGATCAACAGGAAAGGGATACCTTTTATCCAAACCCTTGGGCACAGCAGGCAACTTGTTAGGACGTTCCCATTCTTTAAGCACCAACGTGGTAAAATGTTCCTGCTCAGGGAACTCTAGATGCTGTTTACCAGGGCGAAAAAGCTATTTTTTTTTTTTAGCTACCTCGGGGAGCAATGTGCAAAATTTCAAAAATATGTGACAGCAGATTATCAGTGTCCTCAGGGTACCATGATTCCTCTCCGGACGCAGACCCAGGGTCACTATCGCAACCCTCCTGCTGGTTCCCAGAGGAGTCAGAGTCCTGGGAGAGCTCCCCCATCTCAAGGGGGTGACAGTCACCAAGTTCATCAATCCCCACATACATCTCAGTAAGGGGAGCCGGCCTAGGGTCCAGGTGTCTCTTCTTGCCAAAGGCCTTCCTAGGAGCACTCCTGGCAAGCTGCTTTTCAATGTTAGCCACCCGCAGAGCCAAATCAGAATGTGACTCCCTGCCAACATTCCCCTCACTGGGGCCCAATTGCAGGAGCGGGGGTAGGTGTAGGTGAAGCCGAGTGAGGCACAGAGCTGGGAAGCGCAAGGACACTTTTAGCGCACGGCACGCACACCGTGACACTGTTACTCACAGGGGATACCCCACACATGGAACACAGCCGTGCTTGCCCCGAAGGGCCCCAAGCGCGCTATCCCCAGAAGCCTCCATATGGTGATTAGCACAGGAGCAATAGGCCAGCAGTGGGTACAGGCTTAATACAGAAGCCACCCGGGGTGCCCTCCCACGGGATGCCCACAGAAGTTAATAAAGGGGGGATGAGGGGGAGAAAAGGAGTGGGGCTGGAAGAAACCACAACCCAATGGTATCCCGCCCACACAGGTACAGGCCGCTGAATAAGGCGACCCACCGGAGGAAGCAGCGGTGCAGGCAGGAAGGGAGAAATCCAGACGCGCAGCTCGTCCAAAATGGCGTCGGCAGAGGTGCCTCGAGGGGCGGTCCGCGAGGTGAACGACGCGATACGTGTCATCACACCAGAAAACACACCAAAAAATGTACAAACACCACTGAAATGACTACTCGCCGCCACCCCCCCTTTCCCCCCCCCAACCAAGTTAGGGGGGGGGGGGAGAGAAAGTGCGCTCCAGAAGCACTTGACCCTAGTGCTCTTCTACCTTCACCCGATCTGTCAGCCAAGGCTGGGAGGCAGTGAGGGTCCAAAAACGGATGGAAATAAGACTTGCAGGGCCGCAGGCTTGGTTGCCCCACTCACCTACACAAGAGAGGGTGCCATCTTCTAACTTTGCAGTACACTGCTGAGGAAACACTGGCTTAAACACTATGGTTAAGCCCGTTTTTATAGGGAGCCGGAACAAGCCACAGCTTTTCTGCAGTACCACTGCGCCACCTTGTGGCGGAATAACCCAACTGTTATGAATACTGAAGCGGGCCGTACCATGCAATAAAGAAAATGTGACTTCCTCTCTGGTGATTCAGCAACAGTGAAATTCTCAGGCTTTTTTTCTCATAATGTGAATTTTTTACTACTATGAGTTTTTTTTTTTCGACTTATTGAATCAAGGCCACTGTATCCTGATATAACATTGTGACTCGGATGCGTTTGAATTTTATAACACAGTTTTTTATTTCCATTTGAAAACTTATTTTGTGAGGTGTGCATTCTTCCATACCAATTGTGTTTTAGTATTCGTTTTTGAGTTGATTAGTGGTAGGACAACTCTGGATTAATTGCACCCACTAGTTATCATTATTTCCTTTTCTCTGGTATGGTTGCTATTATCTATGTATGACTCAATACTGGGGAGTAGTAACTGCCATTACTGCAGCCATTACACAGACCTGAACCTGAAGTTCCAATTCAAAATATATGATACTAATTTACAGGCAGCATGCGTGTTGCAGACCGAAGAGCAGCATGGCTAACATGCTATTAGAATTGTTTTAGAAAGTACTGTAGTTCACAGTAACACAAGTTTCTCCAAATAGTGGGAGGGGCAGACATGTTATAAAAATGCAATCAATAGGGGTGATCTAGCCACTACACATTACTGTATGCCCTAATTTTCCTTAAGGCTCCATAGGGGCCCCAGAAAATCTAATATTACTGTTTAAGATGCCCCAAATGTCTGCTGAGGAAAGAATAAAAATAACACATCAAAACAGCCTGCACAGGAAAAGCTGGTGGTACTGAGAGTAAAAAGGAATTTTAGTATGCTTACCATAAGACTTCTTTTCTCTTATTCTTCACTCGAACACACAGAGTTATTGCCTTATGTTATTGTCTTATGTTCCCCATCCCTCTCCTCAAGAGCCACCAACAGGTAAGGTTTTGCAGATCTCCACACAGATGTATAGGTGAAGTAATTAGTGCAGCAGAGCTTTAGAACCAATTATGCGGAGATCTAGAAAATATGAGCTATTATAGGTGACTCTCAAGGAGAGGGTTGGGGAACACGGACTTATAGACTCGAAGATCATACAAAGCTGAATCTCTCCTCCTTGGTGGGAAGATATACTCTAAAGCTCCAACAGTGAAGAGAACACCCAGAGCAATACGATGACAAGTGACATGCATAACAAAACCCGTAATGAGGAAAAAGCTAAATGTATGTAATGTAACCATTACAGGTGTCCCAAGACCATCTGAAGAAAGTGAGTCAATCTCACAAATAGAATAATTAACTTAGACACAGAGTCCTTGCATCAGGGACAGCCCAAAGCAGTAAAGACATTTGGCAAGCAAGCTCCAGGGTTCTAAGCATACCTATCCTCATGGAGGTCCTTGATGCCAAATGCTTGGTACCTCTCCGTTTTCAGGGGCTGTTAGTGAAGTGCCTATAGGGATTTTTCTCCCACTGGAGTTATTTGAGTGGGATTATGGCGCTGTAATACTGCCCAGCACTCCTTGTGGCATTGCTTCTCACCTGAGCTGCTGCCTCATCAGGTGCTGTTAGCAGAGAATAGGATAACCTAAAAGAGGTATTTACCATTAACAATTACTTTTTTATTTTATTAGGGTAAAAGTTGTCTTGCGCACAGCCAGGACTGTTGAGCACATTAGACAAGCAAGCAAACCACTGAAAATAATGTGATTGCTGTCTGCGGCATCCATGGAAATTCATAGGCCTTCAAAGCTTCCAATACATGGGTTCATGCCACAAGTGCCTCTCTTCCTATCAGGAAGGTCCCTGCGTGGCATCCTGGCAAAAAAGGGTTAAAAGTCGGTCACTTCGGAGCTCATTATACCTCCACTTGCTCAATAAAATCCTTAATATATAGTCAATATTTATATTGCGCCCTTTATTTATTTCTAATGGAGCCATGAGAAAAAATATGTCTGCTATTCTTAAACTGGAGAACAATTAAGGTTGGAAGCTTATCCTCTCACCAAGGAGTAGGCCCAGGAGAAGAAGATTCAGCTTTGCATGATCTTCCTCTAATGCAGCGTTTCCCAACCCTCTCTTTGAGAGCCACCAACAGGTCAGGTTTTGTGGATCTCCACATAGTTGGCTCTATAGCCCAGCTAACTAAGCACTGCACCTGTGCATCAGTGTGGTGTGATGTAAGGACTCTCTGAGTGTCACGTGAATGAAGACAAAAGAAAAATACCATTTTGTGAGTACTCACCTGAAAAATGGGTATTGTCAGTGTGCCACACATCCCGCTTCCCCTTTAAAAATACGGACGTATGGGTTACACACCTGCAAGGTGACGATGTGCAGAGAGACGTCTTGAAACGAGCCCCCTTCCAGCCTATATATACCTGGGACCTCCCATTAACAAACCAGTGTATACAAAAGCAGAAAGACAAGGTACCAGGTAATCCAATGGTAACCTCACAAAATAATAATAACCATAAGCTTCACCGTATAAAGGATTCGGGATACCGAAAAGGGCGGGGGTGAAGCGGGATGTGTGGCACACTGACAATACCCATTTTTCAGGTGAGTACTCACAAAATGGTATTATTCTCAGTGTGCCACACATCCCGCTTCCCCTTTAAAAATACGGACGTATGGGATATCCAAAAGCAGTGCCCAAAAAGGGATGGGTATCCGAAGGCAATGAAGCATAACTTAAACGACTGCGGTCTGCAGAACTTTGCGGCCAAACACAGCATCCGCTGAGGCCCGCACATCAACCTTGTAAAACTTAGAAAAAGTATGAACAGAAGACCAAGTAGCGGCCTTACAAACTTGTTCAACAGAAGCTTGGTGCTGAAAAGCCCAAGATGCACCAACGGCGCGAGTAGAATGAGCAGTGATGCGAAAAGGAGGAACTTTCCCCTTAACAGAATAGGCCGCAATAATGGCCTGACATATCCATTTGCTAATGGAAGATTTAGCTGGGGCCAAACCCTTTCTTGGCCCACATGACACAACAAAAAAGGCATCAGTTTTACGAAAAGAAGAAGTAGTAATCAAGTAGTGCTTAACACAGCGAACTACATCCAAACAATGCAAGGCCCTCTCTTTGTCATTCTTAGGATTAGGACACAAGGAGGGAAGAACAATATCCTGATTCAAATGAAAAGCAGATACTACCTTTGGAAGGAAGTCTGGTTTATACCTAAAAACCACTTTGTCCTGATGCTTCTCAAAGTATGGCGCCTGAATTGACAAGGCCGCCAACTCCGAGACACGCCGAACAGAAGTGATAGCTACCAAGAAGACAACCTTCTGAGTCAAGGTAGAAAGAGCAATATCCTGCAAAGGCTCAAAAGGAGGAGTCTGAAGAGCAGAAAGAACTAAATTCAAATCCCAAACTGGGAGTAATGGTTTCCTGGGGGGCCGCACATGCGTAACCCCCTGGAAAAAAGTCTTAACTAAAGGGTGAAGCGCAAAATGCTTCTGAAAGAAAATAGATAAGGCAGAAACCTGCCCTTTCAAAGTACTTAGCTGGAGTCCAGAATCCAGCCCTGATTGCAGAAAATCCAGAATTCTAGAAACTGAAAAGACTCTACAAGGTAAAGATCTGGCCTCGCACCAAGCAATATAGGCTCTCCAAGTCCTATAGTAGGTGGTAGAGGAAGATTTCTTCCGGGCACAGAGCAGAGTCTTAATAACCGAATCAGAAAGAACTTCCTCCTTCAAGATGAAGGTCTCAGCAGCCAAGCCGTCAAACCTAGCATGGGTAAATTGGGGTAACGTAGTTGACCCTGAGTGAGCAGATCGGGCCGGAGAGGCAGAACGAACTGATCCACTGCCAGCCGAACGATGTCTGCGAACCACACTCGCCTTGGCCACCTTGGAGCCACGAGAATGGCGGACACCTTATCCAGAGCCAGCTTCCGCATTACCTTGCCCAGCATGGAAATCGGAGGAAACAGATACAGGAACCCCCGACCTCCCCAGTTCAGAGACATGGCGTCTAGTGCCAGAGCTGGCGGATCCTGGGAGAGCGACACAAAGGTCGGGAGCTTGCAATTGTGACGAGAGGCAAACAGGTCCACTTCTGGTGTCCCCCACCGGAGACACAACGACCGGAAAACTTGAGGATGAAGGGACCACTCCCCTAAACGGGACGAGCCTCTGCTCAGAAGATCCGCTTCCCTGTTTTCCACTCCCGGAATGTAAACAGCAGAGATGCAAGGAACATGGGCCTCTGCCCAAATCAGGATCAGGGACACTTCTCTGAGAGCACCCAGACTGCGAGTCCCTCCCTGACGATTGATGTAAGCAACAGCTGTTTGATTGTCTGAACGAACCTGAACAGGAAGGCCCAGAACATGCTGAGTCAAAAGAGCCAGAACCAGACGGATGGCTCTCAGTTCCAGAACATTGATGGACAATTGGGCCTCCCGAGGCCTCCACTGCCCCTGGAACTGACGATCCTTCCAGAATCCCCCCCATCCTGAAAGACTGGCGTCCGTGGTGACAATTTCCCAAAGAGGAGTCAGGAAGGACCTGCCCCTCAAGAGATTGTCCGAGACTAACCACCACTGAAGAGACTGCCGGACCCGGGGAGACATCTGGAAGGACCGATCCAATGACTGCGGATGCCGGTCCCAGGATGCCAACAGATGTAGCTGAAGCGTCCTTGTGTGAAATTGTGCGAAGGGAACTGCCTCGAATGAGGCAACCATCAACCCCACCAGCCTCATCCCCTGACGGATGGATGGTCGAGGGTTGGCAAGAAGGACCTGAGCCAATTCCTGAATCAGACGCATCTTGGTCTGAGGCAGAAATACCTTGTGTTGACAAGAGTCCAATGACATTCCCAAAAAGGACACTACCCTGGCCGAGACCAGGGAGGACCCCTTCCATCCAAAACTTTCCAACATGGAGACCACCATCCTGGTGTCTGTCTCCGATTGAACGAGCGAAGGAGCCATGATGAGTAGGTCGTCCAAGTAAGGGACCACCCGAATGCCTCGAGATCTGAGAATGGCCATCACCCCTGCCAGCATCTTGGAGCCGAATGGAAGTGCTGCAAACTGGAAATGCTGATCTCCCATCACAAACCTGAGAAAACACTGATGAGCTTGGCAGATGGGAACATGAAGATAAGCATCTTTGATGTCTATGGACGTCATGAAATCCCCCTGCCGAAGGGAACCGATGGCTGACCGCAGAGTTTCCATGCGAAACTTCCGAGGGCGGATGAACTTGTTGAGACACTTCAGATCTAGAACAGGACGAACTGATCCATCCTTTTTGGGGACTGTGAAAAGGTTGGAGTAAAAACCGAGACCCAGCTCTAAATGCGGCACCCACCGGATGACCGCCATTTCCAAAAGGTTCTTTACCGATGCCAGGAGCCCCTGCACAATCAAAGGATCGGTAGGCACCCGAGACCGGAAGAATCGTGAAGGAGGGCGAGACTCGAACTCCAGTTTGAGACCGGACGACACTACCTCCCGGACCAATCTGTCCGGGACCGCCTGATCCCAAACCTGGGAGAAGTGTCGCAAACGTCACCCCACCCGCACGGGTGAGGGCAGCCCCTCATTGCTGAGCGGGCTTGCCTGCAGGCTTGGGCTTGGTGCCCCAGGATTGGCCGGAACGGCCACGGCCTCTGCCCCTGGACCAACCTGTACCCCTGGTAGAGGAATAAGAAGCCCCTCTGCCTGCTCTGGCTCCCCTAAAGGAGGGCCCAAACGAAGCTGCCCCCCGAAAGGAGCGACGTGGCTTCTTGCGTTGCGGCAATTTACCACCCTTGGTAACTGTGTCCAATTTTTCGCCAAACAGGCGCAAACCCACAAAAGGGAGCGCTGTAAGCGCCCTCTTAGAGTTAAGGTCCGCCGCCCACTGGCGTAGCCATATTGAGTGGCGGATGGCAACCAGTAGTGCCGCTGCCCTGCTACTCATAGCAAGTGAATCATCCTGAGCATTTATGGCAAATGAAATAAAGGTTTCACATTGCTTGAGAGAAATAAATTCATCACAAGCGGGATCAATTCCTGCGCACAGATCCCTAATAACAGACTTAACCGCCAAAAGAAGAAGCGCCGTAGCGCATGCTGGCCGCATACCTGAACCAGCACTGATAAACCCATGGCGGGCCAATTGATCAATCCGATCCTCACCATCTTTAATGGTAGTAATGTTAGGGGAGTGTAACACAGCGGAATTAGATAGCCCCAACACAGGAGCATCTACATCAGGTGGGATAGACAAAAGCTTAATTAAATCCTCTGGAAAGGGATACCGCTTATCCCAAGAAGGAGGAATGCCAGCCAGGCACGCAGGATGTTCCCATTCTTTAAGAACAACTTTGACAAAGTGCTGTTTGGGAAATACTAGGCGCTGCTTTGGTTCTGTAAATAACTCACCCTTCGGCGGAGGATCCACAACAGGCGGATCTAAAGCCAAAATTTTAAACATTTGGGCCAAAATGGAAGGAGTGTCCACAGACACCCCTGCAGCCTGAACGTCAGCCAAAAGCTGATCTGCAGGCTCGTCCGGCTCCTCAAGGAGCTCCCCTTCCTCATCAGGGGGATATTCGGACCATTCTAAGGAATCACACACTTCATCCTCAGGGCCAGGTGCTGCTAAGGAAAGGTGCTTCCTCTTTGCCGTAGCTTTGTGAGCCATAGTGGCGGAAATAATTTTCTCGAGATTGGCCACTCGCACAGCCATCTCGGACTGCGAATCCCCACTTTTGACAGTGTCAACCGGGGTCCGGGAAAAGGGAGGGGGGGTAGGGGATGACGGAAGCTGCGAAGAGCCAGAAGCCGGAATACCGGACTGACGCGCAATAGTCTGCTTTGCGCATGGAATGCAAATTAACGTGTCATCGCCTGGGAGCAGGGCCCCACATCCCGCACACAGCCTAGGCCCCAAAGAGCCCCCGGTAACATTGGAAGCCTCCATTACGGTGAATTTATGGTATTCGCAATTACCCTGGGATTTTTAAGCATATAAGCAACCCGGGATGCCCCCTTAATAAACGTCCCGGAATGGGAGGATTTCTTTTTTTTTTTTTTATTAACTAGTCCAGTATATATAGACTGGGAGAGCCGCTGAAACAGGGATCATAGGATCTGTGGGGAAACAACAGACATCAATCCCCACATATACACAAGAAAAAAATCACATGTACTAAAAAACGGCCCCACACAGTAAAATGGTGGGGCCGCCTACCTTGTTTCAGCAGGGCAAGGGGCTAAGAGGGACCAGCGCAGAGACGACCGCATCAATCCAAAGCCACGCTCCACAATGCTGACAAGCCTGCCGCTGTGCAGGCTTAAACGCGGCAGTGAGGGATCTTCCTCCCTCTCCACATGTGAGCCGTGACCCGGAACTGGCCAGGAGAACTTCCTCCCGGCGTCTTGCCACGCCCCCTTACCCAGAATGCCGCGGCCCGTCTAATGACGGGCCGGCTGATTAAAGGGGGGAAATTCAAACTGAATAGCACACATGTGCTGCATAGAGTGAAAAAGACAGTGTAAAACACAAAAATACACACATACACTCACACCCCCCCCCCCGCGAAGGGAATAGGGATCAAGCGGGAAAAGGGCGCCCTAAAACTGGACCTCGGGACGGGGGCATCCCAAATCCGGATCACCAGCTGGATAGCCGATCGCCCCTCAAGCGGAGTGTCACGGAGGAGATAAGCTCCTTGGCACCTATAGTGCCATCTGCCGTTGCCCAGTAAACAGCCTGGGCTGGGAGGCTTCCATTAACCTTTTAAAGGCAAACACAATTTAAAACTGGGCAGAAATAGACTAAAAGGGGGTGCCGGGGTAAACCCCGGCTACCTGAAAGCAGGAGACATCTCTTCTGTCTTGTCGCCTCATGCAGAGAGGAAAAAACTGGTTTGTTAATGGGAGGTCCCAGGTATATATAGGCTGGAAGGGGGCTCGTTTCAAGACGTCTCTCTGCACATCGTCACCTTGCAGGTGTGTAACCCATACGTCCGTATTTTTAAAGGGGAATCGGGATGTGTGGCACACTGAGAATATAAACCCAAAAGGGAACTTAATCAGAGCAACACCCATTGTTAGCGAAATGTTGTTTACTGCAAAGAGGGGCATCCCAAATGCAGGTGCCCCCCCACACAGCCACTTAAATAATCTTACCTTTCAAACGGCTCCCCTGGTAAAATAGAGCCTTGTGTGACTAAAGACCTGCGGACCATGGCAGCCAAACATAGAGATCGATATTGCCAGGGGAGCGCTTCAAAAAGGCACAAATTTGTTTTAGTGGGCATTACTATATGTAGCAGGAGGCAATGGCAATCAGGATGCCCCCCTGCACAAGATGATGTTTCAGTTTGAAGTGCCAATTGTAAGATCTTGCAGAAGGATGTTGAATCAGCTGTCTTAAACCAGACCTTCGCCATGATTTATTGAAAAGCCCAAACCCTTAAACGATTTCCCAGCATCTAAAAATACCGTTTTGTGAGTACTCACCTTTAAAACGGGTATTATGAGTGCGCCATACACTCCACTTCGATCTTCATGACATTTGGGTAATCTCCAGTAGAGGGCAAACTTCTGCAGAGATGAATATGCAAAAAAAAGAAAGCCCCTCCCGGTCCATATATACCTGGGACCTCCCACCAATTTCCCAGTGTAAAAAAGCAGTAAGGGGACCAGGAAGAACCAATTATAACCTTAACAATCAAAACCAATGGTTCACCATATAAAAGCCCCAGAATACCGGAAAAAAAGGGGTGGGGCGAAGTGGAGTGGATAATACTCGTTTTAAAGTACTCACAAAACGGTATTATTCTAAGTGTGCCATACACTCCACTTCGATCTTCATGACATGTGGGACATCCAATAGCAGTGTCCATCATGGGTGGGAACCAGAAACAGTAAAGAATGTACCAACTCAAACCACTGCAGCTTGCAGAACCTTGCGGCCAAAAACAGCATCCGCTGAAGCAAGCACATCAACCGTGTACAACTTGGAAAAGGTATGAACGGAAGACCAAGTAGCAGCCTTACAAACTTGTTCAACAGAAGCCTGGTGCTGAAAAGCCCAGGACGCACTAACCGCACGAGTAGAGTGCGCAGTGACCCTAAAAGGAGTCCTCCCCTTAGCAGAATAGGCCCCAACAATGGCCTGACGAATCCATTTGCTAATCGTAGACTTAGCAGGCGCCAAACCGTTCCTGGGCCCGCAGGGCACCACGAAAAAAGCGTCCGTCTTGCGGAAGGAAGAAGTAGTCACCAAATAGTACTTCACACAGCAAACCACATCCAAATTGTACAAAACCCTCTCCTTGTCATTGTTAGGCTTAGGACACAAGGAAGGGAGAACAATATCCTGATTGAGGTGGAAAGCAGACACCACCTTAGGAAGGAAATCCGGCTTAAACCGAAAAACCACCTTATCCTGGCGTCTCTCAAAGTAAGGGGCCTGAATGGACAGGGCCGCCAACTCAGAGACACGCCGAACAGATGTAATAGCCACCAAGAAAGCAACCTTCTGAGTGAGAACCGAAAGAGCAATATCCTGTAACGGCTCAAAAGGAGGACCCTGCAGAGCCGAAAGAACCAAATTCAAATCCCAAACAGGAACTACAGCCCTCCGAGGGGGCCGGACATGCGCAACCCCTTGGAAAAAGGTCTTAACCAGCTGGTGTACGGCAAAAGACCTCTGGAAGAAAACTGACAGGGCAGAAACCTGCCCTTTCAATGTACTAAGCTGGAACCCAAGATCCAGATTATGCTGAAGAAACTCCAAAATCCTGGTTATCGAAAAAAACCCTGCAAGGCAAGGCCCTAGCCTCACACCAATCAATATAGGACCTCCAAGTCCTATAGTAAATGCCAGAAGAGGACCACTTCCTAGCCCTAATCAGGGTCTGAACAATAGCCTCAGACAAACCTTCCTCTTTCAAGATGAAGGTTTCAGCAGCCAAGCCGTCAAAGCCAGCGTTTGTAAATTGGGGTAAAGTAGATGACCCTGAGATAGCAGATCCGGCAACAAGGGAAGCAGGTACTGATCTACGGCCATCCTTACGACGTCTGCGTACCAAACCCTTCTTGGCCACCTTGGAGCCACCAAAATCGCTGGTGCCCCTTCTAGAACCAGTTCTAGAACCTTGCCCAGCATGGAGACGGGTGGAAACAGGTACAGAAAACCCAGCTCCTTCCAAGCCAGTGACAAGGCATCCACTGCCAGAGACAGAGGATCCTGAGAAAGAGACACAAAGGCCGGAAGTTTGTGATTGTGCTTCGAGGCAAAGAGATCCACCTCCGGAGTCCCCCACTTGCGGCAAAGATCCAGAAAAACCTCGGTATTGAGAGACCACTTTCCTTGGCGAGAGGATCCCCTGCTCAGGGTATCCGCCTCCGTGTTCTCCACTCCCGGAATGTAGACTGCCGAAATGCAAGGAACATTGCTCTCCGCCCAGTGCAGGATCAGAGAGACTTCCCTGAGGGCACGCCTGCTGCGAGTCCCTCCTTGGTGATTGATGTAAGCTACCGCTGTTCGGTTGTCTGAACGAACCTGAACTGGTAGACCCTGTAAATGTGAGGTCAGCCGAGCCAGAACCAGTCGGATGGCTCTGAGCTCCAAGACACTGATGGGGGTGCGAGCCTCCTGAGGACCCCACACCCCGCTGAACTGATTACTTTTCCAATAACCTCCCCAGCCCAACAGGCTGGCATCCGTGGTAACCGTCTCCCAACAAGGGACCAGAAAGGATCTGCCCTTCAACAGGTAGCTCGATTCAAGCCACCACTGAAGGGACTGCTGAACCCTGGGAGACATCCTGAAAGGTTGATCCAATGACTGTGGACACCTGTCCCAATGCGTCAATAGATGAAGTTGAAGAGATCTCATGTGCAAACGGTACCGCCTCGAAGGAAGATACCATCAAGCCCACCAGTTTCATCCCCTGTCGGATAGAGGGACAAGGATTGGCCAGAAGAAGGCGGATCAGATCCTGAATCCCCTGCACCTTGGTCTGGGGCAGAAACACTCTGGCCCGAATGGTATCCAGATTCATGCCCAGAAATGAAATCACATGAGACGGGGAGAGAGACGACTTGGTGCGGTTGATCACCCACCCGAACCTCTCCAGGGTCGACACCACCTGGTGGGTGTCCAGCTCCGCCTGACGGAGGGAAGAAGCTGAGATCAACAGGTCGTCCAGATAAGGCACAATGCGAATGCCCTGCGCTCTGAGCAGAGCCATTATTCCCGCCAAGACCTTGGTGAAGACCCTCGGCGCCGAGGTCAGGCCGAAGGGAAGAGCTACAAACTGATAATGTTGATCCTCCACCGCAAACCGGAGGAATCTCTGATGTGCCTGAAAAATCGGAACATGCAGAAACGCATCCTTGATGTCTATGGATGTCATAAAATCCCCTTGGCGAAGGGAATTGATAGCCGAGCGCAGAGTCTCCATGCGGAACCTTTTGGCTCTGATAAACCTGTTGAGAACCTTGAGATCTAGAATGGGTCTCACCGAACCCTCCTTTTTGGGAACTGTAAAAAGGTTGGAGTAGTAACCCCTGCCTCTTTCCGACAGAGGCACCGGGCATATAACCCCCATGTCCAGAAGGTTTTTTACTGCTAACAGGAGTCCCTGTGCAGCCTGAGGGTCCGAGGGCACCCGAGACCTTAAGAATCTTGGGGGCGGCCAGTACTCGAACTCCAGTTTGTACCCGGAGGAGACCACTTCCAAGATCCAATTATCTGTGACCTCCCGGGCCCAGACCTGGAAGAAGAGCCGCAGCCGTCCCCCCACCCATGCGGGTGAGGGCGCCCCTTCGTTGCTGAGCCGGTTTAATGGCAGGCTTGTGCTTGGAACTCCAGGCAGCCGTGGGACGTGCCCGACCTCTGCCTCTGATCCAGGACGAGCCCCTGACACCCGAGAAGGCCAAACCCCTAGCCGCTCTGGCCCCTCGAAAGGAAGGAGTGAACGAGCCAGCCCCCCGAAAGGGGCGGCGCTGTTTCCTCCGCTGAGGTAACTTACCTCCTTTAGCAACAGCCTCCAATTTATCTCCAAACAGCCGCGATCCCAAGAAGGGAAGAGCTGTGAGCGTCTTCTTGGCCCCAACGTCCGCTGTCCACTGGCAGAGCCAGACCAATCTGCGCATAGCCACCAGTAAGGCTGAAGTCCTACTACACACGACAATAGAATCCTCCATCGCAGCCATGACAAAATCCATGAACAATTCGCATCTCTTAAGGATAGCGAGCTCAGCACCAGCTGGATCAAACTGAGCGTTATTCAGCCAGTCCCTGATAAGAGACCTGGTAGCAAGCGACACCAGGGCAGATGCACTAACAGGCCGCAGGGCAGAGCCCACGTTGGCAAATGCGTGGCACGCCATCTGATCAAGGCGCTTATCCTCGCCATCCTTAAGGGAAGTGGCGTCAGGGGTGTTCAGCACAGAAGAGTTAGTCAAACCTAAAACAGGCGCATCGACCTCGGGAGGAGAAGACCAGCGCTTAACCACCTCCACTGGAAAGGGATACTTCTTATCCCATCCCTGAGGAACACCAGGAAGCCGACTGGGCCTCTCCCATTCTCTAAGGATCAGCGCATCAAAGTGACCCTGGGTAGGGAATTCCAGACGGGGCTTGCAGGCCCCCAAAAATTCCCCCTTCTTGAGAGGGGGCGCCTCAGGCTGTTCAATATCCAACACCTCTAATAAATGTGACAAAACAGTGGCCGTATCTACGGCATCCCCCAGTGCCTGCCCGACATCGGCATTCCCAGACTGACCATAGTCAGCCTCTGTTTCCAGATACAATTCCCCCTCCTCTAACGGGGAATAATCTGACAAATCAGCGGAATCGTCGTCAACATCCCACAAGGGCTGGGCCGACGACAAATGTCTCTTTTTAGCCTGGGCCTTCTTGCCCACCGTGCTAGCAATAATTTTCTCGATGCTGGCCAACCTAGCCCAAACATCAGAGAGCAACTCCCCGCTGGCACCAATGTCACTCGGGGTACGGATAAGGTGGGGAGGGGAAGGCGATGAAGCGGGAGGAGCGGACCCAGAAGGCTGGGTACCAGACTGCCGCGTTATGGCCTTTTGTGCGCATGGTATACAGATCAGCACATTCTCCCCCGTAAGGGATACCCCACACCCCACACATGGCCCGGATTGTCCCAGAGGGAGCCCGAGCCCAGTATCCTGCGGAGCCTCCATATGGTGAATTTTTTGTGGTCAGTCGCAAGGCCGCAGGAATTTACGCCTAAGCAACCCGGGATGCCCCTTAAAAGTCCCGGTGGGAGGATATGAGGTGGACAAATTTTCACTAGGGACCCCAGGACCAGGAGGAACCCCTTAATATGCACATATACAATGCAATCTGTAACACACAAAACAGGCAACATCAGTGCATCCTACATATATATGGCAAAAACACATACTTAATTGTATATGTATATAAATAAGTATATATCTTTATTCCAGCCAGACATGCGTAACCTACCACAAAAAAAAAAAAACACATGCCCGCAATAAGTGGGGGCCCCGCCCCCTTCCCGACCACAGCCTGAGGGGGAGAAGCTCCCCCAGGCTGGTAACAGCACCTGCCATGCCCAAAAGTGAAAACACTCACTGTCCCACACACACGCATAGTGAGTCACACACCACACACACAGGGGGATATGTGGGAGAAGGGAAAACGAACACGACCATAAGCCTAGAGGGACGGGGCATCCCACACCAGGATCACCAAAAAAACCTGGATAACCGCCTACCCCATGGTGAGGTCTCACGGTAGAGCAGTGCTCCTTCAGCACCCATATGGTGCTGCCTACCTTTACCAGGACCCGCAGCCTAAGCTGGGAGGCTCAAACAGGGGCAATTTAGAAAGGGTCCTGGCAGTAATAGGGACAATAGACGGACGGGCGCGAGCCAGGCTTACCTGTAAGTACAGAAGTTTTCATCTTCTGTCTTGTCGCCTTCCCTGCAGAGAAGGAACTGGGAAATTGGTGGGAGGCCCCAGGTATATATGGACCGGGGGGGGGGGGGGGCTTTCTTTTTTTTGCATATTCATCTCTGCAGAAGTTCGCCCTCTACTGGAGATTACCCAAATGTCATGAAGACTTTAGGATATGGGTGCCGCCATCTTGACTCAGAAGGATCACACTTACTGAGGAGAGTGGGATAAAGTACAAGGGGGCGGTTATAGCTGTGCTTTGCTCAGACAGAGCAGAGCTGGTGTCAAAAAAAGGTCAGCAATCCCAGAATGCAGTCAGAAGGTACTTCCTGTTTGCAGGCTGCCTGGCGTTCCATAAACCGCCATCTTGGATGTTTAAAGGCTCATAACATGCAGTATATGAAGGTAGGATGATTTTTAATGTGAGCAATCTGTATGTACAGGGTGTGGGAAACATAAAAGATAGGCTTTTATTCAGAGTGAAGGACCGCTTTAAGCTTCCCAATCTTAGAATTTTAAACCTGAGTACTGAGCATCTGCCCTGTAGGGGTTTTTTTTTTTTTAGGATGCGCGCTCCATATCTGTATTTACTAGTTCTTGGTCTACATCTACAAACATACTGAGACCTTACACTTATGTTATCAGGGAAACCAACATGGCCAGAACCTGAATAAAAAAAAAAAAAAAAAAAAAAAAACACCTTACTCTCCCCTCCCAGTATTCAAATCTATTTTCAGAAGAGAGACCCTCCTGATGGGGTAAGGGTTGATTGTGTGTGGTCGATGGCTTATACCACAGACACCCTTGTCTGGGTTTCCTGAAAGGAGGGCCCAGATTTACAGTCACTGTGGACAGCACCTCAGGGCAATTAATTCTTGTTGTAAAAAGATTCAAAACTTAGTTTTAAAAACTGATTAAATAAGTTTGTTCATATCGGAGGTTCAGCTTGGGCTGAACTTGGAAACCAAGCAAAAGACTAAATCTGCCTAAACGACCTTTGGGTCTTTGTTGGATTCAATGGACAAATGTCAACTTGAAAGTAAAAACATACTAAAGCCACAGAAAATATACAGCGCTTTTTCATCTTCTGTTTACTAAAGCATTATTAGCATGTACCTTAGACTGCAAAGAGTTTAGTTCCACCACTGTGAAAACAGAGCATCAATTCCTTTTAAACTGAGCCAATACTTTCCTTTATCACATCAGATAGGCTAAACAAAACATCTAGGCTTAAAAACTAACAGTCTAACCAACTGCCATATAAAAAGCTTTGCATTTTAGCCTGCTGGTTGCACATTTGAAGCATAGATCTACATCTAGGAGGCAAATCAAAATATAGCCGTCCCCTCTCACCCTCATTGCATCATTATATGCCCTTTGCCTTTTGAGTATATACAGGAACCTCACACCCACTTCTACACCACCTCCTATCACCAACTTATAACCATTGAACTCACCCATCCCTTACCACATACAACTGAACTGTTAGATTACTGCAACACCCTCGTCTGTTGTCTGCAAATAGACTGGTACCCCCCAACCTATTCTAAACTCTGCTGCTCGTCTCATCCACCTCTTTCCAGTCATCCTTCCATGTCAGTTCCCCCACTAGCTGCCAGACAAAATTTATTATAAATTTCTAACTAACCTACTCCTGCCAGGCTCCTCTACACATTTCATCTTTAACCCAACAATGTCAACCCAGATGCAACCTCCCACTCTACCTCTGGTCTTCTGCTTTCCATCCTGATCACCCCTTCTCACTTCCACCTCCAAGATGTCTCTGGTATACCCTTTTCCACACAATTTAAAATCCCCCACAACCCAAGATTTCTAGTGGCCTCAAAACTCCTCATACAAGTATAGAACATGGCTTAAGTAACTGTTAAACTAGACAGGGCACAAGTTGCTAAACTCAATTTCTACAACTTGTGACCAGTCTGCTTTATCTCCACCTATTATTGTTTAAGCTGTAAACTCAAGGTGAAACCCTCTCCTATTGCACATGGTTTTCAAAGCATTAACTCAGTACTTGTTATATCTTGTTAGTAACTTTGTAATAGCTGATGTAATTACTACTTTTATTTATCGATACGGAGGAAGACCAGGTCACATAAATAAATTCAATTTACAGTTGACAAACCGCTTCATTTCGTAAGGTAGTTTGCTTTAATAAAACCAGACACTGGTCAATATTTAAGACGTCAAAATAATAAAAAAGTTAGATAGTAATTTACATGAAAAAAAATTAACATTTAGATATAGGAGGTAGAAATTTGCTATACAAGGTTTTCTAATTATATATTTAACTTCATTCAAGGCACAAACTGTAAAATATTTTATATACAAAATAACAGAAAATTAATTTTGTAGAACACAAAAAATCTTTACACCTCTACATATTTCACATGTACAAGTATAAGAAAAAAAATGATGTCTTTTGCAGACAAGGTACAGTATTCAGACACCATATGGTAAAACAGACCTACATTCCAAGGCAAAAGGCTGCCCTTCCACCTCAGATAGGTAAACCCCCCACAGTCAACACCCAACTTTGGGTTCAGCAGTCACAGCCATTGACAGAATCCCCCACTTTACAGTTGTCCAATGGCCACAGCAGGCTGGCAAAGTGGGTGTATCATTGAAAGTAATAGTCTGCTGTCCTGGCCTGAAATACTCCCACACAGCAGCTTCTTCATAGCCCAACTGTTTAAAACTTACATTCATTGTAATCTAAGAGCAACCCTCCCCAGGCACTGCTCTGGTGCTACCACATCTATAGAACAACATTATGAATAAAATTGTATAGCCACTGAGCTGCAATAACCCAGAATAAGACTTGGAGGGGGAGGGTTGTGTTAAAGGGGTAACATGGTCAATGGCCATTTTATTTACACAAGATCCAAGGCACCTTCTACAGGGGCATCTGCCTTCCACCCTAGAGCTTCGCAGGCACCAGTGCTGCAAACAGCAAGGTATTTTAGGCAAGAATGCACTGGGACCACTGTTTGGGTCTTGGCAAACAAATGAAGTAGGGTTGCAGTTTGCCTCCACCTGGATGAAATGGCACTAAACTGACAGCACCCAGCACCCCTGCAGGTGCTGCAAGTGGAAATGTGTCTTCTCCATAGCAAGCCATCTTTCAGCCAGCTCAACACCAGCCAATGTTTGGAAAAGATTTCTAGTTCAAAAGTAAGGCCAACACTCTAGTTTGTGGTGAACATCTAACAAATATCATGGATGTCACAGGCACAGGGACTCCTATATACATCAGCTTTCTGTCCTGCCACCTGTAGATCCTCTGTTAATGAACATCCAGTGTGCACTTACCAAACTGGATATGATGAGATAGATCTGTCCCAGTGGGGTCAGACAAAAAGGTGTGGGAATTGGTTTCCAATGGTTCTCCATTCTAATCAAGACTTAAAACTTCCGCTGAAATAGACTTCTTCTTGGAGTCTATTAATCAGAAAGTGGTTGACTAGATAAAATGCCAAGACAGCTAATACTAGATTATACAAAATCTATGTTCATATTAAAAGGAATAACAATTACACTTCACTGTAAGTGCAGTTTGCACTTTGACCTATGACAACTAACTATTAAAGAAGTAAAGTACAAAAGACTTTACTTCCTCCACCCCATCACAATTCTGGAAAACCCGCTACAATTCCCCTGCAGCGAGCCTAGAACCAGGCAAGTCACATACGTCTGCTTTCCCCTTCCAATAGCAGTCAGAGAATTAGCATGGATGCACAGTGAACCCATTTGGTATGGCAGTCATGTGGTGCGGTACTCTGACAATTACGAGCTGCCCGGCCTCTTGCTCGATTACAATCTTTTGTGACTTTACATCCCTTTTTATGTAAATCCCCCAACTATGGATGCTTAATGTTCTGCACCAGAAACCAGACCTTTAGAAAGGGTAGGTATAGCTTTTCTTATTTGAGCCCATAAAGGCGATTTAAAGGTTAATATAGAATTTTGTGGCAATCCAGCTCATAAACAACTCTTCCAATGAATTTATATTAGCTTATACATAGTACCCCTACTTTTCTTGGTCACATCTCCAGGGGAAAACCATATCATCAACATTAACAGTCCTCCTTTTGACCAATTTCTAGTTACTTCATGTCACATGTCTTTAGGGCAGCACTGGAACATCTTGGCCAACGTAGAACGGATCGATCCTTATAGCGATGCAAATTGATGCATTTAGCAGACATTTTTCATATTGAAGATTTCAGTGCAGTTAGGCTTGACTTTCTTCATAGCATTGTCAAGTCACTCACACGGGGCCAATTTTCTGTCAGATTTCCATACACAAATTATAAATTGATCTAGGTTTTAGCTTTGCAGTTTTATTGATGTATACAAGCTATTGTAACAGTGTGGTAGAAATGGTTGTTTTACTGTTTTACAGTAGCTCTCGCAGTTTATTTCTACGCTTATGCTCTTCACAAATTGTGAATAAAACAAAAAAAAAAAAAAAAACCCACAGCTGAAGATTTGCCATAGTGTAGGAATAAGAAAGTTACATATGTAAATCTCTTGCACAAGTGCCTTTCCCAGTTCAGTCTTTGAATGTTCAGGAATGAAGATCAGTCTAATCATAGGACAAAGACAGACTAAATAATTGTAATTAAAAAAACAAAAAAATTAAATCCCGCTTTTCGCTTCATTGTTATTCGTGGCTTGTTTCCGCTGAGCAATAAAAGGGTACATGCATTTGTCTGCTCCAAGGAACCGATACATACACACCACAGCTTCAAATGGCAAGATGCTGCAAGAATAAGGAAAAAAAATACATTACATATACACATCACACTGTACATACCGTACATACACATTTTTAGGTAATAAAATAGTGGGGTTTTATAAGCAAGCACACTCCGCAAACCCGATTGATCACTGCCAGTCAGATGACAAGTAGCCATACAGTTATTGAGGAAGTAGTAAGCCGACTTGCCTTTAGCTCCTCTTTAAAAGGAAGGTACAGTTAAGATTCACTCCATTTACCTTTTCATGCAGGTCACAATGTACATGAGACGGGGTGTACAGATCATCGGCTGGTCTGTTAGGATGGCTCTCATAGCCTGCCTGACACAGTAATCTGGTTTCAGGGGTGGGAGGAAGGGCTCGATTTCTTTCCTGAAAAGATAAATGTTTCAGTGAGTTTTATTTACACATTCCATCGGCAGGTCTGTCTCGATCCTTCATAACAGCTATAGAATAATGAGGTGCACCTGGAGGAGGGAAGGCCGCCTGTCCATTAGGTGCTGTCTGGGTTTGATCAGTGAAAGCACATGGGGAACAGCCACCACAACGAGGAGCCGGAATTAAGAGAATTGTGGTGTTGTGGCAAATCCATGTTGGTTTTAACAGTGAAAAATTGTTCATTGTACAGAAGCTGGGCTGAAAAGTTTGAAATTCCTGTATTTAGTGCAATCGCATTGAATCACAGAAACTGGGATTTTTACACTTCTGGAACCAGCATATGGCTCGAAATTAAACCAACCACTCATTTTTAAAGTGGGATAAAACAGGACCTAGCTTCTAGAAGATGCTAGGACTGGTTAAATTCCCACCACTGGGGCATCCCAATTTGGAATACCTCACTGTGTCATTCAGACGATATTCCTACCTTGCCATCTAGCCCATGACCATAACAAAATGGCTGGCGTGGCTGTGCACAGCCATAGAGGGATTCAGGGGGTGCAGCACGCCAATCAAGTACGGTGAAGCACCCATTCAGCTTTTTAGCCACATATTAATGTGTAGTAAAGAGGATCTGTGCCTGCATCATGGGAATGCTGGTGAGGTATGTATACTGTCTGACCAGTGGGGTTTCACAAACATTACACCACCTCCACCGTTTGGGAATAGTTTCATTTGCAACATGTAATTTGGATACTATAATAATTGTAACATATCGATAGAAGATTTTGCACTGTAATGTAATTATACTGGTAATCTCTTTACTGTGAAAATCCTTTGAAACTAAACATATTGTAACCGAGAAACGCAAGATTATTTGTTTCAGGAGCTTATGGCAAAGGGGCTCCGGCAATAGAGATCACCGCCCTCTCACCCATGCATTTGGTTCCAGATTGTAATGCTCTGCACCCCCCATAATCACCTGGTTCTTAAACACCATGCAGTCCTGATTTTTAAATGGCAGAATGGCTCCGCTTGGCAGCATCATACTCACTTGAATGACAGCCAAAAGTCGAGGATGAGAAGACTTGCGGCTTAATGCATCCCTGGTTGGGGGGGGGGGGGGGGGTCTACTCACTGGTAAACTTTGCTTATAAAATGGTTACCTGTCTGGAAACATTTTTACTGCATTTGTTCAGTACCCCATTTACAAAACTGATCTCTATAATGTGCTGCTCTCATCAAGAGCCGCCTTGCAAACATTAGCAGATCTGTACCATTCAGACAGCAGCGATTCACTGGCACCATGTAGCCATGGTTACACCATTTATAGGATTAGCGCATAAAGGTTGTTTACTGGGAACCTATAATGGGCAGTTTACCAAACAAGAGCATGTGCGTTGTGTTGTCTGAGCCATTTCAAGGAAAGATTCTGAAAAGAACTATAAGAAGGACACAAATGACAGCTTTGGCTGTGCACTAACCTGATTCTGCAACCCCGGAACATGCCTGTGTCCACCAGATAGGGACAAACCAAAGTCGCTTTAATCCCATCTTTGTCTGCAGCTTTCAGTTCATGGCTGAGAGATTCGTGGAAGCCCACAGCGCCAAACTTACTTGCACAGTAATCCTGCAGAGAGAGAAAAAAATAAATAAATAAGAATCTATATATCGCCATCTGTTTATAGTGAACAGTACGAAGAGGGAATCCATCTATTTGCTAGTCATAAGAAATTGAACTTATAGTTAGACAACAGTTTTTGTTTTTTAGGCATCCATATTGCAGTGTATAGCTCTCTGCAAGCCCCATCTACAGGACAGCCTTCAGGCTTATCAGACTTAGCTTAGCCAACAGCAGAGAACACTGACCAATAATACAGATAAGGCTCCCATCACAATGATGGGGGACAAACATAGAATTCTTTGCCTCCCTGGAGAGGGCCTTGCAAGGTAGTTCTAAACACTATACTTTAAAAAGATTATAAAAATAATGTTCAACAAGGCTGTGAGATAAATGGGCAGCTTAAAGTGAACCAAAACCTGGAGTAGCATCTGAAGAATCTAGTCCGGGTTAAATCCTTGCGTTACAGACATCCTTATTTGGCATGCCCCACAGTATGAACCCCCCCTGGTTTTCCTGTATACGTCTCTTCGATCCCAAAGTGCATGTTTAGGCCTCTGGTGGCATCTCTGTTCTATGCGACTGCCATGCCCAGGAGACTTGATTGTCTGCTGGCAGGGTTACACGGGCAAAAAGGAATGGGGATACTGTTGAGTGAAGCCAAGCTTAGCTGCAGCCGTGGGATCAATGATAGTTGAGATTTCACACTGCAGGACATACCCCTAAAGTAAGTTAAAGAGGGCCAACTCCTTTGAGTTTTGGTAAACTTGAAAGTCAACCTATAAAAACTATAACACTTAAAAAAACAAAAAACAAACCTTACCTCTACACCTGCAGTGCTAAATAGGCCAAGTGAACTTGCCACAGTGACAATGTGTCCATGATTCATCTCCATCATTTTGGGAAGAAATGCCTTTGTGGTCTAAAAACGAAAAAAAAAAAACAAAAAGAAACCAACAGTTTAGTGGACAATTCAGCATAACACAAATTAAAGCGGGACAAAACACTGCCGTCCCCAACCTGTATGAATGGTGGGGAATGAAAGTGTGTCAAAGCTTATTATAAACAGCGCCATGGAAGACGCTGGTAAAGACAAGTTTACCAGTGACCTCGGGGGTTTCAGACAGCAGTAGATCCTGATTTAAGATGCCCCAGGGGAAGGCTAGCTGCAAGCCCTGGTGTCTCTTATGGCCCTGTTAGACAGTGATTATGGAGCAAGAAATTGCTAAAGTGACTGAAATTTAGCAAAAATTGCTCCTTGGAAATGGCTACAGTCAAGAGATGAACGAAAATTGGTTAATTTAAAAAAAAAAAAAAAAAAGTGTGTTTTGCTATAAGAAGGAGCGGCACGAGCAATTGCATTATCAACCAATTGACCAAAAAATCTTTAGCGTCAAATCACAGTTGCTCAATTGCAACAGAGAACAACCAATTTATCTGCTTGTGTAAACCCAGCATAAGACTCCGGGGCTTTGTTCAGGGAAGCTAAGCCTGATGACTACTATTAAATATAATAGATCAACTGCGGATCACACAGGCAAATGATCGTAGGCATTCATATCATCATGTCTGCATGCCCAGAGAAAGGACGGATGCCAATAATAGGTTTTACTACCATACAGAAACTAGGATGTTGGCTGATGGATTAGTGTGCTGCTGGAGGAGAGGGGTGGCAGAATGGAGAGTTTACATGGGTAGTAAGGGTTCATTTAGATCCACATACATGGGGACATCCAGTTTAAAATTTGCTCTGCCCCCCCCCACCCCCCCAAAAGACTCACTGCTGCCAAGTAACCCTTCACATGTCTTACCATCCTGTGGGGCTAGGGGCTACCCATCCAATGGGGAACAGAAAATAGCTACACAAGTGACTGCAGCACCCCAATAAAAGATGTGCTTCATTGGAGTCTACAGCCATATCCGGTCTTTTGTCTTTGTTTACTAAGAATCTTTAACTGTAGCGAATCTTTAACTCCCCCAAAGTTTTGGGGGAGGGGCAAAGTGGGCCAAAATCATCCCTGGAGCCTATAAAACTCCAGGGCCGCCCAACTCCCTCTCCCTGGGGCATCCCCATTTGCAGTAGCAAACTAAAAGTGATGGGGCCCTTGGGCAAACATTAAATGGAGCCCTTTCACGGCTCATACAGTAAACTTTCTGTATTTTAACTCAATTGGATGCAGCTACACAACTAAAGACGGAAAGAGCAGAGACACATGCGGCTTCCTTTTTCTAAATGAGACCAAGTGAGCACAAATATGCTAAATATGATGGAAGAGCAACAATGATGGGGCCCCTGACCTTTTGGGTCCTGGTGCGGTTGCACCCCATCGATTTCGGATGCCCCACTGTGTAAAACCCCACCGGACCCCAATAAAAAAAAAAAAAAAAAAAAAAAAACAACACACACACACACACACACCCCCTTGTTCAATTGTGGCGGGAATTTCCACGGAACCATTTTCACCCAATTGTGGACGATAAACATTTTTGCTCCCAAATGTATTAGTGTAATTGAGCCATTAGTGTAGTAAAAGAGACAAAGTCACTTTCACCTATAGAGTGTTTACTTTGTGATTTGAATACAAACCTCCCACAGACCTCTAACTGCAAGAAATGCATTTAATAAATTCTTGATTTAGAATCCTTGCAAGTTCTGTGCAATATATGAAACTTATTTTTTTCCAGGCTTGCTCCAACTGGTTTTGTGAAAATGTTCTTCTAACAAGGCCAAGAAAAACAGGTAGTTTTCAGATCTTGTACTTTTATAGATTTCCAAGTAATTCTTTGAAGCATTCTTAATTTCGGTCTAACAAGATTATCACTGTGTCCTCTGAAATCAAATCTGCCGTAATTTCGGACCCTGCAAGTGCCAAGTGCCGAGCACAGAGTAATCATTGTAATTTAAAGCAACGAACTCCTGAGAACCATCTTGTGTTTGTTTAAGATCTAACGAAGTTCTGTAATCGTGCCATGTCCTTCCTTCCAGCACGGCTTCATTAAGGCACTTGCCAATTAAAAAGCGTGAAAAAAAATAAGGCAACGATTAAATATGGAAAAAAGAAAAAAAAATTCACACACACACACTAAAGCTTCCAAATGTGCCGAAATAGTGCAAGCATTCCAAACAGCAATTTTCAAAGCCTAAATAGCCCCACATGTCCTTTTGCATAGCACGTTTGCAGGTTTTAGGCCAATAATCCATTCTGGCCAACGATGTATAAAACACAGAAGGCTGTTGTACAGCAGAAAGCTGCCAAAGACAGGATTACGAGGGATCTTTAAAATGCTTCAAAATGTTATACAGCGTGTGCACACATCACTATTTACTGCCCATACATTGCCCAGAGATCAATGGATTGTTTGTACATTTCACAAATGCAGGGCCAGTTACTGTGAGGAGGTATGTTAGGCTAGCATCCCTGAGTACCAGACTGCATAGATGTGAAGGGAGCCCTGAATTTGCGTTTGGGGAGGGAGTGCAGCACATTGAATTTTAGGCACTGAAGCAAACACACAGGTACCGGCAAAGTATCTGCACACCTGTTAAAATCTGGTCAGGGCCCAGTGAACGATCAGCTGCCTTGTCCAGCTACTCAAATTCCACATGTGTTTTAATAGTGATTTACCTTGCCTGGCAAATCAACATTTATCTGCACAGGATCATAGGTTTAGGGTTACAGTATTAGGTTGGGCTTAAAGAATGTTGTCTACTCACAATTAGAAAGCAGACCTCTTTCCTGGCAAGAGTGCCAAACCAGCAGCACTTGTCAATACACATCACCTTTCCCTTGTGTTCAGGCAAGATTGACCCCGATTGCCCTAACTTTTTTTTCTTCTCTCTAAAAGATGCACAAAAATGCTAGCTAACCAACTTTTAGTTCTCCTTCATCACCCTTGAGAATACAGGTCTGGGATGCTTCTATGGCAGGGATGCACAACCTGCGGGCATGACTTGCGGCCCCCGGCAATTCTGCCTAGCTCTAACAGCCTCCGCTTCCCTCAACGCACACCACATTTTTCTTCCTGGCCCTACCCCACTTTGTCCTACCTCACCCCCCTTTTCCCCCCCACACCACTTCTGTTCATATCTACTCATCTCACCTCAACATTTCCCACCTCACCTCTGCCTACATTTACGCACCCTGGCATACTTTCACCTCACCTCTAGTCTCCTTTTGATGCTTTACCTCAGCCAACCTCACCTCTGATGACTTTACCTCTACCCGTCCTACCTCAGCTTTCCTCTACCCACCTGTGCTCCCATTTCTGCCCCTCATATGCTCTCCTCACCCCAATGAGCTTCCCTCACATTTACCCAACACACCTCTACCTACCTCTGCTCACCACTTTTTGTCTGCTCACCTTTTCCCACCTCACCTCAGATTTGCATATACATAAAGCCATTTTATACTTTCAGGTTACAGCTCACCCGCAGTTATCGGATGGCATTTTGCCTGCTTGGATTTAATTGTGGCGCCTTGAAGTGGATTACTAAGCGCTCTGCTTTTAAACCACATCATAAACACACACCAGGGAACAAACTAAAGGGAAGTGAGTGCAAACATGTGCCGGAACGGTGGGCTGCGGTAGCCACAATGCCCAGAGACGGTTAGGTGTCTTGCTCAAGAGCACTTTAGTCTTGTCCCATGGCTGAGAATCGTACTTGGAACCCTCTAGTTCCAAGGCTGCTTCCCAACCTCTAGCCCACGACTGCCCCTTGCTAGATACTTAGGAAGCATAAGGAATGGAGCTCTGCCAAAAAAAGGCGATAGCCTGTATTTAAAAGCTACTCTAATACCATTAGGTTGGTGTAGGGTCCCTGCGGGCAAAGACCATCCTTGGCACAGTTACCAGGGAAAATTTAGGTCTACTTTTACCTCAGCAGATACGGCTAGGGGCAGACTGGCAGCTCCAAGCCAGAAGTTAGAAATGTGGATAGTGGCCAGCCCTGTGAATCTGTGTTCACCATGGGGTCAGTTAGGGGATTTGCAGTCACAGGAACCCTATTCTTTGGAATACTTGGAGGATGCCCCCATGCCGCAGGGGAAATAGTCCTTTTTCCTTCCTCTTTAACACGGGACAAACAAATGTTGCCATCTACCAATTGAATTACCTTCATACAGAGCTCCATGAGGAAATAAGTTAAGCATCTCCTTAAACAAAAACACTACAAGAGATATATAATTACACACACACCAGGGTTCACGGGCAGTGGATATAGTTGGGTTGTTCTTGGGGGCCTGGCCCCACCTGCTACAACTGAGCACATTTCACCATAGAGAAAGGTTGTGACCGGACTCGATAGAAAATGTGAATTAAAAACAGAATGTGACACAATGTAAATTCTGAGAGGCGGAAATGGAACAAGATCCAACAATAATACAATGTAACTAGAGAATACAATTAGGTGGCGAGATTTTGTTCCATTTACATATGGCTGCAAGTACAGATGTAAGCCAGCCCCAAGCCATCGGGTCACATTGTGCACTGCCCCCCACCCCGATTACACAAAAAAGGAATTACTTATTAAGCACAAAATGTGTGAAAGTAGACAAGCGCGTACATGTCACTTCATAGCTTTAGTAATTGGTTCTCAACGTTCTTGTTTATGGCAAATTAACTTCTAACAGTCTTGCGCTTCTTCCCACCCCTTCTCCAGAATTCTTTGGTGCTTTTCATGGAACAACAAGGGAAAGGTTTAGCCACACAAAAGGCCGCCACAGCTGCAGTGTCAGGACAAATTAGGCAAAAGTAACGCAAATGTGGAAAACAAGGAAATAACATATTGAGAACCACAGGCACTTTTGTAATTACATTGGCAGATAATGACTTTTACAGGCAGATTAACAGAGCTTTATTTTCCTTTTCAGCTTAACCACTCAAGTCATGTCAATGGCAGCATTCCTCTTTTATTCTAAGAAGGATATATCTATTGTATGTAAAGAAACTTTAATATTAAATGTAGCCCAATAAGGTGAAATGAACATCAGAAGTTCAAACATTTTTTTTCTTAAAAATGGCCAAATTCCTACACTTTATTATATTAGAATATGTAACAGGGATTGGTTTTATGCTTCTGCTCCAAGGCAGAGATGGGGGATTTTAAACAGAGGACCAGTTCACAGAGTGTGGCCCAGGGCAAACATTTAAATTTGGGATCCTAGGAAAGTAGTACCAAGCTTGCAGGGCCATAGGAGAGTAGTGTCAAGCCCCAGCCCTGGGCTTTTAGTAACCCGAACCCGTGACCGACCTTTGCTTCCCTCGCAGCAGTGCTCCGGGTACAAATAGCACTTTTAGTTCCACCCTGAACAAACCTTTGCTTAGGATGGAACTAAAAAAATAGCTCTTTGTATCAAGAGGGAAACAAAGGTCCCTGATGCTCAATTTAAAAACAACTGGGGTCTCAGGACTGGGCTAGAACTGCTCTTTCAGGGCCTCACTGCCTTTCTGGGATGCACCTGCCCTTGGATATCCTTTTAAATGGCCACCCTGGCATTACCCTTGGGGTAGCTACAGCATGCAATTGCCAATATAAAAATAGTCCTCTTACAATTAGTTCTCAAGCTAAGGCCAGCAGCCGGTCATGACCTTGCGGGTTTCGTTTCGCTTTATTGTACTACATTTTTTTAGATAGTAAGATTAACACAAACAATGAATGATTATTCTTCCTACACAAAGAAAAGTCTTGCCATCCTCACTTGTTAAATTACTGCAAAGTGAGTAAAAAGTGTGGCAAGGCAATGGAAAAAAATTTAGGGGTGAAACCTAGCAGAAAGGTGGAGGGCCTGATCCCTTTAGAGCTTAAAGCTCCTGCCCAGGCACACACACACACCAACTTCCTCCCACCTTATCCCCATAGGAAACCCCAAGTGTAAAATAAGCAATTTCAAAGCATCTCAAAATCAGATTATATGTAAAAATAAAACAATGTTTTCTAAGCGGAGCTTTGTTCTCTTAAATTTCTGGGTCGTGGCCGAGATGGGAAGGGTGTGTCATGGAGCAGCTTTAGAAGTCTTGAGCACACTCTGCAGTGGCCAGAGACCTCTTTGGAACCACTATGATTTGCCATGCTCACTCACGCTAAGATTACTAAAGGGACAGAGGGGCACTGGAGGAATGAAAATTGGAAGGAGTGCAAACTTTGGAGCCCTTTTACAGCTTCTACCTTGCACTACAGGAAATGGAAGAAAGGCACATATGGTCAAGGACTAATTAAGAAGCCACCATACATTAGATGTATCAGCTCCACCCCAAGTAATACAACAGCTTCCAGCTTCCAAGGCTTCCAGTGAAAGGTTGGGTCACTGCCAAGTCATGACTAACAGCAACTACCAGAGCCAAGACATGCTCATGTGGAAGGCTAATTCTATGACAAAATGGCAAAATAATGTAAAGTATTAGAAATGTGCAAATTGGTCCTGCTGTAAAAGGGCCAGCTATGACCTAACTATGTAAAATAGGAGGAAGAAGAAAGCCTCCTACTGGGGAAGAAAGAATAAAAGTTAAATTAAATTTCCTCTAATGCGGGTCATGCTTATGGTCTTGACAAAGATTGAGTTTAGTGTCCCAGGACCCTAGCTGCCACAGATTTACCAGGGAATACTTGAGTCCTCCAAATATGAAACAGCCGCCACATCACAATGTTCAAACAAGCAGACCCCCTTGTATCTAAGATGCACATTTGCATTCAAAAACTGGTCGCAGCTGTTGGAAGAAAACAATTCCGTGAATTAAAAAAAAAACATTTATATACAGTAACCACCAAAATTGGCAGCGTCCAGTCTACAGATGGCTCTCGTCACTAGAGGTGCTAGATGACATCAAGACATGCTGGAGCATCTGTTCTTCACCAGTGGAACATGCCAATTTTATTCCACTAACTGACATCAGTTCTCTTTCATTTGGGAGGAACAAGACTTTCAAAAGGTCATTGCTAAAATGACTATTGTGCAGTCATAGGACAGTCTGGGGAGAGCACAACTCCTGGCACAGCAACGCCGATCCAATTAAACCTTGCCCCTCTATCGAGAGCATCTTGGAAATGTTGAAGCCTCTTTTAATAGCACCATCAAGCTGGTTAAAAGAGAATGGGCATATAAAGGCTTAAATCAAGCTGAATGAATGCTTGAAACAAACCTGCTCAGCTATGACACACATTTACAGTGCTTTACAGAATGCAGCCGGCCATATCAAGAGGGGCATTTTAGTAATGGGCCTTTGGTTCATCGAGTGATGGCAAAGTAAACGTAAGGAGGTTCCTTTGGAGTAAAGGTTCCTTCCCCATGTGCTTCTAGCAAAAAAGATATTCAATTTTAGCTCTTAAAGTTTAAGATTACTTTAAAGCAGATGAAAAACCTGGGCTCTGGTCTGTGGTACTGGGGCATCCCGATTTGGGACACCCCCTCCAGGAAAGCAGAGTATTCAGTGTGCTCTCCTCTAATCAGGATAGATCGCCAGGTTATGCTAGCCAATAAGAATAGATTATTCATACAGAATAGATTGCGGGTAGAACAGAGTGCTGGACGCCTCCCACCATGTGTTCCTCCCTAGCGCATCACCCGGAGGCAGTTCACAGAGAAAGTTTTAGATTCCAGGGCTGGGAATTTGATATTCTTAAGTCCCTATGCCACAACACTTTTTATTACTTAAAGACCAAACCCCAGGATTTTGACTATCCTGGGTTTTGGTCCTTGCCCCGGGGCATCCCGATCTGGGGTGCCCTGCTGTATGAAACCCCCCCCAAGATCGCCAAAAACCAACTCACCTCTCCTGGTCCTACAGCACATGTGCGAGCGATTGTCCAATCATTGTGCTCAGAACCACTGACCCCACGCTGTCCAAGCCTTCGTCTAAGGCCAGCGGCTCAGAGCGTGCTGACGGCCACATCCAGTGATGTGGAGTCGGAGGAAATTTTGGGTACCTGGAGTCGGCAAACAATGCACCGACTCAGACTCCTACTAAATTTTGATTTAGCAAGTTTAAATGTCCCAATTCACAAAAAGTTATAATTAATGACTTCTCTATTGTAAGAATAAAGACCAATGCATGCAGTGCCTCACGTAACCGCAAAACGAACACGTTAAGTGACCGTGAAGAAGCATGCTTTCCATGTGCTTCACTATATGGCACGCAACGCACAATTAGAAGCGGCAATACTTATACTTTGCATAGTGTTGTGTTCTGCTATTACAGGGAACCCATGGGTAACCTAGCCTCTCACTGATAAGGGATTAAGTAAATATGTTTTTGCAGGACTAGAGACACTTGTATAAGTGAAGGGAATGGAGGATCAATAGTTCAAGACTGAAGCTGTACCATTGGAAAAACTGCTGTCATTCAGCAAAAGGCTATAAAAACTTGTAAACTTTGATTGTTAGCTTAAACTTTAAACATTCTACTAGGGAAATCATGTTTCATAATAAAGGCCCCTTTCTAGATCCTCCCACTGCCCTATCTTCAGCAGAAGATCAGCACACAGAAAGGAGAAGGCAAGGAGAAAATCGATCGGTCTGGGAATCTTTTCGATTCCTGGGCTGATCGTAGTGGGTTATGGTCCACTTTAATGGTGCCGTATAAACATGCCGCTCTCGTAATTAAAGCATACAGACTACTCTAATAAAAAAACAAGCATCAGTGTCAAACTAATCTTGTGGGGTTTAACAGAGGGCAACGTCTGGTTGGTCCCTTAGTAATTCATCAATCATACATTTTAGATGCTCCTACCCTGGCTCTAGCCAGATTAGTTCTGGCACTGGAAGCTGTACGCTAGATTTTATAGTCTTGTTCACAACTATGGACCTTTCCTTCAATTGTGCAACAGACAGATATAAATACATTTTAGGCCAGGCATGCTCAGCCTGTGGCACCTGCCCCATGTGCCTCTTCTCCATCTCCTGCAGCCTGATGTAAATGCTGTAGCAGGGCTTAAAAGTTTGCCTTCCTTTCCTCCATGTCCAAAAATGAAATTAAAGTAAATAATAAACTAAACTGTAGTTATCAATGTCAGGCAGCAGCTGCCAAGGCACAGGATCGTGGGCGGCATCAGTACCCATAACAAGAGCATCATTTTACCCTTGTATAAGTCCCTGGTCAGACCCCATATGGAATATGGTGTACAGTTCTGGGCACCAGTGCATAAAAAAAAGACATAGGCGGGCAACTAAATTAACAACTAGTTTGAAAAAGACGTCGGAGGGGGAATATATCCAGGGTCAAGATCTGTCTCACAATCTATTTAAAGCCAGGACTGTAAGTAAAGTCAGGAGCATCCACTAAGGTTAGAGGAAAAACAATTCTTACACTAGCATAGGATAGGATCCCTTACTGTAAGAGCAGTAAGACTATGGAACTGGGCCGACGCCTGGTCTTCCCCCAAATTGGAATGCCCAGCTTTGTAACCCTTCCCCCACCCCCACCCCCGGGCCCTTACAAAATTCTTTTGTGCCTTGCCCCACACAGCGATGTACCCAGACATTCTGAAGGGGGTGGAAGCGCGACATCTAAAGAGGGACTGGGGGTGCGCTCTTGCTCAATAATGAAGAGCTGTGCCTAAAAAGAGCTGTATGCTGGGCGCGGATTGTACCAAAGCCTACGCATGCATTGGAGGACTGGAGAAAGGTACATTTTTAGGTGATCCGGGAAGTGGGGGGGGGTTAGGTTCACTCAGTATCTCAAATTGGGATTGGGCAAAGATATAAAAAAAAAAAAAAAAAAAAAAAAAAAAAAAAAAAAGTACTTATGTTTATATAAAGACGGGGTAAGGGGGGGGGGGGGGGAATTGCCTTTTTTTCTTTTCTTTTTTTTTTTCTTTTTCTTGTTTAAAACTTTGCAAGACACAAAAGAATGCAAGCTGAGGAACAAATGGCAATATAGAGAAGAGCCTGAAGCGGACATAAGTGCCCCCCCCCCCCCTCCATTCAGTCACAGTAGGAGTTAAACTATACCAACTCACCCAATCTTGGCAGTGAGCGCATTCAAACAGCACTCTTGGTACTGGCCACTGAGGCGGCACAAAATTTGCATCCCTACTTAGCGATGTGTCCGGCAAATAGAATGCATGAGGGTGGTCACACGCAAAGCGGAAGAAGTGGGAATGCAGCTTAAGTCACAGCGGCCGCTGCAAGAAGGAGCTCACTGTTGTGACCAGACAATTTAGTTTTTTTTCGTTTTTACAAACTCATGACAGACTGAGCACAGGAAGAGTAGAGGCCCTTTTTATTTAAACTTAAGGGTCTCATTCTTTTATGCAAGCAGAAAAGAGTGCAGAGGAACACGCTGGCACTAGATAACTGGTCACTTGAAGCAACATAAGACTTACCCAAAAGTGTGCATGGCAATTCACCATCATAGTCCTTTCAATCAATTCATCCGGGCACTCGAGAAGATGGTGTCCTGACACAACACCTGCGTTATTCAGCAGCAGAAAGACATCCCCCACTTCCCGGCGGACTTGCTCAGCTGTGGAGTAGACACTCTCCCGTTTGCCTACATCACAAGTATACGTGTAGACCTGGAGATTGGAGCATGGTAGTACCTCTTCCTCCACAGGACTGCCCACTATTCATACAAAAAGACAGAAAAAAAAATAAGAAATCACAATTAGCTGTTTGATGTGTTATGAGTGGAGTGTATAGGTTATTGGGAGCCAACATAAACCCCCCCCCCCTCACATTGGCTGAACTAGCTGCGGTATTATAAAAATGTGGAGTACACTAATAACAGATGGAAATGACATTTAGTTATAAATAACAGAATGGGACCCCATCCAACACAAACCGAGTGCACTTTGATCGTTAAATAACACAATACATGGCCAATTAGTTTTACAGCTTTGAGGCAGATCTGTTGTGCAACATATTACTAGGGCTGGAGGATGAATGCTGTCCTGGTTAGCAAAATGTAATGGCAGCAGTTCCAGACATTTATATGCAGCCTGCAGGCCCCCTGCCATGTACCAACAGAAAGTCGTATCAGCCGGGACATTTACATATGCATACAAGTCCTCTCCGGTCTGCCAGAGTTTGTTTTGAGTGTACGCATGTACCTTGGAATCTTGACTTGCATTTGAAACACAAAGCTTTGTGCAAGAGATCCCAGTTTCCCCAAACGGGACTGAGCAACAATATTACTTTAAGCCAATTACCATTTTACTGTGGCTTTCCAGCTGTCACGGTGGGCCCAATATTGGAGAAGGACACCAGTGCTGATCATTAACCGTAGTGCAATGACCAAACTGACCACAGCCTGATACATTTCTACTGGTTGGTAAGGAAAGCATTTTTGCACCGCTCTGGGCACACGTGCATGCACAGCTTGCGTTCTTCTGTGACAACACACATACAGTGGCCCTATATACCCCAAAAAGCCAAACACCTGAACCTAATAGTAACCAATCCCAGGATACATTGGCTGAGAATTGTTTGGTGGACAGAACACACCATCCAGCAGGGTCAAGGGGCCATTCGACTGACCTGAACATTGTCTTGGGCAGTACAGTATTAAGAAGACATGTCTCCTACTGTTAGAAGATAAAACTCTATGGTATAGAGTCATTTTTAAATACTTATAAACAGATTCCAACATTAAATAGCTAGTGCTAGAGTGAAGAGGAAGGAATTTGAAGGTTAAAATGAAAGACTGAATGTTTCCCCTTGAGAGGTCAATAATTCAAGTAAATCTAAATAAGTGAGGTGACAAGCTCTAACTAGAAAAAACAGAAAATAAACAGGTTGTACGACTTCACAGCCTAGATGCTCACCATACTGATTATCGTATACACAACATACATGCCACAGCTGAAGGCTTTTACAAACAAATATATTTACACCATGAGATATCGGTTGAAGAGCATAGGGGTAAAAAAAAAATACCATTATGTCTTATGCATTACCAAGTGGTGGCACAGTCGGGGGGGGGGGGGGGGGATGTGGCAGGAATCTGCTCCTAGAAATCAGGTTTCAGGATCAGTGGGGGCAGAAGATTTAGGTCGGTAATAGCAAAATGGCAAGCAAGGACTCTGTCCACCACTGCAGGGACCATACCTGCCTAGGATGCGGGGTAATGGTTAATGGGGCCTAGGGCTGATTTTAGACAAAGTGTGGACCTGGGTAAAATGAAAAGGGGCCTCCCCAAACACAGGCCATGCACGAACAGTTGCACTGTGCTAACAGGGGCGTCATGTTGGTTTAGGAATAGAGGGCATACTATGTAGATCGGGGGATTCCCACCCTTTCTCCATTAAGTACCACCTATGTGGTATGTGGGGGTTCCTGGTTACTTAATTGTGTTAAAAGAGGAATTCCACCGAAAACCAACCTCTCCTCCTGGCGGTTGGGTCTACAAAGAAAAAAAACCTTACCTTCACCACCCTCCACTGCCGCTCTCCCGGTTCCTGTGGGGCCACTGCACAGAGACACAAGGTGGAATCCTCGGCGTCTCCCTGTTTTGCCGGAAACAAAGACACAAAGTGTGCTGACCATTCAAATGAATGAGTGGTGTGCAGGTATGCACACGGAGCCGGGGGATGCTGCACAGAAACCGTGGTAGAGGTGCTGGACCATGGCGAAGGTAAGGGTTTGTTTTTTTCTTCTTTGCAACCCCCCCCCCCCCCCCGTCTTGTCTCAGCGCCCGGAAAGGGTGACAGAAAAATGGGGTCGAATTCCGCTTTAACAACTATCAAAGCAACTATGCACATGAAACGCATAGTTTTTTTGAGCAGGTATAGTACAAAGGCAGCAGACTGGGTTGAAGTACACATCACAGGTTACGTGGTAGGGTCACTGGGAAGGGGCAGAGAACAAAGCCTTCACCTTCATAAAGTTGCACTAATCATATACAGGACCTAATTCCTAATCCTTCCGTTTAAATTTAGTTAACACGGGAACATAGGGGAAGGTGATCCACTAAACATACATTGCTTTACTACTTGTTCAGCTTTTGCCTGACATGAGACACAAAGGATGTGGAGGGCAGTGCCATGTGGCCGGCACCAATAAGATGCGGAAGATGTGCACTCATGTCTCAGGTAGCCTCTGAGAGGGCACCTCTGGCCAACATTAAACTCTTTATACAAAGTCAGCTCAGCAGGAGCCATCACGCATATACCCACAGAGGTTACAACTTGACTAGGAATAACATAAGGCAAAATAACACCAGTCATTCATTTTCTGTGACTTGTCTGATCACTTGATTCTAACCAACCAAGTGATCGAGCACAAAAAACAGAGGATCAGATGTATAAAGGGGCAGTGGGCACCCATTCTACAGAAGGAGAGGTCAGCGGAGGATGTGTTGGGTGGGCAGAAAATCTATGGGAGGGGTGAAAGGCTGGCAGCACACGTGGTGCAAGCTGGCAGAACTAGGATGTAGGGCAAAAAGGGACACCCATTCTATGAAGGGTGTAAGTTTGGCAAGGGTGGCACCCAGTCTATGACAGAGGGAGCAAGTCTGGTGAGAGCGTCACCCAGTCAATGGAGGGGGCAAGTCTGACAGCAAGTCTATGACGGAGGGGCAAGACTGGCAGGGGTGGCACCCAGTTTATGACAGAGGGGGCAAGACTGGCACCCAACCTATGGAGGGAGCAAGTCTGGCACCCAGTCTATGACAGAAGGGGCAAGACTGACAGGTGTGGCATCCAGTCTATGACGGAGGGAACAAGTCTGGCAGAGGGGACACCCAGTCTATAGAGGGAGCAAGTCTGCAGGGGGCAGAACCCTTTCTATAGAAGGAGAAAGTCTGGCACCCAGTATATGGAGGGAGAAAGTCTGGCAGAGGTGGCACCCAGTGTATGACAGAAGGGGCAAGACTGACAGGGGTGGTATCCAGTCTATGACAGAGAGGACAAGTCTGGCAGAGGTGGCACCCAGTCTATAGAGGGAGAAGGTCTGGCGGGGGTAAGTGGCAACCAATCCATAGAGGGGGTAAGGCTGGCAGTCTTTGGAGGGGGCAATCTCATGGGGTGGCAGCTAGCCTAATGTAGGGAGTAAGTCTGGTGCAAGTGGCACCCAGTATGGAGGGGTAAGACTGGCATGGATGGCACACACTCTATAGAGAGGGGTAAGACTGGCATGGATGGCACACACTCTATAGAGAGGGGTAAGACTGGCATGGATGGCACACACTATAGAGAGGGGTAAGACTGGCATGGATGGCACACACTCTATAGAGAGGGGTAAGACTGGCATGGATGGCACACACTCTATAGAGAGGGGTAAGGCTGGCATGGATGGCACACACTCTATAGAGAGGGGTAAGGCTGGCATGGATGGCACACACTCTATAGAGAGGGGTAAGACTGGCATGGATGGCACACACACTATAGAGAGGGGTAAGACTGGCATGGATGGCACACACACTATAGAGAGGGGTAAGACTGGCATGGATGGCACACACACTATAGAGAGGGGTAAGACTGGCATGGATGGCACACACTCTATAGAGAGGGGTAAGGCTGGCATGGATGGCACACACTCTATGGAGAGGGGTAAGACTGGCATGGATGGCACACACACTATAGAGAGGGGTAAGACTGGCATGGATGGCACACACTCTATAGAGAGGGGTAAGGCTGGCATGGATGGCACACACTCTATGGAGAGGGGTAAGACTGGCATGGATGGCACACACTATAGAGAGGGGTAAGACTGGCATGGATGGCACACACTATAGAGAGGGGTAAGACTGGCATGGATGGCACACACTATAGAGAGGGGTAAGACTGGCATGGATGGCACACACTCTATAGAGAGGGGTAAGGCTGGCATGGATGGCACACACTCTATAGAGAGGGGTAAGGCTGGCATGGATGGCACACACTCTATAGACAGGGGTAAGACTGGCATGGATGGCACACACTCTATGGAGAGGGGTAAGACTGGCATGGATGGCACCCAGTCTATGGAGAGGGAAAGCCTGGTGGGGTGGCAGGCAGTCTATGGAGGTAAGTCAGGCAGGGGTGGCACCCGGTCCATGTAGGGGGTAAGTCTGTGGGTCTAGGGCGGCACACTTACCCCGCAGGACGTCCTGGGCCTCCAGCTCCCGGTAGATGTGTCGCACCATGGCCGCCGTCTCCTCGTTACTCTGCCCGTTGATGTCCCATAGCACGAGCCTGGCGCGGCGTCGGGCGAACTCCAGGGCGAAGAGGCGGCCGAGGCCGCTGCCGGCGCCGGTGATGAGCACCACCTGGCCGGCCACACTCTTCTCCTTGGGGCGCAGCAGCCACTTGGCGGCGGCCATGACGAAGGCCCATAACACCTTAAAAGTGACCACGAAGAACTCCAGCACGATATTCATAGTCCTGCCGGGCGGGCGGGGGACTCGGCTTGCGGGACGGACGGGCACAGGTAACGGGTGTAAAGGCTGGAGGGAAGCTGCTCACTGGCTGCCGGAATTAGAGTCCATGCCCCGCAGCGCCCCGACTAATAATCCGGCGTCGTGCTGACTGCAGCAAACACCAGGAGGCTCCGGACTAGCGAGCTGCGGGCCGCACTGTGCACAGGGTGCCCGGCATGGCGCTATATAGCCGGGCACCGGCCCCGAGCCAGCACACGCCCCGCCAGCCCGCCTCTACACACATACAGCCACGGGGGCGTGTCATACACTTCCCGCCCCTATACACATACAGCAACGGGGGCGTGTCATACACTTTGGGGGCGTGGCTACTGAACTACAAGAGTGTCCCGGCTATGAGGTGCGCAGCGGAGTGTCGGCCTGTCCGGGCTCCGGGAAACGTTTCCCGCCTCAGCTGCTGCGCCTCAGCGGCCCGCCTGTCACATACTATGGGGTATGGCCTTGATTCACAAAGGGTTGAAAAAAACTCTAATGGTAGTAAAAAATTCAGTTCATGAGAAAAAAGCCTGAGAATGTCACTGTTACTGAATCACCAGATAGGAAAACAATGAAAGTCAATGGCAATTTTTAACTCATTAAGAAAAGTAGAGACCTGTTTACTCCTTTCTACGCTAGTAAAAGCTGTCATTGACTTTCATTGTTTCTTTTCTAGTGATTCAGTAACAGTGACATTCTCAGGCTTTATTCTAAGTATGTCACACACCCCGCTTCAAGATATTCATTACCTGTGGGTAGTATGGTCCTGTAGAGGGCTTCTGCAGAGATGATTGGAGGAAAGAAAGCCACTCCCAGTCCATAAGTACCTGGGACCTCCCACTCATTACCCAGTCTTCATCTCTGCAGACGGCGAGCAAGCAGCAGATGATATCTCCTCCTTGCACAGGGGGACTTTAAGGTAGCCGGGTCTACTCCCGGCCTATATATATTTTTATTTCCGTTCGGACTCTTTATTCACTTTATTAATATATAGCTATTTAAATGCCTCCCAGTCTTGACTGCTGTCCGAGCGAGGGTATAACAGCACCTCAGGTGCTCAGGAGCTATGCTCCACCGCGAGACCCTATAAAGAGGGTAGGCGGTTATACCGGGTTGGTGACTCCGGTTTGGGATGCCCTGTCCAAGAGTTTAATTTTCCCCTTAAATGGCCTATTCCCCTTTTTTAGTTGTGTGGAGGCCTCTTATTCAGCTTCTGGTGTTTTTCTATGGGGGCGCCTGGAAAATAGATTTATTTGAAATGTTTGTTTAAAATGTTTACTTTTCTGGTATGAATATTTATAATGTAAACTTGTTGCAATCTTTTTTGCTGACAGACACCTGGTGCTGGATTTTTACCTCAGAGCTGAGGGGAGGATTTCTCCCCTCACGCTCTTCAGTGAGGGGGATTTTTACCTCAGAGCTGAGGGGAGGATTTCTCCCCTCACGCTCTTCAGTGAGGGGGCGGGGCCGGGCCTTCGGTATGAGGCCGCAGCCCGCGCCTTTTAGGAGTTTGGAGCTGCTGGGCGGAGCCTTGCAGCGCGCGATCCACGCTGGCCACGCCCCCCTGCTGTGTCTCCCGCTCTGATCTGTGTTACCTCAGGCAGAGGACGCAGTGTATTAGCGCCCAAAGACTCAGTGAGTGGCCCTGCGGCCATTGCTTATCTGTACATATTTGCATATATATATGTATATATATATAGGTATAATAGATATAGGTTTATATAGGGAGACGAGGGTTAGGGGGAGGAATCGGGGTTCCTGTATATGTACTGATGGATGTCCTAATCAGAGTGGTGAGGTTTTATTGGACCTTGTGCAGGCCACAATAGTACAATAGAGAGAAGGGGGGGGGGGGGTTTCCTGACAGGGTCACCACGGGAGGTCCCGTGAGTCCCCTATGGGAAAAAGCTTATACCTCTACACTTTACTCTGATATTATAAGTTTTTAATGGTGGTAATTTAACCATACATGACTTTTGTTAACAGTAGTGCATACATTCCATGTGCCATTTCAAAAAAGTCCTTAGCAGAAACTATTGTTCCATAGTCTGCAAGTTAAGGTCAAAGTCACAATAGTGGATGAAGAAGTGAGGGGAGGGGCTAGGGTTACTTGCCCGTCCTCAATATCTTGTGGGATTGCCTCCAGTTTGTAGCAAGGTTGGGTTGTAGCTCCTCAGTTTGTAGCCAGCTGGTCACCTCTACAGTTTGTAGCAAGTAGTTGTAGACTCCTTACAGACGCGTTTCGCTCGTTGCTTCTTCAGTGTAGGAGCCTGTATTCTCGGCTGTTGAGGGTGCCCTGGTGCTTGGGTTGCTATGTTACAGGTAATGCTGTAGTTGGTTGCTGGTGCTACTTGATGTCTTATGTTTGGAGATCCGGTCCCTCCATGTCCCCTGTCAAGGGGTCGATATGCGGAGGGTAGTGCCGCTGACAGGTGGTGCGTGATCCGTATCAGTAGTAGTATCTGTTATGCAGTGTCTGCGGTCTCCATGGTGTGTGTCATTTTCCTGGAATGGTGTCAGTCCTGGCGCGCTGCGCTGGCTACAAACTGAGGAGCTACAACCCAACCTTGCTACAAACTGGAGGCAATCCCACAAGATATTGAGGACGGGCAAGTAACCCTAGCCCCTCCCCTCACTTCTTCTTCCACTATTGTGACTTTGACCTTAACTTGCAGACTATGGAACAATAGTTTCTGCTAAGGACTTTTTTGAAATGGCACATGGAATGTATGCACTACTGTTAACAAAAGTCATGTATAGTTAAATTACCACCATTAAAAACTTATAATATCAGAGTAAAGTGTAGAGGTATCAGCTTTTTCCCATAGGGGACTCACGGGACCTCCCGTGGTGACCCTGTCAGGAAAAAACCCCCCCTTCTCTTTATATAGGGAGAACCTCTTACTGTCTTTTTCTATGTTTTTCAGGCTGAACTGCCAGGAATTTTTTAGGTTTCTCCTGGTCCTAGGGTACCTGGGTACTTTTGCTATTTATTACAAAACCTCCCACTTGGACAATATAAGGGCATCCCGGGTTGCTTAATAGCGTAATTCCCTCACTCATAGCGACTATTCAAGTTCACCTTATGGAGGCATCCCAAGATTCTGGGCTCCCCTCGGGACAATCCCGGAAGTGTATGGGTTGTGGGGTATCCCTAACAGGGGATGATTTTTTTCCTATGTATATCATGTGCACAGCAGACTATTACACGGCAGTCCGGTCCCCAGGCATCTGGGTCAGCGCAGCCGGCTTCATCCTCTCCCCCTCCCACTTTGACCCGTGCCCCGTGTGAGATTGCCACGGGGGGGCAGTCGCAATCTGATGTGTGTGCCAGGTTGGCCAGTATTGAAAAATTCATTTCCTCCACGGTTGCCAAGAAAGCACCGGCTAAGAGGAAGCATTTATCACCGGTTAATCATTTTGAATATGATGATGACGAGAACGGCCTGGATTGGTCAGATTATTCCCCTCTAGAAGAAGGGGAATTATTTGAGGATTCAGATATTTCTGATGATCAGCAATTTGTTGGTGCTGATTCCGATCGGAGCTCAGGGATTTCCTTGGATACTCCTAATGTTCTGACTCAGATGTTTGAGGTGCTTGCTATCTCGCCTCCGGCGGAGGTTCCTCAACAGCAAGGGGAGTTTTATGACGAATCCAAGCCGTGGTTGGAATTCCCTAATCAAAAGCATTTTGATAATATTATTTCTAAGGAATGGGAAAGGCCTGCCCGGCTCCCAGGCATTCCCCTAAGTTGGGATAAAAGGTATCCTTTTCCAGTGGATACGGTTAAGCGCTGGGCGTCTCCCCCCGAGGTGGACGCCCCTATTTTGGGGTTATCCAACTCAGCTGTATTGAACAACCCTGATTGTTCCTCTCTTAAGGATGGTGAGGATAAACGCATAAAATGACCAGATGGCTTGTCATGGTTTTGCCAGTATTGGGGCAGCAATAAGGCCTGTTTGTGCCTCATCGCTGTTGGCAGTGGCTACTAGAAAGGTGGTCAGGCACTTGTTATCCTCCTCCGGTTTGAATCCGGACAGTGAGGAATTTCGTGAACTAAAACAATGTGAGGTGTTTTTGTCCTTCATGGTGGCCGCTTTGGATGATTCCTTGATGATGAGTAGTAGAGCCTCTGCTCTAATGGTTACTACCAGGCGTTCAATTTGGTTACGCCAGTGGGCGGCTGACTTTGGGTCAAAAAAGTCACTAACAGCTCTTCCCTTCGTTGGGTTACGGCTCTTTGGAGACAAGCTGGATGCCGTGGCCAAGGGGGTCAAACTACCTCAACGCAAGAAGCAACGTCGCCCCTTTCGAGCAGCCGTTTCCTTCACTCCTTCCTTTCGGGGATCTAGAGCAGGAAGAGGTTTCGCCTTCCCTTCTACAAGGGGAAATTCCTGGAATAGGGGCAGAGGACGTGCCCGTTCAGGATACAATTGGGGCTCAAAACCCAAACCCGTGGCCAAGCCCGCTCAACAATGAGGGGGCGCCCTCACCCGTGCGGGTGGGGGGACGGCTACAGCACTTCTCCCAGGTCTGGAACCGAGAGGTCTCGGACAGGTGGATCCGGGAAGTGGTGTCTTCCGGCTACAAGCTGGAGTTCGAGTCCTACCCTCCCCCGCGTTTCCTCAGGTCTCGGGTGTCCCCGGAGGCACTGGCTGCGCAGCAGCTCCGGGCGGCAGTATCGAGTCTTCTGGAAATGGCAGTCATTTGCCCAGTTCCCTCATTAGACCGGGGTCTGGGTTTTTACTCAAATCTGTTCACGGTCCCCAAAAAAGATGGCTCCGTCCGGCCCATACTGGACCTAAAGATTCTCAACAAGTTCGTCAGACTACGAAGGTTTCGCATGGAAACGGCTATTCATTCTCTTCGTCAGGGGGACTTCATGACGTCCATAGACATTCAGGACGCTTACCTCCATGTTCCCATTTTTCCCGCAAACCAGAGGTTTCTGAGGTTCGCGGTGGAGGATCGGCACTTTCAGTTTGTAGCTCTTCCCTTCGGTCTCACCACAGCTCCAAGAGTTTTCACCAAGGTGCTTGCTGGGGTGATGGCTCTCCTCAGAGCGCAGGGGATTCGCATAGTGCCATATCTGGACGATCTTCTCATCATGGCATCGTCATTCAGCCAGGCAGAATTGGACACCAGGACGGTCCTATCCACTCTGGAGAGGTTCGGCTGGGTGATCAACTACCCCAAGTCCTCACTACACCCGTCCAGGACAGTATCCTTTCTGGGAATGTCTCTGGATACAGATCTGGCCAGAGTTTTCCTTCCTCAGTCCAAGGTTCTTCTGATTCAGGAGTTGGTTCGGTCGCTCATGTCCATGCCTCGACCGTCCATCCGTCTAGGGATGAGACTGGTGGGTTTGATGGTGGCCTCATTCGAGGCGGTTTCCTTTGCTCAGTTTCACACAAGGACACTACAGCTTCATCTGTTATCGGTCTGGAACAGGTCTCCTCAGTCGCTGGATCATCTTTTTCAGATGTCTCCCCGGGTTCGCCGCTCGCTTCGGTGGTGGCTGAACTCAACCAACCTACTGAGGGGCAGATCCTTTCGGACTCCTCAGTGGGAGATAGTCACCACGGATGGGGGGGCTTCTGGAAGGATCTGCAAGTTCAGGGTTTGTGGAGTCCCCTGGAAGCTCACGAGTCTATCAATGTTCTGGAATTGAGGGCCATCAGGTTGGTTCTTTGTCATTTGACTCATCAACTGCGAGACTTGCCGGTCCAGGTCAGGTCGGACAATCGGACGGCGGTGGCCTACATCAATCACCAGGGAGGAACCCGCAGCAGGAATGCCCTCAAGGAAGTGTCTCTGATCCTGGACTGGGCAGAGAGACATGTCCCGTGTATCTCAGCAGTTTACATCCCAGATGTGGAGAACACGGAGGCGGACTCTCTGAGCAGGATGTCAGCCCGCAAGGGGGAATGGTCTCTCAATCCCAGGGTCTTTCACTCAATTTGTCTCAGGTGGGGGTCACCGGTGGTGGACCTCATTGCCTCCCGTCACAATCACAAACTTCCGGCTTTTGTGTCTCTGGCGAAGGACCCACTGGCTCTCGCGACGGACGCCATGTCCCTGAACTGGAGGGATCTGGGGTTTCTGTACCTGTTCCCTCCGTTTCCCATGGTGGCCAGAGTAGTGCGCAAGCTTGCTCTGGAGAGAGCAACAGCAATTCTGGTAGCTCCAAGGTGGCCAAGACAGGTCTGGTTCGCAGACGTGGTGAGGTTGGCAGAAGATCAGTTCGTTCTGCCCCTGCTGCCAGATCTTCTCACACAGGGTCATCTTCGTTACCCCAATTTACCAACGCTGGCTTTGACGGCGTAGCTGCTGAAACCTCCATCTTGAAGGAGGAAGGTCTTTCTGACGCTGTTATTCAGACTCTCATTCGTGCTAGAAAGAAGTCTTCTTCATCCGTGTACTATAGGACTTGGAGGTCTTATATTGATTGGTGTGAGTCTAGGGCCTTCCCTTGTAGGGAATTCTCTGTTTCTAGAATTTTGGAGTTCTTGCAACATGGTCTGGACTTAGGGCTCCAACTCAGTACTCTGAAGGGGCAGGTGTCTGCCCTGGCGGTATTTTTCCAAAAGTCTTTTGCACTACATCCTTTGGTTAAGACCTTTTTCCAGGGGCTTACGCATGTGCGGCCTCCTAGGAAGCCTTTGATTCCGGTTTGGGATTTGAATTTGGTTCTTTCTGCGCTACAGGGTCCCCCCTTTGAGCCCTTGCATGATATTCCTTTGTATTCCCTTACGCAGAAGGTGGCATTTTTGGTAGCTATCACTTCAGTTAGACGTGTTTCTGAGTTGGCGGCTCTGTCTATTCAAGCTCCATATTTTGAAAGACATCAGGATAAAGTGGTTTTCCGTTTTAAGACGGACTTTCTTCCTAAGGTGGTTTCGTCCTTTCATTTAAATCAGGATATTGTTCTGCCCTCTCTCTGTCCTAACCCCAGCAATGACAAGGAGAGGGTCCTGCATTCTTTGGATGTGGTTCGTGTTGTGAAGTATTATTTGGTGGTAACGTCTGCCTTTCGCAAGACTGATGCATTCTTCGTGGTGCCTTTTGGGCCCAAGAAGGGTCTAGCACCCACAAAGTCTACCATCAGCAGATGGATCCGTCAGGCCATTGTAGGGGCCTATTCTGCTAAGGGGAGAGATCCTCCCTTTCGTGTTACAGCTCATTCTACTCGTACGGTTGGGGCCTCCTGGGCTTTTCAGCACCAGGCCTCTGTTGAGCAAGTTTGCAAGGCCGCTACCTGGTCTTCTGTTCACACTTTTTCAAAGTTTTACAAGGTTGATGTGCGGGCCTCAGCGGATGCTGTTTTTGGCCGCAAAGTTCTGCAGGCTGCAGTAGTTTAAGTTGTGCTTTATACCTTGTTTTTGGATCCCCACCCTTTATGGACACTGCTATTGGATGTCCCACAGGTAATGAATATCTTGAAGCGGGGTGTGTGACATACTTAGAATAATACCATTTTGTGAATACTCACCTTGTAAAATGGGTATTATAAGTATGTCACACACCCCGCTTCAACCCGCCCTTTGGATTCTGCATCCTTCATATGGTGAACTTTGCGTTGTTATGACTGATATTTGGCTCTTCCTGGTCCTTTACCTTACTGCTTTCTTTATACTGGGTAATGAGTGGGAGGTCCCAGGTACTTATGGACTGGGAGGGGCTTTCTTTCCTCCAATCATCTCTGCAGAAGCCCTCTACAGGACCATACTACCCACAGGTAATGAATATCTTGAAGCGGGGTGTGTGACATACTTATAATACCCATTTTACAAGGTGAGTATTCACAAAATGGTATTTTTCTCATGAATTGAAGAGTTTTTTTCAACCCTTTGTGAATCAAGGCCATTGGCCTCGATTCAATAAAGGTAAAAAAAAATTCTCGTGGTAGTAAAAAATTCAATTCATGAGAAAAAAGCTGAGAATGTCACTGTTACTGAATCACTAGATAAAAAGACAATGAAAGTCAATGGCAGCTTTTACTACAGTGTAGAAAGGAGTAAACAGTTCTCTACTTTTCTTAGGAGTAATTGACTTTCATTGTTTTCCTATCAGGTGATTCAATAACAGTGAAATTCTCAGGCTTTTTTCTCATGAATTGAATCTTTTACTACCATGAGAATTTTTTTCTACCTTTATTGAATTGAGGCCATCTCTTATTTACACATAGAAAAACGCCACTTACCCCACTGCAATAATGACTTAACCATAACGTCAAACTATTGAAAGCTATGAAGAGGGGTATGAGAAGTGAGGGGCATAGCAGAGGATTTTGGGTGCTTAAAGTGAGCAAAAACCAGGATTTTGACTATCCTGGGTTTTGATTCTTGCCCCTGGGGCACCCCGATCAGGGGGTGCCCTGCTGTGTGAAACCCCCCAGGTCACTGAAACCAACTCACCTCTTCCCGGTCCTATGGCGCATGCGCAGCCGCTCGTCAGCACACTCAGATCCGCTGATGTCAAGTCGTCTAAGCCTTTGTCTAATGCAAGTGGCTCTGAGTGCGCTGATGGCCACATCCCCCGCTACCCTCTAACAGGGAGCGTGCCCACATCGGCCATTGGCAAATGCCTGGTGCGGGCACTTGCCAGTGAGGGGCATCCCTCATTACAAACAGTGAACGGCATGCCTCATTACAGTCAGTGAGGAGCATCCCTCATTACAGCCAGTGAGGAGCATCCCTCATTACAGCCAGTGAGGAGCATCCCTCATTACAACCAGTGATCAGCATGCCTCATTACAGCCAGTAAGGGGCATCCCTCATTACAGCCAGTGAGGAGCATCCCTCATTACAACCAGTGATCAGCATGCCTCATTACAGCCAGTAAGGGGCATCCCTCATTACAGCCAGTGAGGAGCATCCCTCCATAACAACCAGTGATCAGCATACCTCATTACAACCAGTGATCAGCATACCTCATTACAGCCAGTGAGGAGCATCCCTCATTACAGCCAGTGAGGAGCATCCCTCATTACAACCAGTGATCAGCATACCTCATTACAGCCAGTGAGGGGCATCCCTCATTACAGCCAGTGAGGAGCATCCCTCATTACAACCAGTGATCAGCATACCTCATTACAGCCAGTGAGGGGCATCCCTCATTACAACCAGTGATCAGCATACCTCATTACAGCCAGTGAGGAGCATCCCTCATTACAACCAGTGATCAGCATACCTCATTACAGCCAGTGAGGAGCATCCCTCATTACAACCAGTGATCAGCATACCTCATTACAGCCAGTGAGGGGCATCCCTCATTACAGCCAGTGATCTGCATGCCTCATTACAGCCAGTGAGGAGCATCCCTCATTACAACCAGTGATCAGCATACCTCATTACAGCCAGTGAGGAGCATCCCTCATTACAACCAGTGATCAGCATACCTCATTACAGCCAGTGAGGAGCATCCCTCATTACAACCAGTGATCAGCATACCTCATTACAGCCAGTGAGGGGCATCCCTCATTACAGCCAGTGATCTGCATGCCTCATTACAGCCAGTGAGGGGCATCCCTCATTACAACCAGTGATCAGCATACCTCATTACAGCCAGTGAGGGGCATCCCTCATTACAGCCAGTGAGGAGCATCCCTCCATTACAACCAGTGATCATCATACCTCATTACAACCAGTGATCAGCATACCTCATTACAGCCAGTGAGGAGCATCCCTCATTACAACCAGTGATCAGCATGCCTCATTACAACCAGTGATCAGCATACCTCATTACAGCCAGTGAGGGGCATCCCTCATTACAGCCAGTGAGGAGCATCCCTCCATTACAACCAGTGATCATCATACCTCATTACAACCAGTGATCAGCATACCTCATTACAGCCAGTGAGGAGCATCCCTCATTACAACCAGTGATCAGCATGCCTCATTACAGCCAGTAAGGGGCATCCCTCATTACAGCCAGTGAGGAGCATCCCTCCATAACAACCAGTGATCAGCATACCTCATTACAACCAGTGATCAGCATACCTCATTACAACCAGTGATCAGCATACCTCATTACAGCCAGTGAGGGGCATACCTCATTACAGCCAGTGAGGAGCATCCCTCATTACAACCAGTGATCAGCATACCTCATTACAGCCAGTGAGGGGCATCCCTCATTACAGCCAGTGAGGAGCATCCCTCATTACAACCAGTGATCAGCATACCTCATTACAGCCAGTGAGGGGCATCCCTCATTACAGCCAGTGATCAGCATACCTCATTACAGCCAGTGAGGGGCATGCCTCATTACAGCCAGTGAAGGGCATCTCTCATTACAGCCAGTGAGGAGCATCCCTCCCTTATAAACGGTAGGGAGCATCCATCATTTTAGCCAGTGAGGGGAATGGCTTATTACAACCAGTGATTGGCATCCCTCATTACAACCAGGGAGGGGCATCCCTCCATTACACCCAGCGATCGCCATGCCTCATTACAGCCAGTGAGGGGTATCCCTCATTACAACCAGATTGGCATCTCTCATTACAACCAGGGAGGGGCATCCCTCCATTACAACCAGTGATCGTCATCTCTCATTACAGCCAGTGAGGGGCATCCCTCATTACAACCAGTGATTGGCATCTCTCATTACAACCAGTGAGGGGCATCCCTCCATTACAACCAGCGAGGGACCTGGGATGCCCTGCACCACAGTATGCACAACATAAAGCGCTGATTGGACTAGAGCCCGCGCATGTGCAGTGGGTGTGGCGGTAAGGTGAGTGGTGTGGGCGATCTGGGGGGTGACAGAGGCATGCCCTGGGAAAGTGGACCTATCACCAGGATAGTGAAAAAGGTCCACTTAAAAAAAAATAAACATGAAGGCCAACTGGCGGGTGGGTGAAAAGTTGGAGGGTGTCCACCTGTCAAAGGGCCCCCAGAGGCAGAATCAGAGTGGGGCCATCAGTCTTTTTGTTGGCCGTCCCCATCAGACTCCAGGGGCACCTGATTCCCTCCCTCTAAGGCATCCAGATTCAGGATGCCCCACAGTGTGAACCTCCCCTGAGTCCCCTGTAAAACTCCCCTTTTCCTCAATTCAACGGTGCATGCGTGAGCTGTGGTTATCATCTGCTATTCGTTTAGCATGGAGCATGCACATGCCAGGCATTTGTAGATGGCTGGTGTGGGCACACACCCTGTTAAAGGGTAGCGGGGATGCGTCATGTTTAAATCTGCTCAGCTCCTCTTGGCGAGCATGTTGATTGAACGAGAGCCTACGCATGGGCCGTAGGACAGGGGAAAGGCGAGTTCACTGGGCGACCTGGGGGGTTTCGCACAGCAGGGCATCCTGGATTGGGGTCGGGGTGCCCAGTAAGAATCCTGAGTTTTGGTCCACTTTAACTCATCAGTCACCCAGCCTGACTGACGGTGGATCGCGGCGATTGGGGACTTTTTTTTTAATCTTCTGCCCAAACTAGGCTTACAGGGTGTAACTATAGGAACTACCACCACACTGGGGCCCCATCATTGTTGCCCTCCCACCTTACTTATCATATTTGTGGTCACTTGGCTGCATTTAGAGAAAGGATGTTCTATGTGTCTCTGGTGTTTTAGTCTTTAGTTATCTAGCTGCATCCAGCTGAGTTAAAAGTTTATTGTATGAGCCTCATTTAATGTTTGCACCAGGGCCCCGTCACATTTAGTTATGCCCCTGCCAGCTTAGCGCTCCTTCCCATGTCCCTCACTCACCAGAGGGCCACTGCCTGGTGGTGCTCTTTAATCTTCCTGACTGCTTCAAATATTATTGCTGCTCTTGGCTGACAGTAATTGGAAATCTTGACCTGCTGCATATCACATGCCACGTGGTTGGCCAGCCTTGGCCTAATCCAGGGGCCCCCAAACTTATTTATGTCAGGTACCATTTTCCATTGGTACAAGGGGACGGACTGGGGCCATAATCAGCATGAGACTGTCTCCTGCCTGCCCATGAGATTCTGAGCTCAGCCGCCAATGTGTTGCTAAACTGGTTACCTAGTGCATTCATCAGCTGAGGCTATAGCATTGCAGGGCAGGATGGGTACAGTGTGGCTGGGTACAAGGAGATGGAACAATTACCAGGATCTTCATTCTAATTCATTCTGATTTGTGATTCCCCACTGTGTGAAATCCCCCAGATTGCCGTAAAAAGCCCAGCTTTCCATGGTGCACACATGAAGCAAGCCAATCAATGGCTTGTGCTCCATAAAGCTTTACTGAGCTGCTCTGGTGTCATTTTTTTAGGCCAGGGGAGTAGCTAGGCTTTCTTGCACCCGGGGAAAAGGTTTGAAATGACGCCCCCACCTGTTTTCAGGCCCCCCTTTGGAACCCCCCTGCTCCCCCTAGCTACACCCCTGTCTATTAGAACTGAATGGAGCCCTAGCCACTTGCTGCTCCCCTGCACCAGCCATGGAGAAATGCCTGGTGTGGGTAATGCGCATCAGCCAGAGGGAAGCCTGGTTTGGAATGCAGGTGTGGCCTGTGCATGTCCATGGGATCGCCAGTGAGGTGAGTATAAACAGCGATCTGAGATTTAACACAGTGAGGAATCCTAAATCGGGTGTCCCAGGTACAGGGAATCGGATGCTTTAGACTCAACTGCTTATTCCTCTTTAAAGTAAACCAAAACATTGACCATGCTGGCTTTTGGTCCACTTTCCTAAGGCCAATTTGGGATGCCCCAATGTGTGAACCCCCCAGATCACCCTAAAAAAGTATCTTTCCGCCATTCCCACCGTACATACCTATGGTGCATGTGCGGCTCTCATCCAATCAGTGCTGTATACCGTGTACATCAATGCACAGCATAAAGCTCTGCTTACAAGAGAGCTCAGGATAGAGAAGCAGGATCAGTCACATTCCCAGGCTCCCTGAAGTCTGCAGTGCTTTACTGTCCCCAGACTATTTGAATAGCTGAGGGCAGGAGCGCATCTAGCCAAAGGGAGGCCATGGATGTTTAGCCAAAGGGAGGTGTGGGAGCCCCGGAAAGGTGAGTAAATGTGAGCGTTTGCAGGGGGTTCAAACAACAGGGCATCCGGAATTAGGGTGGCACAGGGGTACTGTATCGGTCAGCCCCGGTGTCTTTTAGACTCCAGCGCCATCACTATAAATCAAGTCTAGAGTGGCAGGGACTGGTTGGTGGTGTTAAAGCGGACCAAAACCCACTTGCATCCCCTGAATTGCTCACCCGATGAAGAGCACCTTTTGCCAATTTTGAGTGCTCCTGCTTCACTCTAATCCCAGATAATGGCCCTTGTTTTATCAGTAAAGCTCCGCCTCCTCCATGCATTGCCATTATTGTGTGTGGTCATGATGTCATTGCCACACCAATGCAATGACTGATCGCCTGCCAACTCACAGAGAGGAACAGCAAAAAAATAGTGTTCCAGGAGGATTTGAAAAATGAAATGATCCATTTCTAGTTCTATAGGGACTATGGCAAAATGTATTTCACAAGTTTGGTGGGTTTTGGTCCGCTTTACTGAGGGAATTCCGATAGAGAGTCTGGTTGAGATGGGTTGCGTGTTGGGTGCTCACTTTTTGGAGAAGTTTTGTGTTTATGGAGCAAATCATGTTGGGGAAATGTATGGCTATGTATATGTATAGCAGAACAGGTTGGGGTACAGATCAGTCTGCCAACTCAACGTGTGCAATCTAATAGGATCTTAAATACCATTGGTTGGGGAACACTGGCTAAATACACATATATCTGGGTCCTCCCACTGTTGAGTCACATAGTGCTTTCTTTTTCTAGCCCCCTCATTCTCCTGACACCCGTCACCAATGATTTTCGATTTGATAAGATGCTGTCTAATATTGAGCCCACACACATGTTAATGCAGCATACAACTGATCCAGTTCTCAGTATAACTTGGACGGCGCTCATGTAGATCTTGATACGCTTGGCTGAGTGCCTGTTGTTTTTTCCATTAACTGTAGTTCTAAGAAGAATGTAAAGTAGAAATGAAATTATTCTGGTTATGCCACTATTTTTACTCCTCTGCTCAGGACTGAGGTGGCCGCGTTACGCTGTCATAGCGATCACGCATTTTCCAGCGTAGTAAGGAGGAAGTGAATACAATGGACGGGAGGGAGGTAATTGCTATTGCATCAAACTGAAAATTTAAAGCATTTTAAAAGCTGAACAAAACTAGAATAGAAGTTAGAGAAAGTCTTCCAATGTACAACCTGTGGGTGGGAAGTGGCCAGTACGAGTCATAAGAAAAGTATGTAGAAAGGGCAAAGAAAGCTTGGCGTTCATTAATAAACTGCATGACTGTTCTGATCTGAATAGAGGGGTGCCGAGTGATGCCTGAGACCAGGGTAAGACTTTTGCTGGAAGGTGCCCCCACCCAGGACAAAACAGACTGGGCCTCCCAATGGACCCCTAGATAATAAATCTGGTGGTGCCCTCTTCCCTCCTGGGAGAAAACACTTTGTCTGCCCAACCTGCTTACCCTCCCAAAAAGCAGCCTGGCACAGCCTGAGCTAATCTAATGGTGTACCCTTGATGAATGGCACCAATCCATTTAAAGTGGACCAAAACCAACAGTGATTGGCCCGGGAACCTATAAAATTGATTCAAAGGGCCGATCGATTCCCTCCCCTGGGGCATCCAAAATCAAAATACCCCGCTGTGTGAAACCCCCCAGGTTGCCCACACACTTACCTTCTTTCCCAGTCTAACGGCGCATGCACAAGCCGCGGCCATATCCCCGCTATCTCTCTAGCAGGATGTGTGCCCGCACCAGGCATTTGCGAATGGCCAGTGTGGGCACGCTCCCTGTTGGAGGGTAGCGGTTGATGTGGCCGCCAGCACGCTCAGAGTGCGCTGATTGGATGAGCCGTGCATGCGTCGTAGAACCAGGAAGAGGTGAGTTGGTTTGGGTGACCTCGGGGGTCACAGCGGTGTCCCGGGGGAAAGGATAGTCAAATTTCTGGGTTTTGGTTCAATTTAAAACAAATATATGGTGCTCCATCGTTCCCAAGGGTGACAGCCTCCTTGACGGCTGCTCTGTCTGAACACCCCAAAGGCCAGCCATGCCAGGAGATCCCCCCCTGCACTACATCCTGCAATGATGTTCTATATGCACATAATAGAGACACTGGTGTCAACCAGCCACATAGAGAGGATCCATCGCATCAATATATAGACCACCTCCAGCCTAAAATCATAGAAGGGACCAGGGTACAACTTATATAGCAACTTATATAGCAAACTATATCCCGGGTGCCACATGCAGCTCACAAGCCTATACTGTGCTCCTTACTGTGTGCTCCATTGTGCTCCAAGTGCTGCAGTTTGTCAGCTGGGGGTGTACTTACAGAGACCATAGTAAAACTTATAGTCAGCCCCTCAAAAAATAAAAAAGCATATATACTATACTTACCAATACTTGTGGGGCCGGGTTGTCAGCAGTGGGGCTACTGTAGGTGTGTGTGGGGTGCAGCGTCAGTATACAATACGTAATCTGGGGAGCGTCAGAATTCTAGGTTGCACAGGATAGAATAAAAAGGTCAGTCCAGTCTAAATAACTCTTGTGGGTTATGGGAATAGCAGACATGTCAAGTTACCCTGTTTTCCAGGAAGTCACCCGGATTTTACCCCTCTCACCCGGTCAGCAGCTCATTTCACCCCGGCAGCAGGACTAGCTGCCTCCCAGTCCCTGTGTTACGGTAAAAACATGGCGCTTCAGGCACGCACCTGCTCTGGCAGAACAAAAAGAGGCTCTAGGACTGCTTTAAAGTGGACCAACACCCAGGATTTTGACTATCCTGGGTTTTGGTCCACTTCGGTGGGGCACCGCTGTGTGAAACCCCCCAGAACGCCCGGAAACACTCACCACGCTCCTACGCGGGCGCTCGTCCAATCAGAGCGCTCAGAGCCGCTGTGGTAAGCACGTACAAGCGGCATCCAACCACAGCGGCTCTGAGCGCTGGAGGCCACGTCTCGCGCTTCCCTCTAACAAGGAGCACGCCCGTGCCGGCCATTCACAAACGGCCGGCGCGGGTGCACGCCCTGCTAGAGGGAAGCGCGAGACGCAGCCCGCGCATGCGCCGTTTGAACGGGGTTAAGGTAAGGTTTCTGGGCTTCCTGGGGGGTATCACCCCACGGGACATCCCTATTTCCGATGCCCCGCGGGGAGGGATCTGATCGGCCCGGGAATCTATAAGATCCCCGGGCCGATTCCCCTGGGTGTTGGTCCACTTTAATGATGGGGCGTCACTTTGAGCCCCTGGGTGTTGGTCCACTTTAATGATGGGGCGTCACTTTTCAGCCCCTGGGTGTTGGTCCACTTTAATGATGGGGCGTCACTTTGAGCCCCACTTACTATTCAGTACTCCCTTGAGCTGCCCGTCTGCTCTGATGGCCGGCGAGCTTGTGTATTTATTGCTACTGCCCAGCAATGTATAATCTTGCTGCCAGTGACAGAAAGGGCCAAGTTCACTTTAAAGAGGAGCAACACCCCTCCATACCTCACATGTGTCCCTGATTTGGAGGGACTGTCCCTCTTTCAAATTCATATCCCTCTGTCTCTCTTTGTTCTCCTTTGTCCCTCTTTGAGGTGTAACATTCAGATCTGCATCAATAAATGATTCATTTGCCTATTCAACATGTTTATATTGATGTAACTGTTACATCCTATCTCCTATCCATCCCTCAATGAGGGGGCGTGGCCTAATTTAACAACTGTCCCTCTTTCCCACTTTGAAAAGTTGGGAGGTATGCCCCTCTTGAATCTAGAGTCTATAAGGCTGGTTGCTTTACCTCTTTATGGGTCATGCCCTGCTGTGTGAAAACCCCTAGATCGCCCGTTCACACCGCTGAGCCAGCACTGCAGTTGCATCCCCTGCATGCCTCTATCTGTGGCCACGCCCATGCCAGGTCTTTCTGAATAGGTGGTATGGGTGTAAAGATAGGGGCAGGGGTGGCACTGCTTGCTTCATTCAGATGTCCTTTGCTGCACTGACTAGGAAGAAATCTGAATGATCGGCTGATTGGCCCAAGTGGGAAGCAGGAAGAGGTGAGTTTTCAGGTGATTTGTGGGTATACACACAGCGGGGCATTCCAAATCATTTTCTTGGGTGTTGGTTCTGTTTAAGCCACCCTGATTTGGGATGCCCATTGTTTGAATATCCCTTCCATATAGAAACATATTGAAGGTAGACGGCAGAAGGAGACCATACGGTCCATCTAGTCTGCCCTTATGTGTATACTGTATGTTCTCTTTATCTTAGGATAGATGTGTGCTTATCCCAGGCATGTTTAAATTCAGTGACTGAGGATTTTTCAACTACCTCTGCTGGAAGTTTGTTCCAAGCATCTACTACTCTTTCTGTAAAATAATATTTTCTAACATTGCTCCTGATCTTCCCCCGACTAGCTTCAGGTTGTGCCCCCTTGTTCTATCATTAAAGTGGACCAACACCCAGGATTTTCACTATCCTGGGTTTTGGTCCACTTGCGTGAAACCCCCCAGATCGCCCTAAAAAACTCACCTCACGAGCGAGCGCTTGTCCAATCAGAGCGCTCAGAGCCGCTGTGGTATGTACGGACAAGCGACGGACAACCACAGCGGCTCTGAGCACGCTGGAGGCCGCATCTCGCGCTTCCCTCTAACAGGGAGCGCGCCCGCGCCGGCCGTTTGTGAATGGCAGCCGCGGGCGCGCACCCTGCTAGAGAAAAGCTTGAGATGCGGCCGCGGCTCGCGCATGCGCCGTTGGAACGGGGATAAGGTAAGGTTTCTGGGCGTCCTGCGGGGTTTCACACAGCCCGATTTCGGATGCCCCGCGGGGAGGGATCTGATCGGCCCAGGAATCTTATAGATTCCTGGGCTGATCCCCCCTGGGTGTTGGTCCACTTTATGCTTCTTCTTAAAAACACTTCCCTCCTGAACCTTATTCAATCCTTTCACATATTTAAGTGTCTCAATCATGTCCCCCCTCTCCCTTCTTTCCTCCAGACTGTACAAATTAAGTTCTTTAAGTCTCTCCTGATAAGTTTTAAGTTTAAGTCCTTCCACCATTTTCGTTGCCCGCCTTTGGACACGTTCTATTTGAATAATGTCTTTTTGCAGGTAAGGTCTCCAGAACTGCACACAGTATTCTAGCTGTGGCCTCACCAGGGCTCTATACTTCCAATGATATACTTACCAATCTAAGGCAAACACTGGAGCCCCCTTTACACATGTCATGGAATGTAAAGTGCTGGTGAATGAAGGAAGCCAGGCTGGGGGAGAGCAGAAAGCAGGCAAATTTGACCCTTTACCGAGAATGTCTCACCTGCTTTCTGCATCCAGTGTTTTTATTCTGTGCTGGAGACGGCTGTTTTTTAGGAGCGGCATTCACAAGGTAAAGTTTTCTTTATAACCCACCATGTTTCTCTACCCCCTGTGGAGGAGGGGGGGGGATTTAAACTAGAGTATAGGGTCTCTTTAAAGTGGACCAAAACCCAGGATTTTGACTATCCTGGGTTTTGGTCCTTTTCCCGGGGGCACCGCTGTGTGAAACCCCCCAGGATGTCGAGAGCAGCTCACCTCTTCCCGGTCCTACGGTGTGCCGCATCCTCCGCTTTCCTCTAACAAGGAGCGTGCCCGCGCCGGCCATTCACATAGCAGGATGCGGCCGCTGCTCTTAGACGCGCCATGGGACCAGGAAATGAGGTAAGTGAATGGGGCGACCTGGGTGGTTTCACACAGCGGGGCATCACAATTTGGGGGAATCTATCGGCCCGGGAATCTTATAGATTTTCTGTTTTTAGTCGCTTAATTATTATTCTTCCCCCCGCTGGGCTTTAACTCTGTGCAGCTTTTGGATATGGGCGTCGCCATCTTGCTTCAGAAGCATCACATGCTGAGGAGAGGAGACGGGGCAAAAGTGCAGGGGGGGGGGTTATAGTTGTGCTCTGCACAGACAGAGCAAAGCTGGAGCCAGGAAAAGGACAGCAATCCCAGACTGCAGAGCGACATATTCAGAAGACACTTCCTGTCTGCAGGCAACCTAAGACTCCACGGGCCACCATCTTGGATGTTATAAGGTTAAAAAAATGCAGTAGATGCAGGTAGGATGGTTTTTAATGTGAGCAATCTCTATGTAGGGGGTGGGGGAAACATACAAGATAGGCTCTTATTCAGGGTGAAGGTCTGCTTTAATAACACTTGTACTTGTGTTCACACCTCTTTTGGTTTGGTCTGGTATATAGGCTGGCATGAGCAGGACTAGCTATAAATGTGCAACCATGGAAGGTGATGGTGTATACATTATTATTTCCATATTTATATGAACACGGGCAGGCTGATTCATGACTAGCACCAGGTATTGGCAGATGAGCGTCTGTACAGAGAGCGACCACTAGTAGATGCTGTGATCAGCTATCGGGCGCTGTAATAGAGTGCCTCAGTCGCTGTGGTAATCTGGCTGCCATTGATGAATGAGATGTATGTTGGGTGTTCTAACACCAGTACAGCGTTGCAAGCAGCAAAAGGTAGCGCCAGCTCATTGCGAACGGCTCTTAACGACTCACACCATATTCAACAAAAAAACACACACAGCGTCGGTGCTCTGAATCTGGTCGCTATAGCATAGAGCGCCAGAAGCTGTGTGATTAAAGTCTGTTTTTGAACACATATCCACCAGTAACAAAGCGAAAACACATGGAATGACATTGTTTTAACATTGTGACATTAACACTTTAATGCCAGACCTGTAATGACAATTCTGCATAAAAATATAAAAAATCTAAAAAGTTTTCAGTTGAGTTGACACAATGATTTGAGAGAAAAAAAATAAATAAAAACCAAAAAACCCTGTTTAAAAAGAACAAAAGGAACATCCATGAAATGTATGGGAGAGCGACAGGTAATACCTGGCACTCTGGAAGCTAGAGCTCCGGCGCTAAACGCTGAGCCACCTGTAATGATGAATCTTACGCTACATGGCGCTGTTAGAGTCGCTCACCAGATTCTCTTTCATAAATGTGGTATTGTGTACAGCGCCCGGTGTTGACCAAACGCTGCCTGCCGCTTACAAGGCACTTCCTGGCACTATCCCTTGATGAATAAACCCCTTAGTGATACAAAGATGTGTACATGCATAACTCCGCGCATTCATTGATAGCATGTGATGCCTATAAATGAAATGATGGCTTCAGATAGGAGAAGATATTGGGAAAGCTCTTTGATTAATAGAGGGTCTGAACATTGTGGGAGGCTCCCGGTATGTGAGCTCACCCCAGGACACCTGTACTCCAGCGTGACAGGTGCTCCTCCTCTCCCAGGTGTCCTCAGAGCGGGTCACACAGCTCCATGGTCTGGGAGCCGCTCCTAAAACACATCGTTCATCATATGAAGCGCTCCTCTTATGAAAGCAGAACGCGTGCGTCTGAAGAGTTCACATTCTTCAGGCAAAATATTCCAGGTTTCCAGATTCTCCCCATTTGCAAACTTTGAGGGTTATCCAAATGATTTGGGATTTTTCTGGAGAGTCAGAGATTTTCTCATTTAGCACATAATAAAGACAAATAAAAAAATAATTTTTTTTTATTATTTAAAAATAAAATCCTCCTGCACATGTGATAGAGGATTTCTACAGGTGAGGTGCAGACTATTTTAAATCGGATAGATAATGGAAAATTGTATATAAATGTACACCTGATAACCCAGATTAGGACCTCCGCTCTACAATGTTCCAGGGCCCTACCCAAGCTGCCAAAGCCACCTCCCGCGGATCTCTCAAAAGTTCTGCTGTGACAAGGGTGTAGGTAAGTATTGTGCCCTCACCTTGAAGCGGCATGGGAGCCGCGGGCGCGGTGGTTTATTTATGATGACCTCCTGGTTGCTGACTGCTGGTGTTCTATTTCTGAGATTTCAGGTTTGCTGGTGTCATTTAGCACGTGCACGTGCACTTTGAGTGTTGTTTTTTTTTTTTGTCTTCATTCACTTACAGCAACTGTTTGCTAATATATTTTCTGGGCAATATTTGCTAACATATTTTCTGTGCAATATAGGTTAGTATATATCTTAAACACATGGGATATTGTTGTTATTAGTATAGTTGATACACATATGAACACGGTATTATTAGGTATTTGGTTGGTGGTTTATATATTGTAGTTATAGGGTGTTCATATTGAGGGTTTCATTATTTACTTTTGTGCACATAGGGTCTATTGATATATTGCTCCCCTTATGGGGTTTTATTCATATATATTACTGCGGCCATGTGGTTATCCTTGTTATTTTAATTGTCCAGTGTGTTTTTGTGTAATTTGTTACAATAAAGATTTTTGTATTTGAATTGGTGCTCCTTTTTGAAGAAAGGTGTGTGTTCAGACACGTCCACTTCAGTTTAGATTAAGGCCCTTATTCATCAAGCGATAGCGCCAGGTAGTGTCTGACGAGCGCCAGGTAGCGGCAGCTAACGGCGACTACCGACTCAAGTACGCCCGGCGGCGGTCACAATGACGCATTTATCAAGCAAAATGAGGCTAGCGCCGGCGAGAGCGACGGCTAGCGCGGCATTCATCATGAAGCCGCCTGGACCGAACAGCGCCGCTGCAAATTCCCTCACAGCGCCAGGTATGAGCTGTCGCTCCCTGGCGATGTCCAATGCATTTCAATGGAGCAATCTATAATTATTCATGATTAATTGGTAATATTTTTTTTTTTTTTTTTTTTTAATGTCAAAAAATCGGAGACCACTTCTGCAATGTTAGGATTTATTTTTAAGTAAAAAAAAAATTAAAAAAAAATTTGTGCAGAATTGATCTAACAGGTCTGAGATTAATGTATTCATATTACAAAATGATTCTAAAAACATGTATAATGTTACATTCAAAAAATATGGTTGTTTAGGGGTTAAAAACTAGTTAATACACATCGCCGCCAGCGCTCTGGGGTTTAAACAAGGAATGGACAGCGACAGCACATTCGGAGCGTGATTTGTTGATGAATATGAAGCTAGCCGTTCGCTCTGGCCATTCGTTGTCAGGCGCTCACATACAACGCTGGACCTGTGAAACAGCGACCCCCCAGCCCGTATTCAACATTACCGCACACCGACTGAGTCGCTGTCATCAAGCTAATGCCGGCCAAGCACAGCGAATACTGGCTGGCGCTGAAAAAATCACGCTACAGTCGCTCATCTGTCGCTACCTGGCGCTATTGATGAATCGGCCTCCCCGTATTGTGCCCAATTTTCAGTTATTCAAATGCGCTCAGCAGCAGACAATGAAAGGGCCGGCTTATTTTTACATTTTTTATTCATTTTTGAAATTTCCAGGCAATGAGTATGGTTACTCTCCAGTACAACAGCAGGTAGGGTGTTTATATTAGCATAATTTGACATCTAATCACAATGTTGCAATACACAGGTGGCCACAGGGGCCAGAGTTATAGACCACCAGTAGAGCTCTACGATTGGTGGTCTACTGCTAGGGGAATCAGGGAAGTGTCAGGAGATAAAATCTTTATTTAGCCATTGTTCAGCATGGCTGCAGTGTGTCTGTGTGATATTGTTTATCCACACAATGCATGCTGTCTGGTATTCAGGAATTAGCCCACACCAACCTGAGAGGGATGTTTACCTCAGAAAAGGCATCAGCATGTCTGTCATGTTATATAATAAGGCACAGAGCAATCGGTTTTCATAGTCCATATAAACTGATAAGGAATTTGAAAGAAGAATCCCACTGTGCATGCACACTTCTTCTTGTACCTGTCACCATAACATATCAAGCCGTTTTCTCTCATATAAAGAGGAGAAACAGAAGCATTTGCCAGCAAGGAGTAAGGTCAGACAAGGCGCTATATACACAGAGCACCTGGATGGTGGCGCGCAGCTCTGTGTATATAGCAAATGCTTCTGTTTCTCCTCTTTATATGAGAGAAAATTGCCCTTCACTTTCATTGTCTACCTTGAGGCTGATTCGGAGTTAGTGTTTCTGAATGTTGATGCTGAGCAAGCACCAAGGGAGACTTGAGAGCTTTACCAGATCCCTCTGTACCTGAAACCGCATGATGTGTTATCGAGTTTAGAATTACGCTTGCATGACCTATTTGATAAGTGCACCTTTTCATCTTCAAGTCGGTAAGAGTATTCTCAGGTGGTGACAGGCACAACAAGAAGTGTGCATGCACAGTGGGATTCTTCTTTCATATTCCTTATCAATTTATATGGACTAAGAAAACCGATTGCTCCGTGCCTTATTATATAATATTTTACTTGGACGTTTTGCGGAATAAAGGGTCTGGCACGTTGCAGCAGATTTGAAACTTGATCTTAATTTAAACTTTTTATAATGTATTTATCTTTTAAAACTAAAGCGCTGTGTTTTTTATATTGTCATGTCTGTCATGTTACATACTGAATCACCAGCTGCTGGAGGGGATGAATGTAACTATGTATCAATATAAGTCAATGGCCTTGGCTGTCCAGCATTGCAACAGTTACCGTATATACTCGAGTATAAGCTGAGTTTTTCAGCCCACTTTTTGGGCTGAAAAAAGCCGCCTGGGCTTATACTCGAGTCAGTGAAATGGAGGAGAAAAGGTAGGAGGAGCTAAGGTGCCCGCGCGCGCGGCCACGCAGCCCCGGTCGCCATCGGCAGTGAAGATGCTGGAGCAGTGCGGGGCATGTGGTCCTCTTGTGTCCCCCTCATCAGGTAGGTGTGTGTGTTCTGGTGTCTTCTGAATTAATAGTTCCCGGTGCCTGCGGGCGCAAAGAGACTTCCTGGCGTGCAGGGGGAGGGATGAAAAAACTTACAGCTGGCGTGCAGGAGTGAAGGCAGCCGACATCGCTGCTGTCAATCTGCGGGCAGGGGGCGGGGCAGTCGTCCACTAAGAGCAAGTCTGCTCTTAGCATTACCCGGGTGGTGAGCAGCGTTCCCTGGAAGCTGCTTGGCTGCGCGTCTGCGCTTTTTGTCCCCAACCTTCACTCAGCAAAGAGGTTGGAACACCCAGGGACGCAACGAATGGGAGACAGGAAAGGGGAGAAGGATGCACACCAATGCTGGCTGTGTGCTCCTCTGCCCCTACAGGCGAGGGCGGGATTTTTATGTTAAAATGGCAGCAGGTAAAGCTTCTTTAGTGATAGCGCTGCCACAGCTCTGTGTACTGTAGGAGGGACTGTCCCTCTTTTGAGTCCATTTTCCCCTGTTTACCGGTAGCTGCTGCATTTCCCACCCTAGGCTTATACTCGAGTCAATATCTTTTCCAGTTTTTTGTGGTAAAATTAGGTGCCTCGGCTTATATTCGGGTCGACCTATACTCGAGTATATACGGTATTTACAATGTTGATACAATCTTTTATGACTTTTCTGAGCAGTGTCATTACAGCTGATGGTTCCTTACTGCTGGCTAGAGCTAAAGCTAAACAGAATTAGTGTAACTTTAACTGTAGGAGGCTTTTGACTGTAGTGGGATTTCAGAAGCAGGGCAGTCATAATTGTGTCAAGATGGTCTCTGCCATGTAGTTCAAGATCAAAGAAACTGCCTGCTATTCCATAACATCTGCATGGTGTTAAAGTGGATTAAAACTCAGGGTAGACAGCCCTGGAATCCTGATTTGGTATGCCCTGCTGTGTAAAACCCCCCTGTATCTGCTTACCTTTCCCCAGTCCAACAGCGCATGTGTGAGCTCTCATCCAATCAGAACAGCTTACTATGGCAAATGGCTCTAATTGTTTACAATGGGGAGTGAGAGCGGCTGCATCACCTGCTTGTGCGCATGCCGCCCCATCACGTGAGAGCGTTCTCGTCCCGGCGCATCCCTGGGGATGTATACGCTTGCACTCCCTGTTGAAGTAGTCATGGAAAACGCAGTAAAGGGTGTATACCAATACATATTTGGTACCATTTTAACAGGGAGGAATGGGGATTTTACACGCAATATGGTTTTCTTGATAAACCTACATTTATTTTTTATTTACCATAGGCTACAAAATGTCCCCACATATTTCACCCAAAATATTGAGAAAGCACTGAAAAAATGAAAAACAATCATGTCCGGACCTTCACCATGAGTAAGAGCCTATCTTATATGTTTCCCACACCCTGTACATACAGATTGCTCACACTAAAAATCATCCTACCTGCATCTACTGCATTTTATGAGCCTTTAAATATCCAAGATGGCTGCACATGGAGCTACCTGCAAACAGGAAGTGTCTTCTGCCTGTGCTGCTCTGCGTTGAGGGATTCCTGTCTTTTTCCTGACCCCATCTCTGCTCTGTCTGTGCTGAGCACAGCTATAACCCCTGAGGCGAGATGGCGGTGCCTGTATCCTAGAGTCCTGAACTGAGTTTCAGCCCAGTGGGGAAGGGGGGGGGGGGAAGAATAATAAGTAAGTGACTAAAAACTTAAAATATATTAAATTTAGATGCTTGTGTATTATTTTTTAAGGGTTTCGGCTTTTCATTAAATGATGCTGAAGGTCCAGTTTAAAGCCCAGACTGAAAAAAAAAAACAGTACATCATTTTGCTGGGAAATCACCAGGGCAAGACTAAGAGGGGGGCACAAGGGGCACAATCTCCAGGGCCTCATCACTTGCCCTGCAAAAAGACATTATTCAAATAGAACGTGTCCAAAGGCGGGCAACAAAAATGGTGGAAGAACTTAATATTAAAACTTATCAGGAGAGACTTAAAGAACTTAATTTGTACAGTCTGGAGGAAAGAAGGGAGAGGGGGGGGCATGATTGAGACCTTTAAATATGTGAAAGGATTGAATAAGGTTCAGGAGGGAAGTGTTTTTAAGAAGAAGCTTAATGATAGAACAAGGGGGCACAACCTGAAGCTAGTCGGGGGGAAGATCAGGAGCAATGTTAGAAAATATTATTTTACAGAAAGAGTAGTAGATGCTTGGAACAAACTTCCAGCAGAGGTAGATGAAAAATCAACAGTCACTGAATTTAAACATGCCTGGGATAAGCATCCATCTATCCTAAGATAAAGAGAACATACAGTATACACATAAGAGCAGACTAGATGGACCGTATGGTCTCCTTCTGCCGTCAACCTTCTATGTTTCTATGCAAAGTGGGCCTCCACCAACCTTTGGGTTATGGTCTGGTCCAGGAGGCTTTTCACTCTCCGGTCTGATGGGCCGGGGGGCAAGCAGCAAAGCTATTGGTGGCAGTAGGGGCCCCCGCACCCCTGGGCCTTTTTTGTTTTTGCAAACCTGCAGCCAAAGCCACCAGAGGGCAGGACGGAGAGTCTAGAGCAGCAAAGCCAATGTCGGCAACACTACAGTGATGGGTGCCGAGCTGTCAATCAGCAGCCGCTCACTGCACATAAGCCACCAAGCACAGCCTCTGGCAGCTAAATGGAGGGAACTGTTTTCTGCTGGACCAGCCGGGCGACTACACTACCCCCCGACCCAGAATGGCAAAGCAGGAGTTCCCGAGCAGCACGCACCCGCACAAGAGTGGCACAAGGGACTCGATCTGGCATTCTAGTAAGTAGGTGGGTGCCAAACAACCACCAATCAGTTACTTGGTTGGACTATTATTTTAAAGGAAAAAAATATCTGGGGCCTCCACTAGATTTTGTGCCCAGGAGCCTCCATCACACTTAATCGGCCCTGAAAATCACAGTTAAACATGTATAGAGCATAATAGTAAAGCTTGGTCTGGCACAGAGGGTGACAAAATCTTTAGGTAGGCTGGCAGTGAAAGGGTTAAATCCACTGTAGGATTAGATGGAAAAGGTTTTGCATTCTGTGGAAGAGGCAAAGTGAAAGGAGGAATATGATCACTAGGAGATTTCACAAGGACAACACATGACAAGCTGGCACAAGCTCATGTAAAGAACAGTTTGTAGCAGCGTCACGCTGGGCTGAGGTGTCGCTTATAGCGGAGGTTTACTCCAGCCAAACAATAGGGAAATGTTAGAGTCTTGTTAGTGCTCTATTGTTGTCTGTAATTTAGTCCCTAGTAAGTGTTCTATTTATAGGTGATCAAGCAGGAAGTGCAGATCACTTTTACCAATGAAGGTTACAGGACTCCTATCTAAGGATAGTAAAGGGGAGCAGCTTAAAAAGAAATTCTACAAGCAGACCTCAAGTCAGGACTGCCGACTGGCACAAGGCTCATCTTCTTACCTGCCGCTGCTCCTGCAGCATCTACCAGTAAAGTCAGGGCTCCGTGAGGCCCACTCACTTCTGACTTATAGACCTAAAGTTGAATTCCACCCAAAAACAACCCCCCTCCCCCGTCATCCTTTCCTGGTGCTGAGGCAGAACAGGGCAGGGGGTTTACAATGTAAAAAAACACCTCAGCCGCGGTCCAGTGCCACACTCCCACCACTGAGAAAGCAACAAGGCGGCATCCCCCCGGCTCAGTGCTCATGTCCTCCACCTATTCAAGAGAATAATTGAAGGGCACATTCACAGGCGAGGCGAGGGATGCCGCTTTGACTCATCAGCAAACGCACAGAAAACACAAGGCTGCATCCCCCAGGCCCGTGCGCATGCCTGCCACTGGACTTCCACTTTAAAGTGGACCAACACCCTCCTTAATCGGTCCGGAAATCTATAAGATCCCCAGGCCGATCCGATCCCTCCCTGCGGGGCATCCAAAATCGGGATGCCCCACTGTGTGAAACCCCCCAGGACGCCCCATTCACCTTACCTTACTCCCGGTCCAACGACGCATGCTTGGGCCGCGGCCGCATCTTGCGCTTCCCTCTAGCAGGGCGCGTGCCCGCGCTGGCCTTTTGTGAATCACAGGGTCGCTCCCTGTTAGAGGGAAGCGCGAGATCAGGCCGCCAGCGTGCTCGGAGACGCTGTGGCTGTACGTCGCTTCGACGCGCATACCACAGCGGCTCCGAGCGTGCTGATTGGACGAGCGCCCGCGCATACGCCGTAGGAGCGGGGTGAGGTGAGTTTTATCGGGCGTTCTGGGGGGTTTCTGATCGGGGTGCCCCGTGGAAGTGGACCAAAACCCAGGATAGTGAAAATACTGGGTGTTGGTCCACTTTAAGTTGGAGATGTGTGCAGTGCAACCTCAGGAAACAGTCTGTATGGAGAGTCCTGGCCTGGTCTTTTACTCCAGTGCACACGTCTTGCTAATCGGGACCCGATGTGCCACACACTGAGATGTCGGGTCCCCTAGACCCAAAAAATGGATCGTAAGGTTATAAATACTTAAAGTGGACCAAAACCCAGGATTTTGACTATACTGGGTTTTGGTCCTTTCCCCCATGGCACCCCGACCGGGGGATGCCCCACTATGTGAAACCCCCAATTTCGCTAAAACCAACTCACCACTTCCCAATCCTACGGCGCATGTGCAGCCGCTCGTCCAATCAGCGCTCTCGGAGCTGCTGACATCACATCGTCTAAGGCGTGTGGCTCCATGAGCGCTGACGGCTGCATCCCCCGAACCCCCCAACATTCACAAATTCACATTCACAAATGTCTGGCGCGGGCACACGTCCTGCTAGAGGGATAGCGGGGATGCGGCCAGGAAAGAAGCTAAGTAAATGGGGCGCCTGGGGGGTTTCACACAGAGGGGGATGCCCCAGGGGGAGGGAATCGATCGGCCCGCGAATCTATTTCCGTGGGTTTTGTTCCACTTTAAAGGCATTGACCTGTCAAACTTTAAAGCAGATGGAAACCCATATTTAGGTCCACCGCTCAATGTGTGGGCCACTTGCCTGGCAGCTTACCTGATGCAGTCTGAAGCCCCATACTGTATGTTTGCTCTGGTCACAAAAGGAAGGGGGATTTCTTCTTCCCCTGCCTCCGGTACCTCCCCCATGGTCTGGTATACAATGAAAGTCAATGATAGTTTTCTCTCCTAAAAAAGAAGAGAGAATTCTCACCTGACTCTAAATCAAGCCCATTATGCTTGTATGACCTAGTCCTGTCTCTCCCATCAAAATCACAGGACCCTACCCCACCTGATTTCAAAGGCCCAGGCTAGACAGCCCTACATGAGCTCTACTAGAGGCCACACTATTTCTGATCATGGAGGACACCCCTCCCCCTCTCATCAATCATGTTACTGTTGGGCCTCCTGCGTTTACTTCAGTTTCATTTATAGTCTGAATACTGGAAATTCCTGGTTGAGGCCCAGTTATCACATATAAGTTATGGCGGGGTCTCAGACCCTATACAGCCTATATTGTGTCTAGCCTCCCTATACCCTTTAATGTGATGGCTGGGCCCCTAGTCTGATTTTCAGTTTCCTATATGGTCTGAATATTAAGGTAAGCCTGGTTGCCGAATGGCCCAGGTCAGTCTATGGGGCAAGCCATCACATATAGTTTACGAGGGGTGCGCAGACATTGCTGCTGTAGGGACCCAGAAATTCCTGACAGCCCTGTTTCTATGTATATTAATGGCGTGCAATGAAGGATACCTCCTCATGGCTGCTCCCTCCAGCTGAGCATACCTGCCACCAAAGGGTTAGAGCTAACACTGGAACCGGAGGGTTTCACACTGTGGGACATCCCAATTTGGAGTTTATTAGAATGTAGGGCTGAGTTTAAATGGTTTTTGCCCACTTTAATGTGCTAAATCATTCAGTATTAATTGTATTTCACCCATAATTGCCTAAATGTCCGGCCTTCAAGGTATGCAAATAGGGCACTGTCATAGAGGTGCCAATGTGGCAACAACCCTTATCTTATTATGGACCAGTGCTATTTAGTTTGGGGGTGGCAGCTGTTCAGTTCAGGCATTCGGGGTATTATGTTATTTCATATCAGTGAATATGGAGTGTATTCAGTTTACAGTGTTCTCCTACATAGGCCTCGATTCAATAAAAGTTGAAAAAATTCTTATGGTAGTAAAAAATTTGCTTTATAAGAAAAAAAGCCTGAGAATATCACTTACTGAATCACCGGATAGGAAGACAATGAAAGCCAATGACACATTTTACTACAATGTAAAAAGTTCTCTACTAGAAGTAAAAAAGTGCCATTGGCTTTGATTGTCTTCCTATCTGGGGATTCAGCAACAGCGACATCCTCTATCGACATAAAGTGATTTTTTTTACTACCGTGCTTTCGAATTGCGTGTACTCAGCTTCAGAATTAGCACATGGGCGCCATCTGGTGTCAATAGAAAAAATCACAATATCCACTGGACCAAAACCCAGCATTATCAGCCTGGGAATCTATAAGATTCCCAGGCGATCAATTCCCTCCCCCTGGGGCATCCAAAAGTGGGATGCCTCGCTGGGTGAAACCCCCCAGGTTGCCCTGTACACTTACTTTGCTCCCTGGTCCAATGGCGCATGTGCGGGCTCCCTGTTAAGGGGAAGCAGGGGATACGGCCGCCAGCGCGCTTAGAGCCGCTGGCCTTAACAGCATGACGCCATCGGCTCCGAGCACGCTGATTGGGCGAGCAGGCCGCGCATGCGCCGTAGGACCGGGAAGAGGTGAGTTGTGCTCGGCGATCTGGGGGGTTTCACACAGTGGGGCACCCCTGATCGGGTGAAGGACCTAAACCCAGGATAGTCAGAATCCTGGGTTTTGGTCCACTTTAAACACAGACATAACCACAGGTGGTGCAGAGGTGGTAGTGACCGCTTTGGGGCCCCTGGGGTCGCAGGGGCCCATCATTGTTTTTCCATCCAATTTGTGCATACTTGGCAATATGGACTGAAATAATTCACCATTTGTATCTGTTGTTTCAGTCTTTAGAAGAGTAATTGCATCTAATTCATTTAAATTGGTCAAACCCATTTTCACTTCATTTTCACTTGCCGATTTAACTCGATAATCCCCAGGCGCCCCGCCAATCCCCAGTTTTCACCCACCTACACCTTTTGCCTTTCTCTAAGCTTAGCAGCACACTCCACGTGATCCTTCTCCCCACCATTCACACTCACATGGAAAGCATGCAGGGCAGGGATGCCAGGCCGAGGGAATGAGGTGAGATTACAGGACACTGGTGGGTATTTACAACAGGGGCATCCCAAATCAGGATGTGGTGGGGAGAGGGTATTGCCCAACCCTGCAGTCTTTTAGACATTCAAAACTGTGATGAATAGGAGGAAGGGGTAATAGAACAGCTTGTGGGTTGTTTGGAACTTCACACCATCAAGGATATAATTGCTTCTGTTCCCCTTTAAAAACCCACCAGCCCAAATGCCCCAAGTGAGTGGCCACTTCCTCACTTTGTGTGTAAACCCTGCCCTCCCCTATAACCGCTTCCCTGGAAGTAGATGCTTTTTAGACTGGTGCTTGATTTGAACTAACATGAATGGTGATTTGTTTTGTGGCTGCCACTCCTCCTTTGTATCTTTGATGCTGTGCAAGCACATGGGATGGTGGGTCTAGAGAAGGGTTCCCAACCAGTGGTACTAGTACTTGTGCCAGTACTAGTGATCAGCAATGTAGTGCTTAGTTTCCCTGGCATGACATTACAAGGTACAAACTTTGTTTCTCAGTCTCTTTGCCCCATCTATCCCCATGCCCCGAGCTCTGCCCCATCCGTCCCCCCAGCTTTAACCCATCTATCCCTGCCATCCCACCAGCTCTGCCCCATCCATCCCTATCCCCTCAGCTCTGCCCCATCCAGCCCAGGCTCTCTGTTCCATCCATTCCAGTCCTCACAGTTTTGCCCATCCAATCCCCGGCCCAGCTTTGCCAACCGATCACTCGTTCTTCCAGCCCCGGCCATCTACCCCCCCCCCCCCGAAGCTCTGCCGATCCATTCCTGTCCTTCTAGTTCTGCTCATCCATCCCTTCTCCCAGCTCTCTCCATCCCTCCCTGTTCTGTCTATCCATCCCTCTTCCTTAAAGCTTCTCTCCCATTCATCCCTCTCCTCCAAGCTCTATCTATCCATCCTTGTTACCAGATCTTATTGGCAGTAACAATTTGGGCCATAGACCACCCCTGGAAACGGCCTGCACAGAATGCATGGTGTGCCACGGGACAGAGCTGTAGGTCTTGTGGGGCCCAATAGGATTATTTGGGTGGGGGGCAAGCAGCATTTCTTAGTTTTGCTTGTGCAATCCATAGCCCTTCCCCGAGTGTGCCGATTTCTAAACTGCACCACCTGCGACAGCCCTCTGCCCAGACCTTCACCTCTCACCGGATGTCTGTAAATGGACCTTTGCAACAAGTGGTTGAGTACCCCTGGTCTAGAGCTTTATATAGGGAGGCTATTATAGGGCAAGCTTAGGTCAGCTGCTCCCAACTTATCCATTGCATTGTATGTCCTAAAAGGGGCTCTCGGAGATTAGAGTTAGGATTGCACCTACACAGAGGCACCTTGGTATTTGGTGGTGCAGCTTTAGCATACTTCTGCAGATGTGTGCCAACTGAGACCTCTGTTTTTAACCAGATTTAGAAACCGATTCCTAGGACTGAGTACACGCTAAAAAGGTTGAGTTTCCATTACTGTTTGCCAATATGATGTAATCAATGTGCTAAGCCTTATCGGTTAGCTTTTTTTTGTTGTTTGCAACTCGGTTTGTCCTAGTAACAATGTGTTTACCTAAGCAAGTTCTGTTAACTTGACACCTCCTGACTCTAGCTTGCTAATCATCTGATTGACTGAGACAGAGACAAGAGTATTAATCCCTTCTGCTTTAATCCAAGCTCTTCAGATAGGAGGAAAACAATCTTCCAGTAGCTAAAGGGTTACTGGCGATCAGCTGGAGAGCTAATTGCTGCTGTGTGATTTTCGGCAAAGCTTCTGAACTCACCTGTTACAGTGGAAGGATTTCGAGAGTTGTAGTCAAAAAGGATACTAAGGGCTTGATTCAGTAAGAATTGAAAAAAAATTAGTAAAAAATGTAATTCATGAGAAAAAAAGCCTGAGAATGCCATTGTTAGTGAATCACCAGATAGGAAGACAATGAAAGTCAATGGCACTTTTTACTACAGAGTAAAAAGGAAAAAACTTTCCCCAGGAGTAAAAAAGTGCCATTGACTTTCATTGTCTTCCTATCTGGTGATTGACTAAAAAAGTTCTCATGAATTGATTTTTTTTCCAGCTGAATTGAATGAAGGTCTAAGCCACTTCTGCTTAACCAAGACAGTCAGAGGAATATAAGAAACATGGAAACAACATGTGTAAATCACAGGTATGGGGCCACAGCCCTAACACAAATGTTTATTTTACATTCCAGAAGAGTTTCTCTTTAAAGTGGACCAACACCCAGGGGGGGATCGGCCTGGGAATCTATAAGATCCCTCCCCGCGGGGCATCTGAAATCGGGATGTCCCGCGGGGTGAAACTCCCCAGGAAGCCCAGAAACCTTACCTTAAGCAGGGCGTGCTCCCGCGCCGGCCATTTGTGAATATCCGGCGCGGGGGCGCGCTCCCTGTTAGAGGGAAGCGCGAGACGCGGCCTCCAGCGCTCAGAGCCGCTGTGGTTGGACACCACTTGTACGTGCATACCACAGCGGCTCTGATTGGACGAGCGCCCGCGTAGGAGCGTGGTGAGGTGAGTGTTTCCGGGCGTTCTGGGGGGTTTCACACAGCGGGGTGCCCCACCGAAGTGGACCAAAACCCAGGATAGTGAAAATCCTGGGTGTTGGTCCCCTTTAAAGTGGACCAACACCCTCCCGTGATCGGTCCGGGAATCTATAGGATTCCCAGACCGATCAGCCCCCTGACTGCGGGGCACCCCGATCGGGGTGAAACCCCCCAGAAACCCCTAAATCCCTACCTGATCCTCGATCCAGCGGCGCCCGCCGCTGCCTCCCGCGCATCCCTCTAGCAGGACGCGCACCTGCGCCGGCCGTTTGTGAATGGCCGGCACGGGCACACGCCCTGTAAGAGTGACGCGCGGGAGGCGGCGGCGGGCGCGCTCTCTTGTCCGTTGCTGCCTCCCGCTTGTCCGTCGGCAGGGATTGGCAGCGGCGGTCACGTGGGAGCAAGGAGAGGTGAGTTTTTTGGGGTTTCTGGGGGGTTTCACACAGTGGGGCACCACCGATCGGGGTACCCCGCCGAAGTGGACCAAAACCCAGGATAGTCAAAATCCTGGGTGTTGGTCCACTTTAAGATACGTGATTTTTTTGTTTGTCTGGTAACTTTAAAGACATCCTATCAGAATGACCATGTGCCATCTTGTGGCAAGTCCAACAATTGCAGGCATGGCCAAGCAGCAGGTTCGGCCTTAGGTTGAATGGCACGCTGTGCATGACGGCTTCCCTTGAACAAAACAGACTGTGTGCCCTCCGATATTCATAAAAAACAGAACTATGCCAGATGGTGCCCCCCTTCCTGAGGCAAAATACATCTGCCCTCCAGTATACCCCCCTAAAAAAATAGTAATCTTGAAGAGCCTGAGCTGAGAGAATATGTCCACTTCCCTACACCTGGACCAAACGGCAAGTAAAAAAAAAAAAAGACTGTATAAAAAAATCATCTGGCACACCACGGATGATGGCCTCTTGTGCGGCTACTTCATCTGAACACCCTAAAAGCTGTCCATAAATAGGCGATGTATATACTCTCATGGGTTGTTGGTACACAAGATTGCTGTACTGAATCTTTGGCCCAGCTCGGCCACCAGTTCCAGATAAGTGCAGACCCCCGCAAGGTACACCTGGAGTGATGTCCGTTTTTTTTTTTTAACGCTACAATGAAGTGTAGTTTGGATGTTTCCGGTGTATTTATTTATGGGAGGAATAGAATTCACATTAGGCAGCTTGGGGACAAGGGAGCATGCCCACCACCCATACAGGCCATGCTGTGTTGCGCTGGAAGATCCTGGAGGGGACCAGGCAGCACATATGATTTCTGTTGCCAGATTGTGGCTAGACCCAATGTAAGTTGATTATAGGCTTTTTATGTTTTAGCAACCAATGCACTTTAAATATTTAGGGGGGGGGGGGCATGGCTGTGACATTTAGAATAGGCTTGTTTAACTGGTCCATGAACATTAAAGCAGACCTTCACCCTAAATAAGAGGCTATCTTATATGTTTCCTCCACCCTGTACATACAGATTGCCCACATTAAAACCCATATCTACTGCATTTTATGAGCCTTTAAACATCCAAGATGGTGGCTCATGGAGCATCAGGCAGCCTTCAAACAGGAAGTGCCTTCTGACTGTCCCGCTCTGTATTCTGGGATTGCTGTCCTTTTCCTGACCCCAGCTCTGCTCTGTCTGTGCAAAGCACAGCTATAACCCGCACCCTGCACTTTATCCCGCTCTTCTCAGTACGTGTGATGCTTCTGAGGCAAGATGGCTTCAGCTGCAGTCCAGTGGGGGAAAGAATAATATGTGACTAAAAACATAAAGTATATACATTTTAGATGCTGGGGAATATTTTAAGGGTTTGGGCTTTTCATTAAATGATGCTGAAGGCCTGGTTTAAATAAAAAGTTTTTGTCTGCCTATAAAGAGCAGCCAGGTCCAGTGATGGCAACTCCATGGGCCAGTTTGGGATCCGCCCACTGTAACAGAATTCTAAGGACCAGTTACAAACTAGGCCCATCACCCAGGAGCAGATAATGTTGCAGGGTGGTATGAACACCCACAAGCATGATGGTGGTTAAAGCAATAGGTGCAGAACATTGGATGGAGGCAGGGGGTTCAGCAGGGCATCTGAATCAGGATCCTGCTGTTGCCATGGTTACAGAACCTCCAGTTCATTTTGACAGCTTTCACACCTCCCCATTGTGTTGTATTGGAGGAGAAAGCGGAAGAACAGTTCCCACTAAAAGTCTATGGGCAGTCTGGTGCTGCCACCTTCCAATCCACAGAGTCAAAGCAGATTCTGGTAGGCCCTCACTCTGCTGGATCTTCTGGTCCTCACAGTCACTACCTCTTGGTCCTCGCTGCTGCATCTGAAATGCTGCATGTAGCTGCTTGAAAAAAGGCTGTGGAACGGCCTCTGGGACAGCGGGGTGGCCACCTTGAGCTGCTGGGTAGCCACTGATCTACTGTAGCTGTTGACAACCTCAAACACAGCCAGCAATTTGGAGCTGTGGGCAGACTTTTACCTACCAAGGTTTCTGCAGCCACTACATGTAGACATGCAGAGCCACGACTTAAACCGGACCATCACCCTGAATAAGAGTATATCTCATATGTTCCCCCCTCACGCTGTCCATACAGTTTGCCCACATTAAAAATCATCCTACCTGCATCTACTGCTTCTTCTGAGACTTTAAACATCCAAGATGGTGGCACATGGCTCGGGTTGCCTGCAGATAGGAAGTGCCTTCTGACTGTGCCGCTCTCATTCTGGAATTGCTGACCCCAGCTCTGCTCTGTCTGTGCAAAGCACAGCTATAACTCCACTCCTGCACTTTTGACCCCTCTCCACAGTATGTAATGCTACTGAGCCAAGATGGCGGCGCCCGTATGCTAGAGGGCCGAACAGAGTTGCAGCACAGCGGGGGGAAAATAAAAAGTGATTAAAAACTTTAAATATATTAATTTGCTGGGGAATAGTTTAAGGGTTTGGGTTTTTCATTAAATGATGCTGAAGGTCCGATTTAACATTACCGCTACTGAGTACGCTGGCGATAAACAAGCGCACCACTCTGCATTGTGCTACTTTGATCCCAGATTGAAGGCCAACATATAATACTTACCCAGACGTTTTTATATGTGAACTACTATGGGGGTTATTTAAGAAGGGATAGCGCCAGGTAGTGCCTCGTAGCAGCAGGCAGCATCTGGTGAACGCTGGGCACTGTACGCAAAACCACATTTAAGAAAGGGAATCTGGTGAGAGCCTCTAACAACGTCATGTAGCGTCACATGTATTATTACAGACGGCTCAGCGTATAGCGCCGGCACTCTAGGCGCAGAAGAGCCAGTATTACCTGTCGCTTTGTAGCGCTCTCCCATACATTTCAATGGGGCTTCATTAGTTGTGTATAAATAGCGTGTTTGGCAATTTAAATAATTTTTTTTTTTTTGCTCAAATCAACAAACAATTTTAAAAAATCTTTTGACTTTTGATATTGTTATGCAGAATTGTCATTACTAAAGTGTTATTGTCACAGTGTTAAAACAATGTCATTCCCACGCCAGCTATAAGCAATGGACCCTGATTGAGCAGGCCGAATCCCCGACTGTCCTTGCGGGTCTCCCCTGGATCCCAACCAATCACTTTCCAGTGCTGAATAAACACCCGACAATAGGCCCTACTAGGAAGATAGCTGCAAAGTTCTTCTCAGGGGTGGATATCTCCCCTTCCCTCTCGCCCCTGACTCCGGTTATTGGCCACCCTGACTTCCCAGTGAGTCTCTCTGATGCTCCCTTCCAGGCTTGGGCGAAGCAAAACTGCTTTAGAATTCCACATTTGAGTGAGAGGGGGGAGTGGTGCGGGCCGGGGGAACTGGCTGAGAGGTTTTCTTTACGGCCCCTCAGCGAGTGGCAAGCCTTCCAACTTCGCCACTATCAAAAATCTATCTCAAGTCCATCCCAGATACAGAGAGCCTTAACGCCATTTGAGAAAATCTGCACTGGGGTGGGTCATATTAAAGGTACCCTGTCCTGCACATATGCGATGTTGGTAAACCCCCCTGACTCCTTTGTTCCGTCTTTCGTGGAGGGGTGGGAGAGGGAACTCGGAAGGACTTTTTCGTCTGACCAGAGGCGAGCGATGTTCCAGCTCACTCATAAATCCTCCATATCTAATCGCTATCAGGAAGCCTCCTATAAAATCCTCTCCAGGTGGTACTTGACTCCATCCAAATTGGAGAGGATGTTTCCTTCTGCCTCCCCCTTATGTTGGAGGTGCTCACAGGATAGGGGTACTATGATCCATATCTTCTGGGACTGCCCGGGGTTATCAAACTTCTGGGCCAATGTGAGGGGGATCGTTGAGCGCCTCACAGATGTCGATTTGGGAGTTGACCCGGCAAGTTATCTCTTGAATCTAGCGGCCACTTCCCTGCGAGTTAGGGGGAAATCCCTCTTGGAACCTCTTCTACTCGCTGCCAAAACCTGCATCCCCACTTGCTGGAAATCTTCGGTTCCTCCCACTACGGCTATGTGGCTGTCACGAGTTGGAGACATCTGCAGGATGGAGGAGCTCACGGCCTCTCTCGGGGATGACTCTGGGAGACTTGGCGTTCCTGGGCCCAGTTCATGTTATCTGCAGAATATCTTCAATTCCTCCAGGAGTGATCGGGGTGGGTGGGTGGCTGCTGGGGGAGTCCCCCGCCCGCCTTTTAGTCCCCTTCCCCCCTCCCTTTTTCTTCCTTTATTTTTTCCTCTTTCCTCTCTGACGCACCATCGGTGTGTCTTGGTCGCCATTCTTAGTTTTGCCTGTGTTGTTATCCTTTAAAAATGTTTTGGGGAGGGGCAGGACTCTGCCGATGTCCGGAAAAGCTTTATTATATATGATTCGATGTTGTTATGAGCAATCCCTGTGAAGTAACTCAGTTGTCATATAATCTCATGCTCAGTCGCTTCTGATGCCGTACTTATTGTTTCCGATGATATTGGCTCGTGCCTTCTGTCGTCCTTAATAAAAACGTACAATATAAAAAAAAATGTAATTCCATGTGTTTTCGCTTTGTTACTGGTGTATATGTGTTCAATAACAGACTATGATCACACAGCGTCTGGCGCTCTATGCTACAGCGCCGGCGCTGTGTGTCTAGTGTTTTGTTAAATATGGTGTGGAGCGCCGAGTGCCGGACGCACTGAGCTGGTGTTACTTCTCACTCGCTGCAGCGCTATACTGTTGTTACAGCGCCCAACACACATCACATTCATCATTGCTGGCGAGGTTACAAGAGCGACCGAGATGCTCTGTTACAGCGCCCGATACCCGCTTACAGCATCGACTAGCAGTCGCTCTAAATGCAGCTATACAGACGCTCATCTGGCGATACCTGGCGCTAGTAGTGAATCAGCCTCCACGTGTTAAAGTTCTGGCGCTGCATACATTTAGGTGCTCCATGCTGCAGTGCATTGACAAGCATTTCATGTGTTGCATTGCATATTAAATTGAATAGATAGATGGAGGGGAAAAATGACACGACTCCCTCATTGAGAACCTGTTATACACATGAGATGTCTCTGACCTGGGCTGGACAGTCTCAGACACAATACCTACATTCAAGGAGCAAGCTGGTGAAGTGTGAGCCAGTGTGTTGTGATGGAGGGGGGACATTAATTGGTGATAATATGCTTACTGCCGATTAATGAATGAATCTCTTAATTCCTCTGTAGTGTTAAAGGGCTTAACAAGGCAGCAATTTACACATTAACGGGCTTACACAAAATCACAACCTGGTAGCAGCACGCCAGCCCTGGCTTGGGGACGTGTGGGGGAGATTAATAGAGATGGTTAGCAAATGCTTGTGAATACACATACTGCTAGAAAAGGGATTACACACCATCCGTATGCAAATCAGGAAAAGCATGCGGGGCAGACACAACTTGTGTATTGTCATTTAGTACAAAACAGTTACAGACGAGTATGTTGTATTAACCCCCCCCCCCCCCCAAAAAGAAAAACCTGGGCTGTTTGTAAAAGGGTCCGTCCAGCCAGACTGTCTGATTAGAAAGCACCCTCCACCCTTACCTAGTGCAGATTTATAAGGGTAAGCTCCCCTTCGATTGGATTTTTGAGTAATAAAATGTGCCGAGCTGATCTAGTTTTTTTTTTTTGTTTTTGATTTTTGCTTATGTTCGTTTTATTGAAGCAGTTTTGACTATGTGCAATCTGTTGCTATTGGCCACTGTACATTAACTACAGATTTGGTGTAAGTTGCCAATAGCAACAGATTGCAGACAGTTGCACAGAACACTGCTGCTGGGCATGTGCAAGGTCAAGTGAGCTCACTCACCTCAGCAGCGGCCATAGAAATATAGAAGGATGACAGCAGAAGGAGACCATACGGTCCATCTAGTCTGCCCTTATGTGTATACTGTATGTACTCTTTATCTTAGGATAGATGTGTGCTTATCCCAGATATGTTTAAATTCAGTGACTGAGGATTTTTCAACTACCTCTGCTGGAAGTTTGTTCCAAGCATCTACTACTCTTTCTGTAAAATAATATTTTCTAACATTGCTCCTGATCTTCCCTCCGACTAGCTTCAGGTTGTGCCCCCTTGTTCTATCATTAAGCTTCTTCTTAAAAACACTTCCCTCCTGAACCTTATTCAATCCTTTCACATATTTAAAGGTCTCAATCATGTCCCCCCTCTCCCTTCTTTCCTCCAGACTGTACAAATTAAGTTCTTTAAGTCTCTCCTGATAAGTTTTAAGTTTAAGTCCTTCCACCATTTTCGTTGCCCGCCTTTGGATCCGTTCTATTTGAATAATGTCTTTTTGCAGGTAAGGTCTCCAGAACTGCACACAGTATTCTAGCTGTGGCCTTACCAGGGCTCTATACAGCGGCATCACAACCTCCCTCTTCCTCTTGGTGATGCCTCGAGCTATGCAGCCGAGCATCCTGCTTGCTTTTCCCACTGCCTGGCTACACTGTCCACTCATCTTGCAGCTATCAGTAATCAGTACCCCTAAATCTCTCTCCTCCGAGGTCCTGGCTAACACAGTGCTGCCCATACGGTACTCAGAGCAGAAGTGTTCTGTGTGTATAGGGCTCATTTCTCTCCTTGGTGTATAGACGTGGGTGTACGTTGCCAATAGCAGCAGATTCCAGGTAGTGAAAACTGCTTCCATAAGACATTTTCAACATCAATCAAAAAATAGAATACTAGATCCACGCAGCACCTTGAGGGCATTCTTTTTGGCACAAAAAATATTCACTTTCAAAAATGTAATCAAAAGTGGACTTATCCTTTAAATCTTGGGAGCCTCTTAATCTTTATGGAGAGCCTTCTTTGTCCCATTTTATTTGTATTCACTAAGAACTGGAGAGCCTCTGCTCCTCAACACAAAGGGTTATCCAATTCCAATTGGGTTTTGATATAAAGAAGTATTCCAGGTGAGAACATCCTTTTGGCAATTTAAACATGTGTTGAAAGGAGGGAAGACTCCTTATTTGTGTCACATGACCCCCCTAACAGTTTTTTTTTATATGCAATAGGCTACTATGATTCAGGACTGGAGATAGGAGTCTGAAATGCATACGTCACCTATACTGTATGACTTTCTCGGACTTTGATTACTACTGATTTATGATTTTAAACGCATAATTAAAATCAAAGTTTAGGAGTGCAGACCATTCGCTTTGCTTTTCATGCTATGTAGGTCGGTTTGAGACTACACACAACAGTGCACATTCGGGATTAGGTGGTGAGCGGACATTCCCTATATTGTCCCCCTTAACAAGTAAATTGTGCCCTTCTCAATCCCCAACAGTTATGGTAAAGCACATGCCCCCTGCCAGCATTTGGGGTTTTCTTTTAGTAGTCATGTGTATAATTCTGCATCTGTGTGGTATCCTGTGTTATCTACCTCTATGTCAAAATAATTGGTGCTGCCATAAATCAATGCGTGCTGGTATTTCTTGAAACTCTTAGGCCCCAAACAACTATGACCAAGATCAGCTGAGTGATAGTGAATAGAATAGCAGTGCAGCATGAGTATATCCAGCATAAAGCACTGAGCATGCAGTGTAGGACAGGCAAAAAGATGAGTTGTGTGGGCGATCTGGGTCACAGTGGGACATCCCAAAGCAAGATGCCCCAAGTAGAATAAATTATCACCAGGAGAGTGAAAATCCTGCCAATTAGCCCACTTTAATGGATACGCCTTATGTTTAATACATAATCCTCCTCCACATCCAGAGGAGGAAAGTGGCATAATATGGCTGCCATATAGATCACACTAATGACTGAGCAGTATTATAGGGGTCACACCAGACAGTCCCCCCGCTGACACAGCATGAAGACTTGGGTGATGGTGGAGGTATAATCATTTTTACTAGCTATATAATTTGAATGGTTAACACTTTTGCAGCTCTTGCAACATTTGAGGATGCAGCAAAATAAACAGTAAGGGGGCGATTCAGAGCCAGGTGAGAAAACAGACATTCACTTTCATTGTCTACTGGGTGTAAATGTACCCGGCTCTGAATCAGCCCCAAGGTACACAATGAAATAGCAATTCTCTCCTGTAAAAAAGTAATGTGTGTGACGTGTAAACATGCCTGGGATATACTTGGGTCTATCCTTTTGGCGCCCCCTCTCTGCCTGCTATGGTGCTTTGGGTTGTGTTATGGATGCTGGCACATTGCACTTGGATGTGCATTTATTAGAATATTGTACATTTGCTTTGGAACATACCAGGATATAATGGTCATTGCAGCATAGTTTCAATTGTGTGTTTATAGATCACTGTATAGGTTGTTGATCTTATTTATATGGAGCAGTAAGTGCTTACGCCACTTATTTTGCATTTTTTTGAAGAATCCCTTGTTTTTATTATTGTCTATTGTGATTATCTTTAGTGCATCTTGTTTGGTTGCAATACAATTGATCTGCAGTCAGTAGAGCTACTGCTGTGTATTGAGGAACAGCTTACTCCACTTTTGGGCATTTGGCCCTAGAGGATCATCTCTATTTCTAGGATAAAGAAAACACACACATAAAATGCAGACTAAGAGGACCATGTCGTCTTCTTCTGCCATCAACCTATATTTCTAAGTACATTCATTAAAGCTGATTTCAGGACTGGCATTCCCCTGAGGGATCCAAAATCTGGGTTGCCATGCCGCGTGAAACCTCCCGGAGGTGTGGCAAAACTCACTTTCTTCCTGGCTCCCTTATCCATGCAAACATTGGGTGTCTGCATCTTTGTGTGGTGAACACACTACTGTCCCCAGCCATTTCGGTATGCTGAAGAATGCAGCCAGAGAGCCTGCGCATGCACATAGGACTGGGGGGTCCATGCAGCAGAGCATCCCAAATCTGGATGCCCCGGGAACAAGGAACAAAACCTCAGCCTAGTTAAATTCCCAGGTTTGGCTCCGCTTTAAATGTGATTTTTCACAGACCTCCACAATTGTTATGATTGATATATGGTTACCCTAGTTACAGTAAGTGCTAAAAAGATACTATAAAAATAGTAACAGAGGTAATACCAACCTTCGTGGCTTTTTTTTTAGGTTATTGTGGAAGAAGTGAGTGTCAGGGGGTGGGCAGGTAGGAGAGGGGATGCGTTGTGTCCTTAAACCGGACCAATGCCCATTATTACTTTAACTGGTGTTGGTCCCTCTCTTCTGATGGGGGGGGGCTCTCGCACCTAACTGCACAGATCACTCGTAATACTCACCTTCATTATGAGCCAGCGCCAGGAAGGGAGTCCTGCAATTGGCCGCCGGGCGGTCACGTGGGCCGTAGTTGCGTCCTCTGACGGCCGCCAGCAGGACCTACCCAAGTGACTGCCCGCCAGCCAATTGCGGGACTTCTAATGAAGGTGTCATGCCTGGAGTTCCTCCTTAGCCTGCGCCTGTTTCTCTCTGCAACAATTCTCTGTAATATGCAGCTTCTGTCCTGCAGAGCTCCTGGAGATCAGCCAGCACCTCAGCCAATTACTGGCTGGCCTTTATAAGCTGATTCAAAAATGGCCTCCGTGTATCAGCATTGAACTCTGGATCTAAGAACCCAGAACTCTGCACTTGGATTCTGAACCCTGAACCCTAGACTTCCTTTTCAGCCCTTTGTTTCCCTCCTGTTGCCCTGTTTTCCCTCTTGGACTTACCTTTGGACTGGATCTCTCATGCATGTATGTTACCTCACTGCACAGCGTTTTATGTATAGCACTCAGAATGAGAGTTTGTTTTTTCACAATAAACCCAGTCTCTCGGCCTTGCAGTACTCAAATTACTGGTCACTCTATTAGTGGATTTCTCCCTTGAGAAACCCGTGACAGAAGGTGAGTTATGAGCGATCTGTGCAGTTAGGTGCGAGGGAGCTCCAGGGTTCTGGATCCCCCCGAGGTTCTTCCTATCAGCAGAGAGAGGGACCAACACCCGTTAAAGTAATAACAGGTATTGGTCCAGTTTAAAGCGGACCTTCACTCTGAATAAGAGTCTATCTTATATGTTTCCCACACCCTGTACATACAGATTGTCCACATTAAAAATCATCCTACCTGCATCTACTGCATGTTATGAGCCATTAAACATCCAAGATGGCGGCTTATGGAAGCCGCCATCTTATCAGGCAGCCTGCAAACAGGAAGTGCCTCCTGACTGTGCTGCTCTGCATTCTGGGACTGCTGACCTTTACCTGACCCCAGCTCTGCTCTGTCTGAGCAAAGCACAGCTATAACCCGCCCCCCTGTACCTTATCCCACTCTCCTCTCCTCAGTAAGTGTGATGCTTCTGAGTCAAGATGGCGGCGCCCGTATCCTAAATTCCTGAACAGAGTTGCAGCCCAGTGGGGGAAAGAATAATAAGTTAGTGACTAAAAACGTAAAATATATTAATTTTAGATGCTGGGGAACCGTTTTTTAAGAGTTTGGGCTTTTTATTAAATCACGCTGAAGGTCCGGTTTAAGTTGAAGGATCCACTTTAACCCAGATACTCTGCATACATTTAGAAGCAGCTCTTGGTTTACAAGCCCTAAGTACTATTCCTTGCTGCTTGTGAGAGGCACCTTTATCTGCTTCAGAAAGAACAAAAAAACATTGTATGAATAACTTTTATTAACAGACCAGCCTGGAGACATCCATAGGGAGCCTGGGGATAAAAGAAATGTAATAGATTTTAGTATTACGGAGTTCATGTATTTGCATATTAAAGCAAAGCCACAACCAGCAAAGATGAGCAAAGCAACAATGCAAATCAAAACCACACATATCAGCCTGAGCCCAGCACAATATTTCTAACACCCAGCTAGCATCAATTCTATAGGACCTCTGGTACAATTAATCCACCAGCTAAAAAAAACTTCAACTAAAGCACTATATATAGTATGGCATTTAACCCAAACATGCACTATAGGCTCAAAATATTGAATATGATTTTAATAATTTTGGAGACTATTTTAAAAGACCTAAACCTTAGGGCACACCATTAAAAGGCCAGTCAATCTCCGATTGTGTGGCATCCTCCCCGCCCTGCCATCCTCCCCTAGTGCAGAAGCAGGAACGGGCAGCTAGATTAAAAAAACAAAAACTATGCTAGACTGCAGCCAGCGTAAGTATTTATGTAACTCTTCCCCCGTCCTGCTTCAGTGCTAGGGGAGGGTGGCACAGGGGATTTCAAAAAATGCCAATCTGGGCCAGACTGGCCCTCCAAGCTCAGCCGGACCAACAGCCTTGAACATCAAAATGAGTTTTGTTGTACTATATAGCAGCAGGGAAACGTGTCCCAGGGTTCCCTGCTGAGCATAGCCACTGTTAGAACAAGAGACCGGGCACCTATGACCATGTGACCATGAGCAGCCTATCAGCGCTGGCCCTGGAGGCCGATAGGCTGCACCATGGCGGCCTGGAAGAGTCTAGTATCTGGGCACCTGGTTTCTTGTTTTAACGTCGGCCATGTGAAGCCTGGGTTGTGCTGCCCCGCTGCTATATGGTACAGCAGAACTATGATCATTTTTGACTATAGTTCCGATTTAACCTCACTGGCGGTGTTCCCGAGCGTGACTCGGGGTTAATTTTCGCTGCAAGTAGCGGTAACCCCGAGTCACGCTCGGGGTAGATTGGGCAGAGGAGCAGTCTCCTTACCTTTTCCCTGCGATCCAGCGATGTCCCCGCTGTGATCGCAGGTGAGAGCCCCGGCAGCGGCGTCCGTCTGACTTCCTGGTTCCCTCTCTGTGAGCCGCAGAGGCTCATGGGGGCGGAACTGGGCGGCAGATTGAAACGTAAAGGTAACGCTTTGTGCACAAAATTGCACATATAATCATAACGCCACGGAGGTTAAATAAAGTTCCAACCACCAAGGCCATTTTTGAGATCACAGATTGGCTGAACTCAAGAATGCCACCTGAGGTGACCCAGCCTGGGGAAAATGCGGCCACCAAAGAAAAACGCAGCTGTTGGTAAAGGTGAGTTTACCCAAGAGCTTGGGGGTTTCACACAGTGGGGCATCCCTGATGCTGTAGCTTTGAGTCACTTTCCCTGGTTCCTTAGAATGACTTCCAATTATAGTACCAACCGTGAGTTTAAAGCAGACCTAAAGTCAATAAAAATTACTTATTGTCCACATTACATAACTTCTGAGGGATGCCTTGCGGAGTAAAACCAGTCCCCACACCCATGGGCTCAGGGCTAAAACACAATCTGCAGTGGCTTTCATGCTCCTTCTCCTATGTACTCCCGCTAGCAGATATTCGGGTAGCCAGAGCACCGAGGACAGGAATAAGGCTGCAGTGCAGACCTGCTCTGACAAATGCTGAACTGAGTGGCACAGGAGAATTCTGAAGTAGCAGGGCATCCCGAATGGGAAGGGGGTGGGTTTTAGCATTAGAGTCCTTTATGTCTGGCTTCGCTTAAAAGGGAATTCAGAACCATAGAGGACGTTACCTTTTAGTTCATCTTCCTGATAAGCCTGTTGATCTGGTCTTCCCTGTTGCCTGCGTCACCACCTTCAACAAAGTGTGTGGTCTTCTTTTTCATTCCACCTCGGGGAGAGGACAGTTTGAAGGGCCAAAGGAAGTTGTTTGCTGCCTTGAAGTTTTTGCCAACGGTGTAAATCTCATGGATCAGATCTTCAACACAAATGATGCCTTTCTTGCCTAACAAATAAAACACACCCAAGTTAGTCCTTTCATACAAAACACATTTATAAATAGGCCTACCTATCCTAGTACAGGGTATGTAGTCCCTCGGAAGTGTAACCTTTTGCATTCTAATAATCCTGTTACTGCTTCCTATTTGCAGTGGTCATAGCCATGGTAACACAGTGTGAGGCTTCTACACAGGGAATGAGGAGAAGCCAGTTCTTTCTGCTCAGGCTGCTGCCTGCACTATAGCAATGTTACTGTTTGAATTGCTTTTCCTCATTCCGGTTTACCGGATTAGCGTGAATAGGGGAAAGGCGTACGCTAAATGGAAGTGCCAAGGATGGGCTAAGGCATCTATTCCCCAGGCCTCTGTCCCTGTTCCCTAGTGAAAAAAACAATGGCATTTTCGGCTTTGGCAAATAGGTCTACCTGAGGAACAACCCACCTTGCCACTAACTGTAGAAATATTAGCTGGTTCAACACCCTGCAGCAGAGGAGTTCTGCTCAGCAAATCTGCAACTCCATTGCAGTTCCTTTTAGATGGACTGCTGAAATGGCGTTTATGTGATCCTGAAGAGGTACTAGGAAGGATTAATTGATCTTGTGCCCCCTGATGTAAGCTACCGCTGCGACGTTGTCCGAATGGACCTGTACATCTTTGACCCCTTTTAGGTGGCTGAAGCAATCAAGAGCTCTGTCTATTGTCAAAAGCTCCCTGCAGTTGGATGATTTGTTTCTTACATATGCAGGCCAAGGTTCTGGTACTTGATGTGGTTCCAGGTGGCCCCCCAACACCAGGTGCTGGCATCTGTAGTCACAATGACCGGCTGGATCTGCCACCACTGGCGACCTGCCTGAATGATGAAAGGGTTTACCCACCATTCTAGATTCCTTAGGACCACTGCCGGAATCGCTACCCTGTTGTCTAGCGAGTCTGGGGGCGAGTCTGGGGGCCTGGGGTCCCATACATGCAGTAGCCTGGAATGCAGCTGTGCCCATGCAACTGAAGGAATGGTGGAGGTCATGAGACCCAGTACTCATGATTTCTCTTAGAGAAACCTACTCTATGGTTATCGGCAAGAGTATGGCAGTCCTTTTCTGCTTCTCTGGTGGCAGAAAGATCATTTGCCGAGGTTGAAGATGTTCCCTAAAAATCTGCAAGTCTGTAATGGAGTTAAAGTGGACCAACACCCTCCCATGATCGGCCCGGGAATCTATAAGATTCCCGGACTGATCAGACCCCCGACTGCGGGGCACCCCGATCGGGGGTGCCCCGCTGTGTGAAACCCCCCAGAAACCCCTAAATCCCTACCTTATCCACGATCCAGCGGCGCCCGCTGCCGCCTCCCGCGCGTCCCTCTAGCAGGTCGCGCACCCGCGCCGGCCGTTTGTGAATGGCCGGCGTGGGCCCACCCTGTAAGAGTGACGCGCGGGAGGCGGCGGTGGGCGCGCTCTCTTGTCTGTCGCTGCCTCCCGCTTGTCCGCTGGCGGGGATTGGCAGCGGCGGTCACGTGGGAGCGAGGAGAGGTGAGTTTTTCGGGGTTTCTGGGGGGTTTCACACAGCGGGGCACCACCGATCGGGGTGCCCCGCCAAAGTGGACCAAAGCCCGGGATAGTCAAAATCCTGGGTGTTGGTCCACTTTAAGCAGGATTTATCTTAGTTGACAATCCATCCAGGCCAGACTCTGAAGTGGCTACAGGGCCACCTCGGCTTAAACTGTGTGTAAATGGTTATTCCACTTTCAATAGCATTTTCTAAGGTTTCCATTATTGTGTGCCAGAACGAGGCCTTCAAGGTGCAGAACTAATCTGTTCATTTTCTTTTCTATTTGTTTTCAAAGAAGAAAAACACTTTACCCAGCAACAATCTGTTTACCTTAGCAATGTATTTAGTGTAGTGATGACAGGTTTAACCCTCTTCTGCACTAATTCTAACTTTAGAGATAGGGAGAATTGCAATCCTTTGTTCTTGTACCTAAATGGTTACTGCCAGCATTCTCACCATTACTACTGAGCTCACCTGTTACAGTGGAAGGATTCTAATACTTGTAGTCCTTTTTACTCAAGGCCAGGAAAGCTACTACCATTTTAGCAAGAGCCACAGGAATATAAGAAACATGCTGATAAGTAAATCACAGGTCTGGGGGCACAATCCTAACACATGTTTAACTCACATTCCAGAAGAGGAAACAATAAGGCCGAACACCAAAAAGAGGGAGTTTTCCTTTAACATCCGTGTTGCACCTACGGCAACATGATTTATTGCGGTTCAGAATCTTTATTTGCTATATGCAGGCTCGGACTGACACACAGGGTTAACAGGAAATGCCCCAGTGGCCCCCTGAATTTAGGGACTCCATTGAGAGCATCTTATGTATAGCTTATTTGTAGCATCCCCAGTGCACAGAGACAAAGTCTGGCATTATGTTTCTGGAGCATGGAATATAAGCCAGTGAAGCATACATCTAAGTGTGGAGTGGGCCCAGGAAGTCCATTCTACTGGTGGGCCCCAGACCCCTCCAGACCAACACTGGCTACATGATCTACTAGAACATACCTAGGTGTTTCTCAATCAGAGAGTTGTCAGTGAGGGGGATCCTCTGCTTATGGATCTTCAGGTATCCACGTTTGTAGATGAGGCGTTTCACAGACTTCAGATTAGGATAGCTGAAACACAATATAGACACAAGCATAAAGAGCTGCTAGAGGGATGGATTGCACAGTAAAAGAAAAACATGCTCGGGTCTGCTATTAATAGGTCTGTCAGGCCACCTGTCATCCCCCAGAGAGCCCTACATGACAGGGTCATACACGACAGGGTCATACACGACAGGGTCATACACGACAGGGTCATACACGACAGGGTCATACACGACAGGGTCATACACGACAGGGTCATACACGACAGGGTCATACACGACAGGGTCATACACGACAGGGTCATACACGACAGGGTCATACACGACAGGGTCATACACGACAGGGTCATACACGACAGGGTCATACACGACAGGGTCATACACGACAGGGTCATACACGACAGGGTCATACACGACAGGGTCATACACGACAGGGTCATACACGACAGGGTCATACACGACAGGGTCATACACGACAGGGTCATACACGACAGGGTCATACACGACAGGGTCATACACGACAGGGTCATACACGACAGGGCCATACACGACAGGGCCATACACGACAGGGCCATACACGACAGGGCCATACACGACAGGGCCATACACGACAGGGCCATACACGACAGGGCCATACACGACAGGGCCATACACGACAGGGCCATACACGACAGGGCCATACACGACAGGGCCATACACGACAGGGCCATACACGACAGGGCCATACACGACAGGGCCATACACGACAGGGCCATACACGACAGGGCCATACACGACAGGGCCATACACGACAGGGCCATACACGACAGGGCCATACACGACAGGGCCATACACGACAGGGCCATACACGACAGGGCCATACACGACAGGGCCATACGACAGACTCACAGGGCAACTCGGTGAAGTCTTTACCTTTCCAGCCAATCAGAACAAATTGCAGTGCATATTAATACTCAATATTTTGAATTAAAGTGGACCAAAACCCAACTCGATAGGCCCGTGAATGTATAATCAAAATCGGGATGTCCCGCTGTGTGAAACCCCCCAGGTGGCCCTGTTCACTCACCTTTGTTTCGCTCCAACCCTCTATCACTCACCTGACCCCTCATTTGATACCTCTTCACCTAGGGGGCCTCCACCCCGGGGCTCTTCCGTCTTCAGGAGGGAGCCCGACAGGCCCTCTCCCCCTGCCTTCCCGACCGGGGGGGGGCACCCTCTTCACGAGTAACCCAGCCCCAAACTTATGACGTCATCCCAGCGGCTCAGCTCTCAGATGCTGGTGATCGCTGGGCAGAGGAGGAGAGAGGCAGGAGATCCTCTTATCTCCTGCCTGCCCCCTACTCTGGCTGGCGATCGCCATATCTGTCATCGGATCAGCGAGGGACACAGGAGCTGACAATCTGAGGTGAGTACATTTTTTTTTTTTAATAAAGACATTTTCTCTATGTGTGGTGGTTTTTTTTCTGTTAACCCTATGTGAACCGGTAAGGGATCTGTGACCCCCTATGCCAGTTCAACAAGGCTCTGGGTCTGGCAAGTCACCTGCTGCTAGGCCCCTACACCCTGTTCTACAAGCCCCCAGAACTCACCCCCAAGCAATGTAGGGCTCCACCAATCGCAGCATATTGATGGAGGCTTTGTTGAGCTTGACAAAGGTGCCGTTGAAGATCTGGCGCAGGCGGAGAAGTTGCAATACCTTGCGAACCTTTGGACTGACTCCATTAATACTAGAAAAGAGAAATATTGGTTATTAGCACATTTTAATCATGGTAACTTCCCAAACCACATCAACTAAGATATGAAAACAGAGGGAAAAATGTAGCCCCATATAATCGGGGGGGTTGTATTAACTTGCCCCATGTCACAGCTGCCACAAGCTTTCTAAATGGATGGTGCAGGCACAGCCCAATGAATGGCGGCCACTCTCACTCTGTGCCTGCCTCTGGTTACAATCAGCATTCTATGCCACTCATTCATATGCAGAAAACGCTGAATAGAGGGGAACCCTCATATGTCATGGGACAGGCCACAACCCACCTTGCATGACCAGCACGGGGCAATGGGGTTTGAAAGCTGGCGGTCACATAACTGACAGCGATACAAAGAAACACGGGATTGGTATTGACTGGTCCATCATCTCAAACTTGCACGTATGCTGCTGGGGTCAGAGGGAAGTCTTAAACCAGACCTTCAGCGTGATTTAATGAAAAGCCCAAACCCTTAACAAAACGATTCCCCAGCATCTAAAATGAACATATTTTTAGTGACTTATTATTCTTTCCCCCACTGGGCTGCAAATCTGTGCAGGACTCTTGACTCAGAAGCATCACATACTGAGGAGAGGAGAGCAGGATAAAGTACAGGAGGGGAGGGGTTATAGCTGTGCATTACACAGACAGAGCAGAGCTAGGATCAGGGAAAGAACAGCAATCCCAGAATGCAGAGTGACACAGTTAGAGGACACTTCCTGTTTGCAGGCTGCCTGATGGCCCATTACCCGCCATCTTGGATGTTTAAAGGCTCATAACATGCAGTAGATGCAGGGAGGATGATTTTTAATGTGAGCAATCTGTATGTACAGGGTGTGGGAAACATATAAGATAGACTCTTATTCAGGGTGAAGGTCCGCTTTAAAATTGATCCTATACCAGAAAAGATTACGTCACCTATCCTCAGCCCAGTGCCCCAAAACCGCCCGTTTTATTTTTTTTTTACTAAAGCTTTTGCCAAATATTCAAAACAATACTAACCAGATGCAGTATCATGTCCAAATGGCTGCCACAGGCCAATTCATTCAGTTACAACTAAACTGTCACATGATGGCAGGTAGGTTGAAGTGTCCCCCCCCCCATGCTGAGCTGTGTATTGTAACAATGTATCATCACTGGAAAGAACCAAGGGGCGGGGCTGCTTGGCCGGGGAGCATTATGGCTGACTGCATCCAGTTTGTGTTATAGATATTGAGGTTTTAGTTACAAAAAAAACGCGGTGGGCTGGGGACAGACGATGACGACAAACTTCCTTTCTGGGTAAAGGATCACTTTAAAGGACAAGTATTTTCCAAATGCTCTGGCGACGGGCTGTGTGTTTATTCTCTTTAATGCGCTACTGCAGGCAAAAGTAATTGTTACACCATTGCATGGGGCTGTCCTGAACGGTTTTCCGATTTTAAATTGAAGCAGAAATGGCCGCGATATCGGGGGTTTACAAGTTCAGCCAATGGCATTCTCTTTTTCATCCCGACCCCTAATCAGCTCAGCAGAGCAGGACAGGATTGCTGATCCCTCCAGATTCATCACATTGCTCTCAGCACAGAGCCGATTAGTATGCAGCGTCACAGATCCAAGAGCCACGCCCATTCTTCTCATAAGCTGAACATGTAAACCTCAATATCTCAGCCATTTTTTTTTATTTAAGAATGGGAAATGTTTTAGGGCAGTGCCAAATGTAGCCCAACACAATGGTGTAACAATTACCTTTACCTGCAGTGTTACTTTCATGAGACTTCTCTGCCTCTCAGCTGATAAATGTTACCGTATATACTCGAGTATAGGCCGACCCGAGTATAAGCCGAGGCACCTAATTTTACCCCAAAAACCTGGAAAAAGTTATTGACCCGAGTATAAGCCGAGGCACACAACACAGCACACAATACAGCACACATACACACACAAGGCACACACAGCACACAACACAGCACACAATACAGCACACAATACAGCACACAATACAGCACACATACACACACAAGGCACACACAGCACACAACACAGCACACATACACACACAGCACACATACAATGCACACAACACACACACTCACCAGTTCAGCTCCTGCAGGATCTTCAGCGACTTCCAGCGACGGTGCGGGAGAGAGGACGGCGCGGGACGACGGCATGGGTCCGCAGGGCAGAAGAGCCGCCTCAGAGGCTTCAGAACTCGGCGGGGAGATCAGTACACCCAGCGCGAGGTGGGTGTACCAAGATGGCGGCCGGCGCGCTCCGCGCCGCCACGTCACGTCGCGTCACTGAGGCCCGGGCCGCCATCTTGGTACACCCACCTCGCGCTGGGTGTACTGATCTCCCCGCCGAGTTCTGAAGCCTCGGCGTCTCGTCTGCCGCATCGGAGGCTCTTCTGCCCTCGCTCAGGTAAGTCTGACTCGAGTATAAGCCGAGGCTGCTTTTTTCAGCCCAAAAAGTGGGCTGAAAAACTCGGCTTATACTCGAGTATATACGGTACTTCTCCTAGTGCAGAGAAATGCTTGCGAACATTTGGATACAACTCCATCAAAGTGTAACAAGTTTCAACTGCACTAGAGTATTATCAGCTGAGACACAAGTGTCAAGTAATGAAAATAAACATAACCGGTCACCTGAGCAGTTGCCAAATGATACTTGTCTTAAAGCGGACCTTCACTCTGAATAAGAGTCTATCTTATATGTTTCCCACACCCTGTACATACAGATTGTCCACATTAAAAATCATCCTACCTGCCTCTACTGCATGTTATGAGCCATTAAACATCCAAGATGGCGGCTTATGGAAGCCGCCATCTTATCAGGCAGCCTGCAAACAGGAAGTGACTCCTGACTGTGCTGCTCTGCATTCTGGGACTGCTGACCTTTACCTGACCCCAGCTCTGCTCTGTCTGAGCAAAGCACAGCTATAACCCGCCCCCCTGTACCTTATCCCACTCCCCTCAGTAAGTGTGATGCTTCTGAGTCAAGATGGCGGCGCCCATATCCTAAATTCCTGAATAGAGTTGCAGCCCAGTGGGGGAAAGAAGAATAAGTTAGTGACTAAAAACGTAAAATATATTAATTTTAGATGCTGGGGAACTGTTTTTTAAGAGTTTGGGCTTTTTATTAAATCACGCTGAAGGTCCGGTTTAAGGAATAAACGATCAAAAAAGCAGAAATGGCATGTTGCTTCACCTGAGAACTCCTCCTTCCCCCAATAAGTTAAGATACCCAACACTGACCCAGGTCTTATCAGCACATTTGTTGCAGGAATTTATTTGCCCCCAATACATTTTGCCAGCTATCCAGTTTCCTAAAAATCAGTAGAGTTTCTTCGCCTAAACTAAGAAAGCCAATCAGATGATTAGTATACCACCTTCAAAAAAAGAAAAATGGCAGGACCTGCTTTGTTCTGGATGAATCCATAAGCAGCTTTTAGAAACATCCTGTCCTCACATTCTCTTACCCCCGAATTCTGATGACAAACGCCAACTTGGGTTCAGCAGGTACGTAGTAGTTGCCAGCCTTGCGGGCCATTCTAGCCAGCCGCACCTCCTTCCTGTACATCTGCCTGTACTCCTTGTAGTAGGACTCCGCTCTCTTGTAAATGATCTTCCTTTTTGCTTTGCGGGCCTGAAGGGGGAAACAAAATGGCTTACATGTCTGTATAACTAAATCTGCACCACACCAGAACATTCTATTCGTTTTCCACAATCCAGCTCATAGAAGGAACACGCAGGCTCACCTTTTTCTCAGTCAGGATCTTTTTGGTCCGCTGGGCCTTGGCAGCCGCAAAGGCTTTTCGCCTTTTCAAAAGGCTTTCTGGAACGGACGGCAACTTCTTTTCCCTGAAAACAAGACATTCATATTAGGAAGCAAAGAAAAAGCATTGCAGTGCAGTGCTCGCCCCCAGAAAGTTTCCACCTTGATAGAATATATACTCCTAATGGAATGTCCTCCTGATCATTCCTCCAGGAGCCCCTGGGGCCTAACTCTCGCACTCCACAATATATAAATGGTACTCCAATATTATATCATCCAAAATTTTATTGTGAATAACAATTTAAAAACAACAGCAATTCATGGTGCCATACCGTAAATGACCACATGGGGTCTGCCAAACAACAGTAGTACTGTGCTAAATTACATAGTGATGTCCTATATACTAATCTAATATACTAATCTAATAAAGTGCTAAGTGCATGAAAAAAAACGAATTACATCAGTTAAACCTAGCAGGACCCCAAACAAAGGAAGGCCCAGCGAGGAACAAGGTGCAAGGTGAAAACATCAAGCAATATACAACAAATACTCAATAAGGCTTACTGTACAAATGGTCAGACGGGAGCCCCACGGCGTATCCCACGCGTTTCGAGCCTCGTGGGCTCTTTTTCAAGGTGATAGAATAGATATATGGCTCCTTCCACCAACCTACTCTAATACTGACACAGACCTTAAAGGGGACCAAAACCCTAAACTCCCCTTGTGCCTACATCAGAGATGCTCATGCTGTGTGAAACCCCCAGTTCGCCTTCTTTACTCACATTGCCGGCAATCACACAGTGCATGTGTGGGCTCTCATTAAATTATGATATACATGTACACTATTTAGGAACAGAGCTCAGTACTTAGCACTAGGAGCAATTGTGGAGCACAAGGCTGCACTACAGGTGAATGGGGCTAGGGATCAGATGGCTGTGCAGATGCAGGCTGTGGATCAGAAAAACGGGGGGGGCACAGGTCAGTTAATGGCTCAGATGAATGAGATAATGGGGGGGCAGCTTATAGTACAAATAAATAAGGGCTGTGTGCAGATGAACAGGGATAGGGGACAGATTGTAATAAAAACAAATAAGGGCTGTGGGTCAGGTATGGCCAAGACAAATAAGGGCTGTGAGTCAGATAGTTATACAGAGAAGGGCTGGAAACTCATGCAGTACAGATGGATGGGCAAACCTGTGGTAGAGATGAATGCGGCGGGGGTGAATAGTACAGATACATTTGGGCTGTGGGTCAGGCTGCAGTACAGAAGGGGCCAGATTGAGATCACACATGTCAAACTCTGGCACGGGCGACCAGTCTGGCCTGCAGTGTGATCAGATTTGGCCAGTGATCCCTGTCTCCCCATCAAACGCTGTTAGTGACAGAGCTAGGGCTGGGGCAGTCACAGAAGCCCAGACTCCAGCTTGGTGGCCAGCGAGATTGTGGGATAGGGCTTTGATGTAAAACCTTCCCTATGATGATGCAGTAGGAAGTACTTCTGCCAGTGGTTGGCAAATGCAACTACCAACCAGGTTGAGCTGGCTGCCGTCTCCCTCTACGCAGAATGGCGTCAAGCGGGGTCAGCCCACCAGTTATTGAAAAGCAACTGTGTGAGGTAAAAGGCAGAGAACCCTATCCTATCATGGGAAGTGACATGCTGCATTAAAGAGGACCAAAAGCCTGCCCCTCACTACCCGGGGCATCCCAAATCACAGTTTGCTCATTTCGCCTCTTAATTTTGGCCCACTGTATATTTGAGTTTGACGCTCCTGTGATAGATGAATAAGGGCTGTAGGTCAGGCTGCAGAACAGATGAATGGGGGGGTCTATGTGTCAGGCTGTGGTAGAGACGACAGCTAGGTGTTAGGTTGTGGGTACAGATGGGGATGGCTAGGGGTCAGATTTTGGTACAGATAGCGGGGCTAGAGGTCAGGTTGTAGTATTAGTATTACAGATAGAGGCTGTAAATCAGGTTGCAGTACAGACGAATTTTGGGGGCATAGATGGCCATTGTATGTTCTTCCTCTGCATTTAACCCATCTATGCAGTGGGCTGCCCTAATTATGACACCGCGGGAAGCTGTTGTGGGGTTAGCTACCTCAGTCATGTCCTATGTCTGGAATTCCAACCTGCCACCCTCTGGTCACAAGTCTTCTCTATGTCGTCTACGTTTTAGCTCTATGCCATAACTGCCGCTTATGGACAAGGGAGGTCTGGCTGTGGCACCGAGTAATGGGGAAAGGGAGGTGGAGAAGGCTGTGACAATAGAGTAATGGAGCATTAGGTTGGGTCAGGCTGTGGTAGAGATCAGGAGAGTGGGTACAGATAATTGGGGCTGAAAGTTTGGGAGCAATACAGGGGGTCAGGTTATTGTGCAGCTAAATAAGGGCTGAGGGTCAGGTTGAAGTAGAGATGAATAGGGCTGAGGGTCAGGTTGCAGTAGAGATGAATAGGGCTGAGGGTCAGGTTATTGTACAGCTAAATAAGGGCTGAGGGTCAGGTTATTGTGCAGCTAAATAAGGGCTGAGGGTCAGGTTGCAGAGATGAATAGGGCTGAGGGTCAGGTTGCAGTAGAGATGAATAGGGCTGAGGGTCAGGTTGCAGTAGAGATGAATAGGGCTGAGGGGCAGGTTGCAGTAGAGATGAATAGGGCTGAGGGTCAGGTTGCAGTAGAGATGAATAGGGCTGAGGGTCAGGTTGCAGTACAGACGAATTTTGGGGGCATAGATGGCCATTGTATGTTCTTCCTCTGCATTTAACCCATCTATGCAGTGGGCTGCCCTAATTATGACACCGCGGGAAGCTGTTGTGGGGTTAGCTACCTCAGTCATGTCCTATGTCTGGAATTCCAACCTGCCACCCTCTGGTCACAAGTCTTCTCTATGTCGTCTACGTTTTAGCTCTATGCCACAACTGCCGCTTATGGACAAGGGAGGTCTGGCTGTGGCACCGAGTAATGGGGAAAGGGAGGTGCAGAAGGATGTGACAATAGAGTAATGGGGAAAGGGAGGTGCAGAAGGATGTGACAATAGAGTAATGGAGCATTAGGTTGGGTCAGGCTGTGGTAGAGATCAGGACAGTGGGTACAGATAATTGGGGCTGAAAGTTTGGGAGCAATACAGGGGGTCAGGTTATTGTGCAGCTAAATAAGGGCTGACGGTCAGGTTGCAGAGATGAATAGGGCTGAGGGTCAGGTTATTGTACAGCTAAATAAGGGCTGAGGGTCAGGTTGCAGTAGAGATGAATAGGGTTGAGGGTCAGGTTGCAGTAGAGATGAATAGGGCTGAGGGTCAGGTTGCAGCATAGATGAATAGGGCTGAGGGCCAGGTTGCAGTAGAGATGAATAGGGCTGAGGGTCAGGTTGCAGCATAGATGAATAGGGGTGAGGGTCAGGTTGCAGTAGAGATGAATAGGGCTGGGGTACAGGTATTGGGTCAGGCTGTGTCAGGCCAGTGATTTGGGCAGAGTAAGGCTGTGGTACAGATGAATAGGTGGCGGTTACAGTCAGGTTATTGTACAGATATATAATGGCTGAGGTGCTAAGCCGCCCCTTGCTTAGAGTGGAAGCTATTAGCCGCACTGTTTCTATTAAGTGCTGCCGCCGGGTGGCGCTATGCTCCGCCACAGAGCTCCGGGCGGCTAAAGCTACACGGGCTTTCTTATTTTCCCACACCGTGAAGCTCAACACTCCTCGTAACCAGCGGCTAACACGGGCCACTCACCCTGCTGCTGCCATGTTTTCCACCGGAAAGAGGGCAACGCGCTTGCGCAGAGCTCGCTTGAAGCAGCGGTGGCGTGATGTCATCAGTTTGCGCCGGAACGGCGCTGCGTGCTCAAGTGCGCTGTGCGCAGGCGCGCTGGCCTCTTTTTCGGTGGCGAAGATGGCGGGGACAGGGTGAGTGGCCAGAGCAATCCGCCGCAATCCACCGGTTACGGCCGTTGATTTCCCTAACAGGCTGTGGTAATGGAGAGCTTCTGCTCAGCTCTCCCCGCAGCCGCCTCTATGCCCGGCCTGTGTGATGTGGATGGATGAATAGAGGACTCGCTGCTGTGTCTCTGTCTCTCCACATACTGCTGACAGCTCGCCTCATCTCCCCGAATCCATTTCCTCACCCTTGTCACCCCATGTAAGGGGTTTTCGGATCTTAGCAGCTATTGAAAGATCGTGGCACATAAACCAGTTATTATCCATCGGGGGTGGGGAGCATGTCTGGTGTTTCCGATCAGGGGGGCACAAAACTTACATGACCACCTGGTTTCTCTGGTGCTGAAGGTAAACTTCCCAGTTTCACTGGCTGTAAAAGAGTGGGGTCCCCTATTGATTGGCAGCGAGGTGCTTTCCAGCCCTAGATTCTTAGACTCCAGGGCTGGGTGTAAGTCCTTCCTAGGTTTGGGATGCCCCACTGTGTAACCCCTAGGATTGTCTGTATTCTTATCCTAACCCACTGCTCGTGTCATCCCTAGCAACCCTTCATCTGTTATGTAGACTCCTATGGCCACCCCTGGTATCTGTCTGGATGCACCCCAGTCACATCAGATTTTTGGGTTTTGACAGGGACCTCAGTCTATTGTGATTGGTTAAGAGTCCACTATATGCATCATGGGAGCAAGGAAAGAAACTGGCAGTTTTGTGGGATTTTACAGTCGTGCATCACAAATCCGCATTACTCGTTAAAGCGGAACAAAACCCAATGTGGCTGGCCCTGGAATCTAAATGAATGGTTGCTGGCTTTCTCCCTAGAAAGCGGGATGCCCCCTCATCTCTTCTGGCAGCCCCCCAGCATATTTTTGGCTGTCTGTGCGATCCTGCCATTAGCCATCCAGATAGGCTGGGGATGCCACTGCTTTGGCTCCTGAAACCTCTGACTCTGATTGGACAAGCACACATGTGCCATGGGATCGGGGCAAGGCGAGTCTTTCAGGGCCATCTCAGGGTTTCAAGCAGCGGGGCATCCCAAATGGGGAAATTCAAAATCCAGTGTTTTGCTTTATGTGGACATTTCCCTGGTCCTGTGGTGGTGATCACATTCTGGGTGGTAGGTGGGTATATCTGGCGAGAGGCCACAATAGTGCACCTGAGCATTATTCATGGCCCTATGGCTTTATATCCTAAAGCACTGGAATATTAACAGTATAACCTAATGCTTTCTTGCTTCATAAAGTGCTACAATGCACATGATCTGACCTACTATTGTATTGTTATATTGTTTTGTGTATACTTTTGGTAATAATAATTGATCTGCTTTGAAGTACTAAGTTGTAATTGCTTGTTGCTAGTGGGCATAAGAAAGGTTGAGGACCACTGACCTAAAGCAGCATAATCACTGCCGTGGGACCTGGTATAGGGAAGCAAGGATCCATTGGCTCCCTGCCAGCCCTGGTCTGATGTCTGTAGGGCAAAGCAGACCCAAACGTTATAATAAGACCTTGGCCTTGCTTTCAATAAGAGTTGAAAAAAATTCTCATAGTAAAAAATTCACTTGATGAGAAAAAAAGCCTGAAAATGTCACTGTTATTGAATCACCAGATAGTTAGAGAATTAATGTCGAGGATACTTTTTACTACAGTGCAAAAAGGAGTAAAAAGTTACTTACTTTTCCTAGCAGTTAAAAAGTGTCATTGACTTTCATTGTCTTCCTATCTGGTGATTCTCATGCTTTTTTTCTCATAAAGTGAATTGTTTACTACCATGAGATTTCCCCTCCTTCCACCATCCAGATTTGGGGTGTCCCACAGCCTAATACTAAAAGGAATATACTTATGGTTTCTGTGTTCTACCACTCTGTCCTCTGCACATGGCCGTTCGTGACCAAAGAGAAGGTGTGGGATGCGCCTTTGCAGCACTGAAGCGTTAGCTGCATTGCTGGAACTCAGATGCAACAAGTTTTAGTCTGTTCTCAATATTTGGAGTGCTTAGGAAATCCCTGTCATCTTGGTGGCTTCCAGATTTGGGATGCCCTGCAGGCCAGACCCAGTGTGGTCTTTTCCCTGCTCCCTCAGAGTCCAGGTAAAGGTGAAAGATGTGTCAGCACTTGGTGTAGGACCACCCACCCTGTTACTTGTTCATTGCTCTTTGCTGAACCAAATGCACCCTGGCTTTTTTTTTGTAATGTGAATGTTTGTTTGGTTTTGGTTTCAGGGAAAAGAAGTTGCCGTCCGTTCCAGAAAGCCTTTTGAAAAGGCGAAAAGCCTTTGCGGCTGCCAAGGCCCAGCGGACCAAAAAGATTCTGACTGAGAAAAAGGTGAGCCTGAGTGTGCTGTATATAAGCTGATTCTGTGGAGGAAATGGAACGCCCTTGTGACATGTGGGGTTTAGTCACATGCAAATATTTATTAGCGGACAAAAACCCAGGATTTTCACTATCTGGGCTTTTGGTCTGTCGCCCTGGGGCACCCAGGTTTGTGTGAACCCCCTCCCCAGACAGAATGCCAAGCTAACTCGCCACTCCTCGAGCCCATGGTGCGGCTGCTCATCCAATAGGTATCTCCTGTTGCGCATGTTAATATGCCGCTGGAGAAGATGGAAGGAATCCCCAGCCACCCGCCTTACTAGTGGCGCACGGCGTAACTTCCTCCCTGCAGCCGGGGGAAGAGTCTTTTTACTGTGGGGTTTCACACAGCGGAGCATCCTAGTTTGGGATGCCCTGGGCAGAGCGGTAAGCCTGCCTCTCATAGACTGCAGGGTGGAGGTACACTTTTTTAAGGGTTTTGTGACGTAAAAAATAAGAGAGCATTAAACAACTTGTCACTCATGGGCTCAGTCTCTTGAGCCTGAGGGCTAAATAGGTCCTGTTTTTCTACTGCCAGATATATCGTACTCTGCCAGTCAACAAGGGAGCTTGCTAACCCTGTAAGAACAGGGGGCAAGGTAAGTAAAGCTTCTATGGGTTTTTTTTATAGGTAGCATTATCGCTCTCTCTCCTTGCATGTCTGATGCGATTTATATCTACTTGTGACTAGTGAAATACCCAGATCGGGCTGCTACCTTTTGCACTTAATACCTAATAGGGCCACACAACAGAACCCTGGATATGTACTTGTTTCGCTCCATCGGATGCCAGCACATTGAACCTAGGCAGACATCGGGATGAGGGGGATGTGGTGGCCATGATGGCAGACGTGGGTCCACTTTAAGCCACGGTTTTAAATGATTTGGTTTCTCCCTTCAGGCCCGCAAAGCAAAAAGGAAGATCATTTACAAGAGAGCGGAGTCCTACTACAAGGAGTACAGGCAGATGTACAGGAAGGAGGTGCGCCTGGCTAGAATGGCCCGCAAGGCTGGAAACTACTACGTACCTGCTGAACCCAAGTTGGCGTTTGTTATCCGAATCCGGGGGTAAGAGAATCCGAGGATGGAACAGGATGCTTCTAAAGTCACAAGCTATTTTGCAGCAGGATTGCCAGTAATTTGTTGCCCTGGCCTTGCAGTTTAACTGTATCTTGACCTTCACTCTGGAAAACCGTTGCTCACCAGTTACTTCTGATCTATCTTCAGTATTTAAAGTGCAGCAAAACCCACCAGTGGCCAGCCTGGAACCTAAAATAGGCAGCCGCTGACTTTCCGCAGGGTTCTGATAATAACTTGACTTTACCTGCCCCAATGGCACATGCACAGGCTCTCCACTAATCTGATTGTCTACACTGGGGCCAAAGCAAAGGGCTCGGATTGGGCGAGAGCTCGCACATGCATTGTTGGGCCGAATAGAGTTGACTTTTACTGGGAGTGGTCAGCCATGTCTTTGCTTTTAAATTATCCTTCAACCAGGATTTAAAGTATTCCAGGTTTTGGTCCTTGTCCTGAAATGGGGATGCCCTGCAGTATGAACCTCCAATCCCCCCAGTTGGTGGGCGATCCTGGGTGACGTGTGGTGGCCCACTATAAATGTTTATTGTACGCTATGCAGATATGACTGGCATGGCCGGGACAACAGAAGAGGAGGAATACAGCCAATGGAGGATGAGTTTTCCTGCCATCCCCATAGCTTCACAAACCAGGGCATCCCAAATCAGGGCCAAGTGACTTTAAAGCATAATTTGTATGCAGTAACCTAGCAGTGTCTGGATACAGTTTGCCCTCATTGAAGCTCACATCTGGCTTGGGTGTGATATAAATGGTGGTAATCATTAAAATATGTGAGTATAATTTTGTTCGTTTTTTGTTTTTTTTTTATTTTAGTATTAATGGAGTCAGCCCAAAGGTTCGCAAGGTATTGCAACTTCTCCGTCTCCGCCAGATCTTCAACGGCACCTTTGTCAAGCTCAACAAAGCCTCCATCAATATGCTGCGATTGGTGGAGCCCTACATTGCTTGGGGGTGAGTGTTTCTTCATGCATTTTTTCTGTAAGGACTTGGGTTTAGTTGAGGAATAAAACATAAGCAATAGAAACATAGAAGGTTGACGGCAGAAGGAGACCATACGGTCCATCTAGTCTGCCCTTATGTGTATACTGTATGTACTCTTTATCTTAGGATAGATGTGTGCTTATCCCAGGCATGTTTAAATTCAGTGACTGTTGATTTTTCAACTACCTCTGCTGGAAGTTTGTTCCAAGCACCTACTACTCTTTCTGTAAAATAATATTTTCTAACATTGCTCCTGATCTTCCCCCCGACTAGCTTCAGGTTGTGCCCCCTTGTTCTGTCATTAAGCTTCTTCTTAAAAAACACTTCCCTCCTGAACCTTATTCAATCCTTTCACATATTTAAAGGTCTCAATCATGTCCCCCCTCTCCCTTCTTTCCTCCAGACTGTACAAATTAAGTTCTTTAAGTCTCTCCTGATAAGTTTGATAAGATCTTGCTGTCAGGTGCCCGGGACCATTTTGGATGCAGTCACTGACTATGTACACTTCTATGTAGGGGATTATTATAGAAAACCTGACTTTAGGCCTTTACATCTAGAGGTGTCTGGCAAAGTAAAATACCAATAGTTCTATGGGCTGCTTTGCAGACCAATGAGGGGGTCCCTTCACAACTTTCTGCTCTTATCGCTGGGGATGCAGCCGCAGGCAGTGGAAGCACTATGGGAACCCTGGTAAAAAAGATGTGGGTGACCTGGAGGGGTTCAAACAGCAGGGCATCCCAATTTGGGGAAGGTTAGAGGCTGGCCATGGAGTCTAATCCACTTATAGAAGGATCTTCCTTTCTCACAGATAAATGTGTTGGGCACCATCATATTACACATTGCTGGGCATTGGCATATTTTATACATTTTTCATGGTGATCTTGAGTCCTTTCATCCTTAAAGTGGACCAAAACCTACTGAACCCAGCACTAGTCTTAAGACTCTAGAGCTGGGTAAAAGTTTACCATGGGGGGTATCCCAATTTATGCTGTCCCACTGTGTTAAACTACACCTCAAGCCCATAACGCATGCTTGGCCACTGCCTGCTTCCCATGCAAATAATTTAAGGCTTTCTACTGTTCTCTTTTTTTTTTTTTCTTGTATGTGGACATGCTTCAACTCTTTGCAGTGAGACTTTAGTATGTCTGTTTCCGTTAAAAAGTATAAGCTCTTGTTTGGCGTTTCAGCTACCCTAATCTGAAGTCTGTGAAACGCCTCATCTACAAACGTGGATACCTGAAGATCCATAAGCAGAGGATCCCCCTCACTGACAACTCTCTGATTGAGAAACACCTAGGTATGTCTGCTAACTGATTTATGTATTGCTTCTTACAGTACTAGTACTAACAGCAAGCGAATAGGACCCCATACCCAGATGTCACTGTCATGGCAATGGATGCTGCTGATGCATGTTCCTGGTCTTCTCAAGTCAGGAACATGCTGTATATCTATATCTATCTCTATCCAGGGGTCTAATCTTACATGTCTCCTTTTGTAGAAGGCAAATGTAAAATCAGTTGTCATTGCAAACTGAAAGGGTTCAATGTGGCTTTCCTGGAGCAGTGATAGATGGGAGGTCAATTTTGGGGGAGTGACCTAAGGTTTAGTCTTTTTAACAGAAGGTACTAACTTAGGTGTGTTTTTATTTGTTAGGCAAGAAAGGCATCATTTGTGTTGAAGATCTGATCCATGAGATTTACACCGTTGGCAAAAACTTCAAGGCAGCAAACAACTTCCTTTGGCCCTTCAAACTGTCCTCTCCCCGAGGTGGAATGAAAAAGAAGACCACACACTTTGTTGAAGGTGGTGACGCAGGCAACAGGGAAGACCAGATCAACAGGCTTATCAGGAAGATGAACTAAAAGGTAACGTCCTGGATCCAAGGATCTGAATTCACCTTTTTAAACAGCAGTAATATAGTTAAAACCTTTTCACATGAGGAGATTTTAAAGTACATCAGTCTCGCTCCCTTATAGAGGATATGTATATCTCCAGGTAACCTCCGCACCCTGCTTTGGTGCTGATGCACGGTGTGGGGGTGTACAGGATAAACATATTACCTTTCCCACAATTGGCCCTAGGCGGGTCTACACAGAGTGACAACACCTGCTTACCCAGCACAGAGGGGGATCCTCATCCTGAGTACCAATGACTGTTAGATTTTGACCGTTGCGTTTTTTCGTACGTGAAAACCTGCCCCGGTCTAAACTTCATAGCTGGGTGCTTGGCTTTCCCCAGGGCAATCTGGTCAACATTTTGGTCTGCTTTAACACCCCACAGACAGAAAGCAAGTAAGGGGGTGTTCACAGTCGTCCCAAAAAGGACAACACCCCCACTTTTGTGACCCAACCCTCAAAGAATGGCAATAATTGTGCTGAAAACCCAGGACTTCATTTCCAGAGAGAAATTTGTTTTTCGTTGGGTATAGGTCAACCACAACTAAATGTACAAAAGGCTCTGGGTTCGACTCGACCAGTAATTATTGAAAAATGCATAGTTCCAATAAAAATATTTCACATTTATTAGTCCGTTTAAACTTTTCTTTACAAACCATGTGATGTACAAAAAACACCAAACATTAACAAAATGATCCCAGAATTCCCTCCCTCTTTCTACCAGGAATTTTGCTGCCAAATGGACATAAAAATTTGCTGGTAACGACTGTGTGAAACTTGGCGCAGAAGAAGCCCAATGAGCGAAACTAGTCCGCCTATACCCAATGTTACAACATACCTACAATCAATTTGTGAGATGTCCACATCTGAGCTATTTTAAAGCGGACCAACACCCACGGGTGATCGGCCCGGGAATCTAAGATTCCCAGGCCGATCACCTCCCTCCCCACGGGACATCCGAGATCGGGATGGTCCGCGGGGTGAAACCCCCCCAAACACCCCAAACCCCTTACCTTATCTGCGAATGGCGGGCGCGCGCGCGTCAAGAGGGACGCGCGGGAGGCGGCGGAGGAGGAGCCACTTGTCCGCGGCTTGTCCGCCGGCGCGGGGAGAGGTGAGTTTTTCGGGAGTTTCTGGGGGGTTTCACACAGCGGGTCACCCCGATCGGGGGTGCCCCACCGAAGTGGACCAAGACCCAGAATAGTCAAAATCCTGGGTGTTGGTCCACTTTAAAGTGATTACCATATGAATACAAGGAATTTCTTTACTTTTATGTATCATGTTTGGGAGTTCTGGGATCATTTTGTTAATATCATGCTTGGAGCTTTTTGTACATCACATGGTCCGTAAAAAAAGGCTTAACGGACTAACTAATGTGAAATATTTTTATTGGAACTATGCATTTTTGAATTTCTGGCGGGGTTGAACCCTGCTTTAACACCCCCCCCCCCTCACTTCTGGGGGGTGATGAATAGACATCCAATTTAAAGTGGATCCCCAGTCTGTTTTATCGGCCTGTCTGCCACTACCCTTGCAGTACAGACAGCTTTCACATGACCCTTGACAGGATAGTGGAAGCCTGTGTGCCAACCATGCCTCCGCCAAACCAAGGTGTGTAATTGCAATCCTATTGCCTGTGTCTGTTCTTTAAAATGTAAAAACTCTGGCCAGCATTTTGTTAGACTGGCAATCAGAAACAAAATATAGTGTACTAGAAAGTGGTCACATGACTCCTTAGGCCATAAGCAAAAGGATCACATAGATTTGCCCTGTGCTGTTGAGGACACTGTCTGTGTTGGAAGCTTGCCTGTGCCTCTGTATTTCCCATTGCACAGTGCTCACATCATTAGTCTTGTGAATATTGCTGATGTACATACATATGTTATAATACATTTGTCACAATTAACTTTTTTATATTGGTGAAATGTGTTTAATCGAATGTAAGAAGGGGGATTCGGCTATATTCTGCAAGTTGAATCAAATGACTTGTAGAGAAAGTGTTATACATTAAAGTGGCCGACTTTTTTAAGATGGTAACCTTTACATTTTTGTATTCACAGGCTTCCCATGGACATCTCTCTTCCTGGTCGGTTATTAATAAAATCCACTTACAAAATCTTGTTTTGAATCCTTGCTTTTGCTTTTACCCTTGTGACATCAGTAGGATATCGTCTATACACCATTTCCACAAAAATGTTTTCTTAATGAAGGATTTAGAAGTTAAAAGCCCTCTCCAGCCTAAACTTGAAGAGCCCTGCACTAAGGGGTTCTGTTTGTGGGGACCAATCTGGAAATGATCTGGCGATTAGTGGTGTCACTGACACAGAAATTTGGTCACTGCCTTTTAGTCCCAATCATCCTTTTATTTGTTTTTATGTAGTCGGGGCCTTGTACAAGGTATTTGTGAAAGTCATTTTTTTTTTAAAGTGGACTAACTCCCTCCACAGCGAGGGTGTTGATGGCCACTGCTAAAATGACAGCCTGGGGGCCACCCCCAACCACCCCAGATGTCTGTAAAGCTTACCTTAACCTCACTCTGCTGCTGGGAATCCAGCGATTGGCTGCTCACATGGGCATTGACCTTCCTGTTGCTAAATGCAGTCTATCGCAGTGCTGTCACTGACCAAATGGGGGCCGGGCAGCCAATCGCAACACTGGATTCTTGGTGGGGGAGCAAGCTTAAGGTAACATTTACAGGGGTGAGGCTCCAGCCTTCTGGATGCCCCCAGACTAATTTTAGCGGCAGCCACCAAGACCCTCGCTGTGGATGGTGTTCCACTTTAATTCTGTTGATAACCAAGCAGTAGGTGGGACTGTATCTCTGTAAGGGGGGTCACAGCAACTACAGCGACAGATCCTGCCGCATGATGGTCTCTGGTACCATAGCAAAGTCTAGTCTCTTTGGTATGTTTTTGATCTGGGAAGAAGTCTCTAATTGTGTCTTGTGACTTTTAGTTGCCTATTGGAATCTAATGGATGACTGTTACCTGTACTAAAATTCTGACCCTTTTAGTTGACCAGTTACTGCAAAGAAGTGAAAAATGCTGTTACAGGTTATCCATAAAATTCCAGCTTAAAGGATAATTACACTTTTGATGGTGTTTTTTTAAATAAAAAGTTTCCCTAGTAACGATGTTTTACCTCAGCAATATACAACTCAAAGGCTCCTGGGCCAGCAGAGTTCCTGTCCTTGGGGTTTCCCAGATTTACTTGCCTTCTCCCGAGCCCTCACCGCGCCTCTGTGCTGCAGCCGCATCCCTGCACACCTCTAGCTGTGCATGTACCCGGCCTTTCAGAATGAGCAGCGCGGGCACACCATAGCCGCAAGGTGAGCGGGGGATGGGATGGCAGTGCACTTGGCTCTCTTCGGTGCTGCTCATGTGCTTAGCTGTCAGCGGCGCCGAAGAGAGACAAGTGACAGTAAGGGCTGAGATAGGCGGAACAGTGCGCTCAGCCAATCTGCGCTCTTGCCCAAGTCTGCACTGTGGGAGCGGAAGGAAGGTGAGTGTATGGGACAAGCTGGGGTGGGATACAGGGGGCGTCCCATTTCTGTGCTCTCCTTTTAAAGCGGACCTTCAGCATGATTTAATACAGGGGGTGGGCTTAAAGGCTTTGCTTTGCACAGATAGAGCAGAGCTGAGGTCAGGGAAAGGACAGCAATCCCAGAATTCAGAAGACACTGCACGCTCCCTGATGCTCCATGAGCTGCCATCTTTGATGTTTAAAGGCTCATAACATGCAGTAGATGCAGGTAGGATGATATTCTTAGTATGTCACACACCCCGCTTCAAGAATCCATAACATGTGGGTAATATCGTCCTGAAGAGGGCGTTTCTGCAGAGATGATAGCAAAAGAAAGCCCCTCCCTGATCCATAAATACCTGGGACCTCCCACTCACTACCCAGTTTTCCATCTCTGCAGACGGCGAGCAAGTCAGAAGATGATGGCTCCTCCTTGCACAGGGGGATTTCAGGTAGCCGGGGTAACTCCCGGCCTCTTATTTTGTCTATTTCCGCTCGGACCCCTGTTTGTCCCAAAATTTACCTCAGATTACATGCCTCCACAGTCTTGGCTGCTGGCCCGAGCGAGGGTACATTGGCACCTCTGGTGCTGAGGAGCAGAGCTCCACCGTGAGACCCTAAAAGAGAGGGTAGGCGGTCATACCGGGTAGGTGATCCCAGTTTGGGATGCCCCGTCCCTTGACTTTTCCCCTGGGGGGGGCCCTTCCCTTTACCAACTATGGGGGCTGGGGGTTCCTCTCATAGGGGTTAGCTTTATTCTCTTTCTCTTTATCACTTTCTCTTGTTGATGTGGAGCGTCTGGAAGTAATCCCTCAATGAATTGGTTGCACTGTTGTTACTATGTTGCAGCACCGCGGCTGTCATTGCAGCCGGGTGCCGGGGTTTTTCAGTCTGTGAGGTAATTTTTACCTCACACGCTTTGGGGGGGCGGGGCTGGCACTCGGCGCTCTGCCGCGGCCAGCCCCCGTTCTCTCATTCATTTCTTGCCGCAGCGAGCGGGGCGGGTGCTCCGCTAGTGATAGCGGGAGCTCCCGCTGTCATGGCAGCCGGCGCCGCGGTTGTCGGCGGCGCCGGTCTCTGGGCTGGTGCGTGAGGGACTTCTTCCCTCACGCTTCATTCACACTGGTAGGGGGGGCGGAGCCGGGCTTTCGCCGCGGCTCCGCCCTCCTCTGTACTGGCGCCGCTGCGGAGCTGAGCTCCCTGTTACTAGGCAGCTCCCTGTTACTAGGCAGCTTAAGGGGCACAGATCAGCTTTGCGCGGGCTGCGCAGACCACGCCCCTGACAAGGCAGTTCTTCTTCACTTCACCTCAGAAATCGCCATTGTTCTGAGGCGGATCGTTCACCGCAGCGTTTGTGAGTGGCCCTGTGGGCCTCATTTATTTTTTCTTTTCTTTATCTCTTAAGTCTTATTGTAGGGACTTATGGGTCTCTCTCTGTCTTTTAGGTGAAGGTTATCCAGGAGGATCTTCTGTAGTATTGGAAGGTCTCTCCTGATCCTGGGTCCCTGGGTCCATTTTAGCATCACAAATCCTCCCACTCGGGACATTAAAGGGGCATCCCGGGTTGTCTAACTGGCGTAATTCCCTGGGTCATAGCGACCACTCAAAATTCACCTTATGGAGGCATCCCCGGATACTGGGACCCCTTCGGGGCATCCCAAAAAGTGTATGTTGTGTGGGATTTCCATTACTGGGGATGATGTGTTACTGTGTATATCATGTGCACAGCAAACTATTACGCGGCAGTCCGAACCCCAAGCGGCGGGGTCAGCACAGCCGGCCATCTCAACTCCCCCTCCCGCCTTGACTCTTGCCCCGTGTGACGTGGTCATGGGCAGGGATCTGCAATCCGAGATGTGTGCCAGATTGGCTAGCCTTGAGAAAATGCTCTCTAGCTCGGTCGCCCGTAAGGCTCCGTCTAAGAGAAAGCATTTGTCGCCGGCTCCGCCGGTGGATGATCTTGATGACAGAGACAATCTGGATTGGTCTGATTATCCTCAGCTAGAGGAGGGGGAAGTTGATGAGGGTTCAGAATTTTCGGATGATGAGCAGTCTGCTGGCGCTGATGCCGAGCTTTCTGATTTAGGGAGATCCTTGGACTCTCCTCACGCTCTGTCTCTCATGCTGGAAGTTCTGAATATTTCCCCTCCCGAGGAGGCGTCACAGCAGAAAGGTGAATTGTTTGAGGAATCCAGGCCGCGCCTGGAGTTTCCTACGCAACGCCATTTTGATAGAATCATTGACAAGGAATGGGATAGGCCGGCTCGGCTCCCTGGCATCCCTCAGGGGTGGGATAGGAAATATCCCTTTCCTTCTGAGGCGGTCAAGTGCTGGGCATCTCCCCCCGAGGTGGATGCACCGGTTTTGGGGTTGTCTAACTCCTCGGTATTAAACAGACCTGATTGTTCCACTCTCAAAGATGGAGAGGATAAACGTATTGATCAGATGGCTTCTCATGGCTTTACTAGCATTGGGTCGGCCATCCGGCCTGTGTGCGCTTCGGAGCTAATGGTGTTGGCTACCAGGTCTGTGGTCAGGGACCTGTTGACTTCTTCCGGGCCTCGTCCTGGTAGTAACGAGTTCCTTAGCCTTAAACGGTGTGAGTTGTTTCTATCCTTTGTGTTGACTGCCTTGGATGACACTTTGATGATGTGTGGTAGGACGTCGGCTCTGCTTGTGGCTATTCGGCGGTCGGTGTGGCTGCGCCAGTGGGCGGCCGATTTTATGTCCAAAAAATCACTGACGGCTTTACCCTTTGTTGGTCTACGGCTCTTTGGAGAGACATTGGACTCTGTCACCAAGGGTGGTAGGTTACCTCAACGTAAGAAACAACGCCGCCCTTTTCGGGGGGCGCCTGCCTTTACCCCCTCCTTTCGGGGGGCCAGATCTGGTAGGGGTTCTGCATTTCCCTCTTCCAGAGGAGATTCCGGAAACAGGGGCAGAGGACGTGCCCGTTCTGGATACAGTTGGGGCTCTAAGCCCAAACCGGCTGCCAAGCCGGCTCAGCAATGAGGGGGCGCCCTCACCCATGCGGGTGGGGGGACGGCTGCAGCACTTCTCTCAGATCTGGGATCAAGAGGTCTCGGACAGATGGATCCGGGAAGTGGTGTTTTCCGGCTACAAGCTGGAGTTCGAGCTCCGCCCCCCTTCCAGATTTGTCAGGTCTCGGATGCCGTCGGAGCCTCTAGCGGCGCAGGGGCTGCTGGTGGCAGTGGAGAATCTTCTGGACATGGCTGTCATTTGCCCAGTGCCCCCTTCAGATCGGGGCAGGGGCTTTTATTCCAATCTGTTCACGGTACCCAAGAAGGACAGGTTGGTCCGACCCATCTTGGATCTGAAGTTTCTCAACAGGTTCATCCGGCCGAGGAAATTCTGCATGGAAACGCTGCGTTCGGCCATTCACTCTCTTCGTCAGGGAGACTTTCTGACGTCCATAGACATCAAGGATGCTTATCTACACGTTCCGGTTTTTCCAGCACACCAGAGGTTTCTCAGGTTCGTGGTGGAGGATCGGCACTTTCAGTTTGTGGCACTTCCTTTCGGTCTCACCTCAGCTCCTCGGGTGTTCACCAAGGTGCTAGCGGGGGTGATGGCTCTGCTCAGAGGCCAGGGTATCCGCATCGTGCCCTATTTGGACGATCTACTGATCATGGCCTCTTCCTTCAACCAAGCGGAGTTGGACACCAGAGCGGTGGTGTCCACTCTGGAAAGGTTCTGTTGGGTGATCAACCACCCCAAGTCTTCTCTTTCTCCGTCCAGAATTCTGACCTTTCTGGGAATGTCTCTGGACACTTCACAGGCCAGGGTGTTTCTACCCCAGGCCAAGATTCTTTTGATTCAGGAGTTAGTTCGGCTTCTCTTGTCTACCCCTCATCCGACCATCCGGTTAGGGATGAGGCTGGTGGGGTTAATGGTGGCCTCATTCGAGGCAGTTCCCTTTGCGCAGTTTCACACAAGGACGCTTCAGCTTCATCTGTTGAAGGTTTGGGACAAGTCTCCTCTATCGCTGGATCAGTCCTTCCTGATGACTCCCCGAGTTCGTCGATCCCTGCAGTGGTGGCTGGGGTCGGTCAATCTGTTGAAGGGCAGATCTTTTCTGGCTCCGTGTTGGGAAACAGTCACCACGGATGCCAGTCTGTCAGGTTGGGGGGGTGTTTCGAAGGACCTCCAGTTTCAGGGTTTGTGGGGCCCGCGGGAGGCTCACGAGCCCATCAATGTTCTGGAGTTGAGAGCCATCAGGTTGGTTCTGTTTCGCTTGACTCATCAGTTGAGAGGCCTGCCAGTTCAGGTCCGGTCGGACAACAGAACGGCGGTTGCTTACATCAATCACCAAGGAGGGACTCACAGCAGGAGTGCCCTCAGGGAAGTGTCTTTGATTCTGGACTGGGCAGAGACCCACGTCCCGTGTATCTCAGCAGTCTACATTCCGGGAGTGGAGAACACGGAGGCGGACTTGCTGAGCAGGGCCTCCTCTCGTCAGGGGGAGTGGTCTCTCAGTCCCAAGGTGTTTCGTTCGATATGTCTCAGGTGGGGGGTCCCAGCGGTGGACCTCTTTGCTTCTCGTCACAATCACAAGCTTCCAGTCTGTGTCTCTCTCGCAGGATCCTCTGGCTCTGACAGTGGATGCCATGTCTCTAAGCTGGAGGGATCTGGGGCTCCTTTACCTGTTTCCTCCGTTCCCAATGCTAGCCAGAGTGCTGCGCAAACTGGCCTTGGATGGTGCGTCGGCAATTCTGGTGGCCCCAAGGTGGCCAAGGCGAGTTTGGTTCGCAGATCTTGTAAGACTGGCAGAGGATCAGTTCGCCCTGCTCACCCAGGGTCGGCTGCGCTATCCCAATTTACCATCGCTGGCTTTGACGGCATGGCTGCTGAAACCGCCATCTTGAAGGAGGAAGGTCTTTCTGACGCAGCGATTCAGACTCTTATCTGTGCCAGGAAGCGCTCTTCCTCTTCTATTTACTACAGGACTTGGAGGGCCTATATTGATTGGTGTGAAAGTAGGTCTTTCTCTTGTCGAGAGTTCTCCATTCCTAGAATTTTAGAGTTTCTCCAACATGGTCTAGATCTGGGGCTCCAGCTTAGTACATTGAAAGGGCAGGTTTCTGCCCTGGCGGTGTTCTTCCAAAGGTCTTTTGCACCTCATCCCTTAGTCAAGACCTTTTTCCAAGGTGTTACACATGTTCGGCCTCCTAGGAAGCCTTTTGTTCCAGTTTGGGATTTGAACCTGGTTCTTTCTGCTCTCCAGGGCCCTCCGTTTGAGCCCTTGAATGAGATAGCTTTGTCTTCTCTTACCCAAAAGGTGGCCTTTTTGGTGGCTATCACTTCGGTTAGGCGTGTTTCTGAGTTGGCAGCTTTATCCATTACAGCTCCGTACTTCGAGAAACATCAGGACAAGGTTGTCTTTCGTTTCAAGCAGGATTTTCTTCCTAAAGTGGTCTCGGAGTTTCATCTGAATCAGGACATTGTTTTGCCCTCTCTATGCCCAAATCCCAGTGACGACAAGGAAAGGGCATTGCATTCCTTGGATGTAGTTCGTGTTGTGGAACATTATCTGGAGGTTACGTCTTCCTTTCGTAAGACTGATGCTTTCTTTGTGGTGCCCTGCGGGCCTAGGAAAGGTTTGGCTCCTGCCAAATCTTCCATTAGTAAATGGATTCGTCAGGCCATCATTGGGGCCTATTCTGCCAAGGGGAGGAGTCCCCCTTTTCGTGTTACTGCTCATTCTACTCGTGCAGTTGGTGCGTCCTGGGCCTTTCAGCACCAGGCTTCTGTTGAACAAGTTTGTAAGGCCGCTACCTGGTCTTCGGTTCACACCTTTTCCAAGTTTTACAAGGTTGATGTTAGGGCATCAGCGGATGCTGTTTTTGGCCGCAAAGTTTTGCAAGCTGTTGTGGTTTAAGGTTGTGCATTGTTGCCTAGTTTTGGATCCCCGCCCTTGTTATGGACACTGCTGTTGGATGTCCCACATGTTATGGATTCTTGAAGCGGGGTGTGTGACATACTAAGAATAATACCATTTTGTGAATACTCACCTTGTAAAATGGGTATTATGAGTATGTCACACACCCCGCTTCAACCCGCCCTTTTGTATTCAGGATCCTCTTTATTGCGAACTTTGCGTGGTTGTTGTTTATATTTGCCTCTTCCTGGTCCCTTACCTTACTGCTTTCTGTATACTGGGTAGTGAGTGGGAGGTCCCAGGTATTTATGGATCAGGGAGGGGCTTTCTTTTGCTATCATCTCTGCAGGAACGCTCTCTTTAGGACGATATTACCCACATGTTATGGATTCTTGAAGCGGGGTGTGTGACATACTCATAATACCCATTTTACAAGGTGAGTATTCACAAAATGGTATTTTTTCAGGGTGAAAGTCCGCTTTAAAGGACAGATGCAAAACTTCCTGACTCTAACTTGCTAGTCATCTGATGTCTAAAGAGACAAGAGGAATAACACATTCTAATCAGATTCAACTTCTTCAGAATGGGGGGGGGGAAACGTGTTCAGTAGCTAAAGGTTGTGGTAGATGGTGTCCTTGCTTGCAATGTGGGCCTAGCCTAGGTTGTTTCTCTCCCTAGCTACTTGCCTATTGGGTAATTTGAGAGGTAGCACAACAGATTTTTCGCATGAGAAAAGACCAAATTCGCCAGCTAAATGGTGGAGAGAAATTGCTTGCATACCTTGGCGCTTTTTTTTTTTTTTTTACACGTGGGGGAAGGTCGGGTGACTGCTGAATGATGCCATTATGCGTCATATGTGGGGGATAATGAGCCCCCCATTATGCCCCCCTCCAGAAAAGACCTGTTTATTATCTATACATTTGGGGGGTATTTAAAATGGGTTTATGCTGGCTTTCCCTAAATGGGCTTTTTATTAAAGGGAAAGTCCTGGCAGTGGCAATAACAAGGCAGCTGCTTGCCTGAGGCCTGTCCCATGTGCCTCTTATCCACCTCCTGGGAGGGAGGCCAGTAGATTCTCTTAGAAAACACCAGCTATATAATTTGAATTTGGTCATTAAAATTGATATATTTGAACTATAGCCTACCATCAATAATTGTAACCATATGTGATCGTTAGACTTTAGAAGAAAGTAACAATAAGCACACAATATCAAAGAAACCATAACTAAAATCAATTGCTTTTATTAGGATATCCTTAAAAGTACATACAATGAATAAAAACAAACATATCCCCCTGTGTCTCCCTATCTTTGCTTTTAAAGTGGAACAACATACCTTATTTCCCTTTTCGGGGGATTTGTTTTTCAGTTGGGGCATCCTGAATTGGAATTCCCTGCTATGTATCCGGTAGGTCACTTGCTTTTCTGTTGCTTCCTCGCCACAGACTTGGGCAGGAATGAGCGTTCTTATTGGCTGAGCAGCCCATTCAACCAATCGGTGCACAGAAGGGAGCCGAGTGAGCCACTGGCTGCATCCCCCGCTCACCACCTAGCTATTGTGTGCACGCACCAGCCATTCAGAAAGGCCTGGATCTGGTGTGTGCACAGCTATAGGGGGGCCTGGGATGTGGGTGTGGTGAGGGCTCCGGGACTAGGGTGAGTGAAACGGCTGCTGGGGGGTTTTATACAGCGGGGGAACCAAATTCAGGATGCCCCGAGGAGTGGAACTCTGATGTCACCCCGATCGGGGTGCCCCGCAGGCAGGGAGCCGATCGGCCCGGGAATCTTATAGATTCCCGGGCCGATCAGTGGTGGGTGTTGGTCCACTTTAACTGTAGGCAGATCCAAGAAAATGCGAATATGCTAGAAATAGAATAAAAATACCTTTTTGTGAATACTCACCTGTAAAATGGGTATTATAGGTATGTCGCACACCCCCGCTTCAAACATTAATATTTACACTTGGGTTACTCCACCAGCAGGTGGCGACGTTGCAGAGAAGTCTTGAAAAACGAGCCCCTCCTGATCTATAAGACCTTGGACCTCCCACTTATCTCCCAGCTTTCAAACAGCAGTAAGACAAGGTACCAGGAAAAACCATTGGTAACCCTCAAACTGTAAACGAAGCTTCACCCTACAAAGATCCAGGATACCAAAAAGGGCGGGTGAAGCGGGGTGTGTGACATACCTATAATACCCATTTTACAGGTGAGTATTCACAAAATTGTATTATTCTAAGTATGTTACACACCCCACTTCAAACATTAATATTTACACTTGGGACATCCAAAAGCAGTGTCCAGAAAGGGCGGGTATCCAACAAGGCAATAATGCAAAACTCAAACCACTGCAGCCTGCACGTCAACTTATAAAACCTGGAAAAAGTGTGAACAGAAGACCAAGTAGCAGCCTTACAAACTTGTTCAACAGAAGCCTGGTGCTGAAAAGCCCAAGACGCTCCAACAGCACGAGTAGAATGAGCAGTGGTACGAAAAGGGGAAACCTTCCCCTTGGCAGAATAGGCCCCAACAACAGCCTGACGAATCCATTTGCTAATGGAAGACAGCCAGAGCCAAACCCTTCCTAGGCCCACAGGACACGAAAAAGGCATCAGTCTTACAAAAAGGAAGTAAGCAAATAGTACTTCACACAGCGTACCACAACCAAACAATGCAAAACCCTCTCCTTGTCATTCCTAAGCTTAGGACACAAGGAAGGAGGGACAATGTCCTGGTCAAAATGAAAAGCAGAGACCACCTTAGAAAGAAAGTCTGGATTGAAGCGGAAAACCACCTTGTCCCGATGCCTCCCAAAGTAAGGAGCCTGAATCAACAAGGTCGCCAACTCCGAAACACGCCGAACAGAAGTGATGGCCACCAAAAAGGCAATCTTCAGAGTCAAAGTAGAAAGAGCAATGTCCTGCAAAGGCTCAAACAGAGGAGCCTAAAGAGCAGAAAGAACAAAATTCAAAACCCAAACAGGGAGCAAAGGCTTCCTAGGAGGCCGCACATGCGAAACCCCCTGAAAAAGGTCTTGACCAAAGGATGAAGCGCAAAAGCCTTTTGAAAAAGGGCAGACAAGGCAGAAACCTGCCCCTTCAAGGTACTCAGCTGGAGACCAGAGTCCAGCCCCGATTGAAGAAAATCCAAAATTCTGGAAACAGAAAAGACCTGACAGGGCAAAGATCTAGCCTCACACCAATCAATATAAGATCTCCAAGTCCTATAGTAGATGGTAGAAGAAGACCTCTTCCTGGCGCTAATAAGAGTCAGAATAACAGAATCCGAAAGACCTTCCTCCCTTAAGATGGAGGTTTCAACAGCCAGGCCGGCAAAGCCAGCGTTGGTAAATTGGGGTAACGCAGTTGACCCTGTGTGAGAAGATCCGGCCGAAGAGGCAGAACGAACTGATCCACCGACAGCCAAACAAAGTCTGCAAACCACACCCTCCTTGGCCACCTTGGAGCCACGAGAATGGCGGGAACCCCGTCCAGGGCCAGCTTTCGCAACACCTTGCCTAACATGGGGGTCGGAGGAACAGATAAAGGAACCCCAGGGCCCCCCAGCTCAGGGCCATGGCATCCGCCGCCAGAGGATCCTGAGAGAGCGACACGAATGTCGGGAGCTTGTAATTGTGACGAGAGGCAAACAGATCCACCTCCAGCGTCCCCCACCGTAGACAAAGCGACCGAAACACCTGGGGGTGGAGAGACCATTCCCCCCGGCGGGAAGAGCACCTGCTCAGGAAGTCCTCCACCGTGTTTTCCACTCCTGGAATGTACACTGCCGAGATGCAAGGGACATGAGTCTCCGCCCAGGCTAGAAGCAGAGAAACCTCTCTGAGGGCACTGACTGCGAGTCCCTCCCTGGCGATTGACGTAAGCAACCGCCGTCCGATTGTCCAACCGAACCTGAACCGGCAAGGCCTGTAAATGCTGTGTCAAGTGAGACAGAACCAACCTGATGGCTCTCAACTCCAGAACATTGATGGGCAAGTGGGCCTCCAGAGGACTCCACCGCCCCTGGAAACGAAGGTCCTTCCAGAAAACCTCCCCATCCCGACAAACTGGCATCCATGGTGACAGTTTCCCAAAGAGGCGTCAGAAAGGACCTGCCCCTCAAGATATTGACCGAAACCATCCACCACTGTAGAGACTGCCGAACCCGGGAGGACATCCGGAAAGACCAATTCAACGACCGCGGTCGCCGGTCCCAAGACGCCAACAGATGAAGCTGAAGCGTCCTCGAGTGAAACTGAGCAAAGGGAACTGCCTCGAAGGAAGCTACCATCAATCCCACCAGTCTCATCCCTAGCCGGATGGACAGGCAAGGATTGGAAAGAAGAAGCTGCGCCAATCCCTGAATCAAGAGAACTTTGGCCTGAGGCAGAACAACTCTGTGTTGGCAAGAATCCAAGGACATCCCCAGAAAGGGCACCACCCTGGCCGGAACGAGAGAGGACTTGGGGTAGTTGATCACCCAGCCGAACCTCTCCAGAGTGGATGCCACCGTCCTGGTATCCACCTCCGCTTGACTGAAGGAAGAAGCCATGATGAGAAGATCGTCCAGATAGGGCACAATGCGAATCCCCTGAGCTCTGAGAAGGGCCATCACGCACGCCAACACCCTGGTGAACACTCTTGGAGCCGAGGTAAGGCCGAATGGAAGATCCACAAATTGAAAATGCCGATCTTCCACCACAAAGCGAAGAAACCTTTGGTGAGCCAGAAATATAGGAATATGAAGATAGGCATCCTTGATGTCTATGGACGTCATGAAATCCCCCTGCCGCAGCGAATTGATGGCAGAACGCAGAGTTTCCATGCGAAACTTCCGGGGACGAATAAACACATTGAGCCTACTTGGGCACTGTGAAGAGATTGGAAGGAGGGACCGGTCAGATGACTGCCATTTCCAGAAGATTCCTCACCGCCGCCAGGAGCCCCTGCGCGGCCAAAGGATCTGAGGGCACACAAGGCCTGAAAAAGCTTAGAGGAGGTCGTCGACTCGAACTCCAGCTTGTAACCGGCCGACACCACCTCCCGGATCCACCTGTCCGAGACCGCCACCGTCCCCCCACCCGCAAGGGTGAGGGCACCCCCTCATTGTTGAGCGGGCTTGGCAGCCGATTTGGGTTTGGCACCCCAGGAGTGAACGGGACGACCACGGCCTCAACCCCTGTTCCAGCATGCACCCCTGGGGGCCGTAAAGCCCGCGCCTCTGCCAGCTCTGGCTCCCCGAAAGGAGGGATTAAAAGAGGCCGCCCCCCGAAAGGAACGACGAAATTTCTTGCGCTGAGGTAACTTACCTCCCTTGGCAACCGAATCCAATTTCTCACCAAACAGGCGCAAACCCAAAAAGGGAAGAGCCGTAAGCGACTTCTTAGAATTAAATATACCTAACTTTGGAAGGCCCTCCAGACCATTCCCTCAAGGTCCCTGGGGACTGACACTCGCACGCCACACCAATTAGTAAATTTAACAATAAACCTTTATTAAGCAAAAGCGCATTAAAAACATCTTAAAAACAAAGCCATTTCATGGTGCAGTACCGTCCAAAAATCACACGGGGGAGCCAGATGGCCAGATCTTGTGATACAATGCTAAATTCCAATACCCATATATTACCTATCTAATAAAGTGCTGAAGTGCTTATTACCACAAAACAACCTAATAACATCAATATAAGCCAGCAGGACCCAACCCAAAGACAGGCCCAGCAGGAAACATCAGTGCAAAAAGTGACATGTAACACAATATACAACATATATCAATACATAACCTTACTGTGTACTGGCCAGACCTGGGTCCCCCCCCGGCAAGCCCACGCGTTCCGAGCCTCTGGGGCTCTTTCTCAAGGCTAAGAGGAGAGTCTGGACTGCCCCCCACTCACCTTAAATACTGTTCCATCCGCCCGCCACCGCCCTGCATGCACATATCCGGCCTCAGAACGCTCCGGCCGGAAGCGTTCAGTGCCGGACCGGAAGTGTATATGCGCTCCACCGTGGAGCGCAAACCTCCAGAAGAAGTGTAAGGCTGTATCCGCATCATCTCCCCACTGCGCACACCCCCGCCACTCCATAAGAGCGGCGCCGACGCCAGTGAAGGGCTGTTATCCCTGTGGTGCATGTTCCATTTGTTCCCTTATTAACACCAGTAAGGAGGTGAGGAATAGTAAGACCGGTAAGTATTACGCCATTAGACAATTTATCAACTGTCGCACCGTGGGGGTTGTGTATCTCATTACCTGTGGCTGCCCTAAGGGCTATGTAGGGGAGACTAAGAATACCCTGAAAGCCCGGATTCAAGGGCATTTATCATCCATACGATTGGCGAGACGCAATCGTGACATGGGCAGAATAATACCCCCGGTGGCCGCCCATTTTCTTGAGAGACATCAGGGTAGCATGGAGAGTCTGAGGGTGACAGCACTTGAGAAGGTAAGTTTGGGGCCCAGAGGGGGTGACATCAAGAAATTACTGCAACAGAAGGAGCTCAGGTGGATGTTCGCATTGGATACACAATCGCCGTGGGGCCTTAATGAGGATGTGGCTTTCACACCTTTCTTGGGTTAAGTTTCACGGGTGAGTATGTTAGGGTAGTGTTTATTTGAGTGTGGTTTTTTGGTGACGCACAGTGTTGGGGGATATTTGGCTATGTAGAGCACATGGTTCACGGGGGGTATGCGTTTGCACTTATATGGGTTTTGTCACATGTGGTTGTGTATTTTTAAACACGTTTTGTTTCTCACTAGTTCACAGGGTTTAGGCACACATGGTATGCGCATGGTAAGTTGGAGCACTCTCTTTCACAGTAGTGTGGGATTGAAATTTGGTATTAATAATAATATGATCACTTGCAGATTTGCCAGTCCTTTTTAGGATGATATATCGTGTCCCGTTTTTCGTTGTGATCCTGGAACATGATGACCTGAAAACTCCATGTTCAACTGGAAAGATGGGTGCTGTAATCAGGAAGATAATACAGATGTTGGAGAAGCATGTAGGGGGATGATATGAACAAGGAGAGAAAAGAAGAGATAAAAAGATAAAAAGGAAGAGGAAAGGAAATAAAGAATAACAAAAAGGAAGAAGAATTATGAATGCCCCCTATATTGACCCCAGACTTACCCTCCATGCTTTGACAGCGAGGTGGAGCGGTTGGCCTGGTTCTGAGTATTTGATAAGATGGGGGAGGGCATACAAGGCCCACGGGTCAAGAGTGGTTAAGATTGGTTAATATGGGTGAATATGGGGGGGGGGGGGGAGGGAGGAGATTGTGAGCGATGTATATGTTTACCCCGCTGAAGACATATGCCATTCACATTGGGGCACCCTTTTTTAGGATACCATTTGTGTTATTGTTATCACTAGTTACCGGGTGTTAAGTCCCTAGTTCATGTATGTTTCCTGTCATTTAGAAATACTCCACTCACATTGGGGCATCCCTCTCCAGGATACCATCTGTGTTATGGCCATTATTAGTGATCGGGTGTAAAGTCCCCAGAGTATGTACATTCCTTGTCATCGAAGAAAGACACCACTTACATTGGGGCATCCCTTTCCAGGATGCCATCTGTGTTGTTACCAGTAACCCGGTGCTAAGTCCCTAGCTTATGTATATCCCTTGTTATTGAAGAATAAGCAAAATTCTATTCACATTGGGGCATCCCTTTTTAGGATGCTGTATGTTATGGCCAGTATTAGGGATCGGGTGCCAAGCCCCTAGTTCATGTATATTCCTTGGAGATTCATTTAGCCCCCTAGGAGGGGCTCTATTATACATGGTGGGGAATAAATTTTGGCTCGGCCCGTGGTGGGCTTTAGGGATATTTCCATTAGCCACAGAATTATAGATTTAGAATAAATGTATTATAGTGTATATAGATTAAGGTTTGTATAGTTGTATCAAGAGTGTATACTTAACACCATTAAGCATCAAATGTTTTTATCAGCATGTTGTTTTGAATAAATCCTACAGGAAGTACTCACCTCTCCCTCGATCCAGTCTGCCACTCTTGCACTGCTAGTTATCGCAACTCCTCGTGCGCGCGCCTGGCGCCGCTCTTATGGAGTGGCGGGGGTGTGCGCAGTGGGGAGATGATGCGGATACAGCCTTACACTTCTTCCGGAGGTTTGCGCTCCACGGTGGAGCGCATATACACTTCCGGTCCGGCAGTGAACGCTTCCGGCCGGAGCGTTCTGAGGCCGGATATGTGCATGCAGGGTGGTGGTGGGCGGATGGAGGGATGGAACAGTATTTAAGGTGAGTGGGGGGCAGTCCAGACTCTCCTCTTAGCCTTGAGAAAGAGCCCCAGAGGCTCGGAACGCGTGGGCTTGCCGGGGGGGGGACCCAGGTCTGGCCAGTACACAGTAAGGTTATGTATTGATATATGTTGTATATTGTGTTACATGTCACTTTTTGCACTGATGTTTCCTGCTGGGCCTGTCTTTGGGTTGGGTCCTGCTGGCTTATATTGATGTTATTAGGTTGTTTTGTGGTAATAAGCACTTCAGCACTTTATTAGATAGGTAATATATGGGTATTGGAATTTAGCATTGTATCACAAGATCTGGCCATCTGGCTCCCCCGTGTGATTTTTGGACGGTACTGCACCATGAAATGGCTTTGTTTTTAAGATGTTTTTAATGCGCTTTTGCTTAATAAAGGTTTATTGTTAAATTTACTAATTGGTGTGGCGTGCGAGTGTCAGTCCCCAGGGACCTTGAGGGAATGGTCTGGAGGGCCTTCCAAAGTTAGGTATATTTAGCTTGCTCTTGCAGTAGGGTCCCTTTTGGGCAGCGCACCCCATTGTACAATACGGATTATCAGTATAGGTTGGCGCCACCCGCAACCACACCGACCGTCGGATAGCCACCAACAAAGCCGTGGTCCTGCCACACATCACCATGGCGTCATCCTGAGCGGCAAGGACAAACGAAACGAAGGACTCACAACGTTTGAGGGCAAGGAAACCATCACAAGTAGGATCAAGGTCCGCACATAAATCCCTGACAATGGACCTAACCGCCAACAACAAAAGTGCCGAAGCACAAACAGGCCTCAAAGCCGAACCCGCACAGGTAAAACCATGGCGAGCCAGCTGGTCAATCCGGCGATCTTCGCCATCCTTAAGGGTAGTCGTGTCAGGAGAATGCAACACCGCCATGTTAGATAGCCCCAAAACCGGAGCATCAACCTCGGGAGGAAAAGCCAACGCTTCACCAAGTCTGCCGGAAAAGGATACTTCTTATCCCAACTAGGCGGAACACCAACGAGACGCGTAGGCTGTTCCCCTTCCTTAAGGACGACATTCTCAAAATGTCGTTGACTGGGAAACTCCAAACGCGGCTTGGCCACATCAAACAACTCACCCTTAGGCGGAGGAACCGCCTCGGGAGGGTCTAAATCCAAAACTTCAAACATTTGAGTCAATATGGAAGGGATGTCAAATACCGTCCCCGCCGCCTGGTCACCCTCAGCACCAAACAACTGCTGGGCCTCAGGGACGTCCAGTTCCTCTAGAATCTCCCCCTCTCAGGCGGGGGGCAATCTGACCAATCCAATGCCTCAATAACATCCACGTCTGAGTCCGGCGGAGGCGGGGACAAGTGTTTCCGCTTAGCCGGAGCCTTCTGATCAACAACAGCGGAAAATATTTTCTTGAGGCTAGCCAACCGGGCGCATACCTCGGATTGCGAAACCCCACCCATGACAACGTCACACGGGGTCCGGAACAGGCGGGGAGGTGTAGGGGATGACACGGGCAGCGAAGAGCCAGGGACCGAAGTACCGGCCTGGCGCGCAATGTTCCGCTGTGCACATGGAAAGCATATTATGACATCATCCCCTGGAAGCGGAACCCCACAACTCCCACACAGCCTGGATTGCCCGAAGGGCCGTTCCGGTATCACTGGAAGCCTCCATATGGTGAAATTGTGGTATTCGCAATTACCCAGGGATTTATGCAATAAGCGACCCGGGATGCCCCTTTAAGTGTCCCGAGTGGGAGGATTTTGTATTAAAAAATTAATGGAAAATTTATGGAACCACTAGCCAGTTATCTAAGACCTGGAGACCCCTGCAGCATGGGATCCTAGGAACTGCAATGAAAAAAAAGGGGCAACAGTCACTCCATAACCAAGGTTATATATATATATATATATATATATATATATATATATATATATATATAAATAAATCAGTCATGCAGAAAAACAATTCTGAGCTGGGCTCGAAAAAACACGTGACAAAGGGGCGATTGTGTTAACTGGTCCCGTGTCACTCAGGACAACCTTGGACCCTAAGCACCATAGCTAAATGCTCTTCCTGCTGTACAGTATAATAAATCAAAAACATACACAGCCCGAAATACAACACACCCATATGCACCCATACATTGAGGGAGAACATCCAGAAGTGCCCAGCAACATATAGAACACAAGCAGCTACTCACAAAATGGCAGCACCGTTCACAGCAGCAACAGCAGCATCATCATCAGCGGCACTACAGTACGGAGCGAGGAGGAAGGAGAAGATGGGCGGTCCGTTCCAGACGCACGAAGCGCTGCGGCCCCGCCCCCTTCCACCACACGGTACAGCGCGGGCCGCGCGAGAAGCGGCCCCGCCCCCTCCGCCTGAGGTAACCGCCGCACACTGGAACACGAGCGCCGGACTCACATGGCACCCGGTCCCGCAACCTCCAGCCAACCAGCGCAGCAACGGAAGCGGCGGGACGGCCACGCCGCCCGTCCAGTAACAAAATCACAAACAGGCATTCCACACACTCCCATAGCTGCCAACATCCAGGCACGGCGCCAATATAAGCCGCCGCCTGAGGAGGAGAAGCTCACTCCCAGTCGAAAATAAACATACACCGGTAAGCCAAACACACTCACAAGAAGCTCACTCACACAAGGCGCCCCCCCTCTTTCTAGCGCAGGGAGAAAGGGATCCAAGCGGGGGACGGGGACAGCACCAATAAGGTGACAGCGGGACGGGGCATCCCAAATCCGGATCACCAGACCGGACATCCGCGTTGCCCCATGGTATGGGGTCTAGCGGAGGAGCTAAGCTCCTAGGCACCTTAGGGTGCCGTCTACCCTTGCCCGGCCCAGCAGCCTAGGCTGGGAGGCTTCACAATAAGGGGGATATCAAGAAGAGCCGAGCAGAAATAGACCAGAAGGGGGGCCGGGGTGTTACCCCGGCTACCTGCAAGCAGGAGACTTTATTCTTCTGTCTTGTCGCCATCTTGCAGAGAAGAACACTGGGAGATAAGTGGGAGGTCCCAGGTATTATAGATCAGGAGGGGCTCGTTTTTCAAGACTTCTCTGCAACGTCGCCACCTGCTGGTGGAGTAACCCAAGTGTAAATATTAATGTTTGAAGCGGGGTGTGTGACATACTTAGAATAATACGCTAATTAAACCAGCTACTATATGCTTGCCTATAATATGTATAAAAATGATGTGAATGATACATAATAAATCTGTATACAATTATGTAATATAAAATGTGACAATTCAGAAGTGAGATGAACACAACTACGCTACGCATTCAATGAGAATTCCAAAGTATCAAAAGATCTTTTTGACAACAGAGTCCGGCATAGATTGTGTGGAGCAGCCCAACCTATCCGAATGACTGGGTGCCAATGTGTGCATTAGCCAAGAAAAGTAGGCGCAGTGGCCCGCACAATCGGCAGGAGTTAGCTAGCGAGGTGAGTATACCAATGATCACAGGGGTGCCAAATAGGGATGCGTCTGGTATAAGGCATCTGCTGGCCAAAGAGTGTTTTGGTCCACTTTAAAAGGCAGAAAAGAGCTCCTCCCCAGACTTTTTTTTTTTTTTGGCCAATACTCATAATATGAACTGGATGCAGTATGATGCCTAAATGGCAGCCATATGCTAATTAATTTAGTTACACGCTAACCTGTTGCATAATGGCAGCTAAAACTAATAAGCCTGACTCCTAATGCTGAGCTGTGTGTACTGTAACTGAATGTATCATCGCTGGAAACATCATGGGACTGGGCTGCTAGGCCAAGGAGCAATATGGCCAATTGCATCCAGTTTGTGTTATGAATATTGGGCAAAGGCATTAGTAAAAAAAGATAGGCTGTTTTGGGGTACAAGGCTGGGGATGGAAGGTGACGTAAACTTCCTTTCTGAGTATATATATAACATTGTGAGTGATCTCAGCCCCAATAAATACCACAGTGCCCACCACACGAACAGCAGTCCCACTCCTCGGTGGCGGGTCATGTGAGACAATTGTGCGGTAACATCACAATCTGGGCAGCCATAGAAAAAGGAATGGTACCAGTTGGGGGAGGGGGGATGTATCCCTTTTTTGTCCTTAAAGTGAACCATACCCACATTCTGCACTAGCATCCACTGAATTGCTCCCCCATAAGTACCTTTTGGAAATGTATGCTGTTACTGCTTCCCGCTAATGTTGCCTGATTTGGCTGAAAGTGGTTGTAAGTGGCTGCCAACCCATGACCAGTCAATGGCCAGGTTAGCCTCTCTGCCATCCAAGGCTGATGCTATGGCATTGAAGGCACAGGTCCTGAACAGTGTGGATGTGGTCAACATGATGGTACTAAAGTTAGTTTTTGTGGGGGCTGATGTTGTGGCAGTAGGTGGACATTGCGCTCCCACATCCATAATTTAGAGGCTATAGCATTGGGGTAGGAACATTATCTGGGGTTTCTTAGCTAGGAGTGTACAGTGGTGCCAGACACAGGTTGGCTGGGAGGGAGACTAGGAAAGCAGAAATTGGATAGAGGTGCAATAAGCAGCATCCCAACTGGCCCTATATCACTGCCGCCAATTACGAATTTTCCTGGGTATTCCTATGGCCAGTTCACCCCTGAATACAAATTACAAAAGGATTCTCCCCTTTTGTCCACTGCTACTGGTCAGTTCTAGTCTGGCGATTTATGTCATTGTGGCACCTTTGCAATGACCGATTGTCTCCCACAGGGACAGAAAAAAATCTGTATTCCAGGACAGTTTGGTAGGTGCAAATATCTATTTCTAGTGCTACAAGGAGGGAGTATATGCAGGAGCTTTAGCTAGATGCCAAACTTCCAAGCTTGGGTTGGAAGTACTTGCATATTATAATTGCAGACCACCAGTGTTCTGAAAACTAAATACATTTTCTTATAGTTGTTTTTCTTTGTGCTGCTGCCTATTACAAAAAGGTTTGTGGTTGACCCTTATATCATAGTTTCTCCTCAAACAATGTTGGGAAAATTCCTTGTGTTGGGGATTCAGTTTTGATCAGGAAAAGACACTTGAGAGAACAATGACACGGAAATAACAGACTTTCCAGAAGTTACTCTCTATGTACTTTTCGTTCTATGTTTCAAGTAGGAGTATAAATAGTGCTTATCCAAAATATCATTACCAGTGGAGGTCATTGGCTGGCATGATGGTGGCAACACTGTCCCTGATCTTCTTGCTGTCTTCTGCCATTGCTGAGGACTCATGTCCGGGTAAGTCCCTGATTACCAACTGGTCAGCCAGGGTCAAGGTTTGTTGTGTGTTACTTTATATATCATAGTATACTTTGCACAGGGCGCCGGTATATCACACTTTACTTGTATAGCTTTGAATTTTTACCTGAACAATTTCTCTACTCATGACCGGCCATCGAAATCTACCCGTAAGGGGGGCATCAGGAGACACCATTCAGACAACCCTGTAGATGGAAAGCTCGGCAGGTCTATTTTCCACCATTCCTCTTTCTCCAGCATTTTTCTTCTTTGTTACACTTCTATCCCCTTGTCTTTTCCTTTCTCTTTGACTTGGTTTCTCCATATTTCCCACCTGCCTTATCCCCGCTTTTCCATTGTCTTTTAAATAACCTCTTTCTTTTCTCTTTTGTTCATTCTCAGCGTCTCTCTGTTTTACTGTTTCCTTCTCTCTTTTCCACATTAACCCCCATTGCCTTTCCTTTTACCTTTTCTTTTCCTCTTCCCTTTGTCTTGTCCTTTTTTTAACATTTGCTACTTTTTTTTTCCACATCCCTTCCACTCCCTTCACTATCTTTCTCTCTTTTTAACATTTTCCTCTTTCTTTTCCACCTTCTGTCTCTTTTTTTCTGCAATCACTCGCTTTAACGTGCTCCTGTGTCCCATCCATCTCTTTTTTTGTGTTACGTTTCTTTTACATCCTCTCCATCTCTTTTCCATTTTCCTACTGTCGTTCGTTTTCTCCATTTAGCCTTGTCGTTTGTTGAGTGCTGCCCTGTAGCTGTGGTGTGCTCCGGCGCCCAGCCATCAAGATAGACTGGGGCTGGGAGCCCTCCTCAGACTACAAGGAAACCGATGATGGGGCCAGCAGTCTGGGTCACATAAGCTAACATTCTTGATATCAGCCAATCGGTGGCCTCGGCACCTCAATCTGACTTCTTGTTTGGGGAGTGACAAGTCCAGTTCTTGACTAGCAGAGGTTCAGCTTAACAAAAAAAAACTGCCTCCCTGAATGCTTACCCGAATAGGAATATTAGTGATTGACGACCTATTACAAACAGTGGTAGACTGGGGCCAAATACCAGCCTGGGATTTTACAGCCCCTGCCAGCCCATGAATGGTCAATGGCATCCCAGGTTAGCCTCTCTGCCATCCAAGGCTGATGCTATGGTATTGAAGGGACAGGTCCTGAATAGTGTGGATGTGGTTAACATGATGGTACTGAAGCTTTAGTTTTGCAGGGGCTGATGTTGTGGCAGTAGGTGGACATGGCCCTCCCACATCCATAATTCAGAGGCTATAGCATTGGGGGAGGAACATTATCTGGGGTTTCCTGGCTGGGAGGGTACAGTGGTGCCAGGCACAGGTTGGCTGGGAGGGAGACTAGGAAAGCAGAAATTGGAAAGAGGTGCAATAAGCAGCATCCCAACTGGCCCTATATCACTGCCGCCAATTAGGAATTCTTCTGGGTCTTCCAATGGCCAGTCCACCCCTAATACAAATTACAAAAGGGTACTCCCTGCTACTGGTCAGCCCTAGTCTGGCAATCAGCAACTCATCCGATTACTGGATCACATGCGGCGCCGCCCCAGACCTGAACTTTTTTTCACCGACGCTTCTGTGTCCCCGTTTTTTTTTTTACTGGATGTCAATCACTTTCAAATAAAAATGACTTGTCTTCTTTGGATAAGATGCACTTCCCTGCCATAAGCAGGTCTTTGCAGCAGCATTTCTGCCATCCAAGCTGCTGGTCCGACCATGTCTGACTGCTTAATTAGCCAATCAGTGCAGCAGTGGTAGTACTGTTGTGCTATGATTGGCTGACTAAGCAATCAATCATCACTGGGGTGACCGCTTCGGCACCTGCAGGCACAGAGATCCATTGGGGGATCAGGCAGCCAGCGGTGAGCAGGTGAGTCTTTTTTTTTTAAAAACCCAATTTTTACGCTTAGTGCTTTGGGCAAGAGGGGTGGGCAGCAGCTTTTTGTTTGCCAGGTTGGACTGCTTTAAACTGGCACAACATTCATTTTTCAAAAATGTGTGTTGTCCCGAGTGCAGGGGGGGGGGGGGCCTCCTCATTGCCAATGCCCCCCTGCACATTAATGCTGGTAAATGGGAGATATCTTACCTCGGTCCCCGGAGACATCAGGCGCTGTGATTGGTCGCAATGTTCAGGTGGTCTGCAGGCTTCTTCAGGGTATCGACAATCCCTGAGCTCGGAACAACATTCATTTTTGAAACATGGGTGTCGTTCTGGTTAAAGAGGTAATAGATAGGGATGAGCAAACCACTTATTGTTCAGGTGGCCGAACTTGCCGAACCTAAACTGTGGAAATGGAAATGGGGACCAGAAACAAAAAAAAATATCACGCCGGCTGGGGCGCAGAGTGTATATGTGGAAGTGGGCTGTAACAAACATTTTTTTGCTTCTGGTACCTTCCCTTCCACTTTCAAACCTTCTGTTCTGTTCAAATTCCTCTACTAAAAAAACCCACCCTTGATACATACAGCACAACCAACTACAGACCTGTCTGTATTCTGTTTGTACATGAACCCTCTGATTGCAAAGCACTGCGGAATATGCTGGTGCTATATAAATAAATATAATTAATATACCTGACCCCCATAATCTGGTCCCTGCTTTTGTTGTGCCGGCTTGCAAATGGTCTACAAGTGGGGCCACAAAATGATGGCTGTCACTCTTACATGAGTGAGGACACTCCTAGTGCCAGCAAAGTGCCTCACTCATTTTCTGTGGGACAAAAGCAGGGACAGGATTGCAGGGCTCAGGTAAGTTACAGCGCTTTGGGCTGCACACTCTGCTGGTTGATGGTTCCAGTTCAGGCAGATTTCTGGTTGAACATACCTCCCAACTTCTGAAAATGTGAAAGCGGGACAAGCCACGCCCCGATCACACCCACGGCCACACCCGGCCACACCCCCTGTCATGCCCTCCAGCTCCGATCCTCCAGCAATGTCGGCTGCCTTCACTCCTGCATGCCAGCCTGCGTAAGTTTTTTTATCCCCAACCCAGCCCCCCCGCGTGCCGCATCCCTGCGTGCTCACCCGCAAGCCAGGAAGTCAGTATCTTCGCGCCGGCCAGTGTTTATACAGAAGACGCCGGCGTCGCTGCGGCCCTGGGCACACCGCCACAGCACAGGGCGTCCCGGGACATTTGCTAACGGTCCGGGACCGCGGGATATTCTAAGTATGTCACACACCCCACTTCAAACATTAATTATTACACTTGGGTTATACTCACCGCTAGGTGGCATTGTTGCAGAGAAGTCCAAAAAAAAACAAGCCCCTCCCGGTCTATACATACCTGGTACCTCCCAACTATTCCCCAGTGTTCTTCTCTGCAAGGTGGCGACAAGACAGAAGAAAGAGGTCTCCTGCTTGCAGGTAGCCGGGGTTACACCCCGGCCCCCCCCATGGTCTATTTCTGCCCAGCCTTTTTTGTTTAGCCCCTTTATTGTATATGGTAGCCTCCCAGCCTAGGCAGTAGGCTGGGCAAGGGTAGATGGCACTCAAAGTGCCTAGGAGATTAGCTCCTCCGCTAGGCCCTATATTATGGGGCAATTGCCCCGGCCCTGTGTCCCTACTAGGTCTTCCCAGCTTGGTCCCTTTTCCCTGCGCCTTTTTTGGGTGGGGGGGGTCTGTGTGATGCCAGGTGTCTGTGCTCCTTGGGTGGCTGGGCCGGGCGGCCTGGGTGTTGAGTGCTGCCGGCACGCCTGTTTTGCGTGTGCGTGTTTGGGGGGGCTCTGCGGGGGCCCCCCGGACTCTGTTTTCTGTGCAGGGTTCGGGCGGCGTGTGGTCGCCGGCCCGCCACTCTGTGTGTGTATTTTACTGCGGGCGCCATGTACTGTGATCCGGTCGGGGTGGGCAGGGCCGAGCGGCGCGGTGCCGCCGGCCCGCCTGTCTTCGGAGCGGGTGCCTTTGGCGCCCGCGGCCGTGGTATCCCTGGCGCTGGGTATGGATGGTGCCGGTGGTGCGGGCGGGCCGGGCGTCGTCTGTGCCGCCGGCCCGCCTGGCTATCGGTGCGGGCGACATTGTCTGGGCGCCCGCCTTCGCCTTGTTCTTTGGAGGCGGTGGGGGGCGGGGCCGCGTCGCGCGCGGCCCGCGCTTCACTCGGATTGGTGGCGGGGCGGGGCCTCTGCGCTTCCCGCGCGTGCTGGGCCCGCCCTCCCTTTCCCTCTGCTGTTTCCTCGCTGCGGCCGCCATTACTGCTCCGGCCTTAGAATGATTCCTGCTCCGCATTAAGGTAGGCTGGGGCGGTTGTCTATTGTTAAGGTGGTCTTCTGGCCGGAGGCATGTTTTATTGCTAGTGATTTTAGCAAGCTAGTTTTGTGTGCTGGGTGTCCTATTGGGGCTTCCCTGGCTTTTCACAGGTAACCATAGTGTATGGATTATGCATATACATATATTTCTGTGTATGTATATATATATATATTTATATTTTTACTGGTTCATGTTATTGTGCCTTGTCTATGTGCTTGGAGTGACTGTTGTCTTTCTTTTTCAGATCCTGGGATCCCACGCTGCAGGGCTCTCCCGGTCTTAGATACCTGGCTAGGGTTTTTTTTTTTTTTTTTTTTTGTCCTTACTTCCCCTTATTGGCATTTTTGCAAATTTCCCCATTTCTGGGCCATAATTAAATAAAGTAATTAAGGGGCATCCCGGGTCGCGTATTGCGTAAATCCCTGGGTATTGCGATTACCATAATTTCACCATATGGAGGCTACCAAAGATTCTGGAAACGGTCCTTCGGGGCAGTCCAGGCTGTGCGGGGGGTGTGGGACTCCGCTCCCAGGGGATGATGTTATTATTTGCATTCCATGTGCACAGCGAAACATTGAGCGCCAGTCTGGCACCCCGGTGCCCGGTCCTTCGTCGGCCGTACCATCTCCTCCCCCTCCTTGCCTGTTCCGGACCCCGTGTGACGTTGTCATGGGTGGGGATTCGCAATCCGAGGTATGCGCCAGGTTGGCTAGCCTCGAGAAGATGTTTTCCGCTGTGGTGGCTCAGAAGGCTCCGGCTAAGCGGAAGCACTTGTCTCCGCCTCCACCGGACTCAGACGATGAGGTTGTTGAGGCTCTGGATTGGTCAGATCGTCCCCTTGAAGAGGGTGAGCTTATTGAGGAATTATATGATCCTGAGGTTCAGCAGTTGCTGGGTGCTGAAGGTGACCAGGCCGCCGGGTCGGTCCCCGACACACCTTCCATTCTGGCCCAAATGTTTGAGGTTTTGGATTTGGACCCTCCTGAAGCTGCTCCTCGGCCAAAGGGTCAGCTTTTTGGGGTGACCAAGCCGCGCTTGGAGTTTCCCAATCAACAGCATTTTGAGGATGTTGTCCTTAAGGAATGGGAGCAACCTACGCGTCTCGTTGGGGTGCCGCCTAGCTGGGATAGGAAGTATCCCTTTCCGGCGGACATGGTGAAGCGTTAGTCTGTCCCTCCCGAGGTTGATGCCCCGGTTTTGGGACTATCTAATACGGCGGTTGTACATTCTCCTGACACGACTTCTCTTAAGGACGGCGAGGATCGCCGGATTGATCAGCTGGCCCGCCATGGTTTTGTCTGTGCGGGTTCGGTCTTGAGGCCTGTTTGTGCTTCGGCACTTTTATTGTTGGCGGTTAGGTCTATTGTCAGGGATTTATGTGTGGATCTTGATCCTACTTGTGATGAGTTTCTTGCCCTTAAGCGTTGTGAATCCTTCGTTTCATTTATTCTTGCCGCTCAGGATGATGCCATGTTAATGTGTGGCAGGGCTACGGCTCTGTTGGTAGCTATCCGCCGCTCAGTGTGGTTGAGGCAGTGGACTGCTGATTTTAATTCCAAGAGATCGCTCACGGCTCTTCCCTTTCTGGGTTTGAGACTTTTCGGTGAGAAGCTCGATTCTGTTGCCAAGGGAGGTAAGTTACCTCAGCGCAAGAAATTTCGTCGTTCCTTTCGGGGGGCGGCCCCCTTCAATCCTTCCTTTCGGGGAGCCAGAGCCGGCAGGGGTGCGGGCTTCTCGGCTTTCAGGGGTGCCAGCTGGAACAGGGGTAAAGGCCGTGGCCGTCCCGTTCACGTCTGGGGCGCCAAGCCCAAGCCAGCTGCCAAGCCCGCTCAGCAATGAGGGGGCGCCCTCACCCTTACGGGTGGGGGGACGGCTGCGACTCTTCTCCCGGGTATGGGACCAGGAGGTCTCGGACAGATGGATCCGGGGGGTGGTGTCGGACGGTTACAAGCTGGAGTTCGAGTCCCGCCCTCCTCCAAGGTTTTTCAGGTCTCGTGTCCCTTCAGATCCTTTGGCCGCGCAGGGGCTCCTGGCGGCGGTAAGGAATCTTCTGGAAATGGCAGTCATCTGCCCGGTCCCTCCTTCGGAGGTGGGGCGCGGGTATTATTCCAATCTCTTCACAGTTCCGCCCCATCCTGGATTTGAAGTTTCTCAACCTGTTTGTTCGTCCCAGGAAGTTTCGCATGGAAACTCTGCGGTCTGCGATCAATTCGCTTCGGCAGGGGGACTTTATGACGTCCATAGACATCAAGGATGCTTACCTTCACATTCCGATTTTTCCAGCTCACCAGAGGTTTCTTCGCTTTGTGGTGGAGGATCGGCATTTTCAGTTTATGGCTCTTCCATTCGGCCTCACCTCGGCTCCGAGAGTGTTCACCAAGGTGTTGGCGGGCGTGATGGCCCTGCTCAGAGCTCAGGGGATTCGCATTGTGCCTTATCTGGACGATCTTCTCATCATGGCTCCTTCCTTCAGTCAAGCGGAGGGGGACACCAGCACGGTGGTGTCATCTCTGGAGAGGTTCGGCTGGGTGATCAACTACCCCAAGTCCTCTCTGGTTCCGGCCAGGGTGGTGACCTTTCTGGGGATGTCCTTGGACTCTTGCCAGCACAGAGTCTTTCTCCCTCAGGCCAAGGTTCTTTGATTCAGGAATTGGCTCAGCTTCTTCTTTCCAATCCTCGCCCGTCCATCCGTCTAGGGATGAGACTGGTGGGGCTGATGGTAGCTTCTTTCGAGGCAGTTCCCTTCGCTCAGTTTCACACACGGACGCTTCAGCTTCATCTGTTGGCGTCTTGGGACCGGCGACCGCGGTCGTTGGATCGGGCCTTCCGGATGTCTCCCCGGGTTCGGCAGTCTCTACTGTGGTGGATGGTCTCGGACAATCTCTTGAAGGGCAGGTCATTTCTGACCCCGCTTTGGGAAATTGTCACCACGGACGCCAGTTTGTCAGGATGGGGAGGTTTCTGGAAGGATCTTCGGTTCCGGGGGCGGTGGGGTCCTCAGGAGGCCCACTTGCCCATCAATGTTCTGGAGTTGAGAGCCATCAGAATGGTTCTGTCTCACTTGACGCAGCAGGGCTTGCCGGTTCAGGTTCGATCGGACGGCGGTTGCTTACACCAAGGAGGGACTCGCAGTCTGGGTGCCCTCAGAGAGGTGTCTCTGATCCTAGTCTGGGCGGAGACTCATGTCCCTTGCATCTCGGCAGTGTATATTCCAGGAGTGGAAAACACGGAGGCGGACTTCCTGAGCAGGTGCTCTTCCCGCCGGGGGGAATGGTCTCTCCACCCCCAGGTGTTTCGGGCCCCGGTGGGGGACGCCGGAGGTGGATCTGTTTGCCTCTCGTCACAATCACAAGCTCCCGACATTTGTGTCGCTCTCTCAGGATCCTCTGGCTCTGGCGGCGGACACCATGACTCTGAGCTGGGGGGACCTGGGGTTTCTTTATCTGTTTCCTCCGATTCCCATGCTAGGCAGGGTGTTGCGAAAGTTGGCCCTGGAAGGGGTTCCCGACATTCTCGTGGCCCCAAAGTGGCCAAGGCGGGTGTGGTTCACAGACATCGTGCGTCTGGCAGTGGATCAGTTCGATCTGCCTCTTCTGCCAGATCTTCTCACGCAGGGTCGCCTGCTTTACCCCAATTTACCAACGCTGGCTTTGATGGCTTGGCTGCTGAAACCTCCATCTTGAAGGGGGAAGGTCTGTCTGATTCGGTTATTCGGACTCTTATTTGTGCTAGGAAGAGGTCCTCTTCTTCCATCTACTATAGAGTTTGGAGATCTTATATTGAATGGTGTGAGTCTAGATCCTTGCCCTGCAAGGTCTTCTCTGTTTCTAGGATTTTGGAATTTCTTCAATCTGGGCTGGACTCTGGTCTTCAGCTGAGTACCTTGAAGGGGCAGGTTTCTGCCTTGTCTATCTTTTTTCAAAAGTCATTTGCGCTTCATCCTTTGATCAAGACTTTTTTCCAGGGGGTTTCGCATCTGCGACCTCCTAGGAAGCCTTTGCTCCCTGTTTGGGATTTGAATCTGGTTCTCTCTGCTCTTCAGGCTCCTCCTTTTGAGCCTTTGCAGGATATTGCTCTTTCTACTCTGACTCAGAAGGTTGCCTTTTTGGTGGCCATTACTTCGGTTCGGTGTGTTTCAGAGTTGGTAGCCTTCCTAAGGTTGTTTCTGCCTTTCATCTTAATCAGGATATTGTTCTTCCTTCCTTGTGTCCTAATCCTAGGAATGACAAGGAGAGAGCCTTGCATTGTTTGGATGTGGTACGTTGTGTTAAGTGCTATTTGCGTACTACATCGCCTTTTCGTAAGACTGATGCCTTTTTCGTGGTGCCCTGCGGGGCTAGGAAGGGCCTGGCTCCGGCTAAGTCTTCTATTAGCAAGTGGATTCGTCAGGCGGTTGTTGGGGCTTACTCTGCCAAGGGGAAGGCTCCTCCTTTTCGTATCACTGCCCATTCTACTCGTGCTGTTGGAGCGTCTTGGGCTTTTCAGCACCAGGCTTCTGTTGAGCAAGTTTGTAAGGCCGCTACGTGGTCTTCTGTTCACACCTTTTCCAAGTTTTACAAGGTTGATGTGCGGGCTTCAGCGGATGCTGTGTTTGGCCGCAAGGTTCTGCAGGCTGCAGTGGTTTGAGTTATGCATTATTGCCTTGTTGGATACCCGCCCTTTCTGGGCACTGCTTTTGGATGTCCCAAGTGTAATAATTAATGTTTGAAGTGGGGTGTGTGACATACTTAGAATAATACCATTTTGTGAATACTCACCTGTAAAATGGGTATTATAAGTATGTCACACACCCCACTTCACCCGCCCTTTTTGGTATCCTGGTTCTTTATATGGTGAAGTTTTGTTTCATTTACAGTTGAGGGTTACCATTGTTGTTTTCCTGGTACCTTGTCTTTACTGCTGTTTGAATACTGGGGAATAGTTGGGAGGTACCAGGTATGTATAGACCGGGAGGGGCTTGTTTTTTTTTGGACTTCTCTGCAACAATGCCACCTAGCGGTGAGTATAACCCAAGTGTAATAATTAATGTTTGAAGTGGGGTGTGTGACATACTTATAATACCCATTTTACAGGTGAGTATTCACAAAATGGTATTTTTGTGGAAAAATCAGGACAATCCCGGGAAAATCGGGACAGTTGGGAGGTATGCTGGTTGAAGTCCATGTTCCGGTTTGGGAACCCGAACTTGCAGAGTTCGGTACGAACCCAAACTTTGCAGTCCCAACACTAGTGATAAACCTTTTGTACTGAAGCCATGTCACACTGTCACACAACCAGTTCTTTTTGCACATGTTGTATGCCAGCCAAACCATCCTATTACTGTCTGGGAAATTAATACTGCTTTTCGCATTGCCATATTTTCATGATTAATGACCTATTGATGTCATGTTATATTCACTGTCATACACATAAACAATTCCAAAACACCAAAATAAATAATGTGGTTTTAATACTTTCTTTTCTATCCTTGCAGAAGTGAAAGTTATTGGAGTAGGAGGATCAGACAAGCTGTCCATTCTCAGGGGATGTCCTGGCTTTCCAGGCCAAGCTGGGGAGAAGGGAGAGGTTGGCCTACCAGGGCCTAAAGGTAAGTATATTATGTTTTATTATTTTATATTGGAACATTGCCTGTACAATAAATTAGATTAAAGTACTGTAGTCATTTTTTACTTTGTCTGCTTACACCCTCACCCTTTTGGCATCCTGCTTCGGGCAGACTTACTCATCTGGTCTGGCCCCAGAGTCCTACCTATCCACTTCAGTTAGCCATATGGTCTTGCACAGTGCCATATAGTGCGTGCGTACTTGCCTGTACACCTGCCAAGTTGGACACTGATGTGGAAGGGGGACACACTGGACATGACAAAAACAAGAAAAAGGTACGTTTTAAAGCAGTTGCTTGAGAAGGACCCAGCACTCAAATGATCAAATAAAGATAATAAAGCGCAACTTTTACTTCTATATATTGAAATTAATGTGGGACATTATCCATGACCCTCCAGAACCTGTGGTGGTGATGCGTGAGGAAATGCCCTTAGTCATACAGTTTTAAAGCAGACCTCCAGTCAAAAAAAAGTGAGTAAATCGTTCCCTTAATCCTCCTCCAGTTTTTAAAGCGAATATCTCCAAACCAGGGACACTTGAAAAGTATGCTGTCAGCTGCCAGCAATGGTGTAACCACAGGTGTCATAGTGAAGGAGCCCTTGATCAGGTGGTCACGTGAGGGGCCCAGCTGCCCACTCCCTGAGAAGATGATTGTGGAGCTGGTGTGTGTGGGAGGCAGGGCATGGCTCTTTAATCTACAGAGCAGAGACAGTGGAGGACAGGTGGGCAGGGAGCAGTTAAACTGACCAACCTTCTCTGCATGCTGCTCCTCGTCCTACGTCCTACGTAATATTGGTCCTTGCCCCCAGGACACCCTGATCGGGGTTGCCCTGCTGTGTGAAACCCCCCAGATCACCCAATATCACTCGCCCTCCCCCGCTCCTATGGCGCATGTGCAGCCTCAGACAGCGTGCTCTGATCTGCTCCGGCCCCTTCGTCCAAGAGCTTGTCTAAGGCGAGCGGATCTTAGCACGCTGGTGGCCATTCACAAATGCCTGGTGCGGGCACACGCCCTGCTAAAGGGATAGTGGGGATGCGGGCGCTGTTCACGCATGCGCCTTTGGACCGGGAAAGAAAGTGAGTTTCCGGGCGACCTCGGGGGGCTTTACCCAGCAGGGCATCTCGTATCTGGATGCCCCAGGGGAGTGAGTATCCCTGCCCAACTGTCGTCCACTGTCTCTACTGTGTACACTATAGAACCCCCCCCCACACACACAGCCACTTCTGCTGGGCTAAACTTGATGCCATTTATTGTGGACATCAGAAGCACTGAAGACACTGGCCTCCATTCAAAGTTTGCTCTGGGGCCCATTGTAGGATCGTAGTTACACCACTGGCTGCCAACATCTCCTTCAGTGTTTAGCCAGGTTGCAGTAGGAGTATTATGTTGTGACTGGCTTCCTCTTAGGGCCATACAAGGTGTAGGTCCACTTGAAGAGAGCCCATATCTGTGAATTGGCCCATTAAAAAAAAAAGGTAGGACATTTTTTTCTGCGTTATGATTGCAAGTGGATAATTGTGTACAAAAGTCTTAAAGGAGCCACAGCACTCAACCCTGTTAGCTTGCAGGCCAGCCTATAATCTGTCTCTAAACTTAGTTAAAAACAGAGGACTCTCAAGTGCAAGCCATGGGGTGGAAGGGTCAAAGACCTTGCAATACAGCCTGTATTGCAAGGTCTTTGACCCTTCCACCCCATGGCTTGCACTTGAGAGGTTTAGGGCAACCTCAGGTAAGCCTGCTCCCAATGTATCTATTGCACTGTATGTCCCAGATGGGCTCTCAGAGATTGGAGTTAGGACTGCACCCCACAGAGGCACTTTGGCGCTTGGTGGTGCAGCTTAAAGTGGACCAACACCCAGGATTTTGACTATCCTGGGTCTTGGTCCACTTCGGTGGGGCACCCCTGATCGGGGTGCCCCGCTGTGTGAAACCCCCCCGATCACCTGAAAAACTCACCTCTCCCCGCTCCCAGCGCCGACGGACAAGCCTTTTGACAGCCGCGGACAAGCGGCTCCTCCGCCGCCGCCTCCCGCGCGTCACTCTTGACGCGCGCGCACCCGCGTCAGCCATTCACAGACGGTCGGCGCGGGCGCGCGCACGTCTAGAGGGGCGCGAGGGAGGGAAGACAAGGTAAGGGGATTTGGGGTGTTTGGGGGGGTTTCACCCCGCGGGACACCCCGATCTCGGATGTCCCGCGTGGAGGGAGGTGATCGGCCCGGGAATCTTATAGATTCCCGGGCCGATCACCGGAGGGTGATGGTCCACTTTAAGCATACTTCTGCGGATGTGTGTGACCGAATCCTCTGTTTTTAACTAAGTTTAGAGAGTTTACAGGCTGGCCTGCAAGCTAACAGGGTTGAGTGCTGTGGCTCCTTTAAGACTTTTGTATTCTAATTGCCCTGCTAACATGCACCTCCCAGGTTAGTTATAAAATGGTCTGAGCGGCTGCCACCCCTCCTTTGTTTCAAGTGGATAATTGTGACCAGAGACTAAGAAAGTAGTCAAGGATTCAAATGCAAATAAAAAACCTTTTTGTTATTTTAATGTTTAGGAGAAGAGGGGACACCAGGGAAGGCTGGTCCACCTGGACATAAAGGTTTGTGCCAGATATTTACACATTTTACTACTACATCTACTAATTTTGAGTGGTTTGTAGATGTCTCCTGTCTCTATCCTGCAGATAAGTGTTTGCTCTCTGTATGGCAGTATCTTTGTACACTTTCATCGCAAGCTCCCACTACATAGACACCTTCTAACCCCTGCACAACTAAAAGGCGGGGTGAGCTTTACTCTGCCCACACACAGTGCCTTAAACAGGGCTGATGTGACTGATATACCTGCGTTTCTCTTAAAATAAGCCCGGCCCTGAAAATAAGCCCTAACACGATTTATCAGGATTTTGACAATGCTACTCCAAAAATAATCCCTAATTAGTAGTCTATTTAAAAAGAAAACACCAGACCCAAAATGGTAGGCATGTGTTGGGCTCTGTGTGAGCCCAGCACTTGGCAACCCCTATTGCAGGGGCAATATAGGCCGAAAGGCCCCCTTCAAGGTCAGGTTCCCAGACATGCCTATTTCTTGCCTAGGGTGCCCAGGTACCCCAGCATTAGCAACTGACCCTGACCCCCATATTTCCTGACTGATGCTGCTCCATAAAGCCGTATCATTTGCTATGGGTGCTACTGCACCCCTAGCAAGCTTGGGGGGATGGGGGGCCATTGCAGTGTGAGGCTCCCCCAGAATCTGTGCAACAATTATGCATATGTGCATAATTGTAGATTGATCTTTATGCAAAAATAAGCCATATCCTGAAAATAGGCCACAATGCATCTTTTAGAGCAATAATTAATATATGACCTGACTTATTTTTGTGAAAATATGGTATGAGAGTACTAACGTTTCACAAAAATAGGGTAACACTTCAGTGTTAAAGAGGAACAATAATTTCACTTTCCCGGGTATTGTTCCTTTCAAGCGGGGCATCCCGGTTTGGGGTGCACTGCTATGTGTATCCCCCTGGTTCCTCGTTTAAACTTGCCTTCCTAGCATTCCTCCCGCTCATCCAATCAGCACACTCAATTTTGCGTGGCTCCCTTCGTTCGCCGCATCTCCTCTCTTCTAGCTCCAAGAGCAGGTAAACGGAATGGGTGACCTGGGGGGTTTCACACAATGGGACATCCGAATTCGGATGCCTCAAGGAGTTGGACTTTTAGACTCTCGGGCCTCTGAAGTTCCTCTTTAAAGTGTACCAAAACCCATGGCTGATGGCCACCTGATTCCCTCCCCCCAGGTCACCCAGTAAACTCACCTTTTCCCCAAATCCAACGGCACATGCACAAGCAGCGGCCGACGCTATGCTTTGCTATACCTAGACACATTTATACTTGTGCACCCCAACTTTTAGCAAACAAGGATAACTCGTTTTCCAAGGAAAATATAATATAAATGCATTTCGTACATACCTAGATAGGTACAAAACTAGTGGGATAATATTTAAACAGAGCCCAATATTACTCCGTATAGGCAGGGATGCACCTATAATAAGGCCTTGTGAGGCAGGCGCCTCAGGCGGCACTGCTAGGGGGTGGCAATTGTTGAACTTTTTTTTTTACTTCTCATTAGTGGCCCAGTGAAAATTGGAGGGCACATCCCCTAACCCCCAACAGCTAGTTGGCACCACTACCATGTCCTATGGGAGGGGGCACCATTCTAAAGGTTGCCTCAGACAGCAGAGAGGCTTGAGATGCTGAAAAACCTTTCCTTCAGTTGTAGCAATAGTACACTAAGGCCACCAGGTGGCAGTATACAGTAGCATATGTCTAGGTATAATACCTTGAATTCTAAATACACATATTCAAGCATTTGTAAAATACATCAAGAGTTAATAAAAAATTCTCATGGTAGTAAAAGATTATTTTCATGAGAAAAAAGCCTGAGAACGTCACTGTTGGTGAATCACCAGTTAGGAATGGCACTTTTTTACTCCTGAGAACTTTTTATTCTTTTTTACACTGTAGTAAATAGTGCCAACCTAAAGCCGAACCTGCTGCTTGGCCATGCCTGCAATTGTTGGACTCACCACTAGATGGCACGTGGTCGTTCTGATAGGATACCTTGATTCATTAAACCGGACATTCAGCGTGATTTAATGAAAAGCCCAAACTCTTAAAAAACTGTTCCCCAGCATCTAAAATTAATATATTTTACGTTTTTAGTCACTAACTTATTATTCTTTCCCCCACTGGGCTGCAAATCTGTTCAGGAATTTAGGATATGGGCGCCGCCATCTTGACTCAGAAGCATCACACTTACTGAGGAGAGGAGAGTGGGATAAGGTACAGGGGGGCGGGTTATAGCTGTGCTTTGCTCAGACAGAGCAGAGCTGGGGTCAGGTAAAGGTCAGCAGTCCCAGAATGCAGAGCAGCACAGTCAGGAGGCACTTCCTGTTTGCAGGCTGCCTGATAAGATGGCGGCTTCCATAAGCCGCCATCTTGGATGTTTAAAGGCTCATAACATGCAGTAGATGCAGGTAGGATGATTTTTAATGTGGACAATCCGTATGTACAGGGTGTGGGAAACTTATATATTAGACTCTTATTTAGAGTGAAGGTCCGCTTTAAGAGTTGCAAAAAATTCTCATGGCAGTAACAAATTCATCTCATGAGAAAAAAACCTGAGAATGTTGATGAATCAGTAGGCACTTTTTACAGTAAAAGGAGTAAAAAGTTCACTACTTTTTTCAGGAGTAAAAATGTACCATTGACTTTGATTCATCAGCAGTGACATTTTCAGGCTTTTTATTTTCTCATAAAATGATTTTTTTTTACTATCATGAGAATTTTTTTAAACTCTTGATGAATCAAGGCCATAGTCAGAATCATATACACAGGGGCACATCATAAAGATATTTGTAAGGGTATATAATACATATAAAATAAACAGCAAACAGAGAAAGTAAGCCCAGCAGTGGGGCACCATAGCAGCTGATGCAAGTTTGTATCAAATAGTTTTTGCCCCTACTATCATCACCCCAACATGTTTCGTATCTGGGAACTGATCCTTTCTCTAAGGTTAAGTAGGTCAGAGGGGTTACAAAAATACAGCTTACCTTGGCCAGAATACCAGCGCTGTTCTCTCCGGCGTTTCTGGTCCTGGCATCCCCTTCCCCCGTGAGTGTGCAGAGAGCTGGGGGTGCAGCCTCTGTGAGCACTGATAATAGCGATGGATTCCGGACAAGATTCAGAGTTTTTTTGTAACCCCTACCCTTCCTCAGCACCCGGGGATCCACTTTAACTGTGGGACTTACCTGCTGCACATTGGGATGAGTTAGGGTTCCACAAATCAGGATCCTCCCTGCCACTGTTGCCAAGGAGGGTTTAGATCCACTTTAAAGAGGAGCAACCCACTCACCTCTATCTGCGCATAGCCAGCCATTTAGAAAAGCCTGTTGCAGGAATATGCTGAGGAGCGGGGGTGCGACCAGGCGCGCTCACCATTCACATTTGCTTGACGCTCAGAACAGCATATTGTTTAAGCAAGGGGGCTAATAAGTAAGCAATGGCCTTTGGTACAAGTAAAAACCCCAGGTTTGGTTTTTGCGCTCTACATTTTGTAGCCAAAATACATTAAATGCTATTAAGTTATCTTAGCACTGAATTAGAAATTCATCAGAGCATGAAATAACACATGCACAATTTTATATTTTAGGTGAATCTGGCATCAAAGGAGCCAGGGGAGAGAGAGGTAAATATGTGTTAGATAAGTGGGCACTTTTTTTTTTTTGGGGGGGGGGGGCATAAGTGGGGTTCTATATCCATATCTCTTTCTGTTGGGAATTCCCACATATATGTACATATATAGCAAAACAATGGGGTTGATTCAGAGCCAGGTGAGAATTCTCACTCAAATCTGCCATTGACTTTCACTGTCTACTGGGTGTAACTTTTCACCTGGCTCTGAATCAGCTCTAAGGTAGACAATGAAAGTCAGTGGCAGTTTTCTCTCCTAAAAAAGGAGTTTTTTTTTTTACCAGGCTCTGAATCAACCCCAATGTGTACAAATGAAATATATATAAATAAATGTATATATATAGGAACAGCACACAGGACAGGGAGACACTGCTGAGCACACAGGCAGCAGACACACCACAGAGGTCCAAAGTCATCGCTGTTGCCCATATCAAAGATGGCTGCTGAAGCAAGTACAAAAGCCAAAGTGACCAATCTTTTCACTTGCCTTGAGTGCAAACTTACCAGGGACTTCACTGGATCCAGGGCAAGGTAATGTGCAGTACAAATCGAGTCCTGCATTGCCTGACCTGGTTGTCAGTCTCATCAGCCTTTACAACAGGGCCCCACCAGCAGTCACAATGTCCAGAGCACAGCCACTTCATTAAAGTGGACCAACACCCAGGATTTTGACTATCCTGGGTCTTGGTCCACTTCGGTGGGGCACCCCCAATCGGGGTGCCCCGCTGTGTGAAACCCCCCCGAACCCCCCGAACTCACCTCTCTCCGGGCCAACGGACAAGCTGCGGACAAGCGAAGATAAGGTAAGGAGTTTGGGGAGTTTGGGGTGTTTCACCCCGCAGGACATCCCGATCTCGGATGTCCCGCGGGGAGGGAGGTGATCGGCCCGGGAATCTTATAGATTCCCGGGCCGATCACCGGTGGGTGTTGGTCCACTTTAAAGCGGACCAACACCCTCTGCAGCGAGGGTGTTGGTTGCCGCTGGGGCTGCCACTAAAATGACAGGCTGCGGAGGGGGGGGGGGCATCCAGAATGCTGGAGTCCCCCCCCCGAACTTAACCCCCCAGGCACCCGTAAATCTTACTTTAACCTTTCTCCCCCCGCAGGGAATCCAGCACCGTGATTGGCTGCCCAGCTTGTCATTTTAGTGGCGGCCCTTGCCAGCAATATAGGGAGTGTAACTTTGCACACCAAAAGGTAAATAAAATCTGTGTAAGATTATCCACTGCATTAGGATTGGTTTTGATTCACCTTCTCAGTCAGTTGTGGGATTATACTCAATATCTCTGGAGAAGGCTGGGTGTAAACTGTTGTCGATGGGTGAGAATTTTGCCATGGTTAGGGGTGTGGTATGGACATTGCTAGTAGTGTGGCTTAAAGTGGACCAAAACTTAGGATTTTGACTCCCCCCCCCCCCCGGCACCCCAATCGGGGGGTGACCCGCTGTGTGAAACCCCCAAGTTGCCCGATCTCACTTACCCTTCCCCAGTTCTATGACGCATGCACATCCCTCTTGTCCAATCAGCGCTCAGATCCGCTCGAGCCCCTTCATCCAGGAGCTCGTCTAATGCGAGCCATTCACACATGCCTGTTGCGGGTGCACGTCCTGCTAAAGGGATAGCGGGGATACTGCTGGAACCGTTGGACCGGGAACAAAGGTGAGTTTTCGGGCAACCTGGGGTGTTTCACACAGCAGGGCACCCTGAGGGGAGCGAGTATGTCTGCCCTAGAGTCCCATAGACTCTACTTTAATTGCCCGCATGCCCCTCTTTCCTGTCTTCAAAAGTAGGGAGGTATGGCTAAAGTTATAGCAGTGATGCTCCTGGGTATGTGGGGTGGCATTGCCAGCAAGGTGAGTGTACTTGCGCAATCCCCATAGATACACTTAGTTTGCAGGGCCCCATAAGGAGGGGGACCACTGGCCCTAGGTCTTATAGATCTCCCTGCTTTAGTCCCTGGTTGGCGGGGTGGTGGTACTACCATTCCTCTAATAGGCAGGCATTAATTTTGCTTTATCCTGTTACCCCATGTAGATTGAACAGCAGAGCAGAAATATTACAAGTGTAATCGATAATGCTAGCTTGTGTTTCCCATGTACCTCTTTACTTACTCCCGAACGCACAATTTAACCAAGAGACTGGGTAGAAAGGTAAGATTTCCAGGGTGTAATGGGAGTAATGCGCAGGGGGGCATCGGCAAACGGGATGCCCCCTGCCCTAGGAACAATACCCAAAATTAGTGTTGTTCCGGTTTAAGTATTTGAATTCCCTAGTGGAAGTGAATTCCATGTATATTAATTGCATTACCGTACTTGGCGGATAAAATTGTATTCTGAAGAATAGGCAATTTGACGGGCCTTTTTTATTTACAGGAGAGAAAGGAGACACTGGAAATACAGTTCCACAATATAGTAAGTCATTTAATTATCTGATTGGGTTATTCATTGCATTAATTTGTGGAAACTGTATCTAATTCATTGGAAAAATGAAAATGTCTCTGCTCAAACCCTGGTCAAATGTAGAGAAGAAATGAAAATGATATTTCTTTGGACTTAAACTTTAGAGTCTCTTTATAAGTGCCCCCCCCCCCCGCGCTTATGCTGTGTGGTCCCCGCAGCAAGCCTAGTGGAAGCTTCCCAGGTCAGCATCCCCCAATGCGTGTGCGCGCCCCTCGGCCCAAGGACTTGAATGGATGTCAGTGAGTGGGGACAAGCTCCAGCCTCTGCCGGTCCGCGGATATTCTGGGGCTGGGGCTATTAAATGAAGCTTTTCTATGGCCGCTGAGTGGGCTGTGCCTCCAGGTATTCAGACAGGATCCCCCCCCAAAGAAGGGTCCTAAACCCTAAGGTTTCCAAACAGGGAACCACACACAACACACAGAATGTGTTCCCCTAACCCCTCAAGTATCCAAACAGTGTCCCCAAAAATATGTTTATGTCTCCAGGCAGTTTCTGTTGATGCTCTGCATTTTAATGTTTGTGTTTGGGATGAGATATGCTGGCGCTATGCACACTAAAGAGGAACAATCACCTCTTTGGAAAAGTCACCCCTGTTGCTGGACCTGGAGTCTGTGGCCGATTTCTTATTCATTGGGCATCGCATTTTGGGATGCTCTTATGTGTGAAATTCCCTAGATTGCTGTGTATACCCACCTTGCTGGGGATCCCACGGCACATGCGTGATCTACATCACTGGCTTCCCTTGGCTTATGCACCAGGCATTTCCAAATCACCAGGAGAGTGAAATTCCTAGGGACAGGATCCGCTGATGCTCTGCATATTACTGTTTTTGTCTGAGGACTGGATTCACTCATTCTTTGCATATTATTGTGTCCGATGCTCTGCATATTGAAGTTTATGTCTTTGAACAGGATCTGCTGATGCTCTTCATATTAATGAATGTTTCTGCTGGCTGGATACTAAGATTTTTTGTTTAAGTGTGGGAACAGGATCTGCTGGTTGTCTGCATATTAATGTATGTGTCTGGGGGATGGGATTGCTGGTGCTCTGCATATTTTCTTTCGTGTTTGGGGACAGGAACTGCTGGTGCTTCGCATATTATTTGTGTTTGGGCACTGGATCCACTAATGATCCAGGATCATTGATGTGCTATATATTATGCAGATCCTGTCCTCGGAAACAAACATTACTATGCAGAACATCAGCAGATCCTGTCCCCTGACACAAACAATACATTTCAGAGAACCAACAGATTCTGTCTCCAGACACAAAACATAATATGCAGAGCACCAGAAGATCCTGTCCCCTGACACAAACAATACATTGCAGAGCACCAGAAGATCCTGTCCCCTGACACAAACAATACATTGCAGAGCACCAGCAGATCCTGTCTCCAGACACAAACAATACATTGCAGAGCACCAGCAGATCCTGTCTCCAGACACAAAAAATAATATGCAGAGCACCAGAAGATCCTGTCCCCTGACACAAACAATACATTGCAGAGCACCAGCAGATCCTGTCTCCAGACACAAAAAATAATATGCAGAGCACCAGAAGATCCTGTCCCCTGACACAAACAATACATTGCAGAGCACCAGAAGATTCTGTCTCCAGACACAAAAAATAATATGCAGAGCACCAGAAGATCCTGTCCCCTGACACAAACAATACATTGCAGAGCACCAGAAGATTCTGTCTCCAGACACAAAAAATAATATGCAGAGCACCAGAAGATCCTGTCCCCTGACACAAACAATACATTGCAGAGCACCAGAAGATTCTGTCTCCAGACACAAACAATAAAATGCAGAGCACCAGCAGATCCTGTCTCCAGACATAAACAATAAAATGCAGAGCACCAACAGATCCTGTCTCCAGACACAAACATTAATATGCAGAGCACCAGCAGATCCTTTCTCCAGACACAACAATAAAATGTAGAGCATCAGCAGATCCTGTCCCCTGACAGAAACACTAAAATGCAGAGCACCAGCAGATCCTGTCTCCAGACACAAACAATAAAATGCAGAGCACCAACAGATCCTGTCTTCAGACACAAACAATAATATGCAGAGCACCAGCAGATCCTTTCTCCAGACACAACAATAAAATGTAGAGCATCAGCAGATCCTGTCCCCTGACAGAAACACTAAAATGCAGAGCACCAGCAGATCCTGTCTCCAGACACAAACAATAAAATGCAGAGAACCAACAGATCCTGTCTCCAGACACAAACAATAATATGCAAAGCACCAGCTGCTCCTTTCCCCAGACACAACAATAAAATGTAGAGCATCAGCAGATCCTGTCCCCTGACAGAAACACTAAAATGCAGAGCACCAGCAGATCCTGTCTCCAGACACAAACAATAAAATGCAGAGCACCAACAGATCCTGTCTCCAGACACAAACAATAATATGCAGAGCACAAGCAGATCCTTTTTCCAGACACAACAATAAAATGTAGAGCATCAGCAGATCCTGTCCCCTGCCAGAAACACTAAAATGCAGAGCACCAGCAGATCCTGTCCCCTGACACAAACAAAATGCAGAGCACCAGAAGATCTTGTCTCCAGACACAAACAATAAAATGCAGAGCACAAGCAGATCCTGTATCCAGACACAAACAATAATATGCAGAGCACAAGCAGATCTTGTCTCCAGACACAAACAATAATATGCAGAGCACCAGCAGATCCTGTATCCAGACACAAACAATAATATGCAGAGCACCAGCGGATCCTGTTTCCAGACACCAAAAATATACAGAGCACCAGCAGATCCTGTCCCCAGACACAAACAATAATATGCAGAGCACCAGCGGATCCTGTTTCCAGACACAAAAAATATACAGAGCACCAGCAGATCCTATCCCCATGACAGAAAGAATAAAATGCAGAGCACCAGCAGATCCTGTCTCCAGACAAAAAAACAATAATATGCAGAGCACCAGCAGATCCTGTCTCCAGACACAAACAATAATATGCAGAGCACCAGCCGATCCTGTCTCCAGACGCAAACAATAATATGCCATGTAAATGGAGTGCATGGTGCATTTGCAAGAACTACATGCAAATGGAATTGTTTGTGTTTTGGGCTCTCAAATCTTCCGTCCCATTAATTAAGGCAGAGAGGCTTTCCAATAATATGGATAGGTGCTTTACATTTTAATGAATAACCTCCCATGCTTTTGCGCATTGCCATTCCTTTGTGTTTTGCAGCTGCTAGAAGTTGCAAGGAGCTTCAGGATTATGGAGCAGTGCTCAGTAACTGGTACACAATATACCCGGATGGGGAGCAGCCTCTGAAGGTCCTGTGTGACATGCATACAGACAATGGAGGATGGATAGTAAGTTTATAGAATTAGGATTTGTAAGTAAGAAATATTAGAGACAGGGAAATAAATATTTTTAGGTGCGGCACCAGAACGTCTTCATTGTCAGCTGAGATACACGGCTTTCCATACACATGGGAATATTGGCTTTGCCCACCAGGAGATTGGACACTATTCAAAGCTTAAAGGAGCAATATCTAGAAATAGTCCAATAAAACAATTGGTATGAACATGCTAGATAGCAAAACAAGGGGTTACTTATATAACCTGCATGAAAAATGAATTCTATTCAAGCTTGTTGTTTTCCTTTATTGGAAGAAAGAAAAAACGGGGGTGACAGGTTTTCTCCCTTTGTCCTTCAGGACAGTCAGAGAGAGAGAGAGAGAAAGGCTCCTCACCCTGACGCAAGCTAACACAAGTTTAAAATCCCCACTAGTGATGAGTGAACACCCCAAACTTTGGGGGCAAGTCTGCCTATGGGGGCCCCTCAGCCACTCCTCACCCACCTGGGTGGAGGGTGGGGCGCCTGTCAAGGAGCCCCCAGAGGCAGGTTTGGGGAATTAGAAAAGTTAGGGGTGCGCAGAGTGTGCAGCAGGAACAGCTGCTGTAAAACTGAGTCCCTCTATCCCCTTCCATTTCACAGGAACCCAGCCGCTGATAGAAGGGGATCGCGTGGCTCAGGTAAGTTTTACAGCAGCTTCCCGCTGCTGCACCCTTTAGGTGAAGCTGGTTCAGGCTCTGGCTCAGCAGCCCATCAACCAGCTTTTCTGTGATCGGGATGGACGCCAAACTCAAACACGGACTTCGGGGTATATGAACTTCAAAGTTCGGTACGAACGCAACTATGCAGTTCGGGTTCTCTCATCACTAACCTACACCCCTTTCCTCTAGTTCTAAGTTTTTGTGTTTCCTTGCTTGAAAACCACTGGGATACATAGTCTTGGCCAACTATATCCTCTACGTTTGATATCTAATAACGACTCAGAGAAGGATGTTCCAAATCTTCTGGATATGCAGAGATGCAAAAATTATTATTTCTAGAGAGCACACATCAATGGAGAAGGTCAGGACTTTGATTTACTTCAGTGGAAAAATATTTCTGCCCATTCACTAGAGCTGTCTCCAACACATGAAGCAGAAGAAGAGATTTGTAAAGCCACCACTTGGTCTTCACCCCACACCTTATATCCTGCAATTGCTTTTTTCTTGCTTATATATTGAGGAATAGGGAAGGGGTAGGGCTGTTAAACTTGTCCCAGTTTGTGGTTCCTCTCTAGGAGGAAGAGCCTCTCTGTGGCCGCCCTGCAGGGCTTGTACAAATGTCGGTACCGGTAAGGTTAACAGGGATTTGTGTACATACCATTCTGAGGCCTTAAAGCAGCACTGTACTCAAGTCAACACTTCCTTATTCATGGTGTATGGCACCAAATGGCAGTTTATCAGGTGACCACTGGAAACCATTACGGTTTGATATGCAAACCCACTGGGAAATCCAGTTTGGTTACTGGCAGTCACATGATTGACAGCCACACTTGAACGCGGAACTGGGTAACATATGGGTATAAGATCACTTTATAAATAGAATATATATATAGAAAGCGGTTATTGTCTCCCATGACATTCAGGTGTCCTCCAGCGTGGGACTCGATCTCACAATCCAGTGAGACACAGAAGTAGGACTGATCAGCTGTGGGGGTGATTATCCTATATCTATGTATATGTTGACTGGACAGTCCCTTTAAGCCAGTGTTCCCCAGCCCTCTCCTCGAGAGCCACATTTATTGTGATCCACCAAAATGTGTCTTCCTTCGATAAGGTCACTAAAGTGGACCAAATCGGATTCCCTCCACTTCCCTGGGGCATACAGATTTGGCATGCCCTGCTGTGTAAAACCTCCTGAGTCCCCTGTAAAACCTACCTTCTCCCTGATCCAATAAAGCATGTACGAGCCACCGCAAATCATACCTGTGCTTGTCTAGTTTACAAATGCTCTGATTCTTTGACAGACTAGCAGTAGCGGAATGCATGGACTGGCTGTGCATTGGCTCAATCACCAATCGATCTTGGCATCAATCCTCTATGGACCAAAAATCTCAGGATCATGTGACGTGGTCCCCTTGTGTCACATGCCCTGCTCTGTGAAACCCCCTGGGATCATCTGTATAATCACCTAACCGCCTAAATCACCTATATTAAAATGCACCAAATCCAGGGATTTTGACTTTCCTCTTTAATGCATGGCATAGAACTCTCTTTGTCCTCAGCATGGCAGCACAGCAGGGAGCGGACAACATCCTTGGTTTCAACAACATCGGCCACTGTGCTAAGCCCTGGCATTTCTAGAGCTGGCTAAAATGGGTTTGGGGCCTCTTTTCACTATCCCTGCCCCATGAGCATACTGATTTAGGATGCCCCACTGTATGAAACCCCCTAGATCACCCACTCTTCTCATCTTTCCACCCTTCCCATGGTGCATGCGCTTTTCCAATAGCAATTTATGCTGTGCATTCTAAGGACGTGTTTTGGCTTCAATGTTGGCAGCCACATCCTGGGTTTTCTTGCAGAGTGTACGCCACCCTGCGTTTGGACTGGCTGAATAGATGGGCATGGGAGCGCACACATCAGCAGGGATAAACACTCTGCTACATAAATATAACATCAGATAAAGTAAAAATTGTAAAAAGTGTTATCTCTGCAGGTGTTTCAGAGACGATGGGATGGGTCAGTTGACTTCTACCAGGATTGGGCCTCTTACAAGAAAGGCTTTGGTAGCTGCTTGAATGACTTTTGGCTGGGGAATGATAATCTCCATAAGATAACATCTACAGGTAACATAACCTCTTATATTTAAAGAGAAGACTTGATCTGTAAAAGCTGACATTTTAAGGGATCGGTTGTCATTTGCTGGGAGACCGTCCTCAGTGGTCCAGTGGCCCTACATTTGTTTATATTCTTCTTTCTAAAAGCTGTCATTGAAGAGCCAGCCAACCAAAACCTTCCTTCAGTGACGCACAGTAAGGGGTGGCCAATCAGGAAATTTACCATGCCCCCTACCACCAACAGGGCCCCTGGCTTTATTACTGCAAGCTGGATTTCTCCCATGGTGACAGTGTGCATTGTAAAGCCTGAAGTCCAATTACCATAGTGTTAGCAGACATCTTTTCTACAAAGAGGGAGGATGTCAGGGGCTGGATACGGGCGGGGGGGGGGGGGTTGTCAGGAACTGGATACACAAGGGGATGTCAGGGGCTGGTTACACAGGGGGGAGGTATCAGGGGCTAGATACACGGGTAGGATGTCAGAGGCTGGATACATGCGGGGGATCATGGCCTGGATAAATGGGGGGGGGGATGTCAGGGGCTGGAGACATGGGTGAATGTCAGGGTCTGGATACATAAGGGAAGGATCTCAGGGGCTGGAGACATGGGTGAATGTCAGGGTCTGGATACATGAGGGAAGGATGTCAGGGGCTGGAGACATGGGTGGATGTCAGGGTCTGGATACATGAGGGAAGGATGTCAGGGGATGGAGACATGAGGGGAGCATGTCAGGGCCTGGAAATACAGGGGGTGGGTTCTGTGGTGTCAGGGTCTGGATACATGGGGGGAAGATGCCAGGGGCTGGATACACAGGGGGAGGAAGTCAGGAGCTGGATTCATGGGGGGAGGTGTCAGGGCCAGGATACATGGGGGGGATGTCCGGGGCTGGATACATGGGGGGGGGGGGTTTAAGGCCTAGATACATGGGAGGGTGTCAGGGGCTGGATACACTGGGTGGGGGGGGGGGTTTAAGGCCTAGATACATGGGAGGGTGTCAGGGGCTGGATACACGGGGGGATCAAGGCCTAGATACATGGGAGGATGTCAGGGGCTGGATACACGGGGGGATCAAGGCCTAGATACATGGGAGGATGTCAGGGGCTGGATACACGGGGAGGAGGGTGTCAGGGGATGGATACACATGCCTCCCAACTGTCCCGATTTTCCCGGGATTGTCCCGATTTTTGAGAAGGATCCCGCGGTCCCGGAACATTACCAAATGTCCCGGGACGCCCTGCGCTGTGACAGCCCAGGGCCGCAATGACGCCGGCGCGAAGATAACTTCCTGGCGCGTGGGGTGAGAGAGTGGGGCGGGCGCACGGGGGTGGGTGGGCAGGCGCACGGGGGTGGGGGGGCGGGCGGTATGCTGGTTTGGGGATACGTACGCATGCAGGGGTGAAGGCAGCCGACATTGCTGGAGCTGGAGAGCGTGGCCGGGGCGTGACGGGGGTGTGGCCGGGGCGTGACGGGGGTGTGGCCGGGGCGTGACGGGGGGGTGGCCGGGGGCATGGCTTGTCCCGCTTTCACGTTTTCAGAAGTTGGGAGGTATGGATACACAGGGTGAGGATGTCTGAGACCATGTATATAGCAATGTGTTCTGTGAAGCAGAGGGTCAGAGGGTGTCATGTGGATGCCTCATCATTTCTTTCTTGTTTTTTTGCAGGAACATGGGAGTTGCGCATTGATTTGCAGGATTTTCAGAATGAGAAACATTTTGCAAAATACTCTTCCTTTAAAGTTCTAGGCGAAGATGAAAAGTACCAGTTAGTACTGGGAGAGTTTAGCAGTGGCAATGCAGGTATAGATTACACTGAGTAGACACCTTCTATAACACAGTGTCTAATCTACAGGTGGTCACTACAATGTTACTTTCACTTTCAACTCATCTAGCATTTGGCTGCAGAATAAAGTGTCTTGTGTGTGTTATGAAAGGATATTTCATGTACAGAACAGTGATTTCATAATTTTTTTAAAGAGTGCCTGTCTGTATCTGACACTACACACTGAAATTTTATAGACAACCCTTTAGGTGCTGATGGCGGTGGGGGAGTCTGTACCACAGCCGCCGCAGATAAGGCCCAGAACTGGTGAGTATCCCGGCACCTGATTTCTTAGTTTAATGGCAGCGATGTGCAGAGGGGCAGCCCGGGTCGTGCTGCCCCGCTGCTAAGTAGTACTGCGGAACTACAGTCATTTTTGACTGTAGTTCAGATTTAAAGAAAGACTCCCTTTTTGTCAGGTATTGGGTGTTCTGCCGTATTGTTTTCCTGTTTTGAAATTAAAGATAAACATGTGCATTAGGATTGCGCCTTCATATCTGTGATTTACTTATCAGTAAGTTGTTTCCAAATTTCTTATATTCCTGTGGCTCTGTGTTGCTTCCCTGGCCCTTAGTATAGTTTCTGACTACATATCCCAGAATCCTTCCACTGTAACAGAGCTCATCTGCAGCTTTGGCTAAATCAAGCAACAGTAATGACCTCCCCAGGTAAGAATTCTGCCCTCATTCCCTCATCTGAAGAAGCTGATTTAGAGCAGGAGGGTTAAAACTCACAAGCTCAGGAATGTGGATCGTCCTCTCTGCCTTTGCAAATCAGATGATTAGCAAGCCAGAGCCAGAAAGACTCTGCTCTGTACACCAAACACACCAGTTGGTGTACGTTGCTAGGGAAAACATATTGTTGCTAGAGAAAATTGTTTTCTTTTATAACACCGAGTTGCAAAATCAACAGGAGAGAACGATTCCTCAATTTAGAAAATATTTAATTTGTTGATGGGGGGCTCTGTCATTGGTGGTAAAGTCTCTACCTTAGTAGAAATCATCTAGGCCCTACCTGTAGAAGTTGTTCACCACAATTCCGATTATGTGTCCTTTATACCACTATCCAACTTAGGCCGAGTTCTCCACACCAGGCTGAGAAGTTCTCTACACCTAAGGTCGCTTTCCAGGCTCACAAATATAACCAGCCATACTCCCTCCTGTCCCTTACAACAACAGCTTAACACATACTGATATATGGTTCCACAGGGTGTTTGCACCTTCTTTCCCAATGCCTGGCACATCTCTATTGTGGTGAGTGGAGATGTGTGCTCTGTTAATTGTGAACATAATGGGGGATGGGTCTCTCCCACCATTAGATTTAAAATGGTGGATGAGCTCATGAAGTGTGTGTGTGTGTGTGTGTGTGTGTGTGTGTGTGTATATGACTTGATCTCTTGAATGGGTACATTTTCAGCTGCCAGAATCTTAGTAAGTTGCTGCAGAAGATAGAAGGTGGGTACCGCAGTCTATTTTAGGTAGGGCAGTCCCTTTAAATAAATACCCCACCCCCAAGTCTATGTTTAATCTTCTGTTTGTTATCCTAATAGGAGACTCTCTGACATATCACAACAACAAAAAGTTCAGTACCAAGGACCAAGACAATGATGGCCATAACAATAGTTGTGCTGAGCTGTTCAGAGGAGCCTGGTGGTATGCCGCTTGCCATAATTCCAACCTTAATGGACCGTATCACCTAGGAGAACACACCATAAAGGCACAAGGGATCAACTGGGGCTCTGGGAAGGGCTATAACTACTCTTACAAGTATTCTGAGATGAAGATTAGACCGGTGTAAATCATCCACAAACACTGTATATGTTGCCAGTCAGCACACATGTAATAAAGCTTTGTTTAAAACTTTAAAACGTTTAAAAACTGTTTGGTGTATTTTTTATACAATTTATTCCAGGAGGAGTCTTGTTGTTTTATTCTAAGTATGTCACACACCCCGCTTCAAGACATTCATTACATGTGGGTATACTGACCTGTAGATGGCGATCTTGCAGAGATGTCAATAAAAAAAAGTAAGACCCTCCGGCCCATAAATACCTGGGACCTCCCACTCATTCCCCAGTCTTTCATCTCTGCAGAGGCGAGCAAGTCAGAAGATGGATGTCTCCTCCTTGCAGGTAGCCGGGATGACTCCCGGCGCTCTATGCTTCTATTCCTGCCCGGATCCCTTTATTACATTACTTGCCTCCCAGCCTAGGCTGCTGGTCCAGGCAATGGTAGATGGCACCCTAGGTGCTCATGAGCCGTGAGACCCCATAACAAGGGGTAGGCGGCTAACCGGGTTGGTGACGGTTTGGGATGCCCCGTCCCTTGGCCTCTACCCTAGCATGGATTCCCCCTCTCCCGGATACCCTTAGAGGGGGGCGGGTCCTTATGGATTCATATGTTTATTACTTTGTGTGTGTGTTTGTGTGCATGTTTTTACTCGGGCTGGCGCCGGGGGTCTCGCGGCGCCGGCCTCCGGCGCTTTTAAAATACAAAAAAATGGTGGCTGTAGGCGCCCCAGAGGAGTCTCTTCCCCTCAGGGCGGGGGGGGGCGGAGCCGGGCACTCGTGCGCCTACGGCCCGGCCCCGTGCTGCGGGCGCCGTTTTCAGGTCCCGGCTTCTGCCCGGGAGCGACGGGGGCGGGGCCCGCCCTCCCTCTTCCTCTGCACACTACGCACCTCCCGTCCCCTACTGCCAGCGGGGCTCCGGAGGGGTGAAGGTCGGGTGAGTGGCCTGTGGACATCATTTTTATTTGATTATGCCCCTCACTGGGGTTGCTGGGCAATGCTGTTATTAACTCTTTAAGGACATTTGCTAGCATGGTCTGATTGTGTGTTTTGTTTGTGTGTTCCAGGTGGACCATTGATCCTATTAAAGGGGGGTTCTCCCAGTCCTGGTTAAATTAAGTTGGCTTAAAATTCCTCCCACTCGGGACTTAAAGGGGCATCCCGGGTTGCATTACTGCGTAATTCCCTCAGGGCACTGTACACATATATATATATTTTTAAAAAATCACCATATGGAGGCTTCCCCAGATACTGGACTTGTACCCCCCTCGGGGCAATCCAGGCTGTGTTTGGGGTGTGGGATATCCCTTTTGGGGGATGATGTATTTCTCTGGCGTCTGGTTCTGCTCCGCCAGTCTCCTCTCCGTCTCCCCCTCGCTTGACACGTACATGTGATGTGGTCATTGGCGGGGAGTCACAATCTGAGGTGTGTGCCAGATTGGCCAATCTTGAAAAATTGTTTTCCAGTGCCGTTGCTAAAAAGGCCATGGCAAAGCGAAAACATTTGTATACAGCCATGCAGGCCCTTAATATGGAGGAGTTTAACTCCCTGGATTGGTCTGATTGTTCCCCGCGTGAGGAAGGGGAGCTGTATGAGGAGTCTGAGGGCTCCGATGACCAGCAGTTTGTGGGTGCTGATACCGAGCAGGGCCAGGGGGATTCCTTGGATACCTCTAGGGTGCTGGCTCATATGTTTGGGGTCCTGGCTATTTCTCCCCCCGAGGCGGCTCCTCCGCTGAAGGGGGAGTTCTTTGAGGTGACCAAGCCGCGATTGGAATTTCCGTATCAAAAGCATTTTGATGGTATCATTCTCAAGGAATGGGAGAGGCCGACTCGGCTTCCGGGTGTCCCTCTAGGTTGGGACAAAAAATATCCCTTTCCGGCGGACGCGGTGAAGCACTGGTTGTCCCGCCCCCCCACCCCCCCCCCCCCCCCCCCCCGAGGTGGATGCTCCTGTTTTGGGGATTGTCCAGGTCCTCAATCCTGCATTCTCCAGAGTGCACTACTTTCAAGGATGGTGAGGATAAACGCATTGACCAGATGGCTTGTCATGGTTTTGCCAGTGTTGGGTCGGCCTTGCGGCCGGTTTGTGCTTCAGCACTTTTATTGGTAGCTGCCAGGTCAGTTGTTAGTGGACTGTTGGCCTCTTCCGGGCTTGACCCGGCTAGTACGGAGTTTGCCGACCTTAAGCGCTGTGAGTTATTTTTGTCCTTTGGGCTGTCCGCCTTGGATGACACATTGGTGATGTGTAGCAGAGCTTCGGCCTTGCTTGTGGCTATCCGGTGGTCGGTTTGGTTACGCCAGTGGGCGGCTGATTTTGTGTCCAAAAATTCGCTTACGGCCCTTCCCTTTGTGGGGTTGCGGCTCTTTGGAGAAAAATTGGATTTGGAGGCAAAGGGAGGTAAGTTACCTCAGCGTAAGAAGCAGCGTCGCCCCTTTCGGGGGGCGGCTTTCTTCTCTCATTCCTTTCGTGGGGCTAGAGTTGGCAGGGGTTCGGCCTTCCCTTCGTCCAGAGGTGATTCCTGGCCTAGGGGCAGGGGTCGGGCCCGTCCAGGACACAGTTGGGGCTCCAAGCCTAGAGCCGCTGCCAAGCCGGCTCAGCAATGAGGGGGCGCCCTCACCCTTGCGGGTGGGGGGACGACTGCAACTCTTCTCCCGGGTCTGGGTCCAAGAGGTCTCGGACAGGTGGATTCAGGAAGTGGTGTCTTCCGGTTACAAGCTGGAGTTCGAGTTCCGGCACCCTCCCAGATTCTTCAGTTCTTGGGTGCCGTCAGATCCTCTGGCCGCCCAGGGGCTTCGGGCGGCAGTAGCAAGTCTATTGGACATGGCTGTCATCTGTCCGGTGCCTCGCTCAGACCGGGGCCTGGGCTTCTATTCCAATTTGTTCACGGTGCCCAAGAAGGACGGATCCGTTCGTCCCATTCTGGATCTGAAGTTGCTCAACAGGTTCGTCCATCCCCGGAAGTTCCGTATGGAAACTCTGCGCTCAGCCATCCACTCACTTCGTCAGGGGGACTTCATCACGTCCATAGACATCAAGGATGCTTACCTGCATATTCCAATATTTCCGGCACACCAGAGATTTCTCAGGTTCGTCGTGGAAAATCGACATTTTCAGTTTGTGGCTCTCCCGTTTGGCCTTACCTCGGCTCCAAGGGTTTTTACCAAGGTGTTGGCAGGAGTGATGGCCATCCTCAGAGCCAGGGGTATCCGCATCGTGCCTTATCTGGACGATCTTCTCATCATGGTGTCTTCCCTCAGTCAGGTGCAGCTGGATACCAGGACCGTGGTGTCCACTCTGGAGAGCTTCGGTTGGGTGATCACCTATCCCAAGTCCTGCCTCTCTCCCTCCAGGGTGGTGGAGTTCCTGGGAATGTCTCTGGATACTTCTCAGGCCAGGGTGTTCCTCCCCTGAGCCAAGGTTCTTCTGATTCAGGAATTGACTCAGCGTCTCCTATCTATCCCCTGCCCGTCCATCCGGCTAGGGATGCGACTGGTGGGATTGATGGTGGCATCGTTCGAGGCCGTTCCCTTTGCCCAGTTTCACACAAGGACGCTCCAGCTTCATCTCTTGGCGGCCTCGGACGGGTCCCCGCTGTCATTGGATCAGTCCTTTCTGATGTCTCCCCGGGTGTGGTGTTCCCTTCGGTGGTGGCTGAAACCAAGCAATCTGACGAGGGGCAGGTCTTTTCTGTCCCCTCGTTGGGAGACGGTCACCACGGATGCCAGCCTGTCAGGTTGGGGGGGATTTTGGAAGGATATTCAGTTTCAGGGACTGTGGGGGCCTCAGGAGGCTCACAATCCCATCAATGTTCTGGAGTTGAGAGCCATCAGGTTGGTTCTGGCTCACTTGACTCATCAGTTACGGGGACAACCGGTTCAAGTTCAGTCGGACAATCGGACGGCGGTCGCCTACATCAATCACCAGGGAGGGACTCGCAGCAGGCGTGCCCTCAGGGAAGTGTCTTTGATCCTGGATTGGGCAGAGGGCAATGTCCCATGCATCTCGGCAGTGTACATTCCAGGAGTGGAGAACACGGAGGCGGACTCCCTGAGCAGGGGGTCATCTCGCCGGGGGGAATGGTCGCTCAGCCCCAAGGTTTTTCGGTCGCTTTGCCACCGGTGGGGGACTCCGGAGGTGGACCTCTTTGCCTCAATCACAAGCTTCCAGCAATTGTGTCTCTCTCGCAGGATCCGCTGGCTCTGGCAGCGGATGCCATGTCTCTGAACTGGAGGGATCTGGGGTTTCTATACCTGTTCCCTCCGTTTCCCATGGTGGGCAAAGTGGTGCGCAAGCGGGCCCTAGAGGGCGCGTCAGCAATCCTGGTGGCTCCAAGGTGGCCAAGACAGGTTTGGTTCGCAGACGTGGTAAGGTTGGCAGAGGATCAGTTAGTTCTGCCCCTTCTGCCGGATCTACTCACTCAGGGTCCACTGCTCTACCCCAATTTACCAACGCTGGCTTTGACAGCGTGGCTGCTGAAACCTCCATCTTGAAGGAGGAAGGTCTTTCTGATGCTGTCATTCAGACTATGGTTAGGGCTAGAAAGAAGTCTTCCTCTGCCATCTACTATAGGATTTGGAGGTCTTATATTGATTGGTGTGAGGCCAGGGCCTTGCCTTGCAGGGCGTTTTCTATCCCTAGGGTCTTGGAATTTCTGCAACTTGGTCTGGACCTAGGTTTGCAGCTTAGTACGCTTGTTTCTGCCCTGGCGGTTTTCTTTCAAAAGTCTTTTGCTCTTCATCCTCTGGTTAAGCCCTTTTTCCAGGGGGTTACGCACGTGCGGCCTCCTAGGAAGCCTTTGCTCCCAGTTTGGGATTTGAACTTGGTTCTTTCTGCCTTGCAGGGCCCTCCTTTTGAACCTTTGCAGGATATTGCGCTTTCTGCGCTTACTCAGAAGGTTGTTTTTCTGGTTGCCATCACTGTTCGGCGTGTTTCGGAATTGGCAGCCTTGTCCATTAAGGCCCCTTACTTTGAGAGGCATCAGGACAAGGTTGTTTTCCGCTTCAAGCCTAAGGTGGTCTCTGCTTTTCATCTTAATCAGGACATTGTTCTACCCTCCTTGTGTCCTAAGCCTAGCAATGACAAGGAGAGGGTTTTGCATTCTTTGGATGTGGTTCGCTGTGTGAAGTACTATTTGGTGGCTACTTCCTCTTTTCGTAGGACTGACGCCCTGTTTGTGGTGCCCTCTGGGCCTAGGAAAGGTTTGGCTCCCGCCAAGTCTTCCATTAGTAAATGGATTTGCCAGGCCATTGTTGGGGCCTATTCTGCTAGGGGAAGATTCCCCCTTTTTCGTGTTACTGCTCATTCTACTCGTGCTGTTGGGGCGTCCTGGGCCTTCCAGCACCAGGCTTCTGTTGAGCAGGTTTGTAAGGCTGCTACTTGGTCTTCGGTTCACGCTTTTTCCAAGTTTTCCAAGGTTGATGTGCGGGCCTCAGCAGATGCCGTTTTTTGGCCGCAAAGTTCTGCAAGCTGCAGTGGTTTAAGTTTGTGCCTTGTTGCCTTGTTTTTTTTGATCCCCGCCCTTTATGGACACTGCTATTGGATGTCCCACATGTAATGAATGTCTTGAAGCGGGGTGTGTGACATACTTAGAATAATACCATTTTGTGAATACTCACCTGTAAAATGGGTATTATAAGTATGTCACACACCCCGCTTGACCCTGCCCTTTTGTATTCTGGATCCTTTATATGGTGAACCTTTGTTAGTTTTAATTGGCTTTCCTGGTCCCTTTACCTTACTGCTATCTTTATACTGGGGAATGAGTGGGAGGTCCCAGGTATTTATGGACCGGGAGGGTCTTACTTTTTTTATTGACATCTCTGCAAGATCGCCATCTACAGGTCAGTATACCCACATATAATGAATGTCTTGAAGCGGGGTGTGTGACATACTTATAACAGGTGAGTATTCACAAAATGGTATTTTTTCTAGGTCTTATTCTGTTTAATGATGTCAGGGAAATTGGCCATTTCTCCTTGATTACGTCATTGGTTGTTGGATTCTAGATACCCTCGCATACCCTCTGACCTACACAGACACTGCGTATAATACCATATTTCTGAGGGAGCGTCTGTCTCTCCTCAAGTTTTATTATAGTAAAACAAAGGGGCGTTTTTCACACTCCTTTTGGACATTCACCTGAGTACAAGCCGTATAGTGCAATAATAGGTACAACATTCCTATACATCAGCATTACATCAGCATATGCACTTGTGATAGATGCATGACAGGTGTTCTGCTAGTGTGTAAGCCTAGGCAAGGATATCGTATATTCTAAGTATACAGCACGTCCTGTTCCAGAAGATATTCCTTACACTTGAGATATACTCCAGTAGATGGCGCTGGACTGCAGAGACAGAAAAGTGGCTCCTCCCGGCCCCATAAATACCCGGGACCTCCCACAAAATCCCCAGTTCTTCTCTGCAGTCCTGGCTGCGATGACTAGAAGATGTCTCTCTCTAATCGCAGGTGAGCGGGGCTCTTAGCCTGTGGCTCTGTAGGACTATTCCTACCCATTTCCTTCTACTGCCTCCCAGCTCAGGCTGCTCTGGTTCGGGTGAAGGTAGGCAGCACCGCTGTCAGGTGCTAAGGAGCGCTGCTCCAACTGCAGTTCCCCACCAAAGGGTAGGCGGTACAGGCCCATGGTGAGCCTTATGGGATGCCCGTCCCGCACTTTATGCCCCTCGCCCCCTGTCCCCACAGTTGGCTCCCTTTAGGCTGGCCGTTGCTTCCCCCTCGCTCTCCCTTGTAGTTCTTGGTGGGGGGGGGGGGGTGCATGTCCTTGTATTTAGTGTGTGTGTGTTGTGTCTGATCCCTGTGAATTGATTGCACTGGTTTCTTTTGCCGCCGCCGCACGTTTGTACTGCGCTCCGCGCTCGGCGGCGACATCACCTCAGGCGAGGCAAGTTACCTCAGCGTAGAAGGCAGCCCCGGTCCTTTCGAGGTTCAGGTGCCTTTTCTCCTTCCTTCAGGGGCTCCAGAATTGGACGGGGAGCTTCCTTTGCTGGAGCCCATGGAGACGTGGCCGCCCTGGCCCTCCCTGGGGTCCCAAGACTAAGTCCTCCCCCAAGCCCCCTCAGGCATGAAGGGGCGCCCTCACCCATCCGGGTGGGGGGACGGCTTCGGCTCTTGGCTAACGTCTGGAGGCGTCATGTCTCAGACTGGTGGATTCAGGAGGTAGTTTCCTCTGGTTACAAGAGAGTTTGCAGCCTGGCCGCCCCCAAGATTCATCAAATCTCGTGTAGCTCCAAACCCCTTGTCAGCTCAGTGTCTCTCCCTGGCTGTCCAAGGCCTAGACTTAGGTGTCATCTGCCGGGTGCCCTTGAAGGAAAGGGGCAAAGGCTATTATTCCAATCTTTTTATTGTGCCCAAAACGGATGGGTCCATCAGACCTATCCTGGATTTAAAGCTTCTCAACAAGTTTGTCAGATTCAGACACTTTCGCATGGAGGCTCTGTGCTCAGCTGTGACTTTCCTACGCCCAGGGGACTTCATGACCTCGGTAGACATCAAGGATGCTTACCTTCACGTCCCTATCTTTCCAGGTCATCAGAGGTTCCTCAGGTTCGCTCTGGAGGGTCAGCACTACCAATTTGTGGCCTTGCCCTTTGGCCTCACCTCGGCCCCCAGGGTATTCACCAAGGTGCTGGCAGGAGTGATGGCCCTGCTGAGATCTCAGGGCATTCGCATTCTTCCCTACCTGGACAACATGCTTATTGCTTCTCAGTCCTTCCATCAGGCAGAGCTGGACATTCAGAGGGTGGTGTCCACAATGGAATCATTCGGCTGGGTGATCAGTCACCCCAAATCTTCCCTGTCTCCTTCCATGGTGAAGTCTTTTCTGGGCATGATTCTGGATTCAGGTCAAGATCTTTCTTCCTCGGCAGAAGGTGGAGAACCTTCAAGAGAAAATTCAGCTCCTGCTGTCTTGTCCCCATCCATCCATCAGGCAGGGAATGAAGCTGGTGGGTCTGATGGTGTCCTGCTTCGAGGCGGTTCCATATGCTCAGTTCCACATGAGGCCTCTTCAGCTTCACCTTTTGTCAGTATGGGATCGGGACCCTGTGTCCCTGGATCAGGTGTTGTCTTACCACCTCAGGTCAGGTGGTCTCTAGTGTGGTGGTTGGTCTCAGGGAACCTGCTGGGGGGCAGGTCCTTTCTGGCCCCCTGCTGGGAGACAGTCACCACAGATGCAAGTCTGACAGGTTGGGGGGGATTTTGGAAGTCCCTGAAATTCCAGGGTCAGTGGGGCCCTCAGGAGGCCCATGCCCCTATCAACATTCTGGAATTGAGGGCAATCAGGTTGGTTCTCGCCCACTTAACCCCTCACTTGAGGGGTCGGTCTGTTCAGGTCCGCTCAGACAACCAGACGGTGCTTGCCTACATCAATCATCAGGGAGGGACCCGGAGCAAGAGGGCCCTCAAGGAAGTGTCCCTGATACTGTCCTGGGCGGAGGAAAATGTTCCCTGCATCTCAGCTGTGTACATCCCGGGGGTGGAGAATCTGGAGGCAAACTCTCTGAGCAGGGGGACCTCTCGTCTGGGAGAGTGGTCCCTCAGCGGCAGGGTGTTTCGCTCCCTGCGCCACCGCTGGGGTCAGCCGGACGTGGATCTATTTGCGTCTCGTCACAATTACAAGCTTCCAGTCTTTGTCTCTCTGTCCCAGGATCCTCTGGCCTTGGCCACGGATGCCCTGGCAATGTCCTGGACGAGGTTCCAGCTCCTGTATGTGTTTCCCCCGTTGCCACTGCTGGGCAGGGTGCTGCGCAAGATAGTTCAGGAAGGGGTGCCAACCATTTTGGTGGCCCCCTGTTGGCCAAGAAGAGTGTGGTTCGCAGACATTGTGCAGTTGGCAGTAGATCAGTACGCTCTACCACAGGTTCCAGATCTGCTCACTCAGGGACACCTACGCCACCCCAATTTACAAACGCTGTCTTTGACGGCCTGGCTGTTGAAACCTCCATCTTGATGGAAAATGGGCTGCCTGCCTCGGTGGTGAATACTATGATCAGGGCTAGGAAGAGGTCCTCTTCTTACATCTATTACAGGGTCTGGTGTACTTACATTGACTGGTGTGAGTCCCACTCGCTTTCCTGTCGTGTGTTTTCTATTCCTAGGATTCTGGAGTTTCTCCAACATCGTTTGGATCTGGGTCTTCAGCTCAGTACTCTGAAAGGCCATGTCTCTGCTTTGGCTATTTTTTTCCAAAGATCCTTTGCTCAGCATCCCCTGGTCAATACTTTTTTCCAGGGGGTTACTCACATGCGTCCCCCACGTAAGCCTAGGTTACCAGTTTGGGACTTGAACTTGGTCTTGTCTGCCCTGCAGGGGTCTCCCTTTGTCCATTCTTACGCTTAAGGTGGTCTTTTTGGTGGCTATCACTTCTGTTAGGCGTGTTTCTGAGTTGGCGGCACGTTCCATCAAGCCTCCTTATTTTGAGAGACACCAGGACAAGGTGGTGTTTCTTTTTAAGCCATATTTTCTACCTAAGGTTGTTTCTGCCTTTCATCTCAATCAGGACATTGTTTTGCCTTCTCTGTGTCCTAATCCTAGTAACCCTAAGGAAAGGGTTTTGCATTCTTTGAACGTAGTCAGAACTCTGAAGTTCTATTTGGTGGCTACTGAATCCTTCAGGAAGACTGATGCTCTTTTTGTGTTTCCATCTGGACCTAAGAAAGGCCTGGCTTCGGCTAAGTCCACTATCAGTAAGTGGATACGTCAGGCTCTGATACAGGCCTACTCTGCTAAGGGGAAGGAACCTCCCTTCCACCTTACTGCTCATTCTACTCGTGCTATTGGTGCCTCTTGGGCTTTTCAGCACCAGGCTTCTGTTGAACAAGTTTGCAAGGCTGCTACTTGGTCTTCTGTTCATACCGTTTCAAAGTTTTACAAGATTGATGTTAGGGCCTTAGCTGATGCTGCTTTTGGCCGCAAGGTTCTGCAGGCGGCATTGGTTTGAACTGTTTGCTGTTACTTTTGGGGATCCCACCCTACCTTACGGACACTGTTATTGGATGTCCCAAGTGTAAGGAATATCTTCTGGAACAGGACGCGCTGTATACTTAGAATAATACAATTCTGTGATTACTCACCTGTAAAATTGGTATTATATGTATACAGCACGTCCTCTTCCACCCCACCCTTGTTAGCATTACCTTTAGTTACCTCTTTATGGTGATTGTTTTTATGTTCAAATTTTCATATAATGGTTATAGTTCTCCCGTTCTCTTGCTAACTGCTTTTCAATACTGGGGATTTTGTGGGAGGTCCTGGGTATTTATGGGGCCATCTACTGGAGTATATCCCAAGTGTAAGGAATATCTTCCGGAACAGGACGTGCTGTATACATATAATACCAATTCTACAGGTGAGTAATCACAGAATTGTATTTTTTCGCCCTATAAGACGCACTTACTTTCCCCAAAGTGGGGGGAAATATCAGTGCGTCTTATCATGTGAATGTAAAAAAAAAACTTGCATTCCATGGCTCCCCTGCTGCCCACCGCCTCCATAGTCGCTGCTGCCTGTCTCCTCCATAGCTGCTTCAAGTTCAGAGCGATCCCATTCTGGCCCCTGGGTAGGGAGCGGCTTGTGACTCGTGCCAGCGACCAATGACGCTGGCAGGAGTCATAGGCCACGCCCATCCAGAAGCCAGAGCCGTCTCGCTCTGAACTTACAGCACCACTTCCGTATGACTCCTGCCAGCGTCATTGAATCCTGCCATGAGTCACAAGCCACGCTCCACCCGGTGGCCGTAACTGGCTCGTTCTGATCTTGCAGGAGCGGCGGCTACGGAAGCGGCAGTCAGCAGCCTCAATTTCAGAGCGAGCCTGTTTCATCTTCTGGGTGGGTGTGGCCTGTGACTGGCTACAACACCGGAGAATGTCCTGCCCCAGTACCTTGGACGCTGCTGTTAGTATGGTTTTCTAATAATACTGGGTTATTCCAAGCTGTGCGCAGCGTCGCAGGAGCATCCCGACAAAGGTGAGATTACTGGCGACCCGGGGGTTTTACACAGCGCAAAATCCTTATATCCTTCTATTTTAAATTCCAGGGCACGACCACAGGGGTTTAATCCGCTTTAAAAGGAAAAACTCTCTTTTTGTCAGGTTTTTTTATGTTCTGCCTTGTTGTTTTCCTCTTCTGGGATGTAAAATAATAAGCTGCCTAATGACCTATCCAGCTGAGAACCCGGCCATTAACCCTTGCTACTGGAACACAAGACTGTCGTTGTTCCAAACTGAAGAAGCTGAATTTCAGCAGGATGGGTTAAACCAGTCACCCATGCCTTAGCCAATCTAGAGTGAGCAAGTCTATGATATGTACTCGAAATCACCACTTTATAAAGGTAAACACATCGTTGCTATGGAAAACTGTTTTCTTTTGAAACACAGTGTTGTAAAAAAAATGGAAAATTTAAAACAATAACAGAAAAGCTGAGCACATTGAAGATATTTTGCCACAAAATAATGCGTGATTCCGGGGACAGTGTGGTCAGCTGGGCTAACAGCCTGGGTGGGGTAGGTCTTTATACGGTTTAAGCAAGTGTACCTTTCATGATTAGGAATAAGGTAAGGAGCACTTTCGTTAAACGGTAAGTATTTACATGGCACATACACAATATACATATTCTTCTTAGATGACTGGGTGCTTGGGATTCCATTGAGACGCAATGAGGTGATTTGCATGGCTCTGCCAACTAAGAATAATGGGTTTATTGCTTAACAGCATTACTATATAAAATCCTCCATCCTCAATGTCATAAGGGCACAGTCTGCATGTTTTGTGCATTGGCTGTCAGACTGATTATGGGAACCTTCATGTTGAGATGTATATAATTGGAGCACCCTGATGGGAACACCATTTATAATATATTAACTTTTAGACTGGACTCCAAGTCTAAAAGTTAATTATTTAGCAAAGTTTCTGATACTCTGTGGATGGGGGGTGTGTGTATGTGTTGCAGTGGAATTTTACACTTGGATGCTATAAAAGCAAATGTGAGGATCTGCAGGAACAAGAGACTGGAATCAAGAGGCTTGCAAACTACTATGTTGCTCTCAGTACTTCTTGCATTTACAGGCCTGAGCACACTTGGCAATGGGGACCTGTCTTGTCCAGGTAAGTAATTAATAGGCTTTTAATGGGTAATTCCACTTTTAATGCCATTTTAGTTTCCATTATTGTGTGGCAAGATCTAAGGTCCTTAATGAGGACCAAAACCCAGGATTTTGAGTATCCTGGGTTTTGGTCCTTTCCCCTGGGGTACCCTGACCGGGGATGTCTCACTGTCTGGAACCCCCCAGATTGCCGAGCGCAACTGGACTCTTTCCGGACCTGCGGATCGGCCACTTGTCCAATCAGCGTGCTTGGAGCCGCTGATGTCACATTTTCTAAGCCTTCGTCGAAGGACAGCGGCTCCGAGCACGCTGGCGGCAGCATCCCCCGCTTCCCTCTAACAGGGAGCGTGCCTGCGCTGGCAACTCACGAATTCCTGGCGCCGGCACGCGCCCTGCTAGATGGATAGTGGGGATACAGCCGCGGCTCATGCATGCGCCGTTGGATCAGGAAGCAAAGTAAGTGAATGCGGCGACCTGGGGGGATTCACACAGCGGGGCATCCCAATATTGGATGACCCGGGGCGAGGGAATTGACCGGGTGATCGTGCTCGGTTTTGGTCCACTTTAATGTGCTAAGCTTATCTTTCCTCGGTGCAGGCAATGCCGGACTGGACTGTGCCGCTGTAAGACCTGTAGCTGTGTTGGAATTTGGGAACATCATTTGAGAGCTCTGCATGTGTATGTGAATATCGGATCCAGTGCACATGTAAACGTATCAAATGCATATGGCATAGGTTAGAATTTCTGCCTATTCACCTTGTGCAGGGTGGGTCCTAGCTCACAGGGACACTAAACTAACCTAACCCACCACCATCAGTGAGCCCTTTATTAGAGAGATACTGACTTTTACTTAGCAGTGCTGCTTTGGGGGGACAGTTAGCTACACACTTGCAGAATCTGCAGCTCATCCAATAGGAGATTTGCTTCACTGATGTGCACAGCTTGGGGTTTAATGCCCAGTTTTGGCTTCCTAAGGACCTTTAAAAGAGCACTATCACGAAATTGTGTAATATTAAAAATACATATAAACACGTCCACTAATAAGAGGAGGGGTCACTTATACATCCAAACTCAATAAAACTCCCATCAAGCTTTTGGTTTACTCTCTCATGGTAGGAATAAAATCCATGGGTGACAGATTTATTCTATCAGGGGTGACAGAGCCTGTCACCTCAAATGTCCCTTTTCCTTAATTAAAAAGAAAAACAAGCCTGGCTGGATATTTCTTGATGTCGGGTATGTAAGTGACACCTCCCCCTGTCATCCAGCAAATTTCTATGGATTTTTATCATTGGGCCATTTTTTGCGATCATTTAACTTTAGAGGTATCTCAAACTGAAATGCCCCAGGGGAGAGTGTTAAAAGGGACATAAAGTCATTTTTTACTGTTGATCCATTTTAAAGGGTTAAATCTGTATTTAGGATTTTGAGGAAGTGGTTGGAGTTTTGACCACGGAACGCGTGGGGGAAATCTCTTGGCTTCACATTCATGGGATGCAACCCTGAGACCCAATACGCTTAGGTGATGTTTTTGGATTAATTGTTGTTTCACTATTTGCACTTTACTCCTTTTGCTCTTTTTTAAAGGATTTATTGATTAAAATTGCACATTGCTCAGCACAGTGAATGCACTCTTTGCACTTTATTGTATGATTTGCAAAGTTAGAGGAGCTCTTTATTATGAAATTGTTTACAATATTTATGATTATAATTAGTTTGTGTGTTCGGATGGGATGCCCCATATGTTGATATTTTTAATATGTAGTTTTTAGATTGGATTATAATAAAGATGATTTCCTGAAAAAAATTTGATTATATGGATTGATTAACAGTTTTGGGGGGGAAGGTGCTACAGTTTGGTAATTTTTGCCGTGGCTGCTGGAGCCACATTAGGGAATTTATTGCATCTGTATTTAGTAAGTGTTGGTTTGCCTTTAGATTCTCCTGCCTCTAGAACACTTGTGACCTGTGATCATGGGCTGTTTTGTATCTCGACATGGCTTGCTCTCCTATTTCTTGGTTTCTTGATTTATCTTGAAATGACCGTCTGGATAAAATCTCTGCTTTCCCTATGACCTCCAAAGCTGAGCTGCCTGACCTTGGTCAGTCTTCACCATTCGAGAATCTGGGCTGTTTACCCTGCTTATCTCTGGCTCTGATTATCATATTGCCATGTCCAGATGCAGGTACTGAGTTCTGCCAGGTGGACAACCTGAGCTGTTCTTGCAGCCCACCCAATCTATTCCCAACTTCCGGGACTTGGTTAGTCTAATATGTTCAGAGCCTATTGGTTGTAGAGGTGACATCTTTGGTGTCAACAAGAGCTTTGAACCTGACAACCTTGTGTGTCTTGGCTGCTTCTGCATAAATCCGGTCAACAGACCTGCAACTTTGAGGCAGTTAGTAAAGTAAACCTGATGTGGAACCAGCAGTAAGGCAAAATGGGGTAGGTATGTCTGAATTTATGACAGTAACTCTATTGAGGATACAAATCCTGATCTACTGGCTCCTCACATCAATATATTACAAATACATAGGACTAAAAACAAAGTACACCAACATACCTTAAATCAGATCATGCCAGATGGCATGAGATCCCCCTCTTACTTGCCACCTGCCCATATGTATGACAAGCCAGCCTTGTGGGTGGGTGTGACCTGAGTACAGAGTCCCATTGACTTCAACAGGCACCTCCGTACACAAGGAATTTCTGTGTACATAGGCACTGCCAGGCCGGATTCTCATACCAGTGTTGCGGGTGAGAGATGTGTGGCATGGGAGCATGTGGCAGGTAAGAGGGGAGACTTGTGCTATCTGCCATTATCTGGTCTAAGGTCTTTGATCACCAGAAGAAGAAAAAAGGGGACCCCTCTCCCCAATTTTTACTGGCCCTACCTTAAGAAAACAATTGTTTTGTTTTTGTTAAGAGAGGAGGTAAATCCTGACTGTATGGGTATGAATTAGCTATATCTAGATGTGGGATGCCCACTTGAACCTCACTAATCAGGATTATGACCACCTCAACCAATTATCACACCAAAGAAGGTTTTAAATCTTTTTACTGTAACACACGTATGTGATTGCACAATTTTCAACATGATATAATACATAAATATTAAATCTTAGGCTTTGGCTGGTTTAGTTAGGCTTTAGTGTATTCTTTCGTGTCAGATTCCTCCAACGCGTTTCTCCAACTGGCTTCCTCAGAGAGCATTACAATCCAGCCTTTTCTATTTCCACATCATTCTTATGCCTTTAGGGATTATATTGTTCATCATATCCTTGACAATTAAAGCCTTTATACACACTGAAGTATTATTGCAGAGGGGTGAAGCTCCTTTGTATCTAGTTGTTATTCTTGCTATGTTCAGCTGGACTCCCACTCCCCAGATCCTCTGCTCTGTCAGCTCCAGTGTGTATAAAGGCTTTAATTGTCAAGGATGCAATGAACAATATAATCCCTAAAGGCATAAGAATGAGATGGAAATAGAAAAAGCTGGATTGTAATCCATCATGTTGAAAATTGTGCAATAATTTTGTTTGTAAAGTGTGTTACAGTAAACATTTGGTAAAAAGATTTAAAATTTGATGTGATAATTGGTTGAGGTGGTCAAAGGTCTTTTTTGTGGAGTCCACAAAAGCTGACTTTTCCTTTAAATTGAGACGGTATATAGCTTTTGTGCTTCAGTGCCTCACCTTCACTGTTGCTGTGGGCTTAGATGTATTACCTATTAGGTACCTATTAGGTACTCGAGAGTCTGTGCCTTGGGCGGCATGGAGCAGGGGGGCAGCAACCCTTTATGCTAACTTTGGTGCCTTCTACCTTTTTTAGGATCTTAAGGGGTGCAGGGATATGTGGCAACCAGCTGGTCCATTAAAACATTAAAATTAATAATAGTCGAGCAGTAATTGTGGTGGAAACAAAAAGAGGTGGGTGTGGTTTCAGGTATCATGATTAAAGGGTGCCTAGGGTGACAAGAACTTTAAATTCTTCCATGGTCATGAGGGTTATTGTTGCTGCCAGGTAGGGGAGAGACAGAGAAGGTCAGGTCCTCTGCAAGTGCATAGGCTCCCAATAACACCAACCAGAGTTTTTCTTTATTGGATACAATGACGCTAGCATTGGGAGATCATTATATTTAGCTTCACAGTTTTATCTTTTATTGTATATTCATTTCCTCTAACAGAAGTAAAAGTTGTGGGTGTCGGAGACTCAGACAAGCTGACCATTCTCCGTGGCTGCCCAGGTCACCCAGGACTATCTGGTCAGAAGGGAGAGCTAGGAACACCAGGAGAAAAGGGTGAGTACTAATAATTAATTTTCAAAATGAATTCTCTGTGCTGTCAGCCTGATAATAGCTTGCTTTTAGTTTGTTCTGTTGTTTTATATTCATCCATACTTTTCTGTTGCTGAATCTCAAAATCATTCCAAGTCAAAGAAATAACCAAGATTTAGTTGACCAACATCCCTTTTACATCAAATAGGGTTGATACCCCATGCATCCCTGCCACCAGCCCAAGATCTGCATACTTGCTTGTCACTCCACCAGTTAAATCTGCCTTGTGAATGACTGCTGGTGATCCAATTTTCATTTCCACGATTCCGGCCACTGAAGAAAACCAGGACTATGTGACCACTGGCAGTCAATCGCCAGCTCATATGTCACCACCGGAGCCCTACGCATCTAAGCAGATCTCATGTTAGCAGCAGTGTATGCACATGGGGGGAGGGGGATCAGCAATCAAGACCCATTTTATTTACATTATTGAGGATTAAAGTGATTGTCCGAGCTAAATGTGAGAACATTGGTATTATTGCAATTATCTGCATACCTGCCATGCAGAGATTCAGTTCCTTTCTGTAGTCCAGTCCCTAGATTGTATATATTTATGACCACCATTTTTTGGCACTGAAATGTGGTCTGATACAAAGAAGTGGGGAAACGACAAACAAGCAGAGCAGGGAGCAGCTATTCTCCCTTGCACACACAAGCATTGCTGTGTCCCACACAGTCTGATGCAGTGGGGCGGAGATACGCCAACTCTCAATGCTGAAAAATATGGTCATAAATAAATACATTCAAGGAGCTGGGCTACAGGAAAGGGGCTAAATCCTAACAATGACAGCTTTATTCAGCAGTACACCAGGATGAATCCTGGTCCGGTAAACTACCAATGATTTGTTTTTACATGTAGCTGAGACAATCCCTTTATAATTACTTTAAAAAACCTGATTTACAAGCTCAGTAATAATATGATTTTTCTTACTTTTATTCCTTTATTTTAACTGTTTTATTGTAACTTTTTTGGGCTAATTCTTCTCTAGTGCCTACTCGTATAATAACATAAAAAATTTCATTAAAGTTGAAGAACCAGACTTAGCATCCTAAACCTAGGTCTGGTTTAAATCCCCCCCCTTAATGCTTCCAGATTTAGGATGCCCCACTGTGTAAAACGCCATCCCTCTATGTCTGTGCAACTGAATGTCAGGTGATGATGAGGTACCGCTATGTATTTCGGGTTTCACATAATGGGATCAAATCCTGGGATAGTGAAATTCCAATGTTTTGGTTCACTTTAAGGTCCTATCATAGGACTATTTGATTCTACTGGCCGAGGTCATCAGATAAAACAAAGCAAAAGAAACCATGGCCAAGGTCATCAGATAAAACAAAGCTAAGGAAAAAACATGAAATGTTCTTACTAGCACAGAATGCAAAGTTTGAATAGTCTCATTGGAAATAAGAATTCTCAGTTGTCTTTTAGCACAAGTAAAAGTAATTCAAACATTTTCTGTGGCTACGTAATTTTTCTGTCTTTGATTAGCGCACAGAAAGTGAGGTTAGATTATGCCAATCATCGCAATTCTGTCCTAGTTCTTGGCCTCGTTATTTAGCTAATTAAGCTCCAAAAATTATACTTAGTAGATGTGCCCATTCTAAATGATAATTGATGTAAAAGGAAATGCAGTTTCAAGACCCATTTACATGGGCCAATATTGTATTGAAAAGACAATTCTTTGAGTACTCACCTGTAGAATTGCTTTTACTATGCATGGCACGGCTTGCTTCAAGAAGTCCTTACGTATGGGATATTCCGCCACAAAGAATAAAAGGAAGAAGAAACCATTATGGTTTACTAGGGAAGTCAGCACTATCATAAAAGATAAGAAGTCTGCCTATAAGAAGTATAAAGTAAGTAGAAGTGTAGCTGACAGAGAGGCATATAAAATTAAACAGAGGGAAGCAAAACTGATTATAAGGACTGCTAAAGGGCAAAAACAGGAAGAAATGGCCAAATCTATGAAGAGGGGAGATAAAACCTTTTTCCGATATATTGGTGACAGAAAGAAGAAAAACAATGCAGTCTCAAAAATTAGAAATAGGGAAAATAAATATATTGACGGAGATAAGGCTGTAGCTGACCATCTGAATAGCTACTTTTGTTCGGTATTTTCAGATAGTAGCAGGCATGGTCATAGCACAACATCCAGCTGGGAGGGCACAGCTCCAGAGTTTCTGGAGGCTGATGTCTTAGCCGAGCTGGCACATCTAAAGGTAAGTAAGGCAATGGGTCCAGATGGAATCCACCCCAGAGTTTAAGGGAACTTAGGTTTGTGATTGCAGCCCCTCTAACTGATTTACTTAACCATTCCCTTTCAGCTGGTGAGGTTCCAGAAGATTGGAGAATGGCCAATGTCGTACCAATCCATAAAAAGGGGAGTAGAGAAGAAGCCAGTAATAGATAAGTTATTGAAGGTAGGACTCAATCCCTGGATAGTTCAGTGGATTTCCAGTTGGCTGAGGGATCGGTATCAGAGCGTTGTTGTAAATGGCGTGCAATCTGAACAAAGGCGAGTTACAAGTGGTGTGCCGCAAGGCTCTGTCCTGGACCCCATTCTTTTTAATATATTTGTAAGTGACATAGGAGAAGGCTTGGTAGGAAAAGTTTGTCTGCTGATGATACAAAGGTTAGTAATAGGGTGGATATTCCTGGGGGTGTCTGCAACATGGAAAATGATTTAGCTTTACTGGATAGATGGTCAAAACTGTGGAAACTAGAGTTTAATGTCTCTAAATGTAAAATCATGCACTTGGGTAGAAGGAATCCCTGCTCTGAGTACCGTATGGGCAGTACTGTGTTAGCCAGAACCTCGGAGGAGAGAGATTTAGGGGTACTGATTACTGATAGCTGCAAGATGAGTGGACAGTGTAGCCAGGCAGTGGGAAAAGCAAGCAGGATGCTCGGCTGCATAGCTCGAGGCATCACCAGTAGGAAGAGGGAGGTTGTGATGCCGCTGTATAGAGCCCTGGTGAGGCCACAGCTAGAATACTGTGTGCAGTTCTGGAGACCTTACCTGCAAAAAGACATTATTCAAATAGAACGTGTCCAAAGGCGGGCAACGAAAATGGTGGAAGGACTTAAACTTAAAACTTTTCAGGAGAGACTTAAAGAACTTAATGTGTACAGTCTGGAGGAAAGAAGGGAGAGGGGGGGCATGATTGAGACCTTTAAATATGTGAAAGGATTGAATAAGGTTCAGGAGGGAAGTGTTTTTAAGAAGAAACTTAATGATAGAACAGGGGGGCACAACCTGAAGCTAGTCGGGGGGAAGATCAGGAGCAATGTTAGAAAATATTATTTTACAGAAAGAGTAGTAGATGCTTGGAACAAACTTCCAGCAGAGGTAGTTGAAAAATCAACAGTCACTGAATTTAAACATGCCTGGGATAAGCACACATCTATCCTAAGATAAAGAGTACATACAGTATACACATAAGGGCAGACTAGATGGACCGTATGGTCTCCTTCTGCCGTCAACCTTCTATGTTTCTATGTTTCTAAGGTGGCGCAGTGTACTGCAGAGAAGTTGTGGCTCCTCCCGGTACCCTATAAAAACCCTAAAAAGTAGCAGCAGGCGGTTCAAACCACCACCGCCTGACTTTGCTACCAAAGGCAGCATCAGCCGAGGCCTTAACATCAACCTTGTAAAACTTGGAAAAGGTATGAACAGAAGACTAAGTCGCGGCCTTACAAACTTGTTCAACAGAAGCTTGGTGCTGAAAAGCCCAAGACGCACCAATAGCACGAGTGGAATGAGCAGTAACCTTAAAAGGATGAACCTTTCCCCTAGCAGAATAGGCCTGCTCCACCGTCTGACGGATCCACTTGCTGATAGTGGATTTAGCCGGAGGGAAACCCTTCCTAGGCCCAGCAGGAAGAACAAAAAGAGCATCAGATTTCCTGAAAGACTCAGTAGAAACCAAATAAAACTTCAGGGCCCTGACAACATCCAGAGAATGAAGGATCCGCTCCTTGGAATTAGCAGGGTTAGGAAACAAAGAAGGCAAAACAATGTCCTGGTTAAAATGAAAAGCAGACACAACCTTAGGCAAGAAATCCGGCTTAAGCCGAAACACCATCTTATCCTGATGCCGCTCAAAATAAGGAGGTTTGATGGAAAGCGCCGCCAGCTCAGAAACTCGCCTGACCAAAGTAATAGCCACCAAAAAGGCCACTTTAAGAGTCAGAATGGGCAACGCAGCCCCACGGATAGGCTCAAAGGGAGGACCCTGCAGAGCAGACAACACCAGATTCAAGTCCCAAACCGGTAGCATAGGCTTACGTGGCGGACGCAAATGAGTAACTCCCTGGAAAAAGGTCTTAACCAACCAGTGATTGGCAAAGGATCTTTGGAAAAAAATAGCCAGAGCTGACACCTGTCCCTTGAGGGTACTAAGTTGAAGGCCCGAATCCAAACCATGTTGCAAAAATTCCAGAATCCTGGGGATAGAAAACATCCTACAAGGAAGCGACTTGGACTCACACCAGGCAATGTAAGAATGCCAGACCCTGTAGTAGATAAAGGACGAGGACTTCTTCCTAGCCCGAATCATAGTATCAACAACAGAGGCCGGTAACCCCTTATCCATCAAGATGGAGGTTTCAGCATCCAAGCCGTTAAAGCCAGCGTTTGTAAATTTGGATAACGCAGCTGTCCCTTAGTGAGGAGATCTGGATCCTTGGGCAAGATGTACCGATCTACTGCCAACTGTACAATGTCTGCGAACCACACCCTCCTTGGCCAACAGGGGGCCACCAGGATGGCTGGTACCCCCTCCTGGGCTATCTCCACATCCGGCTGACCCCAGCAAAGACACAGGAAGTGGAATACCTCGTTGCTGAGGGACCATTCCCCCATCCGAGACGTCCCCCTGCTCAGTGAGTCTGCCTCCTGGTTCTCCACCCCCAGGATGTAGACCACCGAGATGCAAGGTACATTCTCTTCCGCCCAAGACAGTATCAGGGACACTTCCTTGAGGGCTCGCTTGCTCCGAGTCCCCCCCGATGATTGATGTAGGCAACCGCCGTCTGGTTGTCCGAGCAGATCTGAACAGCCCGACCCCGAAGGTGTGTGGTCAGGTGGGACAGAACCAACCTGATCGCTCTCAGTTCCAGGACATTGATGGGAGCATGGGCCTCCTGGGGGCCCCACCGACCCTGGAACTTCAGAGACTTCCAAAAGCCCCCCCAACCGGTCAGACTGGCATCTGTGGTGACAGTCTCCCAGCACGGAGGCAGAAAGGTCCTGCCCACTAGAAGGTTCCTTGAGTCCAGCCACCACGATAGGGACTGTCTGGCCAGGGGGGACAGAGCAAATTCCTGATCCAGGGACACAGGGTCCCGATCCCAAACTGACAATAGGTGCAACTGAAGAGGTCTCATGTGAAACTGAGCAAAGGGGACTGCCTTGAAGCAGGACACCATCAGGCCCACGAACTTCATCCCTTGCCGGATGGAGGGATGAGAACACAGGAGCAGAGCCAGTGCCTGCTTCTGAAGGCCCTCCACTTTCTGCTGAGGCAGGAACACCTTGATTTGATAGGTATCCAGAGTCATGCCCAGAAAGGACCTCACCAAAGACGGAGACAGTGAAGACTGTCGTCCAGGTAAGGGAGGATGCGAATGCCCTCATTCCGCAGCAGAGCCATCACGCCCGCCAGCACCTTGGTGAACACCCGAGGCACCGAGGTGATATCGAACGGTAAAGCCACAAACTGGTAACGCTGATCCTCTAGAGCGAACCTCAGAAATTTCTGATGACCTGGAAAGATTGGCACATGAAGATAGGCATCCTTGATGTCCACGGAGGTCATGAAGTCGCCCAGGCGAAGGGTACTGACGAGCGTAGCGTCTCCATGCGAAAGTACTTGAACCTGACAAACTTGTTGAGACCCTTCAAGTCCAAGATGGGCCTCAAAGATTGGCGTAGAACCCCTGACCCCGTTCCTGGAAAGGCACCAGGCAAATGACTCCTGACTCCAACAGACGTTGAACCGCAAGGCGCAAACCCTGAGCTGATAGAGGGTTTTGAGACATCCGGGATCTGAGGAATCTTGGGGGCGGCCAGGCTGCAAACTCTATCTTGTAACGGGAGGACACCACCTCCTGAATCCACCGGTCCGAGACACGGAGCCTCCAGACGTGAGCAAAGAGCTGAAGCCGTCCCCCCACCCGGAGGGGGCTTGGCAGACGGTTTGGGCTTGGAACCCCATGAGAGACCGGGACAACCACGGGATCTGCAATGGCCCCAAGAATCTCTGCGGCTACCTGAGAAGAGGGAGCCACAACCTCCTCTGGGAACACGAAAGGAGGGGAGGGAAGTGGAGGACCCCCGAAAAGGCCGAGGCTGCCTCCTACGCTGGGGCAGTCTACCATCCTTGGCTAGAACATCCAGATGGTCACCAAAGAGCCGCAGCCCCGCAAAGGGGAGCCCAGTGAGAGCCTTCTTAGCAGCAGCATCAGCCGCCCACTGACGCAACCAAACAGAGCGGCGCATAGCCACCAAAAGGGCAGGCCCTACCATTCAGCCGTACCGCATCATCCATGGCAGTAGGGACAAAGGCAACAAAATTAGAGCAAAGCAAGAGGGCCCTATAAATCTCCCCCCCTCCTACCAGCCATAGCGCCATCAAGGAGATGGCTTGAGCTGTTTCTTAATAGCTGTAATGGTAGCGGCGCAGACCGGACGCAGCCCAGCCCCCACAAATGTAAAAGCATGGCAGGCCAGCTGATCCTTACGCCTGTCCTCGCTGTCCTGCAGTGTAGTGGTGTCAGGGCAAGGCATGACCGAGGTGTTGGACAACCCTAGAACGGGAGCGTCCACCTCAGGGGACCATCGATTGACCAGGTCAGCAGGAAAAGGATACCTCTTATCCAACCTTTTGGGCACCGCGGGCAATTTACTAGGACGTTCCCACTCCTTGAGCACCATATTAGTGACATGGCCCTCAGGGAACTCCAGACACTGTTTATCAGGACGAAAGAGCTCACCCTGCTTCCTCTTAGCCACCTCACGGGGGACAATGTGCAAGATTTCAAAAATGTGAACCAACAGGCTATCAGTGTCATCAGGGAACCATGAGTCCTCCCCAGATGCAGACCCAGGGTCACTGTCGTAACCCTCCTGCTGGTCCCCAGAGGAGTCAGAGTCCTGGAAAAGCTCCCCCTCCTTTAGGGAGTAACGGCCACCAAAAGCATCAATTCCCTCATCCTCCTCAGCAAAGAGGGAGGGCGTGGGAGCCAGGTGCCGCTTCTTGCCAGAGGTCTTATGTGGACCAGGCCTGACAAGCTGCCTTTCAATGCTGGCCACACGAAGTGCCAGATCAGATTGTGACCCCCTACTAGTATCCCCCTCACTGGGGGCTAAATGCAGGCGTGGAGGGGTAGACAATACGGAAAGGGGCCCAGACCTGGGAAGCGAAGCAGGTAGCCCAGCCTGAGCCGCAACGATACCCTGGGCGCACGGCACACACACCGCAGCACTGTTACTCAAAGGGGATACCCCGCACATGGCACACAGCCGGGGTTGCCCCGAAGGACCCCCGAGCACGCTATCCCCAGAAGCCTCCATATGGTGATTAAGACAGGCGCAATAGGCCAGCACAGGGCAAGGGCTAATAAAAAGCCACCCGAGATGCCCCCCCAAGGGATGCCCCCAGACCAGGGGGTCACAATGCAAAAAAATGGAGCAAAGTACAAAGCGGCGACGGCAGCGGCACTGTTAAACACCACTCGCCGCTACCACCCGCCCCCCCCCCCGAGCAGACGCTGGGGAGAGGGGGGGAGGAGAGCGAGCAGGCAGCGGTGAGAGCCGGGCCAGGGAGGGGGGTGGGGGAGTTGGGGACCCCAGAACCAGAGAAGCAAGGCACACAGTCCCCAAAACAATCACCCACTCAGAAGCTAGGACAGGAACTCCGCATCCCTCAGCAGGCTCACCATAAAGCCTATGGCCGGCTACGCTTTGTGGGACAGGGTCTGCGGCTTGAAGCAGCGCTCTTTGAGCACCTGACCCTGGTGCTCCTCTACCGTCACCCGATCCGTCAGCCGAGGCTGGGAGGCACAGAGGGTCCGGAAATGGGTGGAAATAGCCATGCAGGGCCGCAGGCTTGGTTGCCCCGCTCACCTGCGCAATATTAAGAGCCATCTTCTATCTTCGCAGTATACACTGCAGAGGAAACACTGGAGAAGTCTATTGGTGATCCTGTTTTTATAGGGTATCGGGAGGAGCCACAACTCTTCTGCAGTACACTGCGCCACCTTGTGGGGGAATATCCCATACGTAAGGACTTCTTGAAGCAGGCCGTGCCATGCAATAGGAAAAATGCGACCGCTGTCTGGGCAACCCACTATATAACTATACAGTAGTTGATCTGTACTTTAGCACTGATAGTGGTTCCGTGTGATGGTGTTTATGTCCATGCCTTTACTCTATTACTTTTTCTAGGGCAAAAGGGCTCACAGGGGGAGAGTGGAAAAGCTGGACCAGCTGGAATAAAGGGTTGGTTGATTTATATTCTCTCTACTGTTTTGTATATCTTCTTATAGCTATGCTCCCGCACCTTTCTTTGTTAACTTTCGCTTTTGGGATTGGCTAGGTTTGGGTGGACATGTTAGCAGAAAGCCAGTCAAGTCCTTACTACAGAATTGATATAGGGTCCAATCAGATGAAAACTGGGACCAAACATCAACCCGGGAATCTACTGGACCAGGCCAGCCCATGTCCTTCTTACAAGCTGAAAAGCCCGGCCCCCATGGTTCTTCAGTGCCAGTCAACGGCTAAGTTTGGCAGCTGAGGCTATAGCACTGCAGGAACAGATCATAGGGAGGGGTGGATATGGCCACTCTTAAAGAGATGGTATTGATGTTTTATTATTGTAGGGGCAGATCTTGTGTTAGGAGTGAAAATGGCCCCACATTCCCATAGGCATATTGCCACACTGCCTATGGGAATGGGAGGGGGAATGCGACACTGCCTATAGGAATGGGATGGGGGATGCCACACTGCCTATGGGAATGGGAGGGGGGAATTCCACAATGCCTATGAGAATGGGGTGGGGAAAGCCACACTGCCTATTGGGAATGGGATGGGGGATGCCACACTGCCTATGGGAATGGGAGGGGGGTGCCTATAATTGGAGGATTCTGAACCTTGCCTATTATTTGGTTCAGAATATTATTTTTCTTATTTTCCTCCTCCAAATCCTAGGTGTGTCTTATCAGGCAGGGAATACGGTAATCCAAGTTGCTTCTGACAAGCAACTTTGAATTTTAGCTAAAAGCTGCACTTCCTGCCTTATCACCAGTTGTTCTAAAATTCTTTATTACAGAAGTGAAAATAATAATATATTTTAGAATTACATTTTAAAGTCAAACTCTAACTCTGCATAATATTTATAAAAACAAGAGTAATACATTTCAGCATACAGCAGTGTATGCACATGGGGGGGGGGGGGGGGGGGGATCATGGCACAGGAGTGTAGAGCTGATAAGTAAAACCCCCGGTTTAGTGCATTTCCACCTACTACACTTGTCAGGGATGTTCAGGGTCAGTGGTTACATACGGCTCAGTAACAGGGACTCAGGGAATCATTTTTCTGGATTCCTTTTACTTCTGGCATGGGGGGGTGGGGAGGGGGGGTTCTCAGATCATTATGTCCCCGGTGGTGTGTCTGTGAATGGATCGTCATTTTTGACTGTTGTTCCAAGCAATATGCTGTTATCAAATTTAAAAGGAATTTTTCAGGGAAGTGTAGAGACTATTCATTGCTTACCTGCCCTGCAGATGATGCATTTTGGTGTGCCGCTATATAAAATCATTGTTGCTGCGATCCATCCCCTCTCCTGTAACCCAGATTCTGGATTATATTTATGCATGACCACCTTTTTTGAAACTGAAAGGTGGACCCAACGGGGATAGCTGATCTTTTCTGCTTTTGTGTGTATTGCAAAGTTTACTGGCGGCAAAAGAAATGATTGGGCACGCCCCCTTTCCCCAGAGCAACCCCAGAGAATTCTGCAGCATGTCTATATAACAGGAGACTGAAGATAATCACAACAATTCACTTCTTAGATATCATACTGCCAGAATGATCTGTTAGGGAGGTAGAGCATTTATAATGTGTTCTAGTGCCTGCCCGTAAAGTTTTTTTAATGGAACTGTATTGTGAAATAATTTATAAAATCGATCTAAACATTTTGAATAGTGTGAGGGATAGCTGACACTATGTGGGTAGTAGCAGCATTAACCAGAAAACTAACTAAACCATTGCATGATGGGAAAAAGCATCTACACACACCAGAAAATTGCAGTAGCAATAAGCTGTTATTCCAACCCAGGCCATTAGAGTTAAGCAGATTTCCCCTGTAGAATCACAATGGTTCATTAATTACCTGTCACTCTGGATTCTCCTTTCTTTAATTTAAGGACACAGACTTGTGTGCATTCCCCCTCCTCTTGCTATCTAGTATATTTATTTGGATTTCTATGTGATGGTATTCCTTTACCACAGAGTTCTTTATTTTTATTAACAGGAGAGAAAGGAGAGAGTGGCATGGCAGCAGCATTACATGGTGAGTAGCCATTTTGCCAGTTTGGTTAGCCATATTCTATAGTAAACTGTAGTAAATTTAAACTGCCTGGCACAGATTGTAATGCAAACTCCCCAAAACTCACTTGCCCCATCTGCATGCATGATACTGAAGCACTGTCAGCACTTACATTTGCTCCTGCATCCACTCAAAGCTAAAAGGCCTTCTTACCATTTTTCTAGTGGTAGCGGCCATTTTGGAGCTACCTTTCCCAGCATCTCAGCCATGCTGCTGCCTGGATTCAACTGACAATACACATTAACAGATAACCCAGCAGCACTTCCTGTTTGAAGGCGGCCTGCACATCCATGAGCTGCCATTTTGTTTTTAAACTTTACCCCAGGAGTTAGAAAAAGGTAAATTAATTTTAATGCACATCAATCTAAATTGCCCTGGGGAGGGGTACATATGAGCAATGTTTGTTGTGTTGGTCCAATTAAAGTAATTTTTGACGGACCACTTGAACTTTTTTACAGTAGTCATAAGCCAGATATGGTAGAGGCCGATGTTCATTTTCGGCACTCCCGAACTTCACTCCCCAACCAGCTATCTACCTCCAGCCTTGTGCTGATGAGGATTGAAGTGGGGGGCTGTGTAAAATTTAGCTATATCAATGCACTGCACAATCCTGGTTGCATGGTTCTGCCTACTGCATAGGCACGTAAAAGAACAGGGCCGGTGCTAGCACCCGACAAGGTCTGGCATCTGCTGAGGGCCCCGGTGGTGGGGGGGCCTACTGAGGTAGCACAGCCTATTAAAAAAAAGGCTGTCTGTGCTGTGCATCAGCGCCGGGCCCGCCACAGACGCTGGCCGGTTTGACTGGTGGGCAGGGCTATCTCCCCCTCCTGCCCAGATTTTCTCCTGCCTCAATGCATGAGCTCCTGTCCAATGAGAGCCACCTGGTGAATGACATAGTCACAGCAGATGGCTCTCATTGGACGGAAGCCTGCACATGTGCCGTTGGAACAAGGAAGAGGTGAGTGAATAACGGCGTTCTGGGGTGGTTTCACACAGCAGGGCATCCTGGTTTGGGATGCCACGGGGAGCAACAAGCGGCCCTTGAATCTTTTAGATCCTGTGCCCAGATGTTTAAGCTGGGTGTGGAAGCCCATCAGGTAACAAGGTAGGTGGTTCACTCTGTATGCCAGGTCTACAAACAGAGCATTAAAGTGATGTGACATAGGGGGCCCACTGATACACTGTCGTCCAAGGAACCAGAAAACCCTGGAGCCGGCCCTGTGAGAGAAAGTCTATTATAATTTGTGACAAACATCAAGCAAATACTTTCTGTTTTAAGAAAGCTCTTCCTGACTTTTTCACAGTGAAAGAATAATCCCTCATTACTTTAAAGTTCTATATGTAAAGCTAGAGGATCCATGAAAGTGGCTCAAACCCCACGACGATCGGCCCAGGAATCTACATTGCGGACCGTTCGATTCCCCCCCTGGGTATTCAAAATCAGGATGCCCCGCTGTGTGAAACCCCCCAGGTCGCCCCATTCACTTACCTTGTTTCCTGGTCCCACGACGCATTGAAGAGCAGTGCCCACACCTCGCTATCCCTCTAGCAGGGCGCGTGGCCGTGCCAGGCATTTGTGGATGACCGGCCCGGGAAACTCCCTGTTAGAGGCGGCTGTCAGGGCACTCAGAGCCGCTGCTCTTAGATGCGCCGTGGGACCGGGAAGAGGTGAGCTGGTCTTTGTGTCTTGGGGGGGTTGACGCCCCGGGGGAAAGGACCAAAACCCGGGATAGTCAAAATCCTAGGTATTGCTCCACTTTAAACAGAATAATGTAATTATTGTGGAATAATTTCCCTTTTTACTATAGTAGAACATCTGTATATAAAGGCCGAGGTTATAAATGCTTTAGTAAGTGTTCAATTTGAATGTTATTAATAAAGGGAAGAGGCCTCTGATGGCTCTCTCCTTTTCAAGCTAAACATAGGCTATTTGGGGATTGCTCTTGTAATTTTTTTAAGGAGAGCTCTAGCTTTATGTAGAATGTTGTACTAAAATAAAAGGGATATTAATACTGCGCCCAGCCACTCAGATACACTGGGCATGGGAGCGCGCACAGCTGCAGGGAAGCTGGGGATGCTGCAGCCTGCGATCGCAGCGTCGTGGGAGCTACTGGTAAAGGTGAGCTTATGGTGACCCGAGACGTTTCACGCAGTGGGACATCCCACTATAGGATGCCCCGGGAGAAGGCTGTGATCCGCTTTAAGAGTACCAATCACCTTTGATAGCAGCCATGGAGTCTTAAAGACTTCAGGGCTGATTGTTCAAGTCCCCCTGGGCATCCTGATTCAGGATGCTCCTCTGTGTGAACCCCCAGGATTGCACCCGTAATCACTCACCTTTCCTGGGGGGTCTCACGCTGGGTTAGCAGGCTGCGGTGGCATCTCAGATGGGGATGCTGTCTGGCTATTGGTCCACTTTAAAGAAGCTGAAGAGGGATTATTCCCTCAATGCAATGGGCGTGACATTCACATTTTTATTAAAGGAGTTAAAAAGGGATTATTATTATTATTATGTTCATTTTTTTTGTTGTTTAAGAATACCTTGCTTTACAGAACTTTTAAAGACAATAAAGCAGGATTCTGTTTCTACTCCAAAAATACATTATTTGGTAAAGGGAACCCTGATGAACAATGTGCCCGAAATGTTGTGATCATAAACTTTTGCCTTGAATGTTCTAATGAGATTTAGATTGGGAAGGAGGGAGCACACTGACAAATGTAACAAATTATGCTGTCACATGTAATATTATACATTATATATGGATAAAAAGCATTAAACCATAAAATGTTTTTTAATTGACTGGTCTGTGTTTACAGCTGCCAGCAACTGCAAGGAACTTCAAGATCAGGGGGAAGTGCTGAGTGGCTGGTACACAATATACCCAGCTAATGGCCGGCCCCTGAAGGTCCTGTGTGATATGGACACAGATGACGGTGGCTGGATTGTAAGTCAATAGGCTGTCTGTGACCCTGTTAAATCAACATCAGTTACATCATTGTTATGGCCTGTGTAGATCATGGTTTTCAGATTCTGTTCTGCAGTCTCCAGGGATATGCCTGGCAGGTCTCTGTTCCAGGAGAACAGCATTGATGTCCCAGCGTGGGAGTTGGAAGGTGTATTGTATTTATATGACTAAGCTAATCTAGATGATTGCTGGAGGAGGTTGTCTCTATGGCCATTTTAATCCAAACAGTGGAAGCTACTGTCTTCGCTTAGCAAACGCCTACTGTTTTCTTATAACGCACAGCTTCTCAACCAGTGGTTGGTATTCAAGATCATATCGGGTGGTACTCGGCCGGGTCACACACTGATCGGTACCTTTACAGAAATCAGATCTGTACCTTTAAATACAAGACTACTCTAAAAGGTGATGAGACTGTGCATTTCATATACTTTAAATGGTTCTTTTGTGTGTTTTGGATATTGGATATTAACCACCCATGCGTAGCACTCAGGTGGAGATATTTAGAAAAATGGAAAGTGGTACTTCCTGAATAAAGGATGAGAACCCCTGTTTAGAGGAATTAATTTGAACATATATTAAAAAATAAATGTAGATCCAATCTTACTGGGCACTGTGACTGGGCTACTTCTGAGTTCTCTGGCACCGCATGTAGCTACCAGCAGACAGTCAGGTGTGCAGGGTGGACTTTCTCACAGTGCTGTGCAAGCCCATTCTCCAAGCCCAGTGGCCAAGGGCTATAATGTGGAGTGGAAAAGCTGCAGCTGCCAGTGAAAGTCTCAAAAAAAGGAGCTATAGCATTATGCTACCCTAGGCACATGATGAGTAATTACGCAGATTAGTCGGAAACTAGTTGAGGAGAGCTGTTAGGATCCTTGCAACATGCCCTGTTTTTATGCTAATTGATGGTGGAACATACGTTTTGATTGACTTTTAACCAGAAAAAATTAAATAAGAATATTTTATGAATTGGTTTCTGGCTGCTTATGAACTATGAATTGTTCAGTTAGCAGAGCTGCCCTTCCCTGTAGCCGTGTCACAATGCAAAGAATGTCTCCTGAACCTGCAAAGACCACTGAGGTATACAGAAGTACAGGTAACAGGGCATCTAGGTCAACACTAGGGATCACTCGTGGAGCGTAGAGCTGAGAAAGCAGAATGTGTAATCCAATGGCTTCCCCATAGCCATGATGCTTATGCTTTAAAATTGCAAGATTAGAATGTGGACTGGCATGCCTTGGTGTGGGGAGACTCATAAGAAGTCAGCAGGCTTCTTTTTCATTTTATTGTTATCCAAGGTCAGGCCAAAGGCCAAAGTTCCTTAATGGGTTAATCAGGCTCAAAGTCAGAACAGAACATGTTAGTCCAGAACCCTGCTAATCAACGTCAGTAACACGAGCTAAGGTTGCCAACTAGTTAGATGTCAACAGCAGAATTGCACCCACAGTAACTATAGTTATCATGGCATTATTATGGGCTGGCTTAATTAGGGTAAGGGACCAATCAGCTTAGAGGAGGCCAGGTAATAGCCATTGGAGCTCATTGGCCTTCATAACCCTATGAGCTCCATGGGACACCAAGTAGCCCCCAGGTCACTGGCTCATTTAAATTACTAATGACTAATATATAGCTGGAGATGCCCAGTTGCTGGTTGCTGCCATGACACTGGAAAAGGTGGGAGCCTTGAGTGCAAATAATGCAAATTCAAGGGGCAATTTTAAGGGGGCAAACACATGGATGCCATGGGGCAGCCTCAGGTTTGGGGATAGAACAGTAGCATGTCAGTATTTGGGGTAATTTATTCACCTCCCTCCCTTTTAATTATGAGAAAGGTTTTCTCTTTGATGCCCAACTCAAGCGCAAACGATTTGACTTTACCAAAGATAAAATGCAGACAGCACAAGGCTGTTGCTAGTGGTTAAAAGGAAGGAAAATGTGGAGAGGCTGAGACCTTAATGGACGGGTAAGGCTGGACTCTCAGGTGCAATCATGTAACAGTCTTAGTATAGATCTTCAGGCATGAACTATCTTCACTGGTCTGGAAGAACAGTGTCCTTGTAGTCTCATAGCATAAAGCTATTCTGTCCTTTCTGCAGGTATTCCAGCGGCGATGGGATGGGTCAGTGGACTTCTTCCGGGACTGGGCAGCCTACAAGAAAGGCTTTGGCAGCCGCTTAAATGAGTTTTGGCTGGGGAATGATAATCTGCATAAGATAACATCTACAGGTAATGATGCGTGAATCATGTAGAAATGCAGTACAAGCTGTATTTTCTGTGTCTAGGTAAATGGGGCAGAAGTAACATTGAGCAAGCCACCTAACCCCGCAAATGCTCCCTGGGCGCCCTGGATAGGGAAGGCCACCGCTCTGGGCACATGTGCTTTCAAATGCTGAGAGAGGGGCAGGAGCATCCCAGCCACCCCCATCCCTCCACAATATGTGACCCTAATGAGGGGGGCAGGGGCAGCCCAGCCACCCCCATCCCTCCACAGCATGTGGTCCTGATGAGGGGGGCAGGGGCAGCAGAAGCGAGCGACCCCCATCCCTCCACAGCATGTGTCCCTGATGAGTGGTACAGCAGCAGCCCAGCCACCCCCATCCCTCTATAGCATGTGACCCTTATGAGGGGGGGGGGGGCAGCAGCTCAGCCACTCCCATACCTCCACAGCATGTGATCCTAATGAGGGGGCAGGGGCAGCCCAGCCACCCCCATCCCTCCACAGCATGTGACCCTAATGAGGGGGGCAGGGGCAGCCCAGCCACCCCCATCCCTCCACAGCATGTCACCCCTAATGATCGGGGGCAGGAGCAGCAACCCAGCCACCCCCATCCTTCCACAGCATTTGACCCTAATGAGGGGGTGCAGCAGTAGCCCAGCCACCCCCATCCTTCCACAGCATGTGACTCTAATGAGGGGGGGCAGCGGCAATCCAGCCACCCCCATCCTTCCACAGCATGTGACCCTAATGAGGGGGGCAGGGGCAGCCCAGCCACTGCCATCCCTCCACAGAATGTCACCCTAATGAGGGGGGCAGGGGCAGCCCAGCCATCCCATCCCTCCACAGAATGTCAACCTAATGAGGGGGGCAGGGGCAGTCCAGCCACCCCCATCCCTCCACAGCATGTGATCCTAATGAGGGGGGGGGGGCAGCAGTAGCCCAGCCACCCCATCCTTCCACAGCATGTGACTCTAATGAGGGGGGGGCAGCGGCAATCCAGCCACCCCCATCCCTCCACAGCATGTGACCCTGATGAGGGGGCAGGGGCAGCCCAGCCACCCCATCCCTCCACAGAATGTCACCCTAATGAGGGGGGCAGGGGCAGCCCAGCCACCCCATCCCTCCACAGAATGTCACCCTAATGAGGGGGGCAGGGGCAGTCCAGCCACCCCATCCCTCCATAGCATGTGACCCTAATGAGGGGGGGCAGCAGTAGCCCAGCCACCCCATCCTTCCACAGCATGTGACTCTAATGGGGGGGGGGGGGGCAGCCCAGCCACCCCCATCCCTCCACAGCATGTGACCCTGATGAGGGAGCAGGGGCAGCCCAGCCACCCCCATCCTCCACAGCATGTGGTCCTGATGAGGGGGGCAGAGGCAGCCCAGCCACCCCCATCCCTCCACAGCATGTGACCCTGATGAGGGAGCAGGGGCAGCCCAGCCACCCCCATCCTCCACAGCATGTGGTCCTGATGAGGGGGGCAGAGGCAGTCCAGCCACCCCCATCCCTCCACAGCATGTGTCCCTTATGAGGGGGGCAGTGGCAGTCCAGCCACCCCCATCCCTCCACAGCATGTGTCCCTTATGAGGGGGGCAGTGGCAGTCCAGCCACCCCCATCCCTCCACAGCATGTGGTCCTGATAAGGGGGGCAGAGGCAGTCCAGCCACCCCTATCCCTCCATAGCATGTGGTCCTGATGAGGGGGGCAGGGGCAGCCCAGCCACCCCCATCCCTCCACAGCATGTGTCCCTGATGAGGGGGGCAGTGGCAGTCCAGCCACCCCCATCCCTCCACAGCATGTGTCCCTGATGAGGGGGGCAGTGGCAGTCCAGCCACCCCCATCCCTCCACAGCATGTGGTCCTGATGAGGGGGGCAGTGGCAGTCCAGCCACCCCCATCCCTCCACAGCATGTGTCCCTTATGAGGGGGGCAGTGGCAGCCCAGCCACCCCCATCCCTCCACAGCATGTGTCCCTTATGAGGGGGGCAGTGGCAGTCCAGCCCCCCCATCCCTCCACAGCATGTGGTCCTGATAAGGGGGGCAGTGGCAGCCCAGCCACCCCCATCCCTCCACAGCATGTGTCCCTGATGAGGGGGGCAGTGGCAGTCCAGCCACCCCCATCCCTCCACAGCATGTGTCCCTGATGAGAGGGGCAGGGGTCCCATCCCTTCGCAGCAGCCAGCACGAAAGGGGGGGGGGCATGCAGCACAGCTGTTCTCGTCCCTCCTTAACTAGGGCTTATTTTTGAGGGTAGGGCTTATATTTTAAAGCATTTGTGAAAATGTTAAAAAAAAAATTATGCTAGGGCTGATTTTCAAGGTAGGCCTTTCAGTGAAACATGGTATAAAACCTGGGGAGCACTTTCATTTAAAATGGTTCCACGTCCATTTTCTACCTAATGAGCGTAGGGCCACATTGTGACTCTGGTGGCATCCAGGTTGCTGGAGCCCCCTCACTTTAGACCCCCTGCAACCCCCAAATTCCTCACCTTCACCTGAATCGCGGGTCTGAAATGAGGCCCTGCGATTGGCCACCAGGATTCCTTTTTATTTCCCGGCTGCTGGTCAAGGTTTTGCAAGAGCTGGCACACCCTATTCTTTCACTGCAATCACAACCAACTGTTATGGTGAGGGGTGGCACCCTGTCGAGAATACAGAAGTGAAAGGCGATGAGGTCTGGCAGTGCAGTACTTGAACGCTGGACTAGGAGCAATCATCCGTGGAGAACAAATGTTTAATGTAGCATTTTTTGGACAATGACTTTATGGCAATGTTGATTGTGGGACTGGGTTTATCAGAAGCAGGGCTGTCAATTGAGTAGCAAGATAGCAGCTCCCATGCAGGTCAGGAGTGCAACATCTACATACAATTGTATTCATTTCCAACATCTTCATGGGGTTAAGCCTTCTCAAATAGTTGACATCACTGATTGCCAGAGGGGGGGAGAAGAGCACTTTACTGAGCTTTGATTTTGTGACTGGAGGTCTGCTTTAACATGGTCAACAGTACTTTTTGACTGTTGGTCTGGTTCAAATAGGCTTCATTTTTTAGTTATCATGTCTAAAATGTAAATTCTAACTTCATGAATATTTATCTGTCTAAAGGTATTTGGGAGCTACGAGTTGACCTGCAGGATTTTGAAAACAAGAAATATTTTGCCAAGTATTCAAATTTCAAGATCTTGGATGAGACAGAAAAGTATCAGTTAATAATTGGAGACTTTAAGGAAGGGAATGCAGGTGAGCAAAAGTACAGCCAGCCAATCAGCAGTAATCATTAGAACAAAACTCACGATGGCCAGCCCTGGAATCTAAAAGACCCAAATCAGCATGCCCCGCTGTGTAAAAAACTCTCTGAGGACACTGCAAAACTCATCTTTGCTCTGGCTCCTAAGGCAGGGTAAACAATGGCAGCCATGTCCCCAGCATCTCTGGGCTGAGGTGAGCTCCCGCGCCCAGCCATTCTAATAGAACTCCGCACGGAAACCAGGGATGTGGCCGCTCTTGATTGCTCTGTCCTCTGTCTAAACAGAGCCATTTACAGAGCATTAATATGCAAGGCAAACGGCGCTGCTTGGACTGGAGCCCACTCATTGCTGTGGAAACTTCAGAAAGGTAGGTTTGACGGCAATCTGGGGGGTTTCACTGGCAGGGGATACCAAAAATCTTGGGTTTTGTACAGATACAATGACGTGCGCTTTAACCCTATTCTCTCTTCTAATAACAAATGTAATATTTAGCACTGGATTAAAAGAGATCTATGGCAAGATTAGTCCAATTAGAGGTTTTTGGTCCACTTTAATGTTATTGTGACTACATGGTCTGTTCCATTTTCCAGGAGACTCTTTTTCTAAATATAGCACCATGAAATTTACTACAAAAGACCAAGACAACGATGCCAGTGGAGAGAACTGCGCTGTGCTTTATAAAGGAGCCTGGTGGTATAATGCCTGCCATGAGGCCAACCTAAATGGACTGTACCACCTGGGGGAACACAAGTCTTTTGCTGATGGCATCAACTGGCACGCTGCTAAGGGGTTCCATTACTCATTCAAACATGTGGAAATGAAGATTAGGCCTGTTTAAGAAAAACTGTTTACACTCTATTATCAATGAGTCAATGAGAAATGCCACGTTTTGTGAATCACTTGTCCACACAAATAATTTTTAATATCACCTTTATACACCTCATTCCAAATGATAATGACAATTATATTTTTCTCTGATTTTCCAAATTGGTTGTAATTTTCAAGTTATTAAAGTGCTCCTATACACATATATAACCAATTCCTCATTCACGTATGGCTAGCAATCATGTGACTGTCGGTGACGATTTGGAATTCCCAGTGTGCCTACATATTAAACTTGAATGATTGCTGTTGGTCACCTGATTAACTGTCATTTAATGCCATACGGGGCGGACTGGCCATAGGGCTCACCTAGCAAATTCCCGGTAGGCCGCCAGTTCCCCTGCACCGGCTGCTGGCTGATCTGGTAGTTTACCGGCTCCAGTAATGCTTTTTGCAGCGGGCTGGGTGAATGGGAGGCCCCGAATGTATTGCTGGAAATCCGGCAGGTGGCCTGTAGGTGGGCAATGTGGGAGGGTTGGCAGTTTGCCAAGGCGGGGGGGGGGAGCGGGTGTGGCAGGCAGGCTTGAGGGTCATGGCGCTGATGCGGTGACACGTGCGCTCCACTGAGGAAGAGAGCACCACCGACGTGACAGTGCTTGCGTTCCACTGATGGAGTGTGGAAATGTGCCCAGTCAGAGGGAAAAACGGACGGCGTGGGGCTGTGCACAGATCACCAGCAGCCGGCACCATCATCATTATCTTCACAGCCTGCCGCAGCCCATACCAGGACCACGGTGAAGCCCGAAAATAACATCTACAGAAGGTATGGATTGCATTTGGGGGGATACTCTGCTGAACTGCTTGTAATGGGGTGATTTGGGGGGATGCTCTGCTGCACTGCTTGTTATGGGGTGATTTAGGGGGATACTCTGCTGCACTGCTTGTTATGGGGTGATTTAGGGGGGATACTCTGCTGCACTGCTTGCTATGGGGTGATTTAGGGGGGATACTCTGCTGCACTGCTTGTTATGGGGTGATTTAGGGGGGATACTCTGCTGCACTGCTTGCTATGGGGTGATTTAGGGGGGATACTCTGCTGCACTGCTTGTTATGGGGTGATTTGGGGGTATACTCTGCTGCACTGCTTGTTATGGGGTGATTTCGGGGGATACTCTGCTGCACTGCTTGTTATGGGGTAATTTAGGGGGAATACTCTGCTGCACTGCTTGTAAGGGGGTGATTTAGGGGGGATACTCTGCTGCACTGCTTGTTATGGGGCGATTTGGGGGGATACTCTGCTGCACTGCTTGTTGTGGGGTGATTTGGGGGGAATATTCTGCTGCACTGCTTGTTATGGGGTGATTTAGGGGGGATACTCTGCTGCACTGCTTGCTATGGGGTGATTTGGGGGGATACTCTGCTGCACTGCTTGTTATGGGGTGATTTGGGGGGAATATTCTGCTGCACTGCTTGTTATGGGGTGATTTAGGGGGAATATTTTGCTGCACTGCTTGTTATGGGGTGATTTAGGGGTAATACTTTGCTGCACTGCTTGTTATGGGGTGATTTAGGGGGAATACTCTGCTGCACTACTTGTTATGGGGTGATTTAGGGGGATACTCTGCTGCACTGCTTGTATGGGGGTGATTTAGGGGGGATACTTTGCTGCACTGCTTGTTATGGGGTGATTTGGGAGGATACTCTGCTGCACTGCTTGTTATGGGGTGATTTGGGGGGATACTCTGCTGCACTGCTTGCTATGGGGTGATTTAGGGGGGATACTGTGCTGCACTGCTTGTTATGGGGTGATTTAGGGGTAATACGTTTCTGCACTGCTTGTTATGGGGTGATTTGGGGGGATACTCTGCTGCACTGCTTGTTATGGGGTGATTTGGGGGGATACTCTGCTGCACTGCTTGTTATCGGGTGATTTAGGGGTAATACTCTGCTGCACTTCTTGTTATGGGGTGATTTAGGGGGAAACATTGCTGCACTGCTTGTTATGGGGTGATTTGGGAGGATACTCTGCTGCACTGCTTGTTATGGGGTGATTTGGGGGGATACTCTGCTGCACTGCTTGTTATGGGGTGATCTAGGGATAATACTCTCCTGCACTGCTTGTTATGGGGTGATTTGGGGGAATCCTCTACTTCCCTTGCGGTGACTGGCTTGGCAACTCTGTCCTCCACGGCAGTTCCAGCAGCAGACTCAGCAACAGGCTCATCAGCAGTCTCCTCTACGGTAGGTTCAGCAGGCTCCGGTTCCGCCTCAGCAAGCAGCTTCTCCACGGCAGGCTCAGCGGCCTCCGGCTCCGCAGCGGCTGGCTCCGTGCTCTCCGGCTTCTCCTTTGGTGGTGGGGTCTTCTTCCAGGGCAGGCTATAACGGGCCACCATCACTCTCTCCCCACGGACCATGGTGATCCACTGGGTCATTCCTTGATAAGCTCCCGGCGGCGTCCCCGCAGTACGGGCAGCAGCGGCAGGTTGTAGCGGAGCCTTCCACAGCAGTCCCTTTGTAGGATTGCAGTGGTACTGCGTGGGGCCTTCTCCGGTTCTCACCACCTCCCAGAAGCTATGGTGGCAAAACGGGCATCGGTGCAATCCAGTCCCTAGTGCCACGATTTGGCCACACTCCCGACACAGAGGAAACAGCTCTTCCTGCCCGGCAGCGGTACACAGCAGGCACTCGAGTCCCAGTGTCCTCAATCAGCGTTGCTCGCTCCAATGTCTCTCCGATGTTGGCGTCCAGGCCACCTTCCACAGACATTGGGCTCAAAGCAGCCATCTCAGTCCAAGACATCCTCATTGGCAAACATCTCTCCACTCAAGTGGTCGTTGGCTGCACTGCTCTCCTCACTCTGCATCTCCAAGCAGTCTTGTGGCAGGCTTTTTATGGCCCCTCCCCCTCCTACTCTGAGCGGGAAAGTCCAAGACACGTGAGTTGAAAAGGGCGCGAACCCAAATGGCGCCAGGCGCTGAAGGAAAGTGGCGGGAAAACGCTGGTTGCGCAGTTAACCCGTTCAGCGCCGCGTCACAGCCGGAATGTCATTCTGCTCATTTTCAGACGGCCATAACTTCAGCATAGACAGTCTAAACACATCCAAATTTGGCGATACAGCAGGGCAGGGGTCGGAGACGCACTGAGTGCCACATCAGCATTCTGGTTGCCGGTTAATAACAAACGCAGAATGAAATGCAAGCATGACTAATCAACTGTATGGTCAGAATGTAACTCAATAATACCATTTTGTGAATACTCACCTGTAAAATGGGTATTATAAGTATGTCACACACCCCACTTCAATCATTAATTATTACAATAGGGGGGGTTTACTCACCGCTAGGGGGCAGCATTGCAGAGAATCTCCAAAAAAGCAACAGGCCCCTCCCGGTCTATACATACCTGGTACCTCCCAATAATCTCCCAGTATTAGAACAGCAGTAAGACAAGGTACCAGGAACAAACAAATGTAACCCTCAAACGTAAAGAACTAAACTTCACCATATAAAGAGCCAGGATACCAAAAAGGGCGGGTGAAGTGGGGTGTGTGACATACTTATAATACCCATTTTACAGGTGAGTATTCACAAAATGGTATTATTCTAAGTATGTCACACACCCCACTTCAATCATTAATTATTACAATAGGGACATCCAACAGCAGTGTCCAGAAAAGGGTGGGTATCCAACCAGGCAATAATGCAGAAAAAACTCAAACCACTGCAGCCTGCAGAACCTTGCGGCCAAAAACAGCATCCGCTGAGGCCCGCACATCAACCTTATAGAACTTAGAAAAGGTATGAACCGAAGACCAAGTTGCAGCCTTACAAACTTGTTCAACAGAAGCCTGGTGCTGAAAAGCCCAGGACGCTCCAAGCGCGCGAGTAGAATGAGCAGTAACACGAAAAGGGAGATCCTTCCCCTTGGCCGAATAGGCTCCAACAATCGCCTGACGAATCCATTTGCTGATGGAAGACTTAGCCGGAGCCAAACCCTTCCTAGGCCCACAGGGCACAACGAAAAAGGCATCAGTCTTACGAAAAGAAGACGTAGCACGTAGATAGTACCTGACACAACGTACAACATTCAAGCAGTGCAAAGCACTCTCCTTGACATTCTTAGGCTTAGGACACAAAGAAGGAAGAACAATGTCCTGGTTAAGATGAAAAGCAGAAACCACTTTGTCCTGATGCTCCTCAAAATAAGGAGCCTGGATCGACAAGGCTGCCAATTCCGAAACACGCCGAACCGAAGTGATGGCCACCAGAAAAGCAACCTTCTGAGTCAAAGTGGACAGAGCAATATCCCGCAAAGGCTCAAAAGGAGGAGCCTGAAGAGCAGAGAGAACCAAATTCAAATCCCAAACAGGGAGCAACGGCTTCCTAGGAGGCCGCAGATGCGAAACCCCCTGGAAAAAAGTCTTGACCAAAGAATGGCTAGCAAAAGACCTCTGAAAAAAGATAGACAAATCAGAAACCTGCCCCTTCAAAGTACTCAGCTGAAGACCGGAGTCTAGCCCGGATTGAAGAAATTCCAAGATCCTAGAAATAGAAAAGACCCGGCAAGGCAAAGTCCTAGCCTCACACCAATCAATATAAGATCTCCAAGACCTATAATAGATGGAAGAAGAAGATCTCTTCCTGGCACTAATAAGAGTCCGAATGACCGACTCCGAAAGACCCTCCTCCTTTAAGATGGAGGTTTCAGCAGCCAAGCCGTCAAAACCAGCGTTTGTAAACTGGGGTAACACAGTTGGCCCTGAGTGAGAAGATCCGGTCGAAGAGGTAGATCGAACTGATCCACTGCCAGACGAACGATGTCTGCGAACCACACCTGCCTTGGCCACCTTGGAGCCACGAGGATGGCGGGAACTCCTTCCAGAACCAACTTTCGCAGCACCCTGCCTAGCATGGGAATCGGAGGAAACAGATAAATGAACCCCAGGTCCCTCCAGCTCAGAGCCATGGCATCCACCACCAGCGCCAGAGGATCCCGGGACAGAGACACGAATGTCGGAAGCTTGTGATTGTGACGAGAGGCAAACAGATCCACCTCCGGCGTCCCCCACCGGAGACAAAGCGACCGAAACACCTGGGGATGGAGAGACCATTCCCCCCGGCGGGACGCACACCGGCTCAGAAAGTCCGCCTCTGTGTTTTCCACTCCTGGAATGTAAACTGCCGAGATGCAAGGGACATGAGTCTCTGCCCAAACTAGAATCAGAGAAACCTCCCTGTGGGCACCCAGACTGCGAGTCCCTCCTAGGTGATTGATGTAAGCAACCGCCGTCTGATTGTCCGATCGAACCTGAACCGGCAGGCCCTGTAAATGATGCGTCAAGCGAGCCAGAACCAACCTGATGGCTCGCAATTCCAGAACATTGATAGGCAAGTGGGCCTCCTGAGGGTCCCACTGCCCCTGAAACTGAAGATCCTTCCAGAAACCTCCCCATCCTGACAAACTGGCATCCGTGGTGACAGTTTCCCAAAGCGGGGTCAGAAACGACCTGCCCTTCAAAAGGTTGTCCGAGACCAACCACCACAGAAGGGACTGTTGAACCCGAGGGGACATCCGGAAGGACCGATCCAACGACCTCGGACGCCGGTCCCAAGACGCCAAAAGATGAAGCTGAAGCGTCCTCGTATGAAACTGCGCAAAGGGAACTGCCTCGAACGAGGCCACCATCAACCCCACCAGTCTCATCCCTAGTCGAATGGACGGACGAGGATGGGAGAGAAGAAGCTGAGCCAATTCCTGAATCAACAGAACCTTGGCCTGAGGGAGAAACACTCTGTGCTGGCAGGAGTCCAACGACATCCCCAGAAAAGTCACCACCCTGGCCGGAACCAGAGAGGACTTGGGGTAATTGATCACCCAGCCGAACTTCTCCAGCATAGACACTACCATGCTGGTGTCCCCCTCTGCTTGACTGAAGGAAGGCGCCATGATGAGAAGATCGTCCAGGTAAGGCACAATTCGAATCCCCTGAGCTCTGAGCAGGGCCATCACCCCCGCCAACACCTTGGTGAACACTCTCGGAGCAGAGGTGAGGCCGAAAGGAAGAGCCACAAACTGAAAATGCCGATCCTCCACCACGAAACGAAGGAACCTCTGATGAGCTGGGAAAATCGGAATGTGCAGGTACGCATCCTTGATGTCTATGGACGTCATAAAGTCCCCCTGCCGAAGCGAACCGATCGCAGACCGCAGGGTTTCCATGCGGAACTTCCGGGGACGAATAAATCTGTTGAGAAACTTCAAATCCAGAATAGGACGTAAGGACCCGTCCTTTTTGGGGACAGTGAAGAGATTGGAGTAAAACCCGCGCCCTACCTCTGAAGGAGGAACAGGGCAAACGACAGCTAACTCTAGAAGATTCCTTACCGCCGCCAGGAGCCCCTGCGCGGCCAAAGGATCCAAAGATACCCGAGACCTGAAGAACCTTGGAGGAGGACGGGACTCGAACTCCAACTTGTAACCGGCCGACACCACCTCCCGGATCCACCTGTCCGAGACCTCCTGGTCCCATACCCGGGAGAAGAGTCGCAACCGTCCCCCCACCCGTACGGGTGAGGGCGCCCCCTCATTGCTGAGCGGGCTTGGCAACTGGCTTGGGCTTGGCGCCCCAGACGTGAACGGGGCGGCCACGGCCTTTACCCCTATTCCAACTGGCGCCCCTGGAGGCCGAGAAGCCCGCACCCCTGCCGGCTCTGGCTCCCCGAAAGGACGGATTGAAAGAGACCGTCCCCCGAAAGGAACGGCGAAATTTCTTGCGCTGAGGTAACTTACCTCCCTTGGCAACAGAATCCAGCCTCTCACCAAAAAGCCTCAAACCCAAAAAGGGAAGAGCCGTGAGCGATCTTTTAGAATTAAAATCCGCCGTCCACTGTCTCAACCACACACAGCGACGGATAGCTACCAGCAAGGCAGTAGCCCTGCCACACATCAACATGGCATCCTCCTGAGCAGCCAGGATAAAAGACAAGAAGGAATCACAGCGCTTAAGCGCAAGAGACTCATCACAAGTAGGATCGAGATCCACACCTAAGTCCCTGACAATAGACCTGACCGCCAAAGTCAAAAGAGCCGAAGCACAGACAGGCCTTAACACCGAACCCGCACATACAAAACCATGGCGGGCCAGCTGATCAATCAGACGATCCTCGCCGTCCCTGAGCGAAGTCGTGTCAGGAGAATGCACGACCGCCGTGTTGGACAGTCCCAAGACCGGAGTATCTACCTCAGGAGGGACAGACCAACACTTCATCAAGTCCGCCGGAAAAGGATACTTCCTTTCCCAGCTAGACGGCACACCGACGAGACGCGTAGGTTGCTCCCATTGCTTGAGTACAACCTCTTCAAAATGCTGTTGACTGGGAAACTCCAAGCGCTGCTTGGACACCCCAAAAAGCTGACCCTTAGGCCTAGGAGCAAACCTCAAACATCTGAGTCAGAATGGTAGACGAATCGAGAGGAAGGCCCTCAGCCTGGTCCCCCTCAGCACCCAGCAACTGCTGACCCTCGGAATCCTCTTCCTCAACGAGTTCACCATCCTTGAGGGGACGATCTGACCAGTCCAGATCTCCAATAACTTCCTCATCTGAATCCGGCGGAGGCGGAGACAGATGCTTCCGCTTAGCTGGAGCCTTCTGAGCGACCACTGCGGAAAACATTTTCTCAAGGCTGGCCAAACGGGCGCATACCTCAGATTGCGAATCCCCACCCAGGACAACGTCACACGGGGTCCGGAACAAACGAGGGGGAGAGGGAGATGGCGCGGCCGATGAAGTGCTAGGCACCGGAGTACTGGACTGCCGCTCAATGTTCCGCTGTGCACATGGAATACACAAAATTACATCATCTCCCTGGAGCGGAGCCCCACAACCCCCACACACCTTGGATTGTCCCGAAGGACCGTTTCCGGTATCTTTGGCAGCCTCCATGTGGTGAAATTTATGGTATTTGCAGAACCCAGGGATTTACGCAGTACGCGACCCGGGATGCCCCTTTAATATCTAAAAATTCTTTAAAAATCCTGACCAAGGGAATTTAGCATAAAATATGTCCAAATGATGGAACAATGGCCTAGAAAACAACCCCCACTAGCCAGGTATATAAGACCGAGAGAGCCCTGCAAGAACGGGATCCCAGGATCTGAAAAACACAAAAAAACAGGGACAACAATCATTCCAGGCACAAGAAAACATATGTAAATCATACAAGAATATCATACAAATAACCTACAAAATACATCTCGCCCCCCCCCCCCCCTTTAACCATAGATCAAGCAGATGGTTAAAATATCCAGCCAGCACCTCAAAAAGTGGGCGGGAGCGAGGAGGAAGGAGAAAAGGAGGATGTAAAGCGGGGGACAAGGCAACATTCCCGTATGACACAAAACAACCCCCGCAGGCTAATCTGCCACAGCACACATACGCCTACCCGGAGGAGAGCACAACCGCAGCGTGACACCCGCAGCAAGATGGCGGCCCGATCACCGCTCCGTGCCTGGGAGGGAGGAGGAGACGAGCCCTGGAAGCGCGGGAGCCGAGTTAGCCCCGCCCCTCCAAACGGACCAATCAACGCGCGGACCGCGCACGACGCGGTCCCGCCCCACTCCGACGTCACTGAGCGGCCGTTCCAACGAACCGCGCTACCTCCCATAACGGGACCGGCAGAGCTACCTGCCGGTCCCACAAGGGAAATGCCCACACACACTCTCCCCCTGAGCATACCAGCCACGCAAGGCCACAAGCGCCGAGCGCAGCGCTTAGCCAACAGGCGGGCCCGCGGCGCAGCGTGCCGCATGACCCCGCCCCCCAGCTCCTGAGGGGAAACCGCCAAAAGACGCCATATGCCGCAAAACAGTAAAAAAAAAAAAAACACACAAGCAGGCCGGTCCACCTAACCAAACGTCCGCGGAACAACGCCACAGATAACAAGCGCAGGGGCCCTCACATATACCAGCCAGTTCAGCCGCAGACACACACACACACAAACATCCATGACACCCTGTGCAAGGAATAGACCACTGACCTAGGGCCAGACAAAATCCTGGAAGGCTAACTAACTGCTAGGTAAATGGGGGCATCCCACATCCGGATCACCACTCCGGGAATCCCGCTATGCCCCGCAATGAAGGGTCGAGCGGAGGAGCTAATCTCCTAGGCACCAAAGGTGCCGGCTACCTTTTGCCCGGCCTACAGCCAAAGCTGGGAGGCTGCCAGTTAACATGTATGTTACAAAAAAGAGCCAGGCAGAAATAGACCATGGGGGGGGGGGGGGGGGCGGGGTGATACCCCGGCTACCTGCAAGCAGGAGACTTCTTTCTTGTCGCCACCTTGCAGAGAATAACACTGGGAGATTATTGGGAGGTACCAGGTATGCATAGACCGGGAGGGGCCTGTTGCTTTTTTGGAGATTCTCTGCAATGCTGCCACCTAGCGGTGAGTAAACCCCCCCTATTGTAATAATTAATGATTGAAGTGGGGTGTGTGACATACTTAGAATACATTTTTTTTGCCCAGGACAGCCACAACATGTTTTTCTCAGGACAAATGCAGAATTATTTTGCTCATTCAAGATTCAGAGGCATAATTATTTTGCCCAGGACAGCCCCACAATCAACCCCCACCTGGCAATAACTGGCAATAACCCCTGCAGTAGCTGTAACACCCTCTACTTTGTCAGTAGGTTAGGGAGGTTAGGTGGGAAATGGTTGCACTGAACAGCTTCAGACACTACCCTCTTCTCCCCCAGAATGGTACAAATATTTGCACCAACTTCCTTTATAGGCACCACGTTCGGGGCAAGATTAGAGGTTGTACTTTGCTGCATCACTCTGCACCTCCTCCTGCAGGCATGTTAACATGCTGCGAGTGTTAGAAGCCTCAGATTGACTAGATAGACTAGTGGTGGTGATACCCAGAAACCGCCATCTGGCACCACATAAAATGTCTTGGAGGGCCGCATCTGGCCCCCGGGCCTTGAGTTTGACAAATGTGATCTAGACCATCCAGGGCCCACAGCTCATCAGTTTGAAAATGAGTCATATCTGTCTGTCTGTCTGGGCCCACTTCAACTGTTTGTTTGTGAGCACAGGTTAGGGGTAGCTGAATTGTAAGAGTGTGCTCAATTGTAAGCCTCTGGAGAGTCCTACACCTTGAGGGTTGCAGGACTCCAGAGTCACCAGCAGCTACAAAAACCAATTTGCTGCTTTGTAATGCCATTTTATTAGCTGCTGTGCTCTGGATTAACCACAAGTCTCTTTAATATATAATCATATAATAAAATATGATGATCACGTGTACATTTTTGTGAAATATCTAATGTTTTCATACCTTGTCCAAAAGCATTTGGCTGCAGAGAGATATCCTTTTTCTTTCTCATATTGCATAAAACCTGTGGCCTCTGAGGTGCATGCGCATGCCTGAACATGGTGGTTACATGATTAAGGAACTCTGCACCCTGTGGGCATAAAAGCGATATATGTGACTCGAGACAAATTAATAATGCCTTGCACAGCAGCATAAGGACATTTAGCCTTCTTTTCTGAGGAAACCAAGTGCCCATGTCAAAAATCATATGGGGACAGGTCCCTCAGTGACGACTGTCATGGCAGAGGCACCATCTGTGAGAGAAAGCCGCAGCACTGTTACTCAATAAAGACAACAGCCCTCAGCTGAGAAACAAAAAATGAGGAATATTTTACCAAAGAAGAAATCTTCTGATTCATGAACTTCAATGTTAGCAGTTTCCAGAGCTTCATCTAGTGACAGCGATTCAGCTGTTTTTTCCCTCAGTTAGTTACAGACAGTGATTCTCCCCATTCCATTGAAGCAAAGAATAAGAAATCAAGATAAAGCCTTTATATAACATATATTTAACATATATTACTACTGCTGGACACCTGCATGCAACACACATAGACAGACAATTAAAAAAGGAAAAAAAGGGGAAGGAGGACCTCTGCTGGTGGATATCAATTAATATAATATAACAATATGGTCCAAATAAAGTGACACAAAGAACAGCAAAAGGAGTTAAAAAAAAACTATTATGTATTGTGCAAGCAGCTAAATAAAGTGCTAGTCCAAAGCAACTGTTATCAGCTATTGCTGAAAACTGTAATGCAATGCCTGCGATGAAGAATATTGCTTTATGGGACTTGGCTTATACAAGCAGGCTGATTCATTACTAGCGCCAGGTAATAGCAGATGAGTCTGTCGCTACGTGTTGCTGTAAGAGGCGCTCACCAGAATTGCCTTCATAAATGTGGTATTGCGTACAGCGCCCGGCGTTCACCTGCCATTACCTGCCGCTACCTGTCGCTTACAAGGCACTACCTGTCGCTATCCCTTGATGAATAGAGAACAAAACAAAAATGTACCTGGACTGTTTAGAGCTCCCATCATTCTGTGGGGTAAGCCTTATCCCCAGGTACATTTTTGTTTTGTTCTCTTTGGGGAGCCATTCAATCCAACCAGCGCTCTCTGTTTTTGAAGCAATTGTTTTGCTTCAGTTTGATTACATTGTGCTCTTATCTTTGTTCCCCCCCCCCTTTTTTTTCTTCTCTCCTATTTCCTGTTTTATTGGGTTCAGCTATATTTATCTCATTTTTCAAACCATTGGTGGGTCATGAAATATTCAAAAAATTCTGTATCACATGATGAATAAAACCCTCATTAGGGAGGAAGCCTGAAGTCCCCTGCCCCCCAACAAGATCCTTGCGTGCTTGCGCTTAATCAGTCTTCTTTTGTTCCTGTTTTTTTTTGTGGAGCCTCCTCCTATAAGACAACTGAAAAAAAAAAACAACCCCCTTCTTTGTTTGAGCTGATTATCTGTGGTCATTAAGAGATAATGTTTAGGTCATTTCATCAGCTTTATCTTTTGTGTCAGAAATTTACTGTACAATTTACTTGCCACTCACCCATTTATTATTTATTGGGACTTTAATTATTTGGGTTATAAAAGTCCTGCTTTTATTATTTAATTATGGTTCATTGTGATGAGGTTATGTTCATATTCCTTATTTAGCCTGATTAATATGCATGTATGTGTATATGTGTTTAATTTTGGCATTACCCTGCTCGGATTCGCTGTGACAAGCATCCTCACTGTCAGTTTCATTGTAATGCGGCCATGTTTCCACATACTTCCCCCCTCCATCCCTGACCACTGGCCAGACCCTCTCACTCCACCCCCAGCATGTTTGCCAATCACAACTGTGCTGGCTTCTGGGTGTGCAGGCACATGCGCGGCTTCACCTGCAGCACCGGTGATGTCACACAGTGCTGCTCTACGAAATCCCGCCCTGGCTGGCACTGGAACGGGGCTGAGACCCAGCGCTTTCTGAGTGGGGGTGATGGCATTGGTCTTATTGGTGTTGATGGAGGGCTTATTGGTCTGGGTGGCCTTCTGCAGATTATTTCAGCAGAGTAAGCTTTTTACTGTTTACGTCACCCTTTTAGAAGTGGCGTGGTAGCCACGGCCGCGTGGGGGCTGTGGCTTTGAGGTTCCCTCTAGGTGATGCATTCCAGATTATTGCATTATTGGTCCAGATTTTCATTGATTGTGCACGTTTATATTTATAGAATTTTTGTGAATATTATTGTGGGCATTATTATGGTAGCTTATTTGCACTTTATTTTTTTCTTTTTGCATTACAGTTTTCAGCATTGTCAATAGGGATGAGCGAATCGATCCGGACGAACCCGGATTCGATCCGAATTTCAGGAAAAATTCGATTCGGATCGAATCCGAATTTCCCCGCGATTCGATCACTCGAAGTTTTCCTTTAACATCCATTCATTTACATTACAGGCATTCTAAGATGGCGGGCGGGACATGTCTGGACATGTATCCCGCGCCAGTGCAAGCTGGGGCAGTCACATGCAGCCTATCAGCAGCCAGCAAGCCCGGTGACGTCACACAGCGGTATTTAACGGCGGCCATCTTGCTTTTCCTCATTTCTCTATTGCATTCGTGACAGACAGACAGAACGCTGTGTAGCTGAGGCAGTTAGACAGGCTGGAGACAGGCTGGAGACAGGGACAGACAGGGACAGACAGGGACAGGCTGGAGACAGGCAGGAGACAGACAGGAGACAGACAGAAAGCCAGGGAAAGGTAGGAAAAACGGAGCTGGCTGACAGGGAGATTTTTTTTTTTTCATCCAGCCTTTGTTAGCGTTTTCAGGCTGCTTATAGTAACTAACTGTGCATATATACTGAACTGATCTTAAGTCTGCTGTGAGGCATCCCATTCTGTGACTAAAGCAGCCTCTATTTAATAGCATAATAAACATTTGCACTTATTCTCATAGAAATCAGGCCTGATAAAGACACTTTTGCTGTGCATGCTCTCTGGTTTTTGTGGCACTGGCATCCCATTCTGTGACTAAAGCAGCCTCTATTTAATAGCATAATAAACATTTGCACTTATTCTCATAGAAATCAGGCCTGATAAAGACACTTTTGCTGTGCATGCTCTCTGGTTTTTGTGGCACTGGCATCCCATTCTGTGACTAAAGCAGCCTCTATTTAATAGCATAATAAACATTTGCACTTATTCTCATAGAAATCAGGCCTGATAAAGACACTTTTGCTGTGCATGCTCTCTGGTTTTTGTGGCACTGGCATCCCATTCTGTGACTAAAGCAGCCTCTATTTAATAGCATAATAAACATTTGCACTTATTCTCATAGAAATCAGGCCTGATAAAGACACTTTTGCTGTGCATGCTCTCTGGTTTTTGTGGCACTGGCATCCCATTCTGTGACTAAAGCAGCCTCTATTTAATAGCATAATAAACATTTGCACTTATTCTCATAGAAATCAGGCCTGATAAAGACACTTTTGCTGTGCATGCTCTCTGGTTTTTGTGGCACTGGCATCCCATTCTGTGACTAAAGCAGCCTCTATTTAATAGCATAATAAACATTTGCACTTATTCTCATAGAAATCAGGCCTGATAAAGACACTTTTGCTGTGCATGCTCTCTGGTTTTTGTGGCACTGGCATCCCATTCTGTGACTAAAGCAGCCTCTATTTAATAGCATAATAAACATTTGCACTTATTCTCATAGAAATCAGGCCTGATAAAGACACTTTTGCTGTGCATGCTCTCTGGTTTTTGTGGCACTGGCATCCCATTCTGTGACTAAAGCAGCCTCTATTTAATAGCATAATAAACATTTGCACTTATTCTCATAGAAATCAGGCCTGATAAAGACACTTTTGCTGTGCATGCTCTCTGGTTTTTGTGGCACTGGCATCCCATTCTGTGACTAAAGCAGCCTCTATTTAATAGCATAATAAACATTTGCACTTATTCTCATAGAAATCAGGCCTGATAAAGACACTTTTGCTGTGCATGCTCTCTGGTTTTTGTGGCACTGGCATCCCATTCCGTGACTAAAGCAGCCTCTATTTAATAGCATAATAAACATTTGCACTTATTCTCATAGAAATCAGGCCTGATAAAGACACTTTTGCTGTGCATGCTCTCTGGTTTTTGTGGCACTGGCATCCCATTCTGTGACTAAAGCAGCCTCTATTTAATAGCATAATAAACATTTGCACTTATTCTCATAGAAATCAGGCCTGATAAAGACACTTTTGCTGTGCATGCTCTCTGGTTTTTGTGGCACTGGCATCCCATTCTGTGACTAAAGCAGCCTCTATTTAATAGCATAATAAACATTTGCACTTATTCTCATAGAAATCAGGCCTGATAAAGACACTTTTGCTGTGCATGCTCTCTGGTTTTTGTGGCACTGGCATCCCATTCTGTGACTAAAGCAGCCTCTATTTAATAGCATAATAAACATTTGCACTTATTCTCATAGAAATCAGGCCTGATAAAGACACTTTTGCTGTGCATGCTCTCTGGTTTTTGTGGCACTGGCATCCCATTCTGTGACTAAAGCAGCCTCTATTTAATAGCATAATAAACATTTGCACTTATTCTCATAGAAATCAGGCCTGATAAAGACACTTTTGCTGTGCATGCTCTCTGGTTTTTGTGGCACTGGCATCCCATTCTGTGACTAAAGCAGCCTCTATTTAATAGCATAATAAACATTTGCACTTATTCTCATAGAAATCAGGCCTGATAAAGACACTTTTGCTGTGCATGCTCTCTGGTTTTTGTGGCACTGGCATCCCATTCTGTGACTATAGCAGCCTCTATTTAATAGCATAATAAACATTTGCACTTATTCTCATAGAAATCAGGCCTGATAAAGACACTTTTGCTGTGCATGCTCTCTGGTTTTTGTGGCACTGGCATCCCATTCTGTGACTAAAGCAGCCTCTATTTAATAGCATAATAAACATTTGCACTTATTCTCATAGAAATCAGGCCTGATAAAGACACTTTTGCTGTGCATGCTCTCTGGTTTTTGTGGCACTGGCATCCCATTCTGTGACTAAAGCAGCCTCTATTTAATAGCATAATAAACATTTGCACTTATTCTCATAGAAATCAGGCCTGATAAAGACACTTTTGCTGTGCATGCTCTCTGGTTTTTGTGGCACTGGCATCCCATTCTGTGACTAAAGCAGCCTCTATTTAATAGCATAATAAACATTTGCACTTATTCTCATAGAAATCAGGCCTGATAAAGACACTTTTGCTGTGCATGCTCTCTGGTTTTTGTGGCACTGGCATCCCATTCTGTGACTAAAGCAGCCTCTATTTAATAGCATAATAAACATTTGCACTTATTCTCATAGAAATCAGGCCTGATAAAGACACTTTTGCTGTGCATGCTCTCTGGTTTTTGTGGCACTGGCATCCCATTCTGTGACTAAAGCAGCCTCTATTTAATAGCATAATAAACATTTGCACTTATTCTCATAGAAATCAGGCCTGATAAAGACACTTTTGCTGTGCATGCTCTCTGGTTTTTGTGGCACTGGCATCCCATTCTGTGACTAAAGCAGCCTCTATTTAATAGCATAATAAACATTTGCACTTATTCTCATAGAAATCAGGCCTGATAAAGACACTTTTGCTGTGCATGCTCTCTGGTTTTTGTGGCACTGGCATCCCATTCTGTGACTAAAGCAGCCTCTATTTAATAGCATAATAAACATTTGCACTTATTCTCATAGAAATCAGGCCTGATAAAGACACTTTTGCTGTGCATGCTCTCTGGTTTTTGTGGCACTGGCATCCCATTCTGTGACTAAAGCAGCCTCTATTTAATAGCATAATAAACATTTGCACTTATTCTCATAGAAATCAGGCCTGATAAAGACACTTTTGCTGTGCATGCTCTCTGGTTTTTGTGGCACTGGCATCCCATTCTGTGACTAAAGCAGCCTCTATTTAATAGCATAATAAACATTTGCACTTATTCTCATAGAAATCAGGCCTGATAAAGACACTTTTGCTGTGCATGCTCTCTGGTTTTTGTGGCACTGGCATCCCATTCTGTGACTAAAGCAGCCTCTATTTAATAGCATAATAAACATTTGCACTTATTCTCATAGAAATCAGGCCTGATAAAGACACTTTTGCTGTGCATGCTCTCTGGTTTTTGTGGCACTGGCATCCCATTCTGTGACTAAAGCAGCCTCTATTTAATAGCATAATAAACATTTGCACTTATTCTCATAGAAATCAGGCCTGATAAAGACACTTTTGCTGTGCATGCTCTCTGGTTTTTGTGGCACTGGCATCCCATTCTGTGACTAAAGCAGCCTCTATTTAATAGCATAATAAACATTTGCACTTATTCTCATAGAAATCAGGCCTGATAAAGACACTTTTGCTGTGCATGCTCTCTGGTTTTTGTGGCACTGGCATCCCATTCCGTGACTAAAGCAGCCTCTATTTAATAGCATAATAAACATTTGCACTTATTCTCATAGAAATCAGGCCTGATAAAGACACTTTTGCTGTGCATGCTCTCTGGTTTTTGTGGCACTGGCATCCCATTCCGTGACTAAAGCAGCCTCTATTTAATAGCATAATAAACATTTGCACTTATTCTCATAGAAATCAGGCCTGATAAAGACACTTTTGCTGTGCATGCTCTCTGGTTTTTGTGGCACTGGCATCCCATTCCGTGACTAAAGCAGCCTCTATTTAATAGCATAATAAACATTTGCACTTATTCTCATAGAAATCAGGCCTGATAAAGACACTTTTGCTGTGCATGCTCTCTGGTTTTTGTGGCACTGGCATCCCATTCTGTGACTAAAGCAGCCTCTATTTAATAGCATAATAAACATTTGCACTTATTCTCATAGAAATCAGGCCTGATAAAGACACTTTTGCTGTGCATGCTCTCTGGTTTTTGTGGCACTGGCATCCCATTCTGTGACTAAAGCAGCCTCTATTTAATAGCATAATAAACATTTGCACTTATTCTCATAGAAATCAGGCCTGATAAAGACACTTTTGCTGTGCATGCTCTCTGGTTTTTGTGGCACTGGCATCCCATTCTGTGACTAAAGCAGCCTCTATTTAATAGCATAATAAACATTTGCACTTATTCTCATAGAAATCAGGCCTGATAAAGACACTTTTGCTGTGCGTGCTCTCTGGTTTTTGTGGCACTGGCATCCCATTCTGTGACTAAAGCAGCCTCTATTTAATAGCATAATAAACATTTGCACTTATTCTCATAGAAATCAGGCCTGATAAAGACACTTTTGCTGTGCATGCTCTCTGGTTTTTGTGGCACTGGCATCCCATTCTGTGACTAAAGCAGCCTCTATTTAATAGCATAATAAACATTTGCACTTATTCTCATAGAAATCAGGCCTGATAAAGACACTTTTGCTGTGCATGCTCTCTGGTTTTTGTGGCACTGGCATCCCATTCTGTGACTAAAGCAGCCTCTATTTAATAGCATAATAAACATTTGCACTTATTCTCATAGAAATCAGGCCTGATAAAGACACTTTTGCTGTGCATGCTCTCTGGTTTTTGTGGCACTGGCATCCCATTCTGTGACTAAAGCAGCCTCTATTTAATAGCATAATAAACATTTGCACTTATTCTCATAGAAATCAGGCCTGATAAAGACACTTTTGCTGTGCATGCTCTCTGGTTTTTGTGGCACTGGCATCCCATTCCGTGACTAAAGCAGCCTCTATTTAATAGCATAATAAACATTTGCACTTATTCTCATAGAAATCAGGCCTGATAAAGACACTTTTGCTGTGCATGCTCTCTGGTTTTTGTGGCACTGGCATCCCATTCCGTGACTAAAGCAGCCTCTATTTAATAGCATAATAAACATTTGCACTTATTCTCATAGAAATCAGGCCTGATAAAGACACTTTTGCTGTGCATGCTCTCTGGTTTTTGTGGCACTGGCATCCCATTCCGTGACTAAAGCAGCCTCTATTTAATAGCATAATAAACATTTGCACTTATTCTCATAGAAATCAGGCCTGATAAAGACACTTTTGCTGTGCATGCTCTCTGGTTTTTGTGGCACTGGCATCCCATTCTGTGACTAAAGCAGCCTCTATTTAATAGCATAATAAACATTTGCACTTATTCTCATAGAAATCAGGCCTGATAAAGACACTTTTGCTGTGCATGCTCTCTGGTTTTTGTGGCACTGGCATCCCATTCTGTGACTAAAGCAGCCTCTATTTAATAGCATAATAAACATTTGCACTTATTCTCATAGAAATCAGGCCTGATAAAGACACTTTTGCTGTGCATGCTCTCTGGTTTTTGTGGCACTGGCATCCCATTCTGTGACTAAAGCAGCCTCTATTTAATAGCATAATAAACATTTGCACTTATTCTCATAGAAATCAGGCCTGATAAAGACACTTTTGCTGTGCATGCTCTCTGGTTTTTGTGGCACTGGCATCCCATTCTGTGACTAAAGCAGCCTCTATTTAATAGCATAATAAACATTTGCACTTATTCTCATAGAAATCAGGCCTGATAAAGACACTTTTGCTGTGCATGCTCTCTGGTTTTTGTGGCACTGGCATCCCATTCTGTGACTAAAGCAGCCTCTATTTAATAGCATAATAAACATTTGCACTTATTCTCATAGAAATCAGGCCTGATAAAGACACTTTTGCTGTGCATGCTCTCTGGTTTTTGTGGCACTGGCATCCCATTCTGTGACTAAAGCAGCCTCTATTTAATAGCATAATAAACATTTGCACTTATTCTCATAGAAATCAGGCCTGATAAAGACACTTTTGCTGTGCATGCTCTCTGGTTTTTGTGGCACTGGCATCCCATTCCGTGACTAAAGCAGCCTCTATTTAATAGCATAATAAACATTTGCACTTATTCTCATAGAAATCAGGCCTGATAAAGACACTTTTGCTGTGCATGCTCTCTGGTTTTTGTGGCACTGGCATCCCATTCCGTGACTAAAGCAGCCTCTATTTAATAGCATAATAAACATTTGCACTTATTCTCATAGAAATCAGGCCTGATAAAGACACTTTTGCTGTGCATGCTCTCTGGTTTTTGTGGCACTGGCATCCCATTCCGTGACTAAAGCAGCCTCTATTTAATAGCATAATAAACATTTGCACTTATTCTCATAGAAATCAGGCCTGATAAAGACACTTTTGCTGTGCATGCTCTCTGGTTTTTGTGGCACTGGCATCCCATTCTGTGACTAAAGCAGCCTCTATTTAATAGCATAATAAACATTTGCACTTATTCTCATAGAAATCAGGCCTGATAAAGACACTTTTGCTGTGCATGCTCTCTGGTTTTTGTGGCACTGGCATCCCATTCTGTGACTAAAGCAGCCTCTATTTAATAGCATAATAAACATTTGCACTTATTCTCATAGAAATCAGGCCTGATAAAGACACTTTTGCTGTGCATGCTCTCTGGTTTTTGTGGCACTGGCATCCCATTCTGTGACTAAAGCAGCCTCTATTTAATAGCATAATAAACATTTGCACTTATTCTCATAGAAATCAGGCCTGATAAAGACACTTTTGCTGTGCATGCTCTCTGGTTTTTGTGGCACTGGCATCCCATTCTGTGACTAAAGCAGCCTCTATTTAATAGCATAATAAACATTTGCACTTATTCTCATAGAAATCAGGCCTGATAAAGACACTTTTGCTGTGCATGCTCTCTGGTTTTTGTGGCACTGGCATCCCATTCTGTGACTAAAGCAGCCTCTATTTAATAGCATAATAAACATTTGCACTTATTCTCATAGAAATCAGGCCTGATAAAGACACTTTTGCTGTGCATGCTCTCTGGTTTTTGTGGCACTGGCATCCCATTCTGTGACTAAAGCAGCCTCTATTTAATAGCATAATAAACATTTGCACTTATTCTCATAGAAATCAGGCCTGATAAAGACACTTTTGCTGTGCATGCTCTCTGGTTTTTGTGGCACTGGCATCCCATTCTGTGACTAAAGCAGCCTCTATTTAATAGCATAATAAACATTTGCACTTATTCTCATAGAAATCAGGCCTGATAAAGACACTTTTGCTGTGCATGCTCTCTGGTTTTTGTGGCACTGGCATCCCATTCTGTGACTAAAGCAGCCTCTATTTAATAGCATAATAAACATTTGCACTTATTCTCATAGAAATCAGGCCTGATAAAGACACTTTTGCTGGCCAAAGCCCTACTGGACCCTGCCAGGTCGATTCCTGCCCGGGGCATCCCATTCTGTGACTACAGCAGCCTCTGTTTAAGACCATATAAGCATTTGCTCTTATCATATTTGAAATTAGCCTGATAAAGACACTTTTGCTGGCCAAAGCCCTACTGGACCCTGCCAGGTCCATTCCTGCCCAGGGCATCCCATTCTGTGACTAAAGCAGCCTCTGTTTAAGACCATATAAGCATTTGCTCTTATTATATTTATATTATAAGACACTTTTGCTGGGCATAGGCTTACTGCTGCCTGCCAGGTGCACTTCTGTTGAGGCATCCCATTCTGTAACATAGCATACCCCTCTTTATTTACACTAAGCAGCTCTCTTATTTACACTAAGCAGGCCTGTTGGAGGCTGAGTGTTACTGCTCACTTTTGGTGTGCATTATATTCTGTTTTATATAGACCCACTGCTGCCTGGGGGTTCTTAAAATATCACCTACTACCACGCCAGTTAGACTATGTCGGGCAGACAAGTGCCTGGAAGTGAAAAGAGGAGTGGCAGAGGCCAAGATTCCGCAGGCAGAGCTCGCATCAGACTGGGGGCCAGTAGCAGCAGGAGTCACGCTGAGAGACCTAATCTGCCAGTATCTGCTAGCGGTCGGGTCTCCACCAGTAACGCATCTGCCGTGGTAGATTGGCTGACGCGCTCATCAACAACATCATCACAACTTACATCTGAGACCCCCAGTCTAGGGTCGGTAGGTTCCTCTGACACAACCCTGAGTTGGCATGCCCCGAGAGCAGTCCCTGTCCTCCCATTGCCTCTGTCCTACGCCGTTCCCTCCCCCAGCGACGTATCCTATGCTTTGGGTTCAGCTCCACTCTTTAGTGAGGAGGACGATCAGATACAGGAGGACAGTCAGCAGCTACTGCCCAGCCAAGAAATGGAGGTGGCTTCTTTAGCTAGGCAGACAAATAGTGATGTGGACAGTGTCGTGGGTGCTGCGAGCGTTCCAGCTCCTGCGCCAGACACTGTTGACGAATCCACGAACATCAGTGACGTACAGCCACAACCCGGTGATGATGATGATGATGACGATGAAGCCGATCGCACTTGGGAGCCGGGTGATGAAGGGGCTTCATCGTCATCATCAGGAGAAGAGGGGCGCAGGTTGCCCCGGAGTCAGCAGCTGAGGCAGCAAGGTGGTAGCAGTCAGCATGGGGGCACAATTCCAAAGGCTGGAGCCGGCCGGGGCCGGGGCCGGGGTAGAGCACCTGCTGTGCGGCAGTCTACCTTATCGGGAGGTAGTGGAGCAGGGGTTCCTGGAGTTGGCAACAGCAGCAGTGAATCAGTGAGGCCAGGGGGTGGGAAAAGTAGCTACTCGGCAGTGTGGCAGTTTTTCCTGAGGCATCCGCAGGAGGGTAACATGGCCACATGCAAGATATGTAGGCAAAAGGTGAAGCGTGGCCAGGGTCCAAATGTTGGCACCACGGCCCTGCTTCAACATATGATGCGTCACCATAAAACGACCTGGGAGAACCGAGGCTCCCAAGGGGTGGTCCAGTCTGCTTCCTCACCAAGTGAGCTCCCAATTTCTGCCAGCCAAGGCTCCAGCACCTCAGCCGAAGGCAGCTGTGCGTCACACCCATCCTCTGTCGCTCCTGCTCCTCCTCCTCCTCCTCCAAGTCATGCATCCCGCCAGCAATCCATCAGCGAAGCCATGTCCAAGAGACAGCAGTATGCGCCCACTCATCCTACGGCGCAGAAGCTGAATGTGCTCCTGTCCAAGTTGCTGGTGCTGCAGTCGCTCCCTTTTCAGGTGGTGGAATCTGCACCTTTCAGAGAACTGATGGCTTGTGCCGAGCCGAGGTGGAGAGTCCCAAGCCGTCATTTCTTTGCCAAGAAGGCAGTACCAGCGCTGCACACTTTTGTTGAACAGAAGGTGGGCCAGTCCTTGAGCCTGTCGGTGTGTAGCAAAATACATGGCAGCGCCGACATCTGGAGCTGTAACTACGGTCAGGGGCAGTACATGTCGTTTACGGCCCACTGGGTGAATGTGGTCCCTTTGCAGCAGCAACTTGGACAGGTCACGCCGCTTTTGCCTCCGCGCTCTCTGCCCATTGGGCCTGTGACACCGTGCGACTCGGCCTCCTCATCCTCCGCCATCTCCTCACCCTCCACTGTAGGCTCAAGTCTCAGTGCCCCTCCAGTCTACCATGTGTGCAGGGCACGGAGGTGTCACGCAGTGCTTCACATGGTTTGTCTTGGCGAACGGAGTCACACAGGGGAGGAACTGCTTAAATGTATTCATCAGGAAATCCAAACATGGCTTACTCCGAGAAAACTTAAAATGGGAATCATGGTTACCGACAATGGGAAGAACATTTTGTCTGCGCTGCGCCAAGGAAGCCTGACCCATGCCCCCTGCATGGCTCACGTCTTCAATCTGGTTGTCAAGCGGTTTCTGAAGTGTTCCCCCCATCTGCAGGACATCCTAACAACTTCACGGAAACTTTGCATGCACTTCAGCCACTCCTACACCGCCAAACACACCCTTCTTGAGCTACAGCGTCAGAATGGTATCCCCCAACATAGTCTGATTTGCGATGTTTCCACCCGTTGGAATTCCACCCTTCACATGTTGGACCGATTATATGAACAGAGAAAAGCCATCACGGATTTCCTGATGATCCAAGCAGATAGGGGGACTCCCCTGTGTAACTTCAATGTCAACCAGTGGCAGCTCATACGTGACACCTGCCGTTTGCTCAGGCCCTTTGAGGAAGCCACTTTATTTGTCAGTCGGCAGGATTACGGGATGAACGACGTGATTCCACTGCTTCATGTACTACAGCACATGTTGGAAACCATGGCTGGTCAGGGCACTGGAGACATGGCGTTTACATCTTACGGCCACATGAACCCCGTTGGAGCTGAACTGGAGGAGGAGGAGGAGGAAGAGGAGGAGGAGGAGTTGCCCAGCGAAACACAGTTTAGGCTTGGCGAAATGGCTGGTTTATCTAGTCAGCGGACAGGAGAGGAGGAGCAGGAGCAGCCAGAGGAGCTAGAGGTTTTTGAGGAAGGAGAGACAGAGGACCCGGGCACACCGTGGCAGTATGCAGTGGAGATGGAGACAGGTAGTCCATCCGAGTCACTTGCGCAAATGGCACGAAGCATGCTCACATGCTTGCGTAGTGACCCCAGAATTGTTTCCATCTGTCGGCGGGATGACTTCTGGCTGTCCACCTTATTGGACCCTCGCTTCCGGCACAAAATGGGGGCATTTTTTAAACCCACCGAGAGGGAGGACAAACTCAACTACTACAAAGACATTCTACGTAGGCAGTTGGCCGATGCCTATCTGCGCCATGGTCCATACTCTCGCAGGTCTGACTCGAGGGGACCTCTGCGCTCACCTTCCACTGCCATGGCCGCTGGGGGGGTTGGCAGCAGCAGCAGCAGAAGCTCCATCAGCAGCAGCAGCCTCAGTCTTCAGTCGCTAATGAGTAGCTTTCTACACCCGCATAGTGAGGCTACTCATGAGCAGCAGGAAGACCTGGAGCAGGACCTGAACCAGCAGGTCATGTCATACTTTGACATGACCATGCCAACACACCTTGAGGATCCGCTGGACTTCTGGGCAGCCAAACTTGATTTGTGGCCGCAACTAGCAGAGTTTGCCCTGGAAAAGCTGTCCTGCCCGGCAAGTAGCGTGCCATCTGAGCGGGTGTTTAGTGCGGCGGGGGCCATAGTTACGGCGAGGAGAACTCGTCTGTCAACTAAAAATGTGGAGAGACTCACCTTTGTCAAAATGAATCAGGGATGGATCAGCCAGGATTTCCACCCACCAATGCCTGATGCATGCGACTAGATTCAGCATGGTGCCACGTTTTACACTTTACAAATGGTGCAAAACATATTTATGTCTTTAGGCCATTTTTTGGGCTCCTGCTGCTGCTACTGCCAACTTCTGCCAACTCCAGGGTGTGATTCATCCAATTTTTGGGCTCCTGAAGCCAACTCCAGTGAATATTTGGGCTCCTGCTGCTACTACTGTCAACTCCTGCCAACTCCAGGGTGTGATTCATCCAATTTTTGGGCTCCTGAGGCCAACTCCAGTGTATATTTGGGCTCCTGCTGCTGCTACTGTCAACTCCTGCCAACTCCAGGGTGTGATTCATCCAATTTTTGGGCTCCTGAAGCCAACTCCAGTGTATATTTGGGCTCCTGCTGCTACTACTGCCAACTTCTGCCAACTCCAGGGTGTGATTCATCCAATTTTTGGGCTCCTGAAGCCAACTCCAGTGTATATTTGGGCTCCTGCTGCTGCTACTGTCAACTCCTGCCAACTCCAGGGTGTGATTCATCCAATTTTTGGGCTCCTGAAGCCAACTCCAGTGTATATTTGGGCTCCTGCTGCTGCTACTGTCAACTCCTGCCAACTCCAGGGTGTGATTCATCCAATTTTTGGGCTCCTGAAGCCAACTCCAGTGTATATTTGGGCTCCTGCTGCTGCTACTGTCAACTCCTGCCAACTCCAGGGTGTGATTCATCCAATTTTTGGGCTCCTGAAGCCAACTCCAGTGTATATTTGGGCTCCTGCTGCTGCTGCTGCTGCCAACTTCTGCCAACTCCAGGGTGTGATTCATCCAATTTTTGGGCTCCTGAAGCCAACTCCAGTGTATATTTGGGCTCCTGCTGCTGCTACTGTCAACTCCTGCCAACTCCAGGGTGTGATTCATCCAATTTTTGGGCTCCTGAGGCCAACTCCAGTGTATATTTGGGCTCCTGCTGCTGCTACTGTCAACTCCTGCCAACTCCAGGGTGTGATTCATCCAATTTTTGGGCTCCTGAAGCCAACTCCAGTGTATATTTGGGCTCCTGCTGCTGCTACTGCCAACTTCTGCCAACTCCAGGGTGTGATTCATCCAATTTTTGGGCTCCTGAAGCCAACTCCAGTGTATATTTGGGCTCCTGCTGCTACTACTGCCAACTTCTGCCAACTCCAGGGTGTGATTCATCCAATTTTTGGGCTCCTGAAGCCAACTCCAGTGTATATTTGGGCTCCTGCTGCTGCTACTGTCAACTCCTGCCAACTCCAGGGTGTGATTCATCCAATTTTTGGGCTCCTGAAGCCAACTCCAGTGTATATTTGGGCTCCTGCTGCTGCTGCTGCCAACTTCTGCCAACTCCAGGGTGTGATTCATCCAATTTTTGGGCTCCTGAAGCCAACTCCAGTGTATATTTGGGCTCCTGCTGCTACTACTGTCAACTCCTGCCAACTCCAGGGTGTGATTCATCCAATTTTTGGGCTCCTGAAGCCAACTCCAGTGTATATTTGGGCTCCTGCTGCTGCTGCTGCCAACTTCTGCCAACTCCAGGGTGTGATTCATCCAATTTTTGGGCTCCTGAGGCCAACTCCAGTGTATATTTGGGCTCCTGCTGCTGCTGCTGCCAACTTCTGCCAACTCCAGGGTGTGATTCATCCAATTTTTGGGCTCCTGAGGCCAACTCCAGTGTATATTTGGGCTCCTGCTGCTACTACTGTCAACTCCTGCCAACTCCAGGGTGTGATTCATCCAATTTTTGGGCTCCTGAGGCCAACTCCAGTGTATATTTGGGCTCCTGCTGCTGCTACTGTCAACTCCTGCCAACTCCAGGGTGTGATTCATCCAATTTTTGGGCTCCTGAAGCCAACTCCAGTGTATATTTGGGCTCCTGCTGCTGCTACTGCCAACTTCTGCCAACTCCAGGGTGTGATTCATCCAATTTTTGGGCTCCTGAAGCCAACTCCAGTGTATATTTGGGCTCCTGCTGCTACTACTGCCAACTTCTGCCAACTCCAGGGTGTGATTCATCCAATTTTTGGGCTCCTGAAGCCAACTCCAGTGTATATTTGGGCTCCTGCTGCTGCTACTGTCAACTCCTGCCAACTCCAGGGTGTGATTCATCCAATTTTTGGGCTCCTGAAGCCAACTCCAGTGTATATTTGGGCTCCTGCTGCTGCTGCTGCCAACTTCTGCCAACTCCAGGGTGTGATTCATCCAATTTTTGGGCTCCTGAAGCCAACTCCAGTGTATATTTGGGCTCCTGCTGCTGCTGCTGTCAACTCCTGCCAACTCCAGGGTGTGATTCATCCAATTTTTGGGCTCCTGAAGCCAACTCCAGTGTATATTTGGGCTCCTGCTGCTGCTGCTGTCAACTCCTGCCAACTCCAGGGTGTGATTCATCCAATTTTTGGGCTCCTGAAGCCAACTCCAGTGTATATTTGGGCTCCTGCTGCTGCTGCTGTCAACTCCTGCCAACTCCAGGGTGTGATTCATCCAATTTTTGGGCTCCTGAAGCCAACTCCAGTGTATATTTGGGCTCCTGCTGCTGCTGCTGCCAACTTCTGCCAACTCCAGGGTGTGATTCATCCAATTTTTGGGCTCCTGAAGCCAACTCCAGTGTATATTTGGGCTCCTGCTGCTGCTGCTGCCAACTTCTGCCAACTCCAGGGTGTGATTCATCCAATTTTTGGGCTCCTGAAGCCAACTCCAGTGTATATTTGGGCTCCTGCTGCTGCTGCTGCCAACTTCTGCCAACTCCAGGGTGTGATTCATCCAATTTTTGGGCTCCTGAAGCCAACTCCAGTGTATATTTGGGCTCCTGCTGCTACTACTGTCAACTCCTGCCAACTCCAGGGTGTGATTCATCCAATTTTTGGGCTCCTGAGGCCAACTCCAGTGTATATTTGGGCTCCTGCTGCTGCTGCTGCCAACTTCTGCCAACTCCAGGGTGTGATTCATCCAATTTTTGGGCTCCTGAGGCCAACTCCAGTGTATATTTGGGCTCCTGCTGCTGCTACTGTCAACTCCTGCCAACTCCAGGGTGTGATTCATCCAATTTTTGGGCTCCTGAAGCCAACTCCAGTGTATATTTGGGCTCCTGCTGCTGCTGCTGCTGCCAACTTCTGCCAACTCCAGGGTGTGATTCATCCAATTTTTGGGCTCCTGAAGCCAACTCCAGTGTATATTTGGGCTCCTGCTGCTGCTACTGTCAACTCCTGCCAACTCCAGGGTGTGATTCATCCAATTTTTGGGCTCCTGAGGCCAACTCCAGTGTATATTTGGGCTCCTGCTGCTGCTACTGTCAACTCCTGCCAACTCCAGGGTGTGATTCATCCAATTTTTGGGCTCCTGAAGCCAACTCCAGTGTATATTTGGGCTCCTGCTGCTGCTACTGCCAACTTCTGCCAACTCCAGGGTGTGATTCATCCAATTTTTGGGCTCCTGAAGCCAACTCCAGTGTATATTTGGGCTCCTGCTGCTACTACTGCCAACTTCTGCCAACTCCAGGGTGTGATTCATCCAATTTTTGGGCTCCTGAGGCCAACTCCAGTGTATATTTGGGCTCCTGCTGCTACTACTGCCAACTTCTGCCAACTCCAGGGTGTGATTCATCCAATTTCTGGGCTCCTGAGGCCAACTCCAGTGTATATTTGGGCTCCTGCTGCTGCTGCTGCCAACTTCTGCCAACTCCAGGGTGTGATTCATCCAATTTTTGGGCTCCTGAAGCCAACTCCAGTGTATATTTGGGCTCCTGCTGCTACTACTGTCAACTCCTGCCAACTCCAGGGTGTGATTCATCCAATTTTTGGGCTCCTGAAGCCAACTCCAGTGTATATTTGGGCTCCTGCTGCTGCTGCTGCCAACTTCTGCCAACTCCAGGGTGTGATTCATCCAATTTTTGGGCTCCTGAGGCCAACTCCAGTGTATATTTGGGCTCCTGCTGCTGCTGCTGCCAACTTCTGCCAACTCCAGGGTGTGATTCATCCAATTTTTGGGCTCCTGAGGCCAACTCCAGTGTATATTTGGGCTCCTGCTGCTACTACTGTCAACTCCTGCCAACTCCAGGGTGTGATTCATCCAATTTTTGGGCTCCTGAAGCCAACTCCAGTGTATATTTGGGCTCCTGCTGCTACTACTGCCAACTTCTGCCAACTCCAGGGTGTGATTCATCCAATTTTTGGGCTCCTGAGGCCAACTCCAGTGTATATTTGGGCTCCTGCTGCTACTACTGCCAACTTCTGCCAACTCCAGGGTGTGATTCATCCAATTTTTGGGCTCCTGAGGCCAACTCCAGTGTATATTTGGGCTCCTGCTGCTGCTGCTGCCAACTTCTGCCAACTCCAGGGTGTGATTCATCCAATTTTTGGGCTCCTGAAGCCAACTCCAGTGTATATTTGGGCTCCTGCTGCTACTACTGTCAACTCCTGCCAACTCCAGGGTGTGATTCATCCAATTTTTGGGCTCCTGAAGCCAACTCCAGTGTATATTTGGGCTCCTGCTGCTGCTGCTGCCAACTTCTGCCAACTCCAGGGTGTGATTCATCCAATTTTTGGGCTCCTGAGGCCAACTCCAGTGTATATTTGGGCTCCTGCTGCTGCTGCTGCCAACTTCTGCCAACTCCAGGGTGTGATTCATCCAATTTTTGGGCTCCTGAGGCCAACTCCAGTGTATATTTGGGCTCCTGCTGCTACTACTGTCAACTCCTGCCAACTCCAGGGTGTGATTCATCCAATTTTTGGGCTCCTGAGGCCAACTCCAGTGTATATTTGGGCTCCTGCTGCTGCTGCTGCCAACTTCTGCCAACTCCAGGGTGTGATTCATCCAATTTTTGGGCTCCTGAGGCCAACTCCAGTGTATATTTGGGCTCCTGCTCCTGCTGCTGCCAACTTCTGCCAACTCCAGGGTGTGATTCATCCAATTTTTGGGCTCCTGAAGCCAACTCCAGTGTATATTTGGGCTCCTGCTGCTGCTGCCAACTTCTGCCAACTCCAGGGTGTGATTCATCCAATTTTTGGGCTCCTGAGGCCAACTCCAGTGTATATTTGGGCTCCTTCTGCCCCTCATAGTGATGCCACTTCAACTCTCTGCAATTGTGCCGCTCTGCGATTCTATTAGCGATGCCTCTGATCTGCATGTGATATTTCTTCAAAGTATTATTTAACAAACCCAGCACGCATCCTGTGCGTGTTACAGCAAGGCTGAATGGTTTACAACCCTATTGAGGCTGTAGGAGGCTCAGAAATAGCCGTTTTTAATAGCGATTCGTCGCGAATTTATTCGGGTCGAAACGATTTTTGTCGGAAAATTCGGCGAATCAGTCGAATCGAATTTTTCAAAAGTTCGCTCATCTCTAATTGTCAATAACAGTTGCTTTGCACTAGCACTTTATTTAGCTGCTTGTACAATACACTTTTGTAATAGTTTTTTGCTGTTCTTTTTGTCACTTTATTTAGACCGTATTGTTATATTATTATTTATTGATATCCACAAGCAGAGGGCCTCCTTCCCCTTGTTTTAATTGTCTGTCTATGCGTGTTGCATTTATTAAATAAAGATACATTGTATGAGTATTTTACAACAGAGTTTGTGCGGTCTGTCCAGGCCAGTTTATCTGTCCTGCCTTCTTTGGAATTTGTTTGGTATTTTTACCTTGCATATCTGTTGTATTTGATTTATTCTTTCTTAGTAGTGCGAATATTTTGCCTTTGGCTCATGATAAACTGACTGCTGATTTGAAAAAAATATTTTGTGAATACTGGGCAAAGAAAGAAAGGTGGAGGAAATTGTAATTAGAATCAATCAACACAAGCAGATTATAGGATCAGTGCAACACCAGATAGACCAATTTCAATCTAAAATGGAACACCAAGAAAATAGGTCTAGAAGATATCATTTTAGGCTGTAAGAACTTCCTGAATCCATCACAGATCTAGATTCGTCCATAAAAGAACTGATAAGAGCTATTTTACCTGATGCTGATGAAGGTCAGTTACTTCTTGACAGGATGCATAGGGCACTCACAGCACCTAGACAAAATGGAATAACGAGAGATATAATAGTAAAACCATATTCATAACAAATTAAGGAACAATTTATGGTGGCTGTAAGAGGACACTCTAATGTAATGTTAAGAGATCCAAATTCTTGCTCCATTAACAATCCAAAAAAGAAGAGAAATAAAACCATTCTTTACAAAGTTGATTCAGAAGAACATCAAATACAGATATGGCTTTCCCATTCGTTTGAACATTACTTTGAAAGGCAAGAATTATTCTTTTGCAACTTTTTCTGAGGGAGAAGATTTACTCCTTTATCTTGACATAATATCATCTAACCTGGGGGAATCTACTAGAAGTGAGGCCGAGCTTCGAACCCCCCTTTCTTTTATGGAAGAAGAATACATTTGGGAACTCTCCTAAGCGTTCCAGAGTGGATACCTGAGTTGAAGAGGATTCTATCACTTTCTATTCTATTTTAGGTTAATGTCCTTTAACACTCTGGTCCTAATAGGAGGATTATGAGAAGAAGAGATTAAATACTCATAGTAACGTAGTAACTAAGTTACATTCATGAATACTTTGGTATTGTTAATGTTTGTTTGGATACAGTGTCCCTATGGCATATTTAGAAATGTCTTGGTCTTAACGCAACGAAGAGGTGTGAATGGAGCCTTATAGTTTATAGTTAAGTACTATAGAAAGTATAGTGTTGTATATATTTAAGGAAATAATTCATTAAATTAATAGGCTTGATTCATCTTAAAGTGGACCAACACCCAGGATTTTGACTATCCTGGGTTTTGGTCCACTTCGGCGGGGCACCCCGATCGGGGGTGCCCCGCTGTGTGAAACCCCCCAGAAACCCCAATAAACTCACCTCTCCCCGCTCCCACGTGACTGCCCGGTCCAATCCCCGCCAACGTCCAGGCGGGGAACAGGAACGTCCAAGCGGCTTCCGCCGCCGCCGCCTCCCTCGCGTCACTTTCGGCGTGCGCGCGCCCGTGCCGGCCATTCACAGACGGCCGGCGCGGGGGCGCGCACCGCCTAGAGGGGCGCGAGGGAGGCGGCGGCGGCGGCGGAAGATAAGGTAGGTGATTTGGGGTGTTTGGTCCTCTCGGTGTTGGTCCACTTTAAAGCAGAACAGAACCCGGGATTTTCACTTTTCTGGGTTTTGTTCTGCATCCCCATGGCATCCCGATTTGGGATATCTGGCTGTGTGAAACCCCGCAGATCGGCATGTGCAGACTTACCTCTTCCTGGTCCAACGGTGCCTGCAGGGGCTTCTTGTCTAATCAGAGCTGCCCGCAGAATTGACGTAATTTGTCGAGCAACTCTGATTATTGAGAATCTGGAACTAGAGTGTCCTCATCCCCTGCTGCCCTACGCTCACACCCAGGGCCTTATTTAGGGTTCACAAATCCCAATTCAGGATACCCCTGTGAAGTGGACCAAAACTGAAGGGGGATAAACATCCTGGTTTTTGGTACACTTTAAATGGTGGCTATATTACTATGTCTAGCCATGATTTGAGCAGCACCACAGACTATAGATACCCCAGCCCCCCCCCCCCCCCATTTCTACACTGGCTCATTAGGCTCAGGCTGTATACTGCAATATATAGCCACTATGCTGTCCCCTCCTCCAAAATGCTGTGTGGCGACGTTGCAGGGAGAAGTCTTGAAAACGAGCCCCTTCCGGCCTACATATACCTGGGACCTCCCACTTAACACCATTTTTTTCTCTCTGCATGAAGCGACATGACAGAAGAAAGAAGTCTCCTGCTTGCAGGTAGCCGGGGTCAAACCCGGCATCCCCTTTTGGTCTATTTCTGCCCAGTTCTATTGTGTTGTTTATGCCTAGTTAAACGGAAGCCTCCCAGCCTAGGCTGCTGGCTGGGCAAAGGTAGATGGCACTTTAGGTGCCTAGGAGCTTATCTCCTCCGCTCGACCCCACTTGTGGGGCAATGCGGCTATCCGGCATGGTGATCCGGATTTGGGATGCCTCTGTCCCGATGTTCCCTTTAGGTCACCTTCTCCCGCTCGGTCCCTTCTCCCTTCGCTAAATGGGGGGGAGGTGCTTTACTTCGTGTTATGTGTGGAAGTGCTTTGGCAGGGCAGCGCTGCGGTGGCGGCGCGTGGCTTGGGCTGCTGGGGCCTTTGTTTGTGTTGCACTTTCAAATTTCCCCCCTTTTTTGCTGTGTCCGGGCCCGCCCTTCACTTCCCCTGTCTCATTAGAGACAGGTGTGCTGAAGCCGGTGGGGGAAGGGTCCAGTGCGGCTTGAGCTGTAGAGGTAAACGGTCCCCACCATCGCGCACGTGGGCCCGTCCTTGTACTTTGTTATTGCCTGCCATGTATAGCGTTTTTTCCTGGGGCACTTCTGCTTATGTATGGGTCAAATGCCTGTATTTGGGTATGTGTGTGTATATGTGTGGTTATATGTATGTATATATATATTTATGTGTGTATATATATATATATATATATATATATATATATGTGCATATATTTATGCAGGTATATACTCTTATTTTTCATTGATGCACTCTCTGGCTTTGCCTTGAAATAGCATGTGTCATGTATATTTTATTCATGATGTTTAAACTATTCATATATGTTTGCCTTGTTGGTTATGTATGAATGTGGTGCATACTGGTTGGGGGACTGACTGTGGTCTCTTTTCCCCCACAGATTCTTGGATCCCCTCACTGCAGTGGCTCTCCCGGTCTGTTATACCTGGCTAGTCTTAGTCTCTAAATTGGGATTTTCCTAGGCTTAAAAAAAAAAATAAAATCCTCCCAGTTCTGGGACTTTAATTACAAAGGGGCATCCCGGGTTGTTTAATGCGTAAAACCCTGGGTTGTTGCGAATACCACAAATTCACCATATGGAGGCTTCCAACGTTACCGGAAATGGCTCTTCGGGGCTATCCAGGCTGTGTGGGGGTTCTGGGGCTCCGCTTCCAGGCGATGATGTCATATTATGCGTTTCATGTGCAAGGCAGAACATTGCGTGCCAGTCCGTTGCTCCGGCTTCTGGCTCCTCGCAACTTCCGTCATCTCCTATCCCCCCCAACCTATTCCGGACCCCATGTGACATTGTCAAAAATGGGGATTCGCATTCCGGGGTGCATGCGTGGTTAGCCAACCTCGAGAAAATAATTTCCGCTTCAGTGGCTCAGGAGGCTACGGCAAAGCGGAAGCACCTTTCTCTGGCAGTGCCTGCTTCGGAGGGTGAGGTACCTGAATTTTTGGATGGGTCCGATTGTCCCCCTGATGAGGAGGGGGAACTCCTTGAGGAGTCGGATGAGCCTGCAGACCAGCTATTGTTTGACACTGCTGGTGATCAGGCTGTGGGGGTGTCCATTGACACTCCTTTCATTTTGGCTCAAATGTTTAAAGTTTTGGCCTTGGATCCGCCTGCGGCGGTCCCTCTGCCAAAGGGTGAGTTGTTTGACGTACCCCAGCCACGTTTGGTTTTTCTCAGGCAACAGCACTTTGAGAGGCTTGTCCTTAAGGAATGGGAACAACCCGCGCGCCTGGTTGGAACTCCTCCTAATTGGGATAAGCGTTATCCCTTTCCGGAGGACTTGGTGAAGCTTTGGTCAGTGCCCCCCCCCCCAACGTCGATACCCCTGTGCTAGGGCTGACTGGCTCGGCTGCGTTGCAGTTTTCTGACACCACTACCATTAAGGATGGTGAGGATCGTCGGATTGATCAATTGGCTCGCCATGGTTTTATCAGTGCCGGGTCGACACTACGGCCAATTTGTGCTTCGGCGCTTCTTCTGCTGGCAGTTAGATCCATTATTAGGGGTCTGCACGCAGATCTTGATTCCGCTTGTGATATGTTTCTTTTGTCCTGACCGCTCAGGACGATGCTCTTGCGACGAGTAGCAGGACAGCGGCATTGCTGGTGGCTATTCGTCGGTCTATATGGCTGCGCCAGTGGACGGCGGACCTTAACTCTAAAAGGGCGCTTACAGCGCTACCTTTCTTAGGTTTACGCCTTTTTGGCGAGAAATTGGATGCTGTTACCAAGGATGGTAAGTTGCCTCAATTCAAGAAGCCTCGTCGCTCCTTTTGGGGTGCGAGTTCCTTTAGTCCCTCCTTTCGAGGAGCCAGAGCGGGCAGAGGGGCTTCCCTTCCCTTTACCGGGGGTGTAGGTTGGTCCCGGGGAAGAGGTCGTGGCCGTCCCGGTCAGTCCTGGGGCGCCAAGCCCAAACCTACTGCTAAGCCCGCTCAGCAATGAGGGGCTGCCCTCACCCGTGCGGGTGGGGGGACGATTGCGACACTTCTCCCTGGTTTAAGGCCGCGCGATTCCGGACACATGGATCTGGGAGGGGGTGTCGCCCGGTTACAAACCAGAGTTCGAGTCTCGCCCTCCTTCACGTTTTTTTCCCGGAAATGGTGGGCATCTGGCCGGTGCCGCGCTTAGAGGTGGGCCTCGGTTTTTGCTCCATTCTCTTCGCAGCCCCCAAGAAGGACGGGTCGGCTTGCCCCGTCCTGCATCTGAAGTTTTTCAACCTTCCCAGGTCCTCCCTTGCTCAGGCCAGGGTGGTGTCCTTTCTGGGAATGTGGTCGGATTCCGGTCAACACAGGGTGTTTCTCACTCAGTCCAAAATTTGTCTGATTCAGGAGTTGGCTTGGGTCCTTCTTTCCAACCCTCGGCCGTCTGTTCTGGAGCTGAGAGTTCTTGCTCTTTTGTCTCATCAGGGTCTGGGCCTTCTGGTTCAGCTTCGCTCGGACAATCAAACAGCGGTTGCTTACATCAGTCATCAGGGAGGGACTTACAGTCTGGGTGCCCTCAGAGTGGTGTCCCTGATCCTGACCTGGGCGAAGGCACATGTTCCTTGTTTCTCGGCAGTCTGCAGTCCGCTCCGGTGGGGGACACCGGAGGTGGTCCTGTTTCCCTTTCATCACAATTGCAGGCTCCCGATCTTTGTGTCGCTCTCCCAGGATCCTCTGGCTCTGGCGGCGGAAGCCATATCCCTGAGCTGGGGGGACCCGGGGTTTCTGTACCTGTTTCCTCCGATACCCATGCTAGGCTGGGTGGTACGGAAGCTGGTTCTGGAAAGGGTGTCCGCCATTCTCGTGGCCCCAAGATGGCCAAGACGAGTATGGTGCGCAGACATCGTTTGGCTGACAGTGAATCAGCTCATTCTGCCTCTTCGGCCCGATCTGCTCACTCAGGGTCGGCTGTCTTACCCCAATTTACCAACGCTGGTTTGACGGCTTGGCTGCTGAGACCTCCATCTTGAAGGAGGAGGGTCTGTCTGACTCCGTTATTAAAACTCTGATCGGTGCCCGAAAGAGGTCTTCTTCTATCACCTACTATAGGACTTGGAAAGCCTATATCGCTTGGTGTGAGGTTAGATCTTTGCCTTGTAGGGTCTTTTCGGTCTCCAGGATTCTGGAGTTTTTACAATCAGGGCTGGACTCTGGTCTTCAGCTGAGTACTCTGAAAGGGCAGGTTTCTGCCTTATCTATCTTTTTTCAGAAGCGTTTTGCGCTTCATCCTTTAGTTAAAACTTTTTCCAGGGGGTTACGCATGTGCGGCCTCCCAGGAAACCATTACTCCCTGTTTGGGACTTGAATTTGGTTCTTTCTGCTCTTCAGGCTCCTCCCTTTGAGCCTTTGCAAGATATTGCTTTGTCTACCCTGACTCAGAAGATTGTCTTCTTGGTAGCTATCACTTCGGTTCGGCGTGTCTTGGAGTTGGCGGCCTTGTCTATTCAGGCGCCCTACTTTGAGAGGCATCAGGACAAAGTGGTCTTTCGGTTCAAACCGGACTTTCTTCCTAAGGTTGTTTCTGCTTTTCATTTGAATCAGGATATTGTTCTTCCCTCCCTGTGTCCTAAGCCTAAGAATGACAAGGAGAGGGTTTTGCATTGTTTGGATGTAGTACGCTGTGTTAAGTACTATTTGATTATTACTTCTCCTTTTCGTAAAACTGATGCCTTTTTTGTTGTGCCCTGTGGGCCTAGGAAGGGTTTGGCGCCGGCCAAATCTTCCATTAGCAAATGGATACGTCAGGCCATTATTGTGGCCTATTCTGCTAAGGGGAAAGTTCCCCCTTTTCGTATCACTGCTCATTCTACTCGCGCCGTTGGAGCGTCTTGGGCTTTTCAGCACCAAGCTTCTGTTGAACAAGTTTGTAAGGCCGCTACTTGGTCTTCTGTTCATACTTTTTCTAAGTTTTACAAGGTTGATGTGCGGGCCTCAGCGGATGCTGTGTTTGGCTGCAAAGTTCTGCAGACTGCAGTCATTTAAGTTATGCTTCACTTGGCCTTCGGATACCCATCCCTTGTGGACACTGCTTTTGGATGTCCCGATCGTAAGAATTAAAGGGGAATCGGGGTGTGTGGCACACTGAGAATAATACCATTTTGTGAGTACTCACCTGAAAAATGGATATTGTCAGTGTGCCACACACCCCGCTTCACCCGCCCTTTTTGGTATCCTGGATCCTTTATATGGTGAAGCTTTTCTTTATTTTGAGGTTACCGTTGGATTTCCTGGTACCTTGTCTTTCTGCTTTTTAAATCACTGGTGTTAAGTGGGAGGTCCCAGGGATATATAGGCCGGAAGGGGCTCGTTTTCAAGACTTCTCCCTGCAACGTCGCCACCTTCTGGTGGAGTAACCCGATCGTAAGAATTAAAGGGGAAGCGTGGTGTGTGGCACACTGACAATATCCATTTTTCAGGTGAGTACTCACAAAATGGTATTTTTAGTAAGCAATTACTTCACATAAACACATAACAGAGACTTGAAAATGTTGATTCTGCATTCTAATAAGCACCTTAAAGATCCTGCTGTGCAGATTTGGGGCTCTCTTCATCCTGCAGAGGAGAAGACAACTTTGTTCTGAAACGACACCTGTGGTTCCTTCCTCCCTGTCCCTGCAGGCTTTGCCTGTGCTGTGCTGCTCTGCCCCTAATGGCCGGGTGAATAAACGGTGCTGCTCAGTATACAGGCTGCCTTTTCAAGTCGTTCCTAATCACCCTGCCTGCCACCCAAGTATATTTTGCTGTGCTTTTTCTGTTTTAAATGCGCCCTGCGGACCAAGGTGCCCCTAGGCACCTGGCCTAGTGGCAAATACAGCCCCGCTTGCACCACAGTGGAGTGGGGATGGAAGCCGAATTTGGCAAAAAATAGGATTTTCTGCATAGATGAATGTATGGCATTGTTGTATGGGAACTTCGCTAGTGGGAGTAGATCCGACCAGTCAGTTTGTGAAAAGAATGAGAAGCATTGAAGGTATCGTCTGAGGGTTTGATTTGTCCACTCTGTCTGGTTATTTGATTGTGGATGATAAGCTGAAGAAAAAGAAAGTGAAATTCCCAGAGCTTGACAGAGGGCCTTCCAGAATTGAGAGGTAAACTGAACACCTCGGTCCGACACGATCTCCTGAGGAACTCCATGCAATCGGAGTACTTCCTTAATGAAGGTGTGAGTGGTTTGGGCTGCAGACGGGGTGCCTTTAAGAGGTTTGAAGTGGACCATCTTTGGAAGCCTATCTACCACTACAAGGATAGTTGTATATTGGTTGGATGATGGTAGCTCAACGAAGAAGTCCATCAATATCATACTCCATGGCTTGGATCATGAACTAGTTGAAGGACTCGTTGGCGAACTAGTTCAGGGACAAAGATACGACTTTGAAACAGAAGAAACACATCCTGATTAGTCATGGATGGCAGGGTTCTCTCCCAGAATGAGTGCTCCTTAATTTCAGTCATGAGCTGGGTCTAGACCAAAAGGAAGTTTTGAGGAGATAATGATGGACCTCCTCTGGTTGAAGCAGGAGCGGGAACAGCATGGATCGGCGGGGACAGCACCGGTTGCAGGGATATCAGACAGGGGATCAGTTACCCTGCCTGCCCGCCTACCATGGCTATGGTGGCTCGGCCAGCAACACGGGAGTGATAAATATGTGAGTTTACTTTTTTTTTTTTTTTTTACATTTGCCCGATAAGACGCACTGACATCCCCCCTCCCCACTTTTGGGGAAACATGTGTGCCTAAAAGACGCACCCTGGATTTGGAAGAGAAAAATTAGAAAAAAAAATATTCTGCACCAAATGGTGTACTAAAATACCCACTACCAATCACCCCATTATATACAGTGCAGAATTCCCCCCGATCACACCATTACGGACCCCACATTACAGGCAGTAAGCAGTATTCCACATTAAAGGCAGTAAGGGGCATCCCACATTACAGGCAGTGAGCGGTATCCCACATTACAGGCACTAAGCGGTATCCCACATTACAGGCAGTGAGGGCATCCTAAATTACAGGCAGTGTGCGGATATCCCAATAGGCTAGAGGCACAACCGCAATAAATAAGGGCAAAGGAATAACGCCCATAAGGTGAAAAAAGTGCAATCAGTGCATAGTGCTATTACATAAAAGAAACAGAGAAGTGCAAATTTGCCCTTTTTACTCATCCCAGCTCTTTTGTATGTGCACCCCAAAAAGCTGATTGAAGGAGATCTGCGCCTTGGGATCGTCAGTGAGATATGTATGATGGGCAATCCGGAGGCGGGTTCACTTAATGGAGCATTCAACATCAGAGAGTCTCAGGGATACGGACCAAAACCTTGGATAATGAAAATCCCTTGTTTTGGTCCAGTTTAATGTAGCTAGCCGAATAACACTAACCTAACAAACCTAACCCAACCGATAAAATGAAACTTCAACCCAAGTGGGAAGAGCACCACTCGACCACCTTTTCAACAAGCTCATGGATTATGCACAGGCTGCAGCATTAATCCCAGGATCCCTCAGCTACTGTGTGCTCCAGCACAGGGCATTTAGATAAGATTAGTGCGGGAGTGTGTAACAGCCGAAGCGATGCCAGACATACCACTGCTGTGTGTGCATTCACTGTACAAAACCAGAGTGCAGCAGCTGCCCCTCTCCTAAAACCCAGGATTTTAACTATTCCGAGGTTTGGTTCTCATGGCACATGCACAGGCTCTTGCATATTAATGTACAGCATTAAGGGGCGGCATGGGGAAGTGGGGTCTGTCCACATCCCTGTGGTGTGCAGCGTGCTCTTGAGGACGCCTTAGCTACAGGGAGACTGGGGATGTGCCCATGGATGGTGAGTGTGGCATGGGAGCCTAGGAAGGTGACTGATTCCTGGTGATCTTGGGTGCTCACTAAAAAGGGCATCCCCATTTGGTCACTTAATCAACCAGCCTGAAGTCTTTTAAATTCAAAGGGCCGGCTAAACAGTGGGTCATCCACTTTAAGCTTTCTCTACCACTCATCAATATGCAAGCCTTAAAATCTGATTTGACGAGAGGTCACAAATATGCAGTGAGATTCCTTGCATTCGGGATGCCCCTGGGGTGCAGAACAAAACCTAGGATAGTCAGCATCCAGGGTTTTGTTCTGCTTTAATAGCAGAACTATTTGATTCATTTTTAGTATACGTGCACCACTACATACTGCCAGCAGATGGGGCTACAAATCAAAAAAGAGAGCTTCCTATTTAATGAATCAAAGGTTTGGGTCCCTGAACATGGCTGCTCTGTAATTATGTGAAGCCACAAAACTCTTCCTTTAAGTTGTCTCATTTTCCTGTAAGATGTCCCTTTTAATTCCAGATGTTTTAGTCATCTTTACATATGCATTGTAATTACAGGGCACTTTCTGTATTCTCGTTTATTTAGCGATATGTGCGTGCCAGAAAGTGATGCGTTTCAGCAAGTTATATAAAACACAAACATAATAAACCTTGACCTTGTGCATATTAAATGCTATGCTCCAGTATCAGACAAAATAATGATAAAATGACTTTTTCTTTTTCTGGTTACAGCCAGCTTTAATAGCATTAGACCACCTGAATGCCATTCTCGTCTTTCTTGTAACTATGGCAACAGTCCTAGGTACAGAATAGCTCAAACTTTACGATCTGCTAATCTGTAATTGGCTTGCTGGTTCCCAGAGGTCTTCTCAAGACCATTATGTCATATTGATAGTATTCCTTCCTTTACTGTCTTTGGTCACTTGTGTAATCAGCTTTCCACACCTCAAATTCAGATTCAGCTTTATTTCACCAGGTACATCCTTCTACATACAGTGACTTGAAAAAGTATTTATTTCCACATTTTTAAATGTTACATCCACAAACTTACATATGTGATTGAGATTTTCGGTGATTAAGTAACACAAAGTAGCATGTATCTGTTAAAGTGGGCCAAAACCCACAGCGATCAGCCTGGGAATCTATAAGATATCCCTCTAGCAGAACGTGTTCCTGTGCCAGGCATTTGTGAATGGCTGCCGTGGGCACGCTCTCTGTTAGAGGGTAGCAGGGGATGCGGCTGTCAGTGCGCTTGGAGCCACTTGCCTTAGGCGAAGGCTTAGACACGCTGATGTGAGCGGATCCGAGCGAGCTGACATGAGCTCGCTGATTGGACAAGCGGCTGCGCCATAGGAATGTGAAGAGGTGAGTTTGTTTCGGCAACCTGCAGGGTTTCAGACAGCGGAGCACCCACGATTGGGGTGCCAGGGGGCAAGGGCCAAAACCCTGTATAGTAAAATCCTAAGTTTTGGTCCACTTTAAGTGTAAAGAAGATGAAAGGTGGTTTTCCACATTTTTCAAAAATTTCAAAAAGTCCACTTGTTTTTACATTTATTCTCAGTGTAACTACAAATGTTCTTTGAAGGCCTCAGAGGTTTGGTGAAAGGGATAACTTGGCAAAGTGTATTGCAGACAGTGGTGGACTGGGTTGAAAATTGGCTCAGGATTTTACCGGCTCCCGGCCAACCCATGGCTAGCTTGTGACATTCCCACTGAGGCCTCCCAATGTATTTTGTGGGACTGTCAACAAGTCAGCACACGGCTAAGGCTCATTGGCAGGGGTGAATAGGGTCACTGCAATGGTACAGAATCTTTAGTATTGTAGAGACAGATAATGTGGCTGGGTGGGCCTTTCAGCCATGATGTGGAGTCTATAACATTGGACCAGAATATAGGCTAGTGTTCTCTAGATGGGGGAGGGGCAACAGTGAGATCAGACACAGGGGGCTAGGGTCAGACTAGGGGGGACAGAGAGGGGATGAGGTTTTTAGAACTAGCAGTCCAACCGACCCCATAGCAGAATGGCTCACCGGGAATTCTCCTTGTTCTCCCTATAGGCAGTCCTATAGGGATAAATGAGGCCAGCAGGAAGCCCCCTGCCAGGAAACTTTGATGAAAGAGGAGCCTCCATGAAATCCCATAGATATACTGGCTTCTATGCTGTACATAAAATAATGAAGCTGCCGCCAATATTAGCCATAAACTGGTTACATCCTCATATTCTGCAGATTGCTAGGTAAGCCAAATTCCTATGACATTCTGACACTTCTGACTCACCCTGGCGAAGTGGCAGAAGGCCACGCAACGCGTCGGTGGCTAGCTGTGGCGTTGGGTCCTTGAGCTCCTGGATTGGTGATGTTTATATTATCTGATTAATTGTTTTTTGTATTCCTTTGGCTGATATACAGGCGTCCTTATATCTGCACATCATTAGTCTCTATATGTGTATATTGTGGTCTTTCCACAGCACCTATATTTTTTCACTGTGCACTATTAGCACTTAGTCATTTTTGCACCCTTTACTTTACTTGAATTTTTTAATCACTTTTTTAATCACTTTTTTATCTTTATGCATGTTCACTCTTAATCTTTATGCATGTTTACTTTTTCACTCTAGTACGTTTGCATATTCAGCCATTGTGAAGTACACATTTAATATTCATTTGATAGGATATGCTACTATGTATTGATTATTTCTAACTATATATTTATTGTTCAATAGCTCATATCAGGATAAACCCACCCCCTTTATTGTGTGTTTATGTTTTTTAACTTAGTCATGTAATGTTTTGTGTTGTACCAAGGATGATTCAATAAATTTCTATTTTTTATATATTTTATACAATCTTGGTGTGCAGTATAGTTGTTTAGGGAGTATTTGGGTTTTTCTAGGACCCAGCATTTTGATGTCTCATGGGTTGTTGTCCCTATCTTACTAGCACCCTTACATGATTTCAAGTACATTCTAGCTGTGCAGACCCTCCCCAACCAAATTTCCCCTTTTGGTTCCTTTTTTTTTTATTCAATTCTGACACTTATGACACATATTCATTTTGGAAGCTTGTCCCCTGGGAGAAGTGCGACGCTCCTCCACAACAGAATCTTGTGCTGGAGGAACCAGGAACTTGCAGGCTGTATTACTCTCCCTGTGGTTTTCCTGCACCAAGGCCTAACATTGCTTAACTGCGGGATTATGGTTGTAACTACTCACTTGTAACTACTCACTTGTTTTTGCCCCTTTTGAGATATATATATATATACACATTCTTTATAAATATATTGTTTGTCTAGTGTGAACTAAATATATAAATTAATCTTGGGGTGCTCTGTATATTGATAATTGATTCTTGGTTATATTACATGCTACGGGGTTGGATCTGGCTTGATATAATCCTGTTAACGTACCAGGGTGTATCAAACTACCGCTGGTGGCATTATTACAGGGCTTGCAGGGTTCAGTTCACTGGTGGCAGTGAAACACTCCGCAGCCTGTCTTGAAGACATGTGATAAAGGACTGTACAACATGATCTCGGTTAGTCAAGGCTATGAGGTACAGAGAAATCACGCTATACAGTTCCTATAAAGTTGATATATTTAACTGCTTTAGGAGCACACTAGGTAAACAATACATCCAATAAATAGATGCTATACAGATCAGCAGGGCAAGTACAAATGAATAAGCTACAATCAGAGTTATCAGAGAAAATGTATGTTGGTTACAGTAATTTTCTGGTACTTTTAGGCTTGCTTTTCAAAAACTAATATGCATCATAATTTTCCGGCGGAAGTTCCTAGAGATCTGATCCTGTTACCAACAGACCCAGTTGCGCATTATGAGACTAGGCACTGCTGTTTGATATAGCTCCTAACCCAAGGTTTCCGTATCTCAGTCCCTGAACTTCCTGAAATGACACCAGACTCATGTATGCAGGTGTTATGATTTGAAGATTCCAGGGATGTGATCAGTTTATGATTAATGTGCATAGCAAATTCAAAATTTCATATAGAGTACTGGGGCCAGTATGTCTATGGAATTTTTTTGAAGTTTCCCTGCCATCGAAGCTTCCTGGCAGGTGGCTTTCTTCTGTCCCCCTTTGGTCTATCCTAGGTGTGAATGGTACTAACAAGATCTTTTGAAGTAGAGGCCCCCTGTGTGACAATAAGGCTGAATTAGAGCCTTTAGCAAACGCATTTTCGGCTGCAAATGTGTTGTTTTTTCTCAATTTCCCTGGCTTTTGGCATTTGTGTAATTCATTACACAGCTTTTTTGGCAGTGTATTTGATTTTGCACGACTTTTGTTTGGCTTACGTAAGTACAAGTGTTTATGTTTGGTAGCATTTGCAGTTCATTTTTAGGGAACATATATTTGTTTTCAGGAATGTACGATTTGTGCATGCGTACACACATTATTCTGAGCTCTGTTTTCCTGGGAACTTGTGTGTCAACTTCCACCTTCTCTTTGCTGGAGGGATTGTTGGTCAGTAACGTCTGACAATGGAGCCGGCCAAACAGTATCTGGCAATGTATGATCAGTCTGCTAACTGTGTACTTGCCAATGCTGATGGTCGATGTAGATGGTATGCCCTACCAACATCTCTCTATTGTACATTCTCTCCTGTATTGTACTTCCTGTACATGAAGCTGTGATCACTATGACTGATGACTGACTTATTTCCTGTCCAAGTTATGCACCATGTAAGGTTCCATTCTCATACTGCATTCATGTTCCAGTAAAGCCAGTTCCTGTTATACCACTTATGTCTGGAATATGACTCCACTGCACCCAGCACTTACACTCTGCAACAGGTTATGGGCCCAGTGACTGAACTAAGTCCCAGTGAGCGAATGATGCCACAGCAAACAGATAAAGCCCAGTGACCAGACACAGCCCAGGCAGAGCAAAGGCCAGAACCGAAGATAGTGAGATCAGCATAAATAAGCTTCCACAGAGACATCTGTATACTGTTCTTATATATAAGGAGGGAGAATTGGCAGCAGCTCAGAGCTTAAACTCTCAGTGGCCAAGCTGAACAATGACAATTATCAGCTATGAAAGTTTAATGTGGAAATGCTATTATCCAGAGATGACTTGTGGGAGATTATCACTACAGAGAGGTCACAGGATAATTAAAACACAGGATAAGGACTGGGACAGGAAAAAAGACAGGCATGGGCCACCATAAGCTTACTACTAGAAGATGATCAGCTTATTCACATACGCAGTGAGAATACAGAAAAAGGCATGTGGGATGTACTGAAAAGACCGCATGAGAGATCCAGTTTAAACAACCAAGTTGTTTCTGCTGAGAAAACTTTATAAAATGAGGCTTAGCAGAGAGAAGAACATGCAGGAGCATATAAATTCCATGCTGGAAGTGATCGCACAACTCACAGTTGGTGAGTCACACCACCACCACTTTTTTGTGCAGTATACCCGATACTTACACTGCCCCCATTAATGCGCTGGAGACAAGGCCTGAGACAGATCTGCCACTAGCATTTGTGAAGACCAGGCTCATAGATGAGTATCAGCATAAAATGGAGCTTGCGCATGATTTCACAGAAACTGACACCAAAACTGCTGTTAAAGCTACAGACACAAAGATACACAAGAAGGAAACCAGGGTCTGCTCTAGATACCACAAACAGTGACACATAAAGAGAGACTGTACTATATGTAAAGCAGAGCAAATGAGACAGCATTTCTCTTATACTAAACAGAAAGTCAAAGCCACAATCTCTGATTCATGTGAAGGGAACTGGAATGCCACAATTAAAGTGACAGGCAACCATACATTTCAAAGCTGGTGCATTGACTTTGGAGCAACCAGTCACATGACAGGTGATAGAAGCTTTTTCACGGAACTTGATCTGAAACAAAGAAACTATTTACCTTGTAGATGGTAGTAAAGTACATGCAGAGGGATATGGATGTGGAACCCTTGTATGCCCCAATGATGCAGGACACAATTTAGCCATACCAGCGAAGGACGTGTCTTAGATTCCTGATCTAGAAGGAGGACTATTATCTGTAAAGCATCTGACAGCCAAAGGCCTTACTGTAAAATTCCAAGGTGACAAGTATTCTATTCAGACCATAGCGAGTGCAAGCTGGATGACCATCTATATCACCTTAACACAGTGAAGGAAAATGTGAGACTATGTACTCATAAACACATTGACTGTATACACATGTGGCACAGGCGTTTAGGTCACAGACATCCAGAATGCATACAAGAAAAGAGGAATCTGAAAAGGATCTAACAGTATCCCCTTGTCCAGTCACTGTTAAATGTGAATGTTGCTTCAAAGCTAAAGCCACAAGAACACAATAGAACACAATAGAACTTTAAGACCACTTGACCTAGTTTACAGTGATGTATGTGGTCCCCTAAACCCACCTACACCTTGAGGCAACGGGTACATTATGACTTTCATAGATGACTATTCAATATACACAGTCACTTACCTAATGCAACACAGGAGTGAAGTTCTTAACAAAATACAGGACTATGTAGCAAAGGCAAGTAACAAGTTTCAGAGGCAGCCTCACATACATTGGAATGACAATGGAGGTGAATTCACAGGACACAAAGTACAAGAGTACTTAAAGGGCTCCTCCAAATAGTGATTATGCTGATCTAATAATAGAAAAAAAAAGACACTCACCTTCACCCCGAATCCAGCCTCCGAATGTCACAGCTGCGGCACGGAACGTCCACTGCCATCTTCCTGAAGTCCTGGCTAGCACTGGAAGCAGACACTCTTTGCATTGCGCACGCTTCCACCCACCCATTCACGTGAGTATGCTTAGATGTGTCTGTTTTTCCTTCACACAGGAACCGGAAGATGGGACATTCCATAATTGTCCAATGTGTTGTTAGTTGCTCATCCTGGTTGGTTTCCAAGGAGAGCTGAATGTTTTTTTGGCATGTTTGGTTTTACCTTGTGTAGACATGTCACTGGAGAAGTGATCGAGGGGGTGTACATTTCACCTAGGTTACTACGCTGGGTGAGATGGTAAGTCCAGGATTGATTTGTTTCCCAGCAGTGATATGCTGCTGAGGTGTTGTTTAATTTTGCCGGGCCTGGATTTATATGGAATGGCAGGTAGGTTTGGTAGAGGGACCTGTCATTCCACACCTCCCCGATCCAGTTTGGGTTTTGAATCAGGTGAGCTCTGATCCTAATTAGCCTGGGAGGTAAAAGCTCTGCAGAGCCTGCAGGTTATTGCTCTCAGCCAGGAATGAACAGCCTGTGTGTGTGTTTGAAGGAAGCTGCAAACGCAGCCACTGCTGGAGCTAAAAACTCACCCTGCGATATCCAGGCTAACGCTGTGTTTTGAAACTGCCAGATAGGTGAGAAGAACCTGTTAGTAAGCGCCCAGACGGGCTAGGACTTTTATTTTGTTTATACACAAAAGAAGCACGTGGTTGCGGTATGTTTTGTTTGCTGGACTGTTTATGCTATGAATAAACGGCAAGATCTGCTTTTATACCGTCTGAGTCTGCAGTGAACTGTGTCCAAACACACCATCCCCCGGGAAGATCCCTACAATTGGTGCTGCGGAGCGGGCAAAACGGTTGCTAGGGGCAACGGTGTGGACAGACTTGGCTACAGCTGCTTATGTCTTGGGTGAAAGCTGCAACTACACTCCAAGAACAGTCGGGCAACATGGAGGAGATGCTGAAGCAGTTTATGCAAGTAAGTTTGCAACAACAACAGGCTCAGATAGAGGCCAATGGACGACATGAACAGGCTCAGATAGAGGCTAATAGACGACATGAACAGACCATGGCTGCCCAACAACAACTTATTGAATACCTGATAGCAAAACAGGAGGCGCCTGTGGTTGCTAACCCCCAAACAGTGGTGCGAGCCGCTCCAGAGACTTTTGATGTGAGAAGAGCTGTGCAGCGAGCGCTGCAAAAGATGACTGCTGAGGACGATGTTGAGGCCTTCCTAACCGGGTTTGAGCGTGCGGCTGAGCGAGAGAAGTTACCCGTCGCTGAGTGGGCAGAGGTAATTGCGCCCTATTTAACAGGGGAACCTCAAAAGGCCTACTATGACCTCAGTGAGCAAGAGGTTAAGGACTATACTCGGCTAAAAGCGGAGATACTTGCCCGACTAGGCGTTACTACTGCGGTCCGTGCCAGGAGGGTACGCAACTGGAGCTACAGTTTGGACAAATCGGCGAGGTCCCAGATGTATGACCTGATCCATTTGGCGAGAAAGTGGTTGGAGCCAGACACTTCTACTCCTGCACAGATCCTAGAGAGGGTTGTGATGGATCGCTACCTCCGAGCACTTCCTGCTGACCTGCAACGCTGGGTGGGACAAGGTGACCCTAAGAATGCAAACGAACTTGTCAACCTTGTGGAGAGGTTCCAGGCGACTGAGGACTACCTCCGTGATGTTTCTGCAGCCTCCTCACCTCCCCGGAGTGCCAGATCTGTGCCATCAGCTGGTAAGAGACTTCCATCTATTGGGGGAGTGTGGAGGGGTGCTGAGGGAGGAAAAAGGGCTCAAGTGGTGTCTCAGGGGCAAAAGACTGGGGATGGTCCCGGGTGGCTAAGTGGCCCTAAAAAGGACTCCTTGCCAAGGAGACCAGGCTCTATCCAGTGCTGGAGATGCCATGAAATGGGACACGTGTCTGCCCATTGCCCTCTTACCACTGAGCCCATGGAATGTGAGGCTAATCGACGTCAGTCGCTATTTGCGGAACCATCTTGTGTTGCAGTTCCTGGACTAGAGACTGAACCGCAAATCTGCAACATTACAATTAATGACTTTCCTGTTAAGGCGTTGCTGGACTCAGGAAGCCTCGTAACCTTGGTGCATGCCAGCCTGGTGGCTGGCGACTTTGAGTGTAAAAAGCATATGAGTGTTGTTTGTATACATGGGGATACAAAAGTGTACCCTATAGTGCTGGCTGAAGTCGGGACTGAACAAGGCACCGTACAATATGAAGTGGGTGTGGTTAAAAACCTCATGCATAACGTAATATTGGGGCGCGATTTTCCATTATTCTGGGCTCTCTGGGGAAAAAGAAAATCCCCCGAAAGGAGTGAGGATACTCCTAAGGTTGTTGCATTGCCCCCTGTAAATGATAAAAGTGTGCAGGATGAAAATGATTGTTTTCCTTTGCAGGTCCTGGCTGGAGAGGAAGAGGCTCCTCCCACTGAGCAAAATATACCAGACTTAGAGGTGTCTAGGGATAATTTTGGGACTGCACAGTTACAGGACCCCACTCTCAAAAATGCGAGAGAGCAGGTTTCTGTCATGAATGGGGTACCTCAGGAACCAGATGCTGAGAAAAGATTTCCACATTTTTCTGTGACTAATGATCTTTTCTATAGAGTCACTAAGATTAAGGATGAGATTGTGGAACAGCTTCTGGTGCCTAAGCCGTACCGGCGTCAGGTGCTGGACATGGCACATAACCATGTTCTTGGGGGACACTTGGGGACTGACAAAACGCAGGAGAGGGTTCTCCAGAGGTTCTACTGGCCGGCGATATATAGTGATATTAAAAAGCACTGCGAGTCGTGCCCCACATGTCAGCTTAGTGCCCCAGTGTCACATTTTCGCAGTCCTTTGGTTTCGCTCCCTATTATAGAGGTGCCTTTTGAGCGTAGAGCCATGGATTTAGTGGGTCCCATTGTAAAATCCGCTAGAGGACACCAGTATATTCTGGTGGTCATGGATTATGCGACCCGCTATCCTGAAGCTGTGCCCTTAAGAAACACCGCATCTAAAACAATTGCACGTGAGTTGTTTTATATGTTCTCTAGGACTGGAATCCCCAAAGAAATCCTAACTGACCAAGGTACACCCTTTATGTCAAAGGTGATGAAGGAGTTATGCAAACTATTTAAAATCTCACCCATCCGTACCTCTGTATACCACCCCCAGACGGACGGATTGGTGGAGAGATTTAACAAAACTTTGAAACATATGCTGAAAAAAGTGGTGGAAAAAGATGGCCGTGACTGGGATCATTTGTTACCCTACCTCATGTTTGCTATTAGGGAAGTGCCCCAAGCGTCCACAGGGTTCTCACCATTCGAGTTGGTCTATGGTCGTCACCCTAGGGGTCTACTGGACATTGCAAAAGAGACATGGGAGAGCGAGTCCACCCCATACAAGAGCGTTATTGAGCATGTAGCACAAATGCAGGACCGTATAGCCGCTGTAATGCCCCTAGTAAGGGAACACCTCCAGAGGGCGCAAGAGGCCCAAAGTAGAATTTACAACCGGTCTGCAAGAATCAGGACATTTAACCCAGGCGATAGGGTCCTTATACTAGTTCCCACTGTTGAGAGTAAATTCCTGGCGAAGTGGCAAGGTCCCTATGAAATTGTGGAAAAGGTCAGTGAGGTGAACTACAAGGTGCACCAACCAGGTAGAAGGAAGCCTTTCCAAGTTTACCACGTAAACTTGATTAAGCCCTGGAAAGACAGGGAATCCTTGGGGGCGACAAATACTGTTAATAATTTGTCACAACCAATCCCTCCAGTCAAGGTTGGTGATACCCTATCAGTGTCACAGAAACAGGAGGCTCAGGAATTTTTACAGAAAAACAAAGACAAGTTTTCTGACCTTCCAGGGCGTACACACCTCATCTATCATCACATTGAAACTGAGCCTAGAAGCAGAGTAAACCTCAAGCCCTATAGGATCCCGGAAGCCCGTAGGGAAGCCGTATCTGCCGAGGTAAAACGTATGCTTGATCTGGGAGTAATTGAGGTGTCACAGAGTGAATGGTCCAGCCCGACTGTATTAATCCCAAAGCCTAATGGAACTTGGAGGTTCTGTAACGATTTCAGAAAGTTGAATGAGATCTCAAAATTCGATGCCTATCCTATGCCCAGGGTAGATGAGTTGATTGAGAAGTTGGGTAATGCCAGATACATAACCACCCTCGATCTCACAAAGGGCTACTGGCAGATTCCACTTACTGATGAGGCTAAAGAGAAAACTGCATTCTCCACCCCTGATGGGCTATTCCAGTATGTAGTGATGCCGTTCGGGTTACATGGAGCTCCTGCGACTTTCCAGAGGTTGATGGACTTGATTTTGCGACCACATTGTGATTACTCAGCTGCCTACCTCGATGATGTGGTCATTTTTAGCCCTGATTGGGAAAGTCACCTCTGTAAGGTACAGGCCGTGTTGGATACCATAAGTGATGCAGGATTGACCATAAATGCCGAGAAGTGTGCAGTAGCCCTAGAAGAGGCCAAGTATCTGGGCTACATTATTGGAAGAGGGTTGATTAAGCCACAGCTAAATAAAATTGAGGCAATACAGAATTGGCCTAGACCCCTGACAAAGAAACAGGTCAGAGCTTTCCTTGGTATTACGGGCTATTACCGTAGATTTGTGCCGAACTTTGCCTCAGTTGCTGCTCCCCTAACTGACTTGACAAAGGGCGAAAAGAGAGCAATGATCACGTGGACTCCAGAGGCCGAGAAGGCTTTCCAGAGCCTTAAATCTGCCTTGTGCCAACAACCTGTGTTAGTTACCCCCGATTTCAGGCGAGAATTTCTGGTCCAGACAGATGCTTCTAACACAGGCTTAGGTGCAGTACTCTCACAAGTAGTAAATGGTGAGGAGCATCCAGTGATGTACTTGAGTAGGAAGCTAACCCCGGCCGAGAAAAATTATGCCATTGTGGAGCGAGAATGTTTGGCAGTGAAGTGGGCCCTCGAATCCCTAAAATATTACTTGCTAGGCAGGAAGTTCAAGTTAGTGACAGACCATGCCCCCCTAACATGGATGAAGTTAAACAAGGAGAGAAACGCAAGAGTGACTAGATGGTTTCTGTCCCTACAAAACTTTAATTTCACTGTGGAACACAGGCCAGGGAAATTACAGGCAAATGCTGACGCATTGTCGAGGGTACATTGTCTGTGGGGACAAAATGCTCAGCCCTCCGGTCTGAAGAAGAGGGGGGGGGATATGTAGACATGTCACTGGAGAAGTGATCGAGGGGGTGTACATTTCACCTAGGTTACTATGCTGGGTGAGATGGTAAGTCCAGGATTGATTTGTTTCCCAGCAGTGATATGCTGCTGAGGTGTTGTTTAATTTTGCCGGGCCTGGATTTATATGGAATGGCAGGTAGGTTTGGTAGAGGGACCTGTCATTCCACACCTCCCCGATCCAGTTTGGGTTTTGAATCAGGTGAGCTCTGATCCTAATTAGCCTGGGAGGTAAAAGCTCTGCAGAGCCTGCAGGTTATTGCTCTCAGCCAGGAATGAACAGCCTGTGTGTGTGTTTGAAGGAAGCTGCAAACGCAGCCACTGCTGGAGCTAAAAACTCACCCTGCGATATCCAGGCTAACGCTGTGTTTTGAAACTGCCAGATAGGTGAGAAGAACCTGTTAGTAAGCGCCCAGACGGGCTAGGACTTTTATTTTGTTTATACACAAAAGAAGCACGTGGTTGCGGTATGTTTTGTTTGCTGGACTGTTTATGCTATGAATAAACGCCAAGATCTGCTTTTATACCGTCTGAGTCTGCCGTGAACTGTGTCCAAACACACCATCCCCCGGGAAGATCCCTACACTTGTTTGAAGATGGTCCCCATTACTTTAATCCGTGTGTAGTCCTGTGTGCTTCCTGTTTGCCTAGCTGACCCCCAGTATGCGGTTTTGTTCTGTTCCTTGTTGTTCCCCTGCATATCTTCCTGTCCAAATTCTTAGTTGGCCCCATCTCTTTTAACTCTTGTCCCCTAGCTCCTCTACATTCCTGCTTGAGGGTGTGTGTTAATGTTAACCTTGCCCCTTTTTACCCCCCCCCCCTTTAAAGTTGTTCTGTCCATGGGTTTTATTTTTAATTTGTCTCTTTTCTTTCTTTTTAGTTGACTCTGGCTACCCTTTTCTTCCCTGGCTGACGGCCCACCGGAAGACCCATGCCATGGTGGGAGGTGCTTTTGGCCTCCTGGAGTCCCGGTTTTGGTGCCTGGACCAGACCGGTGGGGCACTGTAGTACCAAGGTCCTGAAGATTATTGTTGCCTGTGGTGCTACTTAATTTTGCTCTGCTCCAGAGGGTTTCCTCCTACATTGATCTGAATCCTATCGCTGCTGCTGAGGAGGTGCCGGAACACCTATGTATTGGCACACATAGTATGACGGCTCAGTTGGCATGGCAGCACCTGGTTGTCTCTCATTTTTTGTTTGTTATGGAATTTTTTGGTTGTTTTGGTTATAATTCTTCTGAATTTGTCTATGTACCCCCCTCGTACTTGTTGTGTTTCTGTGAATACAAACATGAGAACACATTTCATAGTTGTAAGTATTGTATTTTTTAACCAAATACAATGGACAAAATAAGGGTTGGCACACTGTGCACATATAACAAACACATCCAATGCCACAATGCTCACCAAGCAAATATCAATAGCCCCCAGAATCCAGAGGGTCCTGAATCAGGGAGAGGTTGCCGGTTGTCTCTGGCATTTCTGGAATCTTCCCAGATTTGCAAGTAGACGGTCCCACTGACCAATGTGGGTTTGCATATTGCGGTTGAATCTGTGCAACTCTTCCACCCCTGCCACCATCTTGCTTGGAGTAGGTTCATGTTACGCCGCATGTTTGTATGGAAACGCAGTGTATTGATCCTGAAGACTCTGCTGTCAGAACGCTAATCAGCCTCCATCAGTTGCACCCTCTGTGGATGTCGCCGCGGCACAGTCCAAGGTGCAGGTGCGGCCTGCTGCTCACTTGGTGGTGTGTATGGGGAATGTATTGGCTGGACCAGGGGTGTTGGGGTGATGTTGCATCCAGATTTGGGGAGGCCAGAGGAGAGGTTGTGTCGTGCTGTGGCTGCCGATGCTCCTTGTCCTCCTTAAGATGTTGTATGGATGCCAGTATAAATGGGTTTTGTGGGTAGCAAAGCAAAAATTAGTGTGCGTGTATTTAAAGGCACGTCACCATGCAATACCCCACTTCACTGATCCAGCCTATTTCCACACATCCCATCTGCCCCTTTCCAGATGCACAATTGTGTGCCACATATGCCATACTGCTGCCCCCCTGCAAAGAGCCCTGTACACAGTGTCTTTGCCCACATCACCTGGCAAACATCACCTGGCAATTTACTTGATCCAAGGATAATGTCCACTCACTCATGTTTGGGCTATGCGTTTGGGTCATGGATACCGGTCATGTGCCAGCTGCAATGTGACGAAGAACATTAACATTCATCTTTACCTTGCTGCACTCCTGTCTGCATTTTACATGGCCTTCACATTTCTACGTTAACCAAGGTGTGCCTCACCGCACATGTTGTGCACATATGTGTTGTGTGGTGGACCACACACCTACTTACACATAATTTGGGGACAAATGTTTACCACTATCCCGCTCTGCTGAAGGGGTAAACGCCAGCATCTGGGGCAAACCTCTTCCGGTTTTGAGGCTAGAAAACATCAGAAATGGTAGAGGACATGCATTTTTTTGGCCCACACATTGAACAACCCTCTTTTTAGTGCCCACTTACCCTTAAGTGCGTCTCTTGCTTATTTTTACGGTGCACTGCAGTCTTGAGATCTTGGAACTTCTTCAGGGCTAGCAAACTATCCTTTTGTTCAGGCCACGCCACCTTTGCGGCAATGGCCCCCCCGGACCTGTGTCCACAAAGGACCTCAAAGTGATCAAATTTCCCGTCCACCAAAACAAGCCATTGCTTATCACTAAACCACCCACTCAATGTTCCCGCTAATGTGGCTACTAGTGGAGGGGCCAGCTGCTCCTGGTGGTGTGGGTGGGGCAGGCAAAAAGAGAAGACTGTGCTGACTTTCCAGGAATAATGGACTGTTGACCAAGCTGCCTGGGGAGCAGACAACCCTGGCAGAGGATGTTGGGCTAGTTCCAGGGCCACTGGACTTGGAGGAGACGGCAGTGGGCCTGCTGGTGTGGCCACTGGACCTGGTGGTGGGGGCATTGGGCCTGCTAATGTGGCTACTGAACTTGCTTTCGTGTTCACTACAGTGGCTTCTACCATGTTGAGTGCAACGCACTGGCCTGAATCAAATGGTGAGTTTTAATTTATTGGGGCTCCAAGTGTGTTAGCAATTATTAATCAGAACGATGCAAGAGCAGGCACAGAACCCGTGTGGTCTTTTTTTTAGTGAGACAGGGAACAGGAACACAAGCAATTATTAATCAGAACGATGCAAGAGCAGGCACAGAACCCGTGTGGTCTTTTTTTTAGGGAGACAGGGAACAGGAACACATTTTGACTGTAATCACACATGACATGCCAAGCAAAAACATGCCTAACACGTGCGCTTGTGCTGCAAGATAGCGATAAACGTAGGAGTGAAGGCATGTGAACTTGGGCACATGGCGTGGAGCACACTAATGCACATTAGCACACATGCCTCCACTAATACGGCGGGTCCAGAGGTGCCTGGCTTCAGTGGGCAGACATGGTTCTTCTTACTAGGTGTTGTTGCACACATAACATAATGCCTAGTGAACCGAGGGCTCCACCATCTGTGTGTGCCATGCCATATGCCTTAGCGCATGCAAGGAATGACACAAGAAACTACAAGGAGGAAGAAGGTGAGGAACACTGAGGGAGCACACACAACATAGAATGCCCCAAAGGAGGAAGAGGAACAAGGGGGAGGAAGGTGCGTGACACAAGCGGAGCACATACAACATGGGATGCCCCAAAGGGGAAGAGGAACAAGGAGGAGGAAGGTGAGTGACACAGGGGGTGCACACACAACATGGGATGCCCCAAAGGAGGAAGGTGAACAAGGGGGAGGAAGGTGAGTGACATGGGGGACCACATCTGGCACACATTATCCAGTATGCCTAGTGAAGCAAGGGTTCCACCATCAGTGTGTGCCACGCCATGTGCTTTAGCGCATATGCCTAGACCAGGGGCACCTGTTGGAGACATCGATTTTCTTTGCAGATGGGCGTAGTTAAGCCCTAGTGCGAGGGGGGGAGCCATCTGTCCACTTATTAGGCCAGGACTGCTCAAGAATATGTCTTAAAGATGTGTCTGAAGGAGGGGGTCACTTACACCATGCTTCTTCTGACATTTGAGTTTTTGTCTATTTTGTCACTGCAGACCATGATGAGAAATTGTTACGACTTCCTTCCCAACACACATGCCAAAAGGACGTTGGCACTCCTAAATGTGGCCCACCTCAATAACCTGGACCAGACCGCTTACAAGCACACCCAGGTTTTGCAACACTAGTCGGTCATCAAGAGACTGAAGATGCCCCTGGTAAGGGGTTTTTTTCCACCAGCACTTCCCAAGTCCTAGCAGCACATGAAGCCTATCAGGCGGCAAAGTATCTGGCCAGTGCCAGCAAACTGGGTGGGCATATAAGGCATTGGGCACCAAGCGTGCCATCATCCTCATCCTCCTCTTCTGACCAACAAGCTTTAGACTCTTCAGACCCGGGGGATTTGGCAGCAATGGTGCCAGGGGAAGCCCAGCCAACAGTGGACTGGTGGGTGAAGTGAAAGACAGCTTGGCTGGTCTCGAACCAAGACCAAAATCCCACATGTGCTTATTTGTCATGGCCCCAAAGCACCGGTAAGTGGTGTCAACATGGGATGCCCCAGAATCTAGAGTTAGGGGGGGGAGAGAGAAGAAGGAGGAGAAGGAGACGTTATGGAGCACTCTTCTTCTCTATTGGCCTTTGTTGCCCCAACTAAATGCCCCTACTCCCTATTGTATGAGTTAGGCTTAGAAAAAAGGAGGTTGGTATGGGGGGTTCTCCCTTGGGTATCAGCCAAGCGAGAAACACCCCGGCCTCCGTTTTGGGAGTATTTGGCAGGGCTATTGGATCACTGGCACCAGCCAGCACACACAGCACAGAGATGAGGGTAGGAGCACGCACATCACCCTGAATACAGACAGGGTGCAACGGACAACGGGATCCCCCACTTTAACTGAAGATACAACTGAATACCTACTATACCCTATTAAAGCAACAGCCTGCAAATACAGGAATAGCTGTACACAGCGTACCTCCCCCATCCTTTCCTCAAATTAAAAGAGGTTTATACTACTGAAGACATCTGGAAAAGTAAAAGCGCACTGAGGAAGCTGCAAGCCAGCGAAACGTCTGCACAGCTTTTATCTTTTTCATTTGTTCCATGATGGTTATAAGTGAAACCCTAAAGCGTGACTAAAACCAGACAGAAAACCTTATTACTGGTATATCTGGGAAAGACTGTTGTGAGTTACGCTTTACAAAGTTATTAAGGCAATATATGTGAAAAAATGCTATATAAGTGTTTTTTGTATAATATGTGTTAAAAAAAATGTGTTACATGAGTGTTCAGAATGTAACATATGTGAAAAAAATGAAAAAATTGAAGTGTAGAGATTATTATTTAATGATGTACTCACATTATCTTCTATCACTTTGAAATAAACAAATTGTACTACACATAAGCCTCGATTCAGAGAGACACAAAAAAACTTCCATTTTCGGGCCGATCTGTTTTTTTTGTGAAATGTTTCCGTTCTCGTATGAGCGTACGAGCGATTCTATGCATGCATTGAAAACCTTGTGTAAAGTTTCTGTCCGTTCGTACGGCAGATTACGAATTACGAGGATGTCATTTTCCATCCAGACTTTTCCGTTTCATTTCCACATGTTACAACGTAGGCTTTCGTTTTTGCCCTTTTCCCATCGTATCCTCCAAGGAATCCTTTACGTTTCCCGATAGATTCTGTTTCCATTTTACAAAAAATAATCGTCCAGACGGAATCCTTACGATCTTGCGCCTGCGCACTGCAAACTTAACTCATTAAAGTGCTCTCCTACATATTTGACACCCTCACTTCTACTACAATGTTTAGCTAAATCACTTAGCACTATCCTCCATCTTCCCTTTTGGACCCTTAACCCTTTAAGTGCCATCCTACCTGGAGTTTTTGTCACACTCTGTTGCCAGACCATTTTGCACTATTTTGCACTCCCCATGTTCAAATGTGATTTTTGAAGGGATTTCCAGGGATTTCCCAGGAAAATGATATATTGTTTTTTTCAGCAGAGTCTGAGCTTTAACATCAAATGTCTTGTTTGTCATTTTTTAGGTGTATTCTCAATATTTTTTGGCGAAATATGTGCAAAAAAATTAAAAAAATCTATTTTTTACAATTTGTAGTGTTTTTTTGTAATAAAAAATGTAAGTTTGTCAATAAAATCTTATTGCGTGTGAAACCCCAATTTCTCACAGTTACAGCGGTACCACATATGTATAGGTAGACACCTTTTCCTGCCCAGGAGACTCCCCCAAACTGAAACAGAGCTTTAGGGGATTTTCAGAAAAAATACAACTGTGATATGGGCTATGCGCACCTTGCAGTTTTTCCAGAAAAACAACCCTTTACATTTGAAATACCCCCAACAAACTATATATTCTCTGGAAGTACACACCTCAGTTTTCTAGAAGTAATCCCTCAATGTATTCTTTGGTTGCAAAAAAAGGATAAAAAAGCAGAATCAAAGCCACATTTTCCTAAAAAAACTATATACAAACAAGAAAAAACAAGTATAATCTGAAAAAGCAACATCCCCCGAACACAACGATACCCAACATTCATAGGTTCTGTCAAGGGAAGAGTTGCCAAACACCCCAAAGTAAAGCGTGAGCATAACGGTAATTTTTCTTGAAAATTTCAGCTCTGCAGACAAAGTGCGCACCTTGCGATTTTTCAACCAAAACAACCCTTTACATTTGGAATATCCCCCATAAACCATATATTCCCTGAAAGTACACATGTTAAGCTTTCTAAGCGTACCCAGCTTGTTGTAGTGGGCTCATCTTTCTGGAATTAATCCCTCAAAGAACTCTTTGGTTGCGCAGAGTTTCCCTAAAAAATGTATAAAAAAGCAGAATAAAAAACACCTTTTCCTAAAATATAAATATGCAAACAAGAAAAAACAAGCTAAGTCTGAAAGCGCAAGGTCCCCCGAACAGAACAATACCCAACATGCAGAGGTACTATTAACCCTTTTAATTGCCAGCTTACTTGAGATTTTGTCACCCTCTGTTGACAGGTCATTTTTCCCCATTTTGCGCCATGTTTTGCGCCATGTTTTGCGTCATTTTTGCTGGAATTATATATATATTTTTTGCAGCAGAGTTTAGGCTTTAACATGAAATGTCTTGTTTGTAAATTTTATTTATTATTAATTTTATTTATTATTAAGTAAAAAAAAAAAAATAAATAAAAATTTTTTTTAGAAAATTGCCTCCTTTTTTTTAAATAAAAAATGTATTTGATTAGGGAAAACCATATTGCATGTGAAAGCCCCATTTCTACCGATTAGAACGGTACCACATATTTATCGGTAGCCCCCTGTTCCTGCCCAGGAGACCCCTCTAACTGAAACAAGTAATTTTTAACATTTACAAATTAAAAAATACAACTACCATCCACACTACAAAGGGTTAAATCGAGAAAAAAAAATGACATAGGGTCCCCCCTCCCGGGAGGGGGGCCCATTTTTGGGGGGATTTTTAAGGGTTACAAATCCTTAAATAATAAAAAAAAAATGACATGGGCCCCCCCTTACCCAAAGTAACCAGCCTGGGACCAGCTATGCAGGGTTTGGAGGAACAGGGCGCAGGGGCCAGCTTTTGTGGCCCCTGGCCCTGCAGGCTACAAGCCCGCATAGCCAGTGGGCCCGGGCTCTTCTGCCCCCCCCGGGCTTTGGGGAGGCAGGTAATGGGGGTGCCGGGGGTTAATGGCAAGTCACCGGCTAGCGCAGGTGACTTGCCACCTCCCCCAGCCTTGTGAACTGGTATAGGGGTCATGGACCCCTTACCAGTTCACAAGGGGTTAAATGTAAAAAAAAAACAGACACACAAAGAGAAAAAATATTTTATTATTATTTTTATTTTAATACTTACCTCCCATCCATAGTGGAGCACTCTTTCAGCCTTTTATAGCTGCTGGATGACAGAAAACAAAAGGGTTAATTAAAAAAAAAATGACATAGGGTTCCCCCTCCTAGGGGGGGGGGGACCCCATTTTTTTTGGGAATTTTAAGGGTTAAAAACCCTTAAAAATCCCCCAAAAAAATGACGTAGGGTCCCCCCTACCCAGCATTACCGACCCGGGCCAGCTATGGGGGCTTGTAGAACAGGGCGCAGGGGCCAGCGTTGGTGGCCCCTGGCCCTGCAGGCTACTAGCCCACATAGCCACTAAGTGGCCCGGGCCCTTCTGCCCCCCCCCCTGGCCGTTGGGGAGGCAGGTAATGGGGGGCTGGGGGTTATGGCAAGTCATCCGCTTGCCGCAGGTGACCTGCCATACCCAGAGCCTTGTGAACTGGTATAAGGCTCTGTTCACAAAGGGTTAAATGAAAAAAAAACAACACAAAAGTATTTTTTTTAAAAAGAACAAAAATTTTTTTTACTGTACTTACCTCCGATTGTAAGCTCCTTTGTCCCGCGCCGCTCTGCTGACAGATGCCGGTGATCGGTGATCAGAGGATCTCCTGCCACCTCCTTCCCCGTTGCCGATCACCGGCATCTGACAGCTGAGAACGCTGAAGCCTGAAGTGATCGGGGCTGGGATGACATCATAGCCCCGCCCCCAAAAGGGGCGGGGCTTGGGGCGGAGACGGACCGGGATGACGTCATAGCCAAGGGGGCGGGGCTTAGCGGCAAGATGGCGGCCGCTATCGAGGAGGAGAGAGGAGAGAGCCTCCCGGGCTCTCTCCTGAAGATCGGTAAGTCCTGGGGGGGGGGATCGGAGGCCCCCCAGGTGAAGAGGAGGGACAGCGGGAGCCAGCGCACACACAGGTAAGTGAATGTCATTTTTATTTTTTTTTTATTTTACAGTTAGCAGCTGCTGCTGCAGAAGCGGGGGGGGGGGGCGGCCTATTCCGGGGGCTCTCCTGGAGCCATCCGACCCCCCACGGGGGATCGGATGGCACCAAATTAAAGAGGAGACCCGGCCGGATCCAACGAGGGGTAAGGTGAGTAATTTTTTTTTTTTTTTTTGCCCACTAGCAGGGGTAAATGCCAGGCACGTAAATTTTACGTGGCTGGCACTTAAGTGACGGAGAGGCAACCACGTAAATTTTACTTGGCTGGCATTTAAAGGGTTAAAGCTCACCCAAATCACTTAGCACTATCCTCCATCTTCCCTTTTGGACCCTTAAAGCACACCCAAACCACTTCTTGGTTAGGTTCTTCTTCCATTTTAGCCCCCTAAAACTTACCCAAATCACTTTAAATCACCCAATTAAATATTTCTGGGCCCATTAGTTTTGTGTTAATGTATTTTGTAAATGAAATGACAATGTAACATTTTTTTTAAATACCATCATCAAATATAAAATTTTTAAACATTTTGTAAATTTCAAATTTTAACAACTATAAAAAACAAAATACATAGTAATGGCAGGCCACTGAACATTATTCTTCATCTGTGGTCCCCAACGAGTTGCGCAGCTCCTGCATCTCGCCCACCAACTGAAGAACCCTGGCACTCAGTTGGCACGTGTGATCCCTATTAAAAAACGTAAAGTAAAATATTGGTATAACCTTGTTGGGGTCATACTGCAGTGCCCCCCCCCCTGTATGCAGGCAAAGAACGGGCATCAGGAGCAAGGGCGAGTGGCACATCTTGCAGTTCCTGCAACCAAATATAAAATAATTACACAAAGCAAAGGTAACCAACTAAAACAATAACTCCTACCACAAATCAAGATTCAACTTCAACAATCCAAATATAATTCACAAAGGACATAAGTCTATAAAAAAAAATCTAGCAATTATATGGATGTGTGGAAAAATAAATGTTTACATGCTAAGGACTAATTTAGGTCAGCATTAAAATGCATCTATAAGGCATACATGAAATGTATTAATTCAGGTATGCATTGCTATACAATTTATGGTCTCGGCCATGCTGATACATGCAATGCCTTGGTGCTAAAGGCGCGCAGACTCCTCCACATAGCCACAAAACATGTTCAACAATAGCAATCCGAGCCCTCAGAGGTCTCGTAAGTGGAACGGAAATGAAACGGATTTATAGGGTGGTGGTCCATCGGAAATCAGCTCTCTGAATCAGACAGAAACCATCCCAGCAACGGAAGTTATCTGAACGAACAGAAAATTTCCGATTTTGTTTGGAAATGTTCCGATTTGCTTCCGTTCATCGAAAGAGCATATACACATTTTACCGAACGTTCGTGCGAGTAGAAAATGGACGAAAAAAAGCAAAAAAATGACAAACACCCACCAAAACTTTCACAGACAGCTACGGAAGTCCGGACGAATGTGTCTCTGAATCGAGGCCATAGTCTAAGGACTTGACTTAGTGATCCAATAGCCCTGCCCAATACTCCCAAAACGGAGGCCGGGTGTTTCTCGCTTGGCTGATACCCAAGGGAGAACCCCCCATACCAACCTCCTTTTTTCTAAGCCTGCCCCAGAATCTAGCCACAACTATTTCTTAAATTTCAAACATTTTTACCCAGGTTTGGGCATTTTCTCCACTCAAAAAAACACCCTGAACACACTTTATGGTAATTTTAAAGCTTTTAATACAAAATATTTTAGTTTAAATTCGAAAACATAAAAAAAAAAAGGTTGAAAACAAAAACAAATAAAGGTTGTTTATAACATGATGGTGTGCCATGTCTTTTGGCAAAAATACATGTAACCTGCATGAGGGTGAAGGGAAAGTGTGGGGAGGGGCAGGAATGTGAACAACTCGAGGGAAGCAGGAAAAGAACAACACACAAGGAACGACAAGGAGGAAAAAGTTGGGGGGGCACACAACATGGAATGCCCCAAAGGAGGAAGAAGGTGAGTAACACTGGAGGAGCACACACAACATGGGATGCCCCAAAGAAAGAAGAGGACAGGGACGGACAGCACACCTATGGCTTATGGCTGCATGCAGTTCCACCCTGCAATGAGGATGGGCTCCGCAGCAACATACACCTTGCAGTCCCAGAATGTAAATGCTCAGACCAAATGAAAGAGTATGCCTAGCACTTTGGTTCACATATGCATGAGTGAAAGCAGCTCACAGGCAACAAATCGAGCTTTTACATGAGGGCTCTAAATTGGCCTTACTGTTTATCAACCTGCCTATGAGCAGGCCATCTGCGAAATAGGTGACAATTTTTTTGCGTTTAGAGAACCAGAGTACATTTTAAATCAGTTTTTACTGACATGAGCAGGTCAGAGAGGTGATATGATATTTTAGTCATATTCCTCACAAGAGCACTAATCAGAGAATAGAACCCAGGTTTACTCTGGAAGAGCTGCAGAGATCCATGGATCACATAGGAAAATCTGTATAAAGAACAACTGTTAGTTGTTTACGCCACAAATCTGGCCGTTATGGAAGGGTACAAGAAGAAGGACATTTCTGAAAGCAAACCATGAGAGCCCCCGTTTCCAGTTTGTCTTAAGCTATGTAGGGGACACAGCAAACATGTGCAAGAAGGTTCTCTGGTCAGATGAGACCAAAGTTAAAGTTTTGGCCTAAATGCCAAACTATAGAGTCGATTCATGGTTGGTCACGCTCAGACTCCCGCCTGATTCATGGTTGTCCAAATGGGATGCGCCCACCCGTGTACACACGCAAGCATTAATTTGCCCCTGTAAACTTGCGCTTGCGCCAATTAGCGCCCATAATTTTGCACCTGTGTCTGATTTATGGTAGGAAGTTAATTGCCGCAGCTGACTTGCATGTGTTTGTTGCTGGGAGTAAATTTGCTCCATCTCTGAGGTGGAGGAAAGCCCTTTGTTGTGTCCTGTAGCCATCTTTCCTGTATCCTCCATGGAGCCATCTGAGGAAATCATGGCAGAACTCCTGCGGATCCAGTCTTCCAGCCTGGATAAATTGGGCAGCTGCCTGCAGCTTCCGGTGAATGGCTCGTTACAGAGGCTGGAATCCTTCTCTGTGGGGATGTCTCAGTCTACGCTGAGTCATACGCTACATATATTCCTTCGGGCCATGATGCACGGGCCATGTTTCTTTCTGGTGTTACTTTTGTAAGATGTTTTTTTCCTCCTGCTAGCTGTACATTTCTGCACATCCACACATCCCTGTTCTTTGGTGCAGTGCCTACCCCTAACCCTGGTCCCAAAATGTCTTGCAGAATCTTTTAGCTCTGTCTGCCCTCACTATTGCTTTGTAATACTCCCACTAATGTTTTGCCCTGTGTTTGTCCAAGCGGGCAACAACCACCACTAAATGCTCTCTCTACTTTGCAGACCCACCACAGGTAGCTTCACCATAGGCTTTTTGTTTTGGTATGCTGTAGCTTTCCTAGTGTCTTGCCTGGTAAACAGTTATCTCAAAGGAATCAGTGGCATTGTGCCTGGATAACAGTGTGTACACCTAGGTCCTTCCACGCTAAAGGTTTTTGCTACAAAAATTAGTACTGATCACTTTGTGCCTTCCATCCTGTTAAACCGGACCTTCAGCATGATATAATGAAAAGCCCAAACCCATAAAAAACTATTCCCCAGCATCTAAAATTGATATATTTCAAGTTTTTAGTCACATACTTATTATTCTTTCCCCCACTAGGCTGCAACTCTGTTCAGGACTCCTAGAATCCAGAGCAGCACAGTCAGAAGACACTTCCTGTTTGCAGGCTGCCTGATGCTCCATAAGCCGCCATCTTGGATGTTTAAAGGCTCATAACATGCAGTAAATACAGGTAGGATGATTTTTAATGTGAGCAATCTGTATGTACAGGGTGTGGGAAACATATAAGATATGCTCTTATTTAGGGTGAAGGTCCGCTTTAAGTCCTGTGCCCTTTTGTTTGATGTGTTGAATCTGTCTTCTTCCTTGGCTTGATTGGCAGATCTAGGTGCTATTTGGCCACCATTTGTATCCCCTGGTGCTTGGATGTTCTTCTGTGATCCCCTCAGTGCCTACAGTGTGTTAACCTCAGTCTTGGACCATAACGGTGAGGTACTTTTTGGGTATCTTTGGCTTTTCTGTTATGTTGTGCTCTTTTTGACATTGTGCTTAGTTTTGCCTTGTCTAATTTCTTTATTTTTTTAATGATTCAATTTTTTTCTGTAACAGGTGATTCGGGCTATCCTTACCTTCCTGGGCTGCTCACCCCCATCCTTCATCTCTCCACCCTGGGAGAAGAGGCATACAATGCAGTCCACCACCAGACCCGTTCCTACATAGAGCGCGCCTTCAGCCTGTGGAAGACCAGACTCCGTTGCTTAGATGCTACTGGAGGCACGTACCAGTATGCTCCTGCCAAGGTTGTGAAAATAATCATGGCATGTGCTATGTTGCACAGCGTTGTCCTGGGGAGAAATCTACCTGGAGGAGAATGTACCCCCCCCCCCTCCGACATGCCACCTGTGACCTTTGTTGGATGACAAAGCCATGCTGGCCAGGCAATTTGTCAACAAGTGGTGGATTTTGGAATATTCTTGAATATCTTGAATATTATTTTCTTTCTGTAATTTGTTTATGGCTGATTTGCCTTTCATATTAATTATTACCATTTTCGGGGGAAACTCTCAGTTGAATGATGTACTTTAGTGTGTGTTCTTCATTGGCACAAAAGCCACCCCCCTGTTCCATGCCAGGCCCATACACAAGCTACACAATGCATTTATGAGCATTTTATTTTTGTGTTGTATGCACTTCAACACACACTTGCACACCCCAAGGCCAATGTTTAGGGACAGAGGCCCACCAGAGGAACACCAAAGCAAAAAATGGGTACTCCTTACTACAACTCAAATCTACAAATATGCAACAACCCCCCCACCCCCACTGGACCAGTCCCGTTGCCAATGCCACACCCACCTAATCAGTTGGTTCTGCCTGGGTGGCAGGGGGGGTTTGTGGCTGTCCCTTCCCAACAATCCATCAACTCCTCTGTGGCACCACAGCTCTTGCAGTGTCTCTTGCATGGTGGTGGCCACGCTCACTAGTGAGTGGAGATTCCTGTGCTGCAGGAAGAGATGTCGACGTATTGTCAGACAGAAGCCCCTCCCAGTCTCCAGGAAGGTTGCCATCTCCTGCCACAGCTCCTCTCCTATGGGTGCCCACTGTGATTGTGTTCTTCGCACTGGGCGTATAGCATTGCCTCACCGTGGTTGCCTCAATGTCTGGAGCATGGCCAGCTGCTGTGCTGGGGGCTGGGTGGGTGTTGGCTCCCTCAGTGGCTCTGGTATATCCCCAGTTGGTGCAGTATGTTCAGTGGCTTCCCCCTCCTCCATGTCTATAATATTGAGCAGGATCTTGGGTTCCCATGGACATAGCAAAGGATACTGTCAATTTATTGTCCCAGTTCTGTTTACAGCCTACTAACTATCCACAGTTTTTTTTAACATCCTTCAGAAAATTCAAAGCAGACTTCCAGGCTCTGGTGTTGTGCACAACTCCCTACCCACTTTTGACCTTGCCCCTGTTAAACAGGTGGCACACCCCTGCCCGTCATTTGTGTGTTAATGGCTCATGTGGCAGGGTGGATTCCTTGGCCCTTAGCCATTGCCAGTGGCAAATTAGCAAGTTTAGTGGTAGGTTTAGTGTTTTGTGGTGTACTTGCTAAGTTGAAACAGGTGAGCATTGTCATTCCTTGAGGGGAGTGTGCCCTGTGTATCACCTTCTGCTGGTCAATTTACCATGTCTTTAGAGCAACATATCTTGCTCCCAAATACTCTGTGTTATGCACATACACCCCTCTGAATTAAACAGCAGAGAACTTGCGTGGAAAATATATGTTTAGGTTGTTAGGCCACAAGGATGTTTCCCCTTGCCCATGTGTGGGTCATTTAGGACACACCCCCTTACCCCCACCAATTTACAGCCATGCATGTTGGAACCTGCCTCATTCCGTTTGTCTAAAACATTAGCCACCAACAAAACCGCAGCATACCTGTGTGCCAGTGTATGTCTACACAGGACATATTACTTTGTGTTGGTGGCTAACACGTTAGCTTGTGGGCACATCTGTAGTGGGTCCCCACTCTCATTATTTGTGCTGCCACACACAAACTTAAATGTATCTTACCTGCTCAAATTCTCTGAGTGTTTCGGTCTCCCCTGAGCTGCTCTCACTGGTGCTGGTTGGGGCAGGCATGGGTGGTGTCACATCTGCAGAGAAAACAAGCAAGGCAATAATTACAAACATGTTTTCTGCGCCAAGGATGACACTTCACACAGCCTTTGCCCTCCTTAGTTGGCCCTATGACACTTACCACTGTTGCTGAAGTGTAGGCTCTCAGTGTCCATGTGCATTGGATGCCCAACTTCGTGTCCGGGGTCAGCAGGCTATCAACTGTTTTTGCTGTTACAGTAAATTTGAGGTGTGGTGGGAGTCCACCACCAGTATGGTGTCTGTCAAAAGAAAGTGAAGTGTCAAACATTATCCTAGACACCAGTCTACATGAATTGTTGACCCCTGTTGGCCACCCCCTTTCTTTGATGTTCCTCATAGTAGGTCCCTTAATTGTGAGTGGGTGTCCATGGTAAAATACTCCCTTGTTTTTAGGCTTTGAGTGTTTGATGCAACCCCAGAACAAGTGACGGCATGGCACTCTGCTGGCATATTTGGGCATGTGCGGGCATTTGCAAGTGTCATGCCTTTGGACTGACTTACTGTTGTCCCTGTGTCAATTCCCTCATCGCCATGTCATGCCGCCTTACCCCATTCCTGCTTGTGGTTATTTGTGGTGAAAGCAACGTATAGACATGGGCCAGGCAACCCATATGCATGCTCCAAACAACCCATAGGAAGCCATCCACCACAGGAAGGGCTGAGGACAAAGAGGCAAAATTAAAAGTTGCTCTTTTGGGATGACATGTACACAGACATGATCTGAAGTTTTAATTCTTCTCCACCCTTAGGCCATAATTTGAAACAAGTATGACTTCCTGCCCAGCTTGTTTGCAAAGAGGCTGTGGGCAGCCTGGGTGCGTGATCATATAAACATCAAAACAGGGACACTGTGTGCACCGGGGCAGATAATAAAGCACTGGGGATACCTACAAAAATGGAGGAGATGGGTGTGGAGAACCATCCGGCATCATTACTTGGGTTAGTCCACCAGCAAAATGGCAGCATGAGCATTTACATTTTTAAGATAACACAGAGATTGAGATTGATGTGTTTATTATGTTTCAGGCCAAGACAGGTGGGCAATAATCCGAAAAACACAATAGCGAGCACAATGGCAGCTGGCACACGTGTTGGGCAGGAGGTTGGACTCCAAACTTACATAAACCACACACCAACTTGCACAATAGATAAGACAGGGCCAACAGGCAAGGCCTTACTTGAGCCAAGTACAAGAATGTTGGGTAGACACAAGGCAATCTATTGGCTGTTTGGTACTCAAGAAAACAACCATACTAATATCAACCATAAATGCTAATGCAGTTGCTCATTCTCATTGTAAAACATAAATGCTAATGCTGTTGCTCATTCTCATTGTAAAACAGTTTGTGTTAAGGCCAATTTATGTTTACACTTTAAAACCTGAAAGGCATGAACATTAATGTAGGTGGCAGGACAAAGGAGACGAGGTCCAGCAAAGTAAAAAAATACATTTCAGCACTTGATCTCAAAAGATGGAAATAGATAAATTAGAAATGAAGTGCAGCCACATTTTCTAATTTTTTATGGTTATTTTCTCAGTGTAAACACACCACTACAGACACTAACAAACCAGAAATAATAGAAAGGGTCAAGACAAAGGCCACACACCTAGGGAAACACACAAAAGGCAGGGTTAAAGGAAGTGCTTGTAAACAATGTATGGCACATAAGGAAATGTACAGGCCAATAATCAACTTGTTTTGCAACTATAAAGGAGGAGCCAGACCCCGAAGAGGGCACAGCGGCAGAGACTAATGGCCAGACATAGCTCAGCAAGAGCAAGGCCCTAATCAGCCAGGTAAGTGCAACTAAGCAGCAGACATACACATACACACAAGTCAATCAACAAAAACATGTTTAACACACACAACCCCAACATCCAGGGCATTTAAGAAGACACAAAAACAAGTCACAGACACATTCAAGAGGAACACATGGAAGAGGGAGAAGAAGAATTAGCTAATGTCCTTTTAATGACACCACATTTGTGAACAGATTGGAGATGAAGAGCTAACTTTCCAACTCTACTTTTGACTTTACTCAGGCTGAAAGAGGGATTGGAGAGCTAGGTCTCAATTTCTTGGTTTCCTTTATCACAAAGACCTTGGTGGAGCACTGACTATGGAGACTACAGAGCAACTCACTTCTCGACCTGGAACCTGGAATCTAAGAGACAATCTCGATTTCCCTGGAGCCTGATGGTGGGGATAGGCTGGTCTGCAGGAAGGCCCCAGGTCAGGTAACCAGGGAGTGAATATTAACGGACTGAGGCCCATGACAGACCAGAACTGCTAAGCAGGCAGTGACAGAGTGAATCTGTAAGAGGTGTTCAAGCACCAGAAAGATGAATTGGTCGAGGTTGTGGGCAGGTGGATCTGGTTCATAGTCGATAGACAAGCCAAAGTTGTGGGCAGGCAGATCTGGTTCAAAGTTGATAGACAAGCCAAAGCCGAAGTTGTGAGCAGGTGGATCAGAAACAGAGTCGATAGGCAGGCCGGGTCGTAACAAGAAGACAGGAACACTGAAACTCAGGAACACAGGAAAACCAGGAGAAATGACCACCTGGTATTGATAACCAGAATTGGCCAGGCTTTATAGGCCTTGCACATGTGCATAGGTGCCATGGCTGCCATTACAGGTGGCTCCATGCTCATCTTGGGTCCTGATATGTTCCCCAGCTGCCCTCTGTTTCAGACCTGGATGATTTTAATGCCTGCTGATTCAATATTCAACTGAATATTCAATATGAAAACTTTGCGGAGAGTGACCATTTTTTAGAAACTGTATTGCTCTCCACTTGGCTTTGGGGTCACAATGCTGCAACTCAAGACCCTCTACTGGGTTACCAATCTGGACAGTATTTGGAGACCAATGGTGAATATAACAAACGTTCATCAAAATTGGAACCTGCCATTAGGAAAGATCAGGATGACAGGGGCGGCAGTGTATACAGTAAATAATATGGTCCTGCTGGAATAAATAAGCTGGTCTTAGGACAATGTACAGGGAACGGTACCTAACTTAGGTATAACAAAAGCTGCTGTAATAATGTATGTGCTATTTTTGATGATGGAGGTACTTTAAATGAACTTTCCAGACAAGAAAAGCATTCTCGGCAGTGATCCCTGATGCAGCTTCTTCCTGGTCCTGTGCTTATGAGTTTCTGAAATCGGGTTCCCCAGACTCTTGGCACATACCTGGCACCTCCTACTCTACGCTACTGTTGTAGTAAATGCAGTATGACATGCTGGAGTTATAGTGCCTGATGCGTGGATGGGGCCACATCCAAAATTTTGCCTGTCAATAAAAGACAGGTGTCCAAGGAATCCTGCAGTACATGTATGCTGGGGAAAAAATGATAAGTCCCAGATCTGGATGAAGGCGCCACAAAGGAAAAGGCATTACTTTTTCTGGTTTTCGCATGGACACTCTATTTAAACTTAACAAATATAAACTTAACATGGTTGCCAGGGCTGGATTATGAGGGGGGTGCAAGGGGCGCGCACCCTGGGGCCTCCACCACTTGTCCTGCAAAGGGGGCCTCCACCACCCTTTGGGTTATGGTCTGGTCCAGGAGGTTTATCAGTCTTTGATCTGACGGGCCGCAGAGCCAGCAACAAAGCTTTCAGCGGCAGTGGGTGCTCACTGCACATAAGCCCCCAAGCACAGCCACTGGCAGCTCAATGCAGGGAACTGTTTTCAGCTGGGTGAGTACACTACCCCCTGCCCAGAATGGTAAAGCAGGAGTTTCTGAGCAGCACGCACCCGCACAAGGGAGGCACAAGGGACTCGTTCTGATGTTCCAGTAAGTGGACGGGTGCCAGACAACCACCAATCAATTACTTGGCTTTTCTATTATTTTAAAGAAAATACTGCATCTGGGGCCTCCACCAGATTTTGTGCCCAGGGGCCTCCACCACACTTAATCCGGCCCTAATGGTTGCTATTGGATAATGTTTGCAAAACCTAAAAAATAATGTTGTTTCTAGGTGGGCTCTAAAATCATTATTAGAACGTAAATGGGTTTTTTCTTTATCTGTTTGTATGCATATTTATCAGTCGATCTGTTTATTAGGCATTGAAATACACTGAAATAATATAATCTAATTGAATAAGATAATAACATTTTAGTAGTACATCCGCTATGCACAGTTATAAAAAACAAGCAAACAAAAAAAGGTTTATTTAAACATTGCAAAATGAAGCGCTATTTAGGAAGCACATGGCATTCTCTTAATGGTGCAGACAAGAAAATTCCGGGCTGATAACAAGTTTGATAAGTGAGATCACTTTTCTACCCCATGTCTGCAGAGAGTGCGGGAAGTAGGACATGTCACTTAATGGACACAAGATAATGACTTCCTGCCTTTATCCAGATGCTTCTAGCAGGTTTTGTATGAGAAAGAACTCTGCAAATGAATCTGTGTTCTTGAAAGTGGAAGTGAATGCAAATTTAATCCAGATTCCAAATACAACAGCCCCATTGATAGAAGTTGCTGTGATACTCAAATAATAGCTGGGAGAGATCCAGAGTTGTAGAAAACCAGCAAGTAAGGTATGTGTGGTGACACTAATCATTCCACCAGCGCTGCTCGAAGAGGAAGGTACAAGCTTGCTGCATTGCACATCTGCCTCCCTAGGCTAAACGGCTTCTCACACCATTCCACAACCATGTAACATAGTTCTGTGCTTGCACTGCTGCCTTACCTATAACAGACAAGTGGCTTAACACGCTCATCATTTTCCAGTTATACATATCCTATAATTTATCCAATGCTTATGAAAAAAAACAGAAGAAAATTAGACTTTTTCAAAGAAAGGGATTGCGAACAGGGTCAAATTATACTTGGTGCAACGGACCTGCTGTAGGACCTAATTGCTCAGGACTCCCCCCACCCCAGCACTATTGTCACTTGAGGCACATAGCCAGCGTCAGGCTGGTGAAGATCGTGCCCCCACATTGGGAGGCCCTATGCCAGAGGTGTTCAACCTTTTGCCGAGCGTTGGCCACCTGGTCACGGGCCACTATAAATAGTTTCAGTTTTTTTCATATGGAATAGCTCAATTAAGATGTTCTACAACAATAAGGTCTCCACAAACGTCATGTCAGACCCCGAGAATGCCTGTTTTCGTTGTGAGTCTGCAACCCCCAATTTCCACAGCCAGCTTCACCTATAAACAAGCCCCCGTTTGCCGGAACGATATATACGCCTCGCCTGACACAGTTGCCCCCAGGACTTGATGGCTCAAAGATTGTAGGCTCACGGGGAGTGAAGACAGATAAACCGAAGGTCAGACTGGGCAAAGTAAGTAAGTACTGGAAACAGTTCAGGTGCTTTAGAAACAGGTAAGTACTGGAAGCAATTTGGGTGCTCAGGAGAAATCAAGCGAAGTCAGACGTCAAGCCAGGGGACACACCAGGAGGTCAGAGAGCTGCGTGGTACAAAGGGATGAGACGGAGATGTGGTTGAGATATAAGCAAATGGTCAATAACGATGTGTGCAGGAAATCACAGGAGAAATCACAAAGCCAGCTAAATGCTATAATGGGCACTGACACACTGAAGTGGTAATCCCTTTATAGGACTGAAACCGACTGGATTGGACAAGGAGGCAGTGACTGTGATTGGTGCACTTCGGATCTGTGGGTTGATTGGTGCACTTAGAGAGCTCTGGGCTGATTCCCCCTTCTGAACTTTAAAGGCGTACCACCCAGAACTGGACCTCCTAGGATGAGCTCCTTTAAACAGCCTCCGGTGGCGCTGCACACAGCGAGGACATAAGCTGACTATGCTCGCGCGCAAGCAGGAGCCAATTGACAGTGGACGAGGAAGGAGGGCGTGCTCGGCGACACGTGCGTGCCTGGGGCGGAAGCGGCTGCTGGGCAGGAGAAGCCCCGGCCAGCTGCCTAAGTACACCATGGGCAGGGACTGAAGGTAAGTCATTCATGTGTATGTCCTTCAACCATACCCATACATACATATCTTACAGTCCCCACATGCTCGCAATACAGATGTCAATTAGCTTACTTCTGTCTATATGGGCCCTTTATTTATAGCCCTTTATAGCTCATCCCACCATCAGTCCCACATATTAATTATGTTGCCAATACTCAACCCATCTCAGTTCCCACTAATGTGAAGCATACAATTATTATGCAACTATTTTACCAAAATATTAATCTATAAGAATACAGGGCCACTTGATTCCCTCCCCCCTGTGTGAAACCCCCCAGGTTTCCCGGTATACTCAGCTTCAGGCGCGGTCCAATGGCGCATGCGCAAGCAGCGCCGCATCACCTCTATCCCTTTAGCAGGGTGCATGCCCACGCCAAGCATTTGTGATTGGCCAAGCACAGCACGACTCGTTCCCTTAGACGAGCCAAGCCAAGTACTCATCAGGGTAGTTGGGCATGCTGTAGGACTGGGGAAAGGTGAGTCAGTGCGGGTGACCTGGGGGTTTCCCACAGCGGGGTATCCCCAATCAGGGGGGGCAAGAACCAAAACCCAGGATAAAGTTTAGGTTCACTTTAAAGCACAAAGTTGAGGCAATATTCAGAAAGCATTGCATGAGAAGCAGAAAAGTTTAGCTTACAAGCGGGATCACAGGGTGGATAACATGAGAACCCCTCAATGTTTTGGGGGATGCCTCTGCTTTGAACTACCTATACATATATATTTGGTTTGACTAAGGTGACCCCCTGTGTATCGATGGATGATCTATGCTCTGTTATAACTGGTATTTTGTAAGAGCTATCTCTATCCCGCAGAAGGGGTTCACCTTGACATTGTTGAAATCACCTTATGACACCACCTACCACCTAAACATGTTGTGTTTTTTCTGTATCCACTAGAACAGGGGTAGTCAGCTGGCGGACCTCGATCTGAATGTGGACCAGTTGTCTGTACCGCAAAGGTGATGCCCCAGCTGCATCACGTCTCAGCCTTCAGGTCTCCTCTGGCGGCGTGAAGCTGCCCGATGCTCCCTTGCAGCCTTGTGGACAGGCAGTTATTTTCAGCTCTCCCCCCACTCATCCCTCTTAATCCCAGCTCTGCCCCAATTCATCCCACTTATTCCCAACTCAGCCCCCCTTCATCCCTCTTATTCCCAACTTTGCCCCATCCATCTCTCTTATTCCCAGCTCTGCCCTCATCCCCCCCCCCCCCCCTTATTCCAAGCTCTGCCCCATCCAACTATCTTATTCTCTGCTATGTCCCAGCAATATTTTATCCCTCAATGCCCAATATAGATAATGCTAGAAGGTGGGGAAGGTGGCTCATGGAATATAGGAATATATAACCCCTTGGTGCACTGATTTTAAATAAAACCCCCCTCCAGCCCTTCGACTATAGACAACTGAGATACAAAAAATGTGATTTCAAGTGCTGGCTTTGGAATAAAGGGGATGGAATTGGTAGAATCTGCCATGTGTTAAGTTTCTTTTATTAGGACCAATGTTTCTTTTTAATACAATATAAACAGGCAGTGGGGATTGACTTGCTGGTATAAGGTAAGTCTTTTAACACTTCAATAAGTAACTAGAAATGCATGTACAAGCAAGCATGGATGTCATGGTACTGTACTGTAGAGCAATCCATTAAACCAGGAATTATTCTACACAGGTGAGTCCCCTCAAGGCTTTCAGAGAGCAGCTCTTCTTCTGCATTGATCAAGGATACTTGGCAGCCGTTCAACTGGCAATGTGGAGTGATTTTTTCAAATGTATTTCTATCTTCTTCTAATTTTTTCTATATTTCCTGTTGTTTTTGATCTACAATAGGTGCCAACTTCTTTCAGACTTTTTAGTTTTAGTTCCAGATGGTTTCCAAAAAAGGATGGTTTGTTGTATTTCATTTTATTTGGTATTTTTTATTTCCATGCGGAAGGATGTATTTTTGTACCCTGTGCTTCAGGAACAGTAATGGGTATTGAAAAATGATTCTTCCTAGGTCAAATATATATTGGTTGATTGACCTTGCACATGGTCTTCTTGAAGACTAAATCTTTTGTTGTGGTTTTCTTTTTATATATTTACTATACTTTTTTTAACTTTTTATATATATACTTTTATGTATATTTTTTGTATCTATATTGCTGGTTTACCCCAGAGTGGGCTTAAAAAATGTCCACCTTGTGTCTGGTCTTTGTGGATCGACGACTGTATCAGGTTGGTTGGTTGAATCATTTGTGGTTCTGAAGTCTTGTCCATGATCTCATTTTCTCGAGCACCCTGCTCAGATGTTTTCTGGTGGTCTTGGTGTTCCTATCTTTTGAGCTTGTACATGCCCATCTTGAATTTTACTGGAGCAAACTTACTCTAAGCAAAAATACTCCAACATGTTATGAACTAGAACTGATGTTATGAACTAGAACTGATAATAACAGAAGAGCAATATGACATAGTGGGGGTAACAGAGACCTGGCTGGATGAAAGCTATGACTGGGCAGTAAATTTACAGGGATACTGTGTGTTTAGGAGGGACCATAACAAACGCAAAGGGGGTGGAGTCTGCTTAATTGTAAAATCCTCTCTACAGCCTGCTCTGCGGGAGGATATATGTGAGGGGAATGACCATGTGGAGTCTGTATGGGTAGAAATACATGGAGGGAGAAACAAAAATAAAATACTGATGGGGGTTTGCTATAAACCTCCAGATATATCCGAATCCATAGAAAATATGATGCTAAGGCAAATAGATATAGCCGCTAAACTAAATGAGGTAGTGATTATGGGGGACTTTAACTACCCAGATATAGACTGGGATGCTGAAACATGTGTTTCGCATAAAAGTAATAGTTTTTTATCTAAAACAAAAGATGGCTACCTTTCCCAACAAGTACAAGCTCCAACAAGGGGGAAAGCCATATTGGACCTAATACTAACCAATGTACCAGACAAAGTAATAAAGGTACAGGTTGGGGGACACCTTGGAAGCAGTGATCATAATATCATTAATTTCCAATTAGCAGTCACTAGGGTGGCTTATCAAGGAGCCACAAAAACACGTGACTTCAAAAAGGCAAAGTTTGACCTACTTAGAGATGCCCTACACTGCATTGACTGGGAAAATGCCCTTAAAAACAAAAGCATGGACGCTAAATGGGATACTTTCAAAGGAATACTTAATTTTCATTGTGACAGATATATACCTTACAGGAATAAAACTATTAGACACACATGTAAACCGATGTGGCTAAATAAAAAGGTTAAGGGGGCAATAAACAACAAAAAAAGGCATTTAAACGTTTAAAGTAGGAAGGGACAGCGGAAGCGTTAAAAAAATATAAAGAAGAAAATAAACAATGTCTCCAGCTAAGCTGGAGACAGAAAGACTGGTCGCGAAAGAGAGTAAAACTAACCCCAAATTATTCTTTAGCTACATAAACCGTAAAAGGTACAAACCTGAGGGTGTGGGCCCCCTGAAAAGCAAGGAGGGGACCCCTATAGAGGGAAATGAGGAGAAAGCTAATTTGCTTAACAACTTCTTAGCTTCTATATTCACAAAAGAATTTGACATGCCGAGTGAAATGCAGGGGAATAACCGAAACCCTCCATTAAATGTCACCGGTCTAACCAAGGAAGAAGTCCAGCACCGTCTCAAGCAGATAAAAATCGATAAATCACCGGGACCAGATGACATACATCCTCGTGTCTTAAGGGAGTTATGTACAGTAATAGACAAGCCGTTATTTCTAATATTTGTGGATTCCATAACTACAGGGTCTGTTCCGAGGGATTGGCGCTTGGCAAATGTGGTGCCAATATTCAAAAAGGGATCTAGGGGGGAACCTGGGAACTACAGGCCGGTAAGCTTAACATCTGTGGTGGGCAAGCTGTTTGAAGGTTTCTTAAGGGATACTATCCTGAAGCACCTTGGGGAAAATGACCTTATTACTCCATATCAGCATGGATTTATGAGGAATATCTCCTGCCAGACAAACCTAATCAGCTTTTATGAGGAGGTAAGTTCAAGATTGGATCAGGGGGGGTCATTGGATATCATATATCTTGACTTTTCTAAAGCATTTGATACTGTGCCACATAAAAGGCTGGTACAAAAGATGAGAATGCTTGGACTGGGGGAAAACGTGTGCAGATGGGTGGGAAATTGGCTTAATGATCGGAAGCAGAGGGTGGTTATCAATGGTACACACTCAGATTGGGTCACCGTTACTAGAAAAGTACCACAAGGGTCAGTTCTGGGACCAATTCTCTTCAATATATATATAAATGACATTGGATATGGATTAAACAGTAAAGTCTCAATCTTTGCAGATGATACTAAGCTGAGTAAAGTAATTAAAACAAAAGAGGACAGCAGGCAGCTACAAACAGATTTAGATAAATTGGAAGCATGGGCAGTTAAATGGCAAATGAAGTTTAACACAGATAAATGTAAGGTTATGCACATGGGAAGGAGAAATCTGTGTCATGATTACACATTAAATAAAGAACTTGGTAAAACAACAATGGAAAAGGACCTAGGGGTTTTAGTTGACAATAAGATCAACTGTAGTAATCAATGCCAGGCAGCTGCTGCCAAGGCAAATAGGATCATGGGGTGCATCAGGAGGGGCATAGGTGCTCATGACCAGAGCATCATTTTACCCCTGTACAAGTCACTGGTCAGACCCCATATGGAATACTGTGTACAGTTCTGGGCACCTGTGCTTAAGAAGGACATATCAGAACTGGAGCACATTCAAAGAAGGTCCACAAAGTTAATAAAAGGAGTGCGGGGGCTAGAGTACCCAGAAAGATTGTCCAAGCTAGGTTTATTTAGTCTAGAAAAAAGACGATTGAGGGGTGATCTAATAACTATGTATAAATATATTCGGGGACAATACAAAGATCTGTCCCACAATCTATTTATACCCCGGAGTGTAACCATAACCCGGGGGCATCCACTAAGGTTAGAGGAAAGGTGCTTTCTCCACCGACATAGGAGGGGATTCTTCTCTGTAAGAGCAGTGAGACTATGGAACTCGCTGCCAGAGGAGGTAGTAATGATGGATACAGTAAAAATGTTCAAAAGTGGCCTTGATGCCTTCCTGGCATGTAATAACATTTCCAGCTATGGCTACTAGACCACTGGAAGGAATTAAACTGGCTGAACTGGATGGACTAAAGTCTTTATTCAGCCTTACATACTATGTTACTATGTTACTATGTCACAAATGGTAAAATAACATAGCCTATTAAAATATATGGGTCCTTTCAAATCAGTGCACTGTGGTTTGCTGCATGCAACTGCAACGTGCCTCCATAGAATTCTATTGGCACCGCAGCTAAAGTGCATGTAATGTGGGCTATACACACCACCACCTCCATCCTCCAATCCATCCTGGTCCCCTACCACTACCTCTTGCCACCTCGTCTTACGCTACGTCCCAGCTCTGCCTCATACTCCTCCACTGCTGGTCCCGCTGCTGTCCTCCGCCGCTATCCTTATCGTCCTCCACCACTGCCGGTCCCGGCGCCTCATCCTCCTCTGCTGTCGGTTTTGCCTCTACCACTGCTGGTCCCACCGCTGTCTTCCTCATCCTTCGCTGCTGCTCCGGCCACCTCATCCTCTGCCGCTGCTGGTCCCGACTTTGCTGCAGCCGGTCCTGCCATCCTTGTCCACCACTGCTGCTGGGCCTGCCTCAGCCACTACAATGGTGGTGCAAACATAGTAGGTGTAGCTTAAACCTGGACATATGCTTAAAGCATAACTCGTATATCTCTAGTACATAAAAGATGTCGGTGATTGACCTAACAGTAAGCCAATCCATACATTCTACTACCACCATTCAGCCAATAAGCCAGAGCAGGGCTCCCGTTGTAAATGGACCAGGAGTTCTGGAATCTGTGGGACAGCCTTTCCAATGATGTGAGGAAAGTGGGACATGTATTGTGCTTTACCTCCAGTGCGCCGAAAGGCTATATTTACCACCACCTCCCAATCCATCGCCAAGGGTTCCCCGCCACTGCCGCCTTGCCCTGCCTACTGCCTGTCATCACTACATCCTATGCCACTGAGGATCCCACATCTGCCTCATGCTCTACCGCTGCTGGTCCTACCATTGTGCTCCGCTGCTTTCCCCCATTGTTTTCCACCGGTCCCGCCGCCTTGGCCTCCACTGCCGGTCCAGCCACTGTGTGAAACCCCCTCAGGTCGGCCGAACAAACTCACCTCTTCCTGGTCCTACGTCCCATGCGCGCCCAGGGGCAAGGACCAAAACCCAGGATAGTCAAAATCCGGGGTTTTGGTCCACTTTAAGTACTGAAACAGTGTAAGTTTGTAACAGGGTGGGTTTACAATATTTCCACCTTGTTTCTGTTTGGCTTAACTGCTGGCTATTTTTATCAGGTTCCTGCTGATGAGTTGGCTGGATCATTTCATTTGTGGTTGGCAAGTCCCCTCCGATTTCTGTTTTTTTATATGGTGATCATTTAGTCTCGCCAGCTGCAAGGATAATAATGTTCATGATATCATCTGGGACTGAGACACAAAAATAAAGCAGAAACAGGTCTACAATTTGTATAATCTAATCTGGAATTTGGAAGTATGACGAGGATGCCGCATTGCAGTAACTGCTGTGTCTGTTGATGTGTCTACACCAGCTAAATATTTAGCATGCAAATACCTGACCAGACGGCATAACTCGACTGAGTACATCATTCATTTCCCCATTTATCCAGGATCACCCCTGCTTAAAATTGTCTAAATACTTCATTTTACTTTATTTGAGGAGCCTTTCTGTCGAGGAAAAATCAAAACAATGTGTTGTAGCTTTAGCATAAAGGAGACTCGATGATAAAAATCTCTAACAAGTCTAATCATAGCAATTTGTAAGGAGGCCGTTTAACGCCTCACTGCTTCACGGAATATTCCTTTAAGAGGGGAACATAATCCAAATAAGATTACGTTTTCTAGAGTGGAAGCTTCTATATATCTATAAAAGGAAAAGAAACGTTGATGAGCATTTCCAGGCAGCAAAACGCACCTAATTAGAGTGAGTCTGTTTGTTGCAGTGCTACATTTGTGGTTTGGTGCCCATTTTAATATACCATTAAATGATTAGGACATCATTTTTCCAGGTCTGCGTCTTGATAATAAATATTATAATATAATAACAACATTTCTTAAAATATTTCACAAGAATAAAGGCTGTTTCATGCTTTTGGGCCAACAAAGCAACACTTGAGACTTGGAGCATGGAGTGCAGGAACCTTGCCTCTGGAGTTGCTGCCGTGTGACTCTCCAGCATCATTGAGTAGCTGACATATCAGTTTTGGATAGGTTGCCCTTTAATCTTGTAATAGGATGTGTGTGCTGCATACCTTTATCACTTGATAGCCCTCTATTCCCAGGCTTTCGCCTGACAGGACAATACTTTACAATTCAACCTTTAATGTAATCCCTCTAGGCATCATGTTCAATCATCTGTACTACCGATGATAAAAGACGCCCTCTTCTCACCCTGCTGAGCGATGGTGCTTTTAATTAGATCTACTTTTTATCTGCCAAAAAAATCTGCCAATGTTCTGAATAAGATAGGATGATCATAAAATAGGTAACTATCTTCTGCCTTTCCTAGATTTTTCTTAAAGCTCCCTCAACTCTACATGCGACTGCTGGCAGAGCATCAGGTCAGAAAGCACAGAGCGGAGGGACTGAGCGGGTGCCTGTATGCTGCATCTGTCTGCCATGTGAACCCAGAACTAGGTTAGTGTGCAGCCTGGTCTTAGGCTTGTTCAATAAGCGCACTCAGAACGCTGATGTCACGTCATCTAAGCCTTCGTCTAAGGCCAGCGGCTCAGAGCGCACTGGCGGTTGCACCCCCCTCTACCCTCTAACAGGGAGTGTGTCCGCGCTGGCCATTAACTAATGCCTGGCGCGGGCACATGCCCTGCTAGACGAAACAAGGTAAGTGCATGGGGCGACCTGGGGGATTTCACACTGTGGGGCATCCTGATTTTGGATGCCCTGGAGGGAAGGAATGAATTGGCCCGGGAATCCTATAGATTCCCTGGCTGATTGCAGTGGGTTTTGGTCCACTTTAAATGGACCAATAGTATTTTCAGATTTTTGTTTCACTTTAAATCGACTCAGATTTATCAGATTTGTGTCCAGCTGGTCACATCTTCATATTAAACAACCTACAGCCAAGAAGATGGTAGGAGCATGAGATTTAGGGGATATTAATAGCACCCCCTTGGCACTTATGCCTAATTTGTATACAGGCTTTCTGCCCAGAAGGGAGGGCTGTGGCATCTGATAGAGCTGCTTGTAGGTGACATGTACAGAATGCAGAGTCTGTAAAGAACCCTGGTTTAATTCTAAGCACCTGATGATGAGGACCACCAGAACCAGGAACAGGAAGGATTCAAGTAGGTTCAGGAGATAGGCGAGGTTGAGGGTAAGAGCCAGGGCAACTGAGGTCAAAAGCCAAAGAATTGTCCAAACTGGGGTCAGAAGACAGGAGGCAATCAGGATACAGGTCAGGAACAAATGGCAGGTGTTACTTCCAAGAAAATCTACTGGCAACTGATTGCTTGTAGTGCACCTTGATGTGATTGAATGAGTACCAGAGTTCTAGACATGGAGAGGTGGTGTGCCCACAGCCACCTCAGCCATGTGCTCGTATATGCAAACTGCAACTAAGCCATGACATCATCATTAAAATAATATATAAAATTACATTTTTTGTAACACGTAGAAATGTTTCCAGTTGCCCATTCAACCAGTATATAGTTAATATTCTGCTAATTCTCTTTATTACTTAAAAAGGGACATAAACCCGGATTTTTATCTGGGTTATGTTTCTCTTTCAAAGCGAATCTCCATTTCGGATGCCTGGCTGGTGTGCTTAACAAAAGGGAAAGCTGAGTATTCTTACCATGCTGGTGATCCCACGGGGCATGTGCAGACTCTACTCCAACCAGCTTTTTATGCCATGCATATTGATGGGCGACATAGAAAGCTGAATGTAGGGGGAGGCTCAGTCATCCCCACAGCTGCTTCCCTCTGGCTGTGTGTGCCAGCACCAGGCGTGGGAGTGCACACATCAGATGGAGCGATTCTACTGTGGCAAACCTGGGATGTGCCAAAAAAGAGAGAGACCACCAGTCCTTACAACATATTCCAAATTATTATGTAAAAAATGGTCAATGCAAATGACAGTCAGCATCATTTTCAAGTCATCAACTGTGTTCTTCCATCCATTGAAACTTTTGGAGAGTTTCTGTATAAATTGCAGGATGTCAGAATACCCTGCTCGAGCTGCGGTAGATTTTCACCCTCATATCTCGTTTGCATGAGGATACTCCAAAGGATTCTCAATAGGGTTGAGATCAGGTGGGAATGGTGGGCAACCATGAGTTTCTCTCCATTTATGTCCATAGCAATGATTCAGAGGTATTCTTGGCAGAATGAGATGGTGTATTTAATGCATGAAGATGATTTTCCTATTGATGGCACAGTTCTTTTATTTTGTACCACGGAAGAAAGTGGTCAGTTAGAAACACTATATACTTTGCCGAGGTCATTTTCAGACCCTAAAGGGGCCTACCAGCTCCCTCCCCATGATTGCAGCCCTAAATATAACTCCACCACCTACTTGCTGACTTCACAGCCTTATTGGGACAGCCACTACTCCATCCATCTGGACCATCCAGGGCTGCACTGTACCCATCAGTAAACAAGCCTGCCCAGGCTCACTGCAACTGTTTCTGCCTGTCAGTACTGACTAGGGGTGGCTGAATACTAGGAGGCCGATTCATCAATAGCGCCAGGTAGCGACAGATGAGCGACTGTAGCGTGATTTTTTCAGCGCCAGCCAGTATTCGCTGTGCTTGGCCGGCACTAGCTTGATGACAGCGACTCAGTCGGTGTGCGGTAATGTTGAATACGGGCTGGGGGGTCGCTGTTTCACAGGTCCAGCGTTGTATGTGAGCGCCTGACAACGAATGGCCAGAGCGAACGGCTAGCTTCATATTCATCAAAAAATCACGCTCCGAATGTGCTGTCGCTGTCCATTCCTTGTTTAAACCCCAGAGCGCTGGCGGCGATGTGTATTAACTAGTTTTTAACCCCTAAACAACCATATTTTTTGAATGTAACATTATACATGTTTTTAGAATCATTTTGTTATATGAATACATTAATCTCAGACCTGTTAGATCAATTCTGCACATATTTTTTTTTGTTTTTTTTTTTACTTAAAAATAAATCCTAACATTGCAGAAGTGTTCTCCGATTTTTTGACATTAAAAAAATTAAAAAAAAAATTATTACCAATTAATCATGAATTATTATAGATTGCTCCATTGAAATGCATTGGACATCGCCAGGGAGCGACAGCTAATACCTGGCGCTGTGAGGGAATTTGCAGCGGCGCTGTTCGGTCCAGGCGGCTTCATGATGAATGCCGCGCTAGCCGTCGCTCTCGCCGGCGCTAGCCTCATTTAGCTTGATAAATGCGTCATTGTGACCGCCGCCGGGCGTACTTGAGTCGGTAGTCGCCGTTAGCTGCCGCTACCTGGCGCTCGTCAGACACTACCTGGCGCTATCGCTTGATGAATAAGGGCCTAAGTTGCTACTAGGTTGCTAAGTTACTATGCACAACTGCAAGTATCTGGAGGATCCAGTGGCACCAGCTACTTCAAATAACTGTTTGCTGCTTTGTAATGGCATTTTATCAGCTGTCTTTTAAAGCGGACCAAAACCAGCCCTGGCGTTTATAAGACTACAGAGCAAGCTGATTCCCTCTCCCTGGGGCATCCTGAACTTGGATGCCCTGCAGTGTAAAGTTTCCTACCTGTCAAACGAGTCCACAGCACAGCATCACTTGCATCCCCTTCTGGCTGTTCACAGCCACACCCGCCATAACATAATGGCTGTGCATAGCCCCAGGATGCGATTGTGCGCGCAACTAGGATTTTATGTCGATTAATATATGTTGCCTGAGAAGCTGACTGAAGGAGAGTCACGCCTGCGCCATGGGCTCGTTTGAAAAGTTAGAAAACCAGGATTTTTGGGGGGTTTTACATAGCGCGGCATCCCAAACCGGTGTGCCCCAAGGAGATGGACCAAACCCAGAATAGCGAAAAACCTGGGTTTTTGTCCACTTTAATCTGATGAATTGGTTCCTCATTATGCCTTTATCTGCACAAACCTGTCTGTGCTCTGAATCAACCACAAATCTCTTCACAGTACAATGATCACGCTGAAAGAGGAACAAATTTGGGAGTTTCACTATGAGTGATTGGTCCTCTTTAAGTAAAATAATAATTTTAATAGCAACAGCAGAATTACAGTTAGAGAGACAGGTCGACCTAAAACTGGCGTGCAAGGCCTTATATCTTAATCTACATTAACATACACTGCAATTGTTTCTTTTATATTACTCTGACAGTGCATTGTATGTTTTTCTAAAAAAAGATATATTCATACAGAGGCTTATATCCTGTTACGTTATTGTCATATGGTTACCCTTGTTATGTCATTATTATATATAGTTACATTACGCTGTAATCTCTTTACCTGAGTGCCCCACTAAGAAGCTAAGCCCATAATTAAAAGAATATAAGAGGAAAAGTGTACACATAGAGCCATGGAATTACATGCCATGTGAGCTGATTCTAGGATACTCAGATATCATTTACATGTCTCCACCCACTCAGTAAGAATGATGGGTCAGAATTCTTGGTCAGTATGTAGCCTTTAATTACATTCTGAGAGTGATTTACAATGTGCGCTGCTTTGCGTAACTTTTGCCTTCCCTGCTTTCTCTGTGCGTTCAGCCAGAGGGGAAAACTGTGGTGAATGGAGCTAAACTTACAGCAGCGAACAGCAGTAAACAGACTATCAGCATGCATTTTGCTGGTGAAAGTTAAGGGTGTGGCAGATTTGTTTTAGAAAAAACATGAAATCTTGCTGAAAACACACTTTTATAGCATATGTCAGCATTGGAGGAGTCTCAAAATATATGTAGGGTATTTTGGGAGTGTCTGGGTTTTTTGAAAAGCTTAAGAAAAAAGTTTATTTGAAAATATAAAAGTCATGTAAAAACATTATTAGTTCTTTTTCACATACAGGGTAACTTTCTGAGGTCCACGCTCGAAAAGTAAGTTAAAGATGCTAAAAAGATCTAAAGGCACAATTCTCTCCAAAAATAACATTGATTCCTATGGGGTTTGATGCTTAAATGCAGAAAAGGTGTTCGCCAGCATGCCCTGCGCTAAATGACTTTGACGTAAATGCAGCAAACACCAACATCGCCGCACGAACAAGCATCGGTGCAAGTTGTAAATGTAGAAAAGAGCATATGGCTGGGTAACCGTTTTGGAGGGTATCCAACATCCACAGCCCCTAAGCTAACTTTTCCTTTTTAACATATTTTTAACATTATTTTGCTGAATCTGATGCATCATCATGCACTATGCACCACACCCATGCACCACTATCAGCTTGTGGCTGGACCATACAGCTCATATATACTTATTTTTGCTAAGATGGCTGGACCACGGTTCCATCTATGGTGTCACCCCACATCTCCTCTTATATTGTAAGCCTGGAGGCACTGCCCTCATTCCTATCATTTCAATTGTCACCATATAAATAAAGATTATTATTACTATCCCGATTTGGAATGTCCCACTGTGTGTATCCCCCTAAATCACCCACAAACGCACTTTCCTTTGTTCCCACAGCTTATGGGCAGGCATTCCATTCAGCTTTTGAATGTCCGCTCTCGTACCCACAGCAGGCTTTTCTAAATGGTTGACACTGGTACACATAGCTAGAGATGAGTGGCGATGCGGGCCGTGCATACACCATGAGATGGATGGAAAGGTGAGGTTTGTGGCAATCAGAGGGGGTTTCACACAGCAGGGCATCCCAATTCGGGATGGCCTATAAGGAGGGAGACCACGACTCTAGAGCCTTATAGACTTTGTGAAATATTTAATGATTTTACAATATATATATATATATATATATATATATATATATATATACTGTATATATCGCTTTTTGGCAGTGGAGATATCCTTTTTCCCTTTACCATATTGCTTGAACCCTGTGGCGTGCTTTATAATGTAGAACATCCTAAGTAAAGTAATTATCCTATATTGGGCTCGCCTGGCAAACTAATTATCAAGTTTTTGAGATTGGTTCCAGTGATCCAAAGAGCCCTGAGACACAATACCAGTCGCAAGTTCAATTGTAAAACAAAAAATGACATCTATATGACACTTTCCTCCAATTTGCATAATAATTTGGGACACACTGTGTAGACTGTAGGCCAGTTGTTGTTCCGCTTTAAAGGGCTTGTCCATTACCTGCCATGCAGCTGATCCATCCTGGTGTGTTGCCGAATGAAGCTGTTGATGCCGAGATCTAGCCCTTTCTCTGTGTCCCTGTGGTGACCAGGTTAGGGAAGCTGGGAGGCAGCTGTGGGTCACCGGCTTTTGGGGTGGCAAGCCGAAGCCTAGGTTCCTTGACAGATGTTAAAGTCCGTAGGCCCAGATGGTATGAGGGCCCTGTGTCGTGACGCCAGGAGGGTTTGGTGGCACCGGTTACCCTACCAACCGGGGGTCCCAGGAGATCCCTTGCTAGGTGTTGGGTAGCAATAACAGGCAGAGGCCAGGTTAGGATCAACGGAACTTTTACTGGCAGTCTAGATGGTACAGTGACAGTACAGATCAGGAGCGATCCTGTGGTGTGGGAGACTAGAGGACTTGCTGAGACTTATAGTGCCATTTAGGCTGAATAGCTTACTTGCAAGATTGAAGATGGGCTCTGTGACCTTGGAGATTAGAGCTGAATTGAAGACAGGATCTGTGACCTGGAATATGAAAGATGATGCTGTAGATTTATCAGCAGAATTGATAAGCATTAGTCCTCCGCATAGGTGCAGTATCTGGCCTCTTTCTCCACACTAGCCACGTGAGACAAGCCAGCAGCACAAGCACAGATCTTCTTCCATCAGAGATCACAGCTATTCTGACTAGAAAAATGGAAGGGAGGCCAGGCTTAGGGGCTCAGCAGTCCTGATAGGCTCACCACTTGTCACATGACCCTTCCCTAGCAAGTTAGTTACAGCACTAGGGAGTTATGAAGTTTCTGGAACTGCACAATGTGAATACATTAACTCTTTGAGTGCAAACTACATAAATTCGCATATGAAACGTTATTACATGAAAACAGGATATAAAAGGTTATTATACAGGAACAGGGCATATATATATATACACTATATGAACACAGATATATTATACCATATTAGCTACGCAATATAACAGACCCCAAAGTCACAGGGACAGTCAAGGGAATGTCGAGGGGACACATATAAAACAGTATTGCAAATGCTGTACTGGGACATTGCATCCCAGCTTCCAGATTTTATTTATGCATGATCTCCATCCCTCTTGCAGCACACTGTATGGGACACACCATCTCCTGTGTATGCAGAGGACATCCAGCGTATTACTCTGCTTGGCGGTTTCTTCTACAGCTTGAAAATAAGCATAATAAATATGTGGCATGTTGTGTATGAGCTCACAGGCATGTTGTGAAGCAGCATTGAGGAAGAACAACATAGGCCAGGGGGGTTTGGCTGAGGGTACAGTGGGGCTAATTGCTGGGGAAGGGTTGAGGGGGAGATTTGTGAAGCAGGGGGGAAATTTGTGGTGGTGTTAGATAAGCCGCAGGAGTGCAGTGACAGGGGAGTAAATTTGGGCACAGTCTCTTGGTGAAGCAGTAAACCCATCCCAGTCAGCCCCCAAGCAGTGGGGCCCAGTGGGAATTCTACAAGCCCTCTCAATGACCAGTCTGCCTCTGGTTACTGGTGTGTAATCTTGAAGGCACCTCTAACAGGCTGATACATTACTACTAGCTCCAGGTACCGGCAGCTGAGCGCCTGTAGCGAGGCGCTCAGAGCGACAGCTAGTAGTCACTGTGATCGGCTATGGGTCGCTGTTCCCGAGCGCCTCAGTCGCTGGCCAGCATTGATGAATTTGATGTGTGAGTCGCTATAACACCAGTACAGAGCTATATGGGAGCGAACAGTAGCGACTGGTCAGTGTGAGCGACTCAAACCATATTCATCAAAAAAACAGCCTCACACAGCGCCAGCTCAGGCGCTCAGCTGCCGGTACCTACTTTTCACACAGTAGTAGAAGGATGAAATGAAGTTAGAATCTTAAGACCCCATCCATACACAGACAGATATGCAATTATACATAAGCAGAAACAAAATGACATCACAGTTATAACATGAATAGTAGGTACTGATTGCTCATAAGACAAATTACCGACGTTTCACGGCCACAGGTTGTTTCATCAGGGTAGCCCAGGGCGCCAGAAGCTGTGTGATTAAAGTCTGTTTTTGAACACATAGCCACTAGTAACAAAGCGAAAACACATGGAATTACATTGTTATAACATTGTGACATTAACACTTTAATACCAGACCTGTAATGACAATTCTGCATAAAAATTTAAAATATCAAAAACATTTTCAAAAATGACTTTAAATAGGCCAAGAGAGGTCACACAATGATTTGCTAAAAAAAAAAAATTAAACCCTGTTTAAAGAGAAGAAAGTTAACGTCCATTGAAATGTATGGGAGAGCGACAGGTAGCGACAGGTAATACCAAGCGCTCTGGAAGGCAGAGCGCTGGTGGTATATGCTGAGCCATCTGTGATGATGAATCGGACGCTACATGGCGCTGTTAAAGTCGCTCACCGGAATCGCTTTGATAAATGTGGTATTGCGTGCAGCGTTTTCTACCTGTCGCTACGAGGCACTACCTGCCGCTATCCCTTGATGAATAAACCCCTCAGCAGAACTCTTACCTGAAAACCAACATTTATTGGGAATACTGTCACTGTAATTGATGGCAGTTCAGCTCAAGTCATTTTACACTGTTGTGCTCGTGCCTTTATATACTTTGTATTATGTCATATGATGGAAATGAGGCCGATTCATTAATAGCGCCAGGTAGCGACAGATGAGCGACAGTAGAGGTATTTTCACAGCGCCCGCTAGTATTCGCTGTGCTTGGCCATTGTTCGGCTGTTGACAGCGACTCAGTCGGTTTGCCGTAATGTTGAATACGGGGTTAGGAGAAAAAAAAAAAAAAAGTAATAGCAATTAATTATGAATATTTAAAGATTGCTCCATTGAAATGCATTGGAGAGCGCCAGGTAGCGAGAGGTCATACCTGTCGCTGTTCAAGGTCGCTCGCTGGCGCTGTGGGGTGAGGCTGGAATAATGATGAATGATTCGCTATCTGGCGCTCTGTCAGTCGCTAAGCAGGATCGGCTTGATAAATGTGTGATTGCGGAGGGAGCCGGCGTTCTCGTGGCGGTGACCGTCATTACCATTCGCTCACCATTCGCTACCTGGCGCTATCCCTTGTTAAATAAGGGCCTTAGTATTTCTCCTGTTGTGTTTGATTGCCTTGCGGGTCACCAACGCCTGTGACGGTGTATGTAAATATAAAGTGGTTCCTGTGAATGAAAGCACCAGCCACTTATCATGGGGCCTCTTTGTTCCTCTGGGAAGAAGAAGGGAGTGTTTTCAGCCAGCCATTCCGGCCCTGAGCCTGCAGGTGTTCATGCACGGCGGGGAGCACCCTACGGGGCGCTAGATAGTGTATGTTTACAAAGGGCTGACTGACATTTTGAGGGATGTGTTCTTTACAAGGAGGAAAATATCCATTTAAAAAGCTGACATGTTGGTTTTGTCCTGACATATGAGGCCTATCCTGTGTGTGGAGCATGGCTCGCTATATTACCACACCATCAAATCTTGCTGCAGCTTTTGGTAGCAACTTCCTCAACGTATTTGCTATTTCCTGATAGGGTTGTCACCTGGCCGGTAATTTTTTTTTTACTTTACTGGCCACTGGCCTGGCGGTGCCCATATTTGTTTTTTTACTGGTAATTTTAATTGCGGGTATACACTTTTCACATCCTCTGTTACCATTAAAAAATACCAGCACCAACAGGCCAGTAAAGTAAAAAAGAAAATACAGCTGTCAGGCGAGTTTACTTCTTTTTTTTTTTTTTACTTGTTAATTCTGCCTATATAGGGGATGGGGGGGGGGTGCCACACTGCTTATATGGGGAATGGGAGGGGGGAATGCAACACTGTCTATATGGAGAATGGGAGGGGGGATGCCACACTGCCTATACGGGGAATGGGAGAGGGGATGCCACACTGCCTATATGGGGAATGGAAGGGGGAATGCCACACTGCCTATATGGGGAATGGAAGGGGGAATGCCACATTGCCTATACGGGGAATGGGAGAGGGGATGCCACACTGCCTATGGGAATTGGGGGAGAATGCCACACTGCCTATAGGAAGGGGGAATGCCACACTGTCTATATGGGGAATGGAAGGGGGAATGCCACATTGCCTATATGGGAATGGGAGGGGGGATGCCACACTGCCTATACGGGGAATGGGAGAGGGGATGCCACACTGCCTATATGGGGAATGGAAGGGGGAATGCCACATTGCCTATATGGGAATGGGAGGGGGGATGCCACACTGCCTATACGGAGAATGGGAGAGGGGATGCCACACTGCCTATATGGGGAATGGAAGGGGGAATGCCACATTGCCTATACGGGGAATGGGAGAGGGGATGCCACACTGCCTATGGGAATTGGGGGAGAGTGCCACACTGCCCATGGGAATTGGGGGGGGGGGGGATGCCACACTGTCTATGGGAATTGGGGGGGGGGGGGAGTGCCACACTGTCTATATGGGGAATCAGAGGGGGAATGCCACACTGCCTATTGGAATGGGATGGGGGGGAATTTCACACTGCCTATGGGAAGGGGGAAAGCCACACTGCCTATATGGGGAATAGGGGGGGATGCCACACTGCCTATATGGGGAATGGGAGGGGGAATGCCACACTGCCTATGGGAATGGGATGGGGGAATGCCACACTGCCTATAGGAAGGGGGAATGACACACTGCCTATATGGGGAATGGGAGGGGGAATGCCACACTGCCTATGGGAATGGGATGGGGGAATGCCACACTGCCTATCTGGGGAATAGGGGGGGATGCCACACTGCCTATATGGGGAATGGGAGGGGGAATGCCACACTGCCTATGGGAATGGGATGGGGGAATGCCACACTGCCTATAGGAAGGGGGAATGACACACTGCCTATGGGAATGGGATGGGGGAATGCCACACTGCCTATAGGAAGGGGGAATGACACACTGCCTATGGGAAGGGGGAATGACACACTGCCTATGGGAAGGGGGAATGACACACTGCATATGGGAAGGGGGAATGACACACTGCCTATGGGAAGGGGGAATGACACACTGCCTATTGGGAATGGGAGAGGGAAATGCCACTCTGCCTGAAATTTTAGGATTCTGCACCTTGCCTATTATTTGCTTTAGAATACTATTTTTCTTATTTTCCTCCTCCAAACCCTAGGTGCGTCTTATGGGCAGGCGCCTCTTATATGGCAAAACATGCGGTAATCAGAAAATGGAAAGTGGTACTCGAAGAAAAAAGGTTGGGAACCCCTGGACTAGAACAATGGGACTCTTGGAACTTCCTTCCTTGTTGGCAATAGAAAGGCAGTACAAAAGATGAGCTTGGGTAGTCAAAAGGCCTGGGGTTCTTGTTCTTTGCAGATGAGACATGCAGGAGCAGAAGTTGGTGGCCCTGTATCGGCAACATGGTTTGCTGAATGTGGAGTCTAAAGCAACCCTATTTTTCTCCCTTGCCTCTGATGGTGAGGAAGAATTTGTGCAGTAGGCTGTAAAACCACTACACTGGTCTAGGTGGAAGCCATAACTGGTGGCACAGGCAGCAGGAATGTTTTTAAGAATGGATAAGCCCAAGTCAAGAACCAAATTGAGTAGTCATTCAAAACCAGGTCTTACACAGAAACCAGTGGTTATCCGAGCTGGGCCATGCACGATTGAGGAAAAGTCTAAGCCTGATAATATAAAATGGATTCTTTGGCCATATCTTCTTGTTTGATATAGCTTTCATGTCTTCATGGCAATTATAGGTCTCACAGGAACATACCTGCCAAATAACTTTATTACACAATTAGGTTTGTCTTGCAGGAGTTTCCCTTTAAGGACTTTTATTGAGAACATTGCAGGATAAAAGTTCATGTATAAAGCACACACTCCACTCAGAGAAGGTCTTGTAAAAATATTATTTATGTTCACAATGGTAATTTTTTTTAGGTGGCTTAAGCAATATATTAGATTTATTGGTTGTTTTATGAGCTACCCTGTACTAGCGGATCTTTTATTTTTCTCAAGGAACAATCAGGACATCCTTTACACAAAGATTATCCACTTCCTTAACTTCCTTAAAGGTAAACAGTTTTATGGTCACACAGCTATTACTGGGGTGCATTTTAGCTAGGTCACTTAGTCAGGCCCAATCAATGCAAGGAAATAAACATTCACGTGGGTCAGGAGCAAGCCAAAATGTTCTGTAATGCTAGAAATTGGAGCTCAGTTACAGCTCTGAGCATATAAACTGTCAGCTTATAACAAGCTTGTTTCAGGTATATATACCGAGAATTCCTCCCCTACAGCACCTGGTTTGTTTCCTAAACACTTACTGTACCTGCTCAGGTGATCTAGCTCTGGGTTTCACATGTTCACCCTCCCTGGTTCCCCTATTTCAGCCATAATCTATTAAGAACAGAGCTGTGGCTGGAATGCCGCCCTTGCTACCTCAATCAGCATAGGCATGTGCGAGGACCAGGACCTAGCTCTTCTGAAATGGTAAGTCTTGATAGTGTACTGTTGGAGGATATAGTATATTTTTTGAAGAGACTAAAGTGTAATCAAGTGTAATCAAAAAGTCACTGAAGGATGAGGTGCATCGTATTATGGGTTCACGTCAAGGGGTTGAATAGAATGGAAGCACAGGAGACATAAACAATTTACTGCATGAAGGCTGTAACCTTAATGTGGGCATATGTGAGAGGGGAAGAAGAGGGCAGGGATGAATTAGGAAAAGATGAGGTAAGCAAAAGTGGTAATGGGTGAGGTAAGCAATGGTGAGGCAGGGGTGGGGGGGTAGAGGTATGCAAGTTTGAGATGGGTAGAGGTGAGGTAGCAAGAAGTGGACAGAGAGTAACAGCGATATGGGGAGCGATGGCCAGACGTAGGTCACAGACAAGAGATGATGTGGGGAAAGGTGGCACGAGGTAACCAGAGGTGAGGTAAGCAGAAGTGGGAAGACATGAGATTGTAAAAGGTAAGAAAAGGTGAGACAGAAGGTCATAGGTGTGACAGACAAAGGGGAGATGGAAGATGTGTGGCAGACAAAGGGGAGATGGGAAGAGGTAAGCAGAGGTGAGGTAGAAAGGGGTGACAAAATAAGTAAGTTTCTTACTATGCTATGCTGAAATGCTGCTATAAAGTTATTCACAACATGAGGGAGGATTCTCTCTGAAAATCCATCCTCATCCTCCATTTTATGTTCAGACATTGTGGAGAGAGGCTACCTCTGAGCTGAGGAGGGAAAATCTCTTTTGACCGCAAGTACAGCTGTTATCTGAAGGTATTAGGAATACATGACTTGTGTTTCTGTTATAAAGAGGCAGAAGATAAGTCAGTGCATCCTATCTTCCCACATGATTTAATATCAAGGTCACACTCTATGGGCATCAGGGGCTAGCAGGCTGTAGAGTCCTCCTTACACGTTGGATTGGTGGGACAGGATGCTGGGGCTGCATCACTGTTTTAAACCCTTGTTTGTCTCATATGTGCTATGTTTAGCAACCAAAAAAAACTACACTGGATACCCTGCTGCGTGAAACCCAACCACTACGTGATTCCTCTGATGGCAGCATCCCCAGCTCCCCTGTAGTCGTGCATGCTCCCACACCAAGCCTTTCTGAATGGCTGAGCACGGGAGGGTGCGCACCCAAGCGGCATGTAGCACCCAAGCGGCAGCTGGCTGCACTCTTGTCATGGGCTCTCTCAAAAGTGCCACAGGGCGTGGCTTCGGCAGTTGAAAAGCCTGGTGTTCTTTGAAAAAAATGGGCCACTGCCGAGCCAAAAGCAGCACCTGGGTGCTTGGGCTGGGGGGCCCCAGCGGATGAGTGGTGGACCCATTTTTGGATTTCCATCCTCTTTAAGGAGGAACATTAGAGTTATTGGGGAGTTAATAAAAACTCCCCAAACCTGGCTTGCTCAGCCCCGCTCCCCCTCCGATTCAAAATTTAGTTTAAAGGAGCAGTATCGCGAATTTTCCTTGGTGACTTATATTTAAATGGTACTTTGAATGTAGGTAAGTGTTGGAGTAAGAATTACAAATTTAGAAAAAATTATGTCTGTGTTGAGCAGCTGGAGACTAATAGCTCATGTTTATGTCTGCTGAGGGGCCGACACTCTGGCCTGTTCCATGCTGAGGAGAGGGGTGAAACAATGTATCAGCTGTTCAGTGCTGGCAGTCGTCCAGCATAAGATAACAACATTGCCTGGCCAGAACTTATATATCTAAAACAGAGAGAAAAGCTCTAGAAGTAATTTAGCTGATTTTGACAGTTTTCCCTTCATGTTGGCTCTGCTGCAGAATCTTTCAGTTTACCATTTTCTCTTTCATATTCTTATTTTTCATTTTTCCATATGATCTTTCTTTCAGCTTTGTGTGTTTTGAGCAAAGCCCAACCCAGGATTTTCACTATCTGGAGTTTTGTTTTGTGCCCCTAGGGGCATCCCGACTTGGGATGCCCTGATATGTGAAATCCCCCAAGTTCGCCTGTGAAAACGTACCTTTCCCTGTCCCACAGCGCATGCGCGGGCTCTCATCCAATCAGCTCTGTTTGCACGCAGATGGGGAGCCTGAGCAGTAACCTTCCTGGCCGCTCGGCCTGTCTAAATGACTATCTGCGTCCCAGAAAAATGGGGGGATCTGTGGTTATCCAGGGGTTGTTTCACACAGTGGGTATCCTGATTTAGAATGCCCAAGGGGCAAGGTCAATGGCCGGGTCTCATAGACTTCAGGGTCGGCAACTCAGGGTTTTGTTCCACTTTAATACCTTTAGATTTTCCTGCACAGTTATTCAAAGAAGAATTTCAGTTATTTTCAGTCAGTTTAGTTTATTTTGTATAGATTTTACACATTTGAGTCACCTGGTCTCATAACAAAAGCAGCACCTCACACACACACAGCCGTTACCACTGATTACAGTGTCAGCCTCTGAGGTAAAGTGTTGCTAGGAGACCAGTGGGCTAAATGAAGCAGCTCACTAAATACAACCCAGCAGATCCCCCTATTCAGCAAATGGACTGAGCCATTGTCATTATACAATTTAAAAGAAAGGCAGATCCTTTAAGTCCAAAGGCTGGAAAAACCCATTCAATTAGTTTTTAAAAGGTGGATTTTTTAATGTTAATCCGTGCTGTTTAGGGACATGGAATACAGTTCCCTCTTAGGTTGGGGAAAAAGTTGCTCCTCAAGAAAAAGCTTTGTTCTCTGTCTCTATTTACATGATACATTTGCACACTTTGAAGGCTTAATTAATAGATTTGTTATGAGAAGCACAAACTACTTCCCAAAAGCTTTCCATCTTTTAGAAGTAAAACCTCCAAGATCAGCTCTAGCATCTTTTTCTTAGATAGCTAAACAATGTGCTAGTTAAAGTAATGTCTTATTTATACAAACATGCGGTTCCTTCCGCAAGTAAAAGTATTATCCTTCATCTATAATGTTCTGACTCAATCATCTATAGTAAATCCTTTGTACTAGAGTCCATGTATAATATATCTGAAAACTGAATTTAAATCTGATATCACATTAAACACACATTGATTAGGACTTCTCCTGGAACAGTAATGCTCAAAATGGCCTTAAAGCGGGAAATCCAGCCACTTTCAACAAAATAAAAATAACCCCCGCCAAATAGCGATTAAGCTCATGTAATAAATAAAAAAAAGACAATCACTTGAAAAGAAAAACCCAAATCTAGTCCCTGAAGTTGGTGGTGCTGCAGCTGTGGCACCGAATGCCTGTCGCCATCCTCCTAAAGTCACGGCCGCTCGAAGCAGACGCTCTCTACATTGCTCTCTCAGGTGAATGGGTGGAGCACGCTAGATGCGGAGAGTGCTGCTCTAAGCAGCCATCTGGGCCTTTCGGGAAGATGGTGGCAGGTGTTTGGTGCCGCAGCTGCAGCACCGCCGACTTTGGGGGCTGGATTTGGGGTTAAAGTGATTGTCTTTTTTTTAAATTTATTACATGAGCTTAACCGCTATTTGGCGGTGGCAGGGTGGGGGTTATTTTTATTTTGTTGGAAGGGGCTGGCGTGGCACTTTAATATGTTACAGAACTACAAATCCCCCACTTGTGTAGACATGTTTTGGGTTTACAGGCCTCATGAGGACAATGTACAAAGCTCATGCATTTGGTGGCAGAAACAAGCACAGTTGGGCTGTTCCCAACAACCAAATACCGTGGTTAAAGTGTTTGTCCAGGCAAAAAAAAAAAAAACAGCTATACTCACTTTTTGTCCAGCAAAACTCCAGCACGGACATGACTGTTTTACGCCCTGTGGCAGGCCCACTCCATTTATTGCAATGGGGATATAAAGGGGTAGAAGCAGTAGAACCAGTAGTATCAGTATGGAGTGGGGAATTAGAGGTTGAAATACAAAGTGTGCTGTATTATACTTACCTGGCTCCTGCACCCTGGTCTCTCTCTATGTGGCCCAGGTAAGTGACATAAGCTATTTTGTTGGAATAGCTTTAAAGTGGACCAACACCCAGGGGTGATCGGCCCGGAAATCTATAAGATTCCCGGGCCGATCACCTCCCACCCCGCGGGACATCCGAGATCGGGATGTCCCGCGGGGTGAAACCCCCCAGAAACCCCAAAAAGACCTTACCTGATCTGCCGCCTCTTCCGCCGCCGCCTCCCGCGTGCCCCTCCAGACGTGCGCGCACCCGCGCCGGCCCTCTGTGAATGGCCGGCGCGGGCGCGCGGGCGCCGAGAGTGACGCGCGGGAGGCGGCGGCGGCGGAAGAGGCTTGTACGTTCCTGTCCCCCGCCTAGACGTTGGCGGGGATTGGCTGCGGCGTTCACGTGGGAGCGGGGAGAGGTGAGTTTTTTGGGGTTTCTGGGGGGTTTCACACAGCGGGGCACCCCCGATCGGGGTGCCCCACCGAAGTGGACCAAAACCCAGGATAGTCAAAATCCTGGGTGTTGGTCCACTTTAATGCAACAACTACATCCTGTATGTGACTGTCTGCTTGTAATGCTATTGATAAAGTTAGTTTAAAGAAAAAACAGGAAGTCTGTATGCATTGTGTGTTTAACCTGCTAACAGAAAGGAGCTTTGCTTTGTTCCATGTTGAGATGTGTTGCTGCTGTATCCTGTTCACGTTTATGTTCCTGATTGTTGCTGCAACAGCTGTTGTTCCTGCATGCAAGAAGAGTGTCGTGTACAATCCAGTGCTAACATGTTTGCTATGCTATGTTGAGAATGTAATTTGAGAGAGTGCATCAACACATGTAAAAAGTAGATGATACTTAAAGAGGAACAAAACAAAAGAATTTCACTTGGTTTGCTCCTCCCTGGTAGGGGAATGCTGATTTGGGATGCTGTATGTATCCCACGGGATCACCAAAACACTCACCTCTTCCTGATTTCCACGTGGGTCACTCAGTCGTGCTCATTCAATTCAGAGGGGAGTGGGGATGAGCATTGCCTTCTTCATCCCCACTCACTTCAAGCTGTGGGCGTGTCTGCATCTGCCATTCAGAAAGGCCTGAAATGTGCGCACTGTGGATGCCACGCGGGGCCAAGATGTGGCAAGGGCTCCAGGAAAAGGGCCGGAAATCAGGCAATCCGGGAGTTTCACAGAGCGGGCCATTTCAATTTGGGATGCCCAATAAAGATAGAGACCACAAAAAATCTTTGAGCAGTATCTATGGATAGCATACAACGAGCAAATGAATAATTTATTGATGCAGAGCTAGTTAAACCTCAAAGAGGGAGAAATAAGAACAATGATGATCAGGGGACATGGACACAAAAGAGTGACAGTCCCTCCAAATGAGAGACAGTGGTGAGGTATGCATATATTATTATACTGCCCACTAAGTTTTAATCATTCAAGGGCCTACATAAACCTGGAGATGACCTTCTATGAAGGCCACATTACTCCTCACCATTAAAACTTGTCAACAATGCACAGGGTTAAAACAGATTTGAGCAAGGAGTGTTCTTAACGTTTACTGCTTAATATTTAACTTGTCATTTATATGTTGTTTACATTTCTTTGGCGTTTCTCATATGAAATCCGAGGCATGCCCAAATAATGGCAGCAAGATGTCAGGCCTGTCTTTAACTGCTCCATAAATGTGCTGTCAGGTAACGACCTACAGCCAAAACTCCTCCTGGCCTTTAGTGAGTGAACCCAAGTTCAAGTTAGATCTGTAGATAAACCTGTAAGAACATTACACGTGAGGACAGAGATTTCTCTTCTGTGATAGATTGGACACCATATTACACACACAAGCACATTTAATAGAATGCCCTAAAGCTATTCTTCCACACATGCAGCAAGAGCTCGATGCTGAGGACAAGGCCTAAGATGCAAAACTATTTTTCTCCATTTCACTTTTGAGCTTATATTACATACCGCCCAACAACTGAGTTCAGCCATGGAAAGACGGGGAGGCCGATTCATTAATAGCGGCAGGTAGCGACAGTTAAGCGACTGTAGCGGCATTTTCAGAGCTCCCGCTAGTAGTCGCTGTGCTTGGCCGTTGTTCAGTAGTTGATAGCGACTCAGTCGGTTTGCCATAATGTTGAATATTGGGTGAGGAGTCGCTATTTGACAGGTTCCGCGCTGTATGGGAGCGCATGATAGCGACTGGCCCTAGCGACCGGCTCCCACCATATTCATTAACAAATCACGCTCAAAAAATTCAAGCACTGTGAAATGCATGTTTAAACCCCAGAGCGCTGGCGGCGATGGGTTAAAAGTCGTTTTTTAACCCCCAAACAACCATATTTTTGGAAACAAAAAAAAGTTTTTTAAATAATTGTGTAATATGAATACATTAATATCAGACCTGTAATATCAATTCTGTACAATTTTTTTTTTTTTTTTTTTTTACCTTAAAAAAAAATCTAAAATGGCAGAAGTGGTCACAGAATTTTTCACATTTAAAAAAAGAAAAAAAAAATTAATAACAATTAATTATGAATATTTAAAGATTGTTCCATTGAAATGCATTGGAGAGCGCCAGGTAGCGAGAGGTCATACCTGTCGCTGTTCAAGGTCGGACGCTGGCGCTGTGGGCTGAGGCTGGAATAATGATGAATGAGTGGCTATCTGGCGCTATCTCAGTCGCTAAGCAGGATTGGCTTGATAAATGTGTGATTGTGGTGGGGAGCCGGCGTTCTCGTGGCGGTGCCCGTCATTACCGGTCGCTCACCAGTCGCTACCTGTCGCTATCCCTTCATAAATAAGGGCCTAGGTTTATTCCTCAAGATTTTTAAGTGGACCCAAACCTTCCCTTCCTTTTTTTCAGTGAATTTCTAACAAAAATTCAGAATCTCTCAGTGAGTTTTAAACTATGAGGCCGATTCATTAATAGCGCCAGGTAGCGACAGATGAGCGCCAGTAGCGTGATTTTCACAGCGCCAGCTAGTATTCGCTGTGCTTGGCCGGGGTTTGCTTGTTGACAGCGACTCAGTCGTTGTGCGGTAATGTTGAATACGGGCTTAGGGGTCGCTGTTTCACAGGTTCAGCGTTGTACGGGTGCGCCTGACAACGAATGGCCAGAGCGAACGGCTTGCTGCAGATTCATTAACAAATCACGCTCCGAATTTTTTCGCGCTGTGAATTCCTTGTTTAAACCCCAGAGCGCTGGCGACGAGGGGTGTAAAATAGTTTTTAACCCCCAAACAACCATATTTTTTGATTGTAAAATTATACAAGTTTTTCTAATCATTTTGTAATATGAATACATTAATATCAGACCTGTAATATCAATTCTGCACAAATTTTTTTTTTTTTACCTTAAAAAAAATGCTAACATTGCAGAAGTGGTCACAGAATTTTTGACATTAAAAAAAAATAAAAATACATTAATAGCAATTAATTCTGATTAATTTAAGATGGCTCCATTGAAATGCATTGGACAACGCCAGGGAGCGACAGGTCATACCTGGCGCTGTGATGGGATTAGCAGCTGCGCTGTTCGTTGCAGTCGGCTACATGATGAATCCCGCGCTAGCTGTCGCTCTCGCCGGCGCTAGCCTCATTTAGCGTGATAAATGCGTCATTGTGACCGCCGCCGGGCGTACTTGAGTCGGTAGCCGCCGTTAGCTGGCGGTACCTGGCGCTCGTCAGACACTACCTGGCGCTAGCCCTTGATAAATAAGGGCCTATATCTCAAAGTATTTTCTCATACCTCATGGGAGGGACAGCCATAGCCATCACTTCATTGGTTGGTACTTGAAGCTGTTTCCTGGGTGCTTGGTTGTGTAAATTGTGTATTATGAAAAACATTGTCATGGTGTTTCCAAGTACAACACAGCTGCCGGCAGTGATTGAACCTGTACAAATACATTTCTCATACATTATCTCATCTCCAGCCCAGATGCTCTTTATTTTTTCTTTGTTTTATTAGGTCTAAAGTGGAACATATGGTTTTGAAATCAAAGGCCTCGCAATTGTTTTTTGTTAATAGGCACTTTGTTAAATTGGAAATATTCACAACTTATCTTCTGTTTAAAGAGGAACTTTGGAGACCCTGTAGTCTAAAAGACTCCTGCGTCGTCTGAGTTGCTGTCCTTGGGGCTTCCCAAATTGGAATACCCCACAGTGCCAAACCCTCCAGATGCCCAGATCCACTCACCTTCTCCTGAGCCCTTGTCACATCTCTGCGCTGTGGCCACATCCCCGCTCTCCTCCAGCCGTGCACGCTTCTGCGTCCAGCCTTTCTGAATGAGCGGCGCGGGTACACCACGGCTGAGGTGAAGTGAGGGGTATGCGTCTGGTGGCGCACTTGGCTCCCTACGGGTGCTCAGCCATCCAGGCAGCTTAGCCGTCAGTGGCAAGTATGCATCTGGTGGCACACTCGCCTCCATTCGGGTGCTCAGTCATCCTGGCGGCTTAGCCGTCTGTGGCAACAAGTGACAGCGAGCTCGCTGATTGGCTGAGTGCCCGCTCAGCCAATCAGTGCACTCGCTATCGCCCCAGAAGGAATGTGAGTGTATTAGGCTACCTGGGGGGACACACAATGGGGCGTCCCAATTCAGGAGGCCACCACACAGAAGAACAACACATGAGAAAGTGAAATTCCTGTGCCTTGTTCCTCATTAAAGCCCATTTTGATGTAATAAACATATATTTTTTGGTTTAAAATAGCCATAACTATAGTGAGGAAGGAAGAAAGGAGTAGAGGTGCTTTTCTACAACAAAAGTATTTACACAGCGCCCAACACAAGGAATAATAAAATTACCCATCAGTCCTTGCAGGCCATGCAAATGGGGAGGCCGATTCATTAATAGCGCCAGGTAGCGACAGATGAGCGACTGTAGCGTGATTTTTACAGCACCAGCCAGTATTCGCTGTGCTTGGCCGGCGTTTGCTTGATGACAGCGACTCAGTCGGTGTGCGGTAATGTTGAATACGGGCTTAGGGGTCGCTGTTTCACAGGTTCAGCGTTGTATGTGAGCGCCTGACAACGAATGGCCAGAGCGAACGGCTTGCTTCATATTCATTAACAAATCACGCTCCGAATTTGCTGGCGCTGTCCATTCCTTGTTTAAACCCCAGTGCGCTGGCGGCGATGGGTGTTAACTAGTTTTTAACCCCTAAACAACCATATTTTTTGATTGTAACATTATACATGTTTTTTGAATCATTTTGTAATATGAATACATTAATATCAGACCTGTAAGATCAATTCTGCACAAATTTTTTTTTTTTTTTTTTACTTAAAAAAAAAAAACCTAACATTGCAGAAGTGGTCTCAGAATTTTTGACATTAAAAAAAAAAATAAAAATAATACCAATTAATTATGATTAATTAAAGATTGCTCCATTGAAATGCATTGGACAACGCCAGGGAGCGACAGGTCATACCTGGCGCTGTGAAGGAATTTGCAGCGGCGCTGTTCGTTCCAGGCGGCTTCATGATGAATCCCACGCTAGCCGTCGCTCTCGCCGGCGCTAGCCTCATTTAGCTTGATAAATGCGTCATTGTGACCGCCGCCGGGCGTACTTGAGTCGGTAGCCGCCGATAGCTGGCGGTACCTGGCGCTAGCCCGTGATAAATAAGGCCCTATGTCTTTACATCTCAGAGCCTTCCAAGGCACTCAGAAAGCCGATGAGTATGCAATGGCAATGATTAGTTTCAAATTTACACAACCATCCACTAGTGGACATGTGTTTCAAGCATGCGGCTCTCATCAGTACTAGGCTGGAAGTTTATGACCAGGGCCAGATTAAACCGAACAAACAACTGTTTTTCCTTTAAAGGTTCTTGGTCCCTCAGAAAGAGCATAAGAACAAGGTCGGGGGGCATCCAGAATGCTGGAGCCCATCAGAACATGACCCCCTCCAGAACGCCCGATATCCTTACTTTCACTTTGTGAAAGGAGTCCTGTGATTGGCCGCAGCCGTGCACGGGGTGTCCTGGTGGCCGGCACCTAGGACCCGGTTATGGCCCATGTGACTGCCCAGCTTCCAATCGCGAGACTCCTTTCCCGACACTGGCTGGAGATGAAGGTAAAGATATTGGGTGTTCTGGGGGGTTATGTTCGGGGGGGGGGCTCCAGCATTCTGGATGCCCCCCCCCCGAGCTTGTTCTTATTTTCTGTCTGCAGGACCAACACCCATTAGAGACAAAAGGGGAAACTGATTGGTGCGGGTGCGTTATACTCGGAAACACCTGCTTTGCTATTCTGGTCGGGGGGTTGCGTGGTCACCCAGCTGGTCCAGCAGAAAACAGTTCCCTGCATTGAGCTGCCAGCAGCTGTGCTTGGCTTATGTGCAGTGAGCAGCTGCTGATTGACAGCTCTGCACGCACCCATCACTGTAGCGTTGCTGACTGTCAGTTTTCCTGCTTTAGACTCTCCATCCTGCCCTGTGGTGGTTTTGGCTGCAGGTTTGCAAAAACAAAAAAAGGCTTGCCCAAGTGCGGGGCGGGCCCACTGCCACCTATAGCTTTGTAGCTGGCCCCGTGACCCGTCAGACCAAAGACTGAAAAGCCTCCTGGACCAGACCATAACCCAAAGGTTGGTGGAGGCCCCGGGGCTCACGTCCCTTGCCCCCTCCTCTTTTCTCCATTTTGTTGGAGTTATTCCAGTGTTTATGATTATATTGCCTCTCCCTGTGTGATATGTGTGGAACATCTGTGCTCATATGTATGGATAATAAAATTATGTTTGTGCGCTTGAATGCTTCATATTTTTAAGGCCTTAACAAAAACAGTTATGTGTGTTTGCTATTGCCAATTTGGCATATGTCATGTTATAACACCAATATACTGTATGTATATATATTTTGGCATCAAACTGGGGCTGCATGTCTAATTGTATATGGGTCTTATATTATGTGACTGAGTTATATTTCCACAATTAAATTGACATATCCACGCTTTAAACCGCATATAAGTGCATCTGACAGCCTGCAGGTATTTGTCCAGATTTTTCTCGGTTTACAGGTTTGGGGTTGTAAGTTATAACACACACCTTTGCGCTTTTTTATTTAATTACTCCCATTTATATATTCCTCTTGTATATTTCACATGGTGCATTAGTGAAGTTAAGTCATGCATTTTAACTCAATATATTATTTTTCCCATAGAAGTTTCCTCTCTTTATGATTAATTGCATGTTGGATGGATTTTTTGGGGATATATTATAGGAATGGGGCAAATCTCAGAGTATCATTAAGTCCCGGATATCGGGATGCCCCCAACCTATATATCCATCTGGTTTCAGCTTGTAAAGTCACCAACCTATAAATAGCTGCAGCTGCTATGAGGTCCAGGGGCAGGGGCACTTACATTCCATAGTCAAATAGCAAAGGACTATTACTTTGGAGAACCTAGATCGAGGCCTTCACTTTTCATAAAATATGTCATGAAATTTTTTTTATTTCAGAATAGGGCATAATATAAAATAAGGTGCGATTTCAGGAAAAGGGAGGATTACAGGAGTTTATAAATGCTGGAAAGTGCTCATAGTTTGGATCTTAAAACCTAATACATTAAATCCAAAGCGGTAAATCTATCATTTGTCTGTAAACTTTAAAAAGTAAATTAAATAAGTTGTGAAAGTTTTACACACAAATCAAACTCTAACTTCTTCCCTGTATTGAATCACACCATATTTTATGCCAAGCTTTATTTTGAAATAAAACATGAGACACGCCTTTTATTTATGAGATATTTTAAAGCAAGTTTACTAAATCAAGCCCATTTGGCCTGATGCAGAGCCTCCCCCGGTCTGACCTTAAAACCTTCCGATTGTCCGGGGCTCCCGTTTGAATCGTGGCTCAAATGTGATGCAGAGCCTCCGTCGGAATGGCTCCCTAACTGATCCGTCAATTTGACTTCACTCGGAAAGTTTTTTTTGCTCTCTCGGGTGCCTTCAATTTGATCGGGGCTCCCGTTCCCGTTCACACGGGCGGCCCGTTTTTCCCTGCTTTTTTCTTGCTTTTTGAACGTACCTGCTTGCCTTCCGTCATATTTGACCTTCCATTTTGGTGTTTTTTTCAAGTATACTTACATCTCCATGGCTCTTCAGTTGTCAATCTGGCTACACGCAAGCGCACATCCCTAAACCTCCATTGGAATATACATATGGCAACAACTGCCAATTTCACACATATATATATATATATATATATATATATATATATTTAAATAAATTTTTTGTTGTTCCTTCTTCCTTGGCTGTAATGCATACTTTAATCTCCTTGGTTGTTCCTTCTTCCTTGTCCTTAATGCATACCTTAATCTCCTTGGTTGTTCCTTCTTCTTTGTCCTTAATGCATACCTTAATCTCCTTGGTTGTTCCTTCTTCCTTGTCCTTAATGCATACCTTAATCTCCTTGGTTGTTCCTTCTTCCTTGTCCTTAATGCATACCTTAATCTCCTTGGTTGTTCCTTCTTCCTTGTCCTTAATGCATACCTTAATCTCCTTGGTTGTTCCTTCTTCCTTGTCCTTAATGCATACCTTAATCTCCTTGGTTGTTCCTTCTTCCTTGTCCTTAATGCATACCTTAATCTCCTTGGTTGTTCCTTCTTCCTTGTCCTTAATGCATACCTTAATCTCCTTGGTTGTTCCTTCTTCCTTGTCCTTAATGCATACCTTAATCTCCTTAGTTGGTCCTTCTTCCTTGTCCTTAATGCATACCTTAATCTCCTTGGTTGTTCCTTCTTCCTTGCCATTAATGCTTACCTTAATTGTTTGTGAGTTTTTCTGATTTATTGTCCCATATCTAAACCTTTTGTGTCATGTAAATGTGTGCTGATGTTGTGTGATTGTACTTTTGCAGGAAAGACAACTCTCAAAATATTATAATTTTTTTATTATTAAAACGTTGTTTTTTATTGTTTTTTTAAGTTTTTTTTTTTTTTTTGGGAAAACTGAAAAAAAAAATCTTAACATTTTTAAAATTATTAAAAAAATTAGGCCTCGGGGTCTTGTGGATGTTGTATTCTTTGATCTATGAATGAAAAACAACATTAGTTTAGCATTGTTTTTTTGGTTTGGTTGGCCGTGGTTTTTTTGGGGCCCTTTTTAAACCGGACCTTCTGCGTGATTTAATGAAAAGCACAAACTCTTTTAAAAAGATTCCGCAGCATCTTAAACTAATATATAGTAACTTTTTAGTCAATCAATTATTATTCTTTCCCCCACTGGGCTGTAACTCAGTTCTGGAATTTAGGATACGTGCGCCGCCATCTTGACTCAGAAGCATCACACTTACTGAGGAGGAGGAGAGTGGGATAAGGTACAGGGGGTGGGTTATAGCTGTACTTTGCTCACACAGAGCAGAGCTGTGCTCTGGGAAAGGTTGGTAAGATGATTTGTAAGGTGGACAATCTGTATGTACAGGGTGTGGGAAATATCTAAGCTAGACTCTTATTCAGAGTTAAGGTCCGCTTTAAGGCCTTTTGTTTTAAATTTTATTTGGAAATGTTTCTTAGTTTTCTTAGTTTTCAAATGGAATTGTTTGCTCATTTACTTTAGTTTAAATAAACACCACTTACAAGGTTTTGGGCGCACATTGCGTCGGGGCCGGAGTCTCCCTTCAGCCTCCCTCTGTTGCTGTTGTGAATCTGTATGGATGACAAACACACTGATATTAGAGACTGTTGTTGTGTCATGAATATCATATTAAGTTAGGCTTCTAGGTATCAATCTACTCACCTTCCCCAGCAACCTCTTCCTCCTCGCCCCCTTCCTCACTCATCCCTTGGGATGTTCCAGCGACGTCTGAATCTACAACAATAGTGCACATGTGTATCTGTATTTAATGCATGTATTAGCACATCTCTAACTATATTTCCCTTACCGGAGTCAAGTTGAGGCTCTGTTATGCTCGACTCCCTGCCGTCAGATCCCCCCCTCCCCTGCATGCTGAGGTCCAGCGGCTCCTCCGAGTCACTTACAGAGGAGGGGGTGGCCGTTGACCCTGGCGGTGGGCCACCTACACCTTCACCTGTTTCGCCCAACACTGGGCTGCGTGTCCTGGTCCGGGTGGGGCGGAACCGTATATTCCATTCATGGGCTGAAATACAAACACAATCATTAAACCACGCCCAGGCGATGCCAGGGTTATAGGTGCATTTACATTTGAAACACTTACATGGGAAATGTTTGGCGAAGTACCGCCTCACCCGGGGCTTATGTCTTCTTTTTAAATCAGACCAGTGTTGGGCGATCTGGGTGAAGGTATAGGTGGTTTGGGATCGGCGTTCTATCGCCTCCACCACCTCCAGGGCCAACGTCCGTTTGGCATAATCTGACGGCAGGAAGTCGTAGCGATTCCTCAGCATCATCTGTTATTAAAAAATACAAGGACCCACCATTAATCCAACAAATACATTAACAAGTTTCCTGGCCTAACTCAAGTCACTTTATTAAACTCTTGCTGCCTCACATTGCCCTAGTTCTTCTATCTGCATCTAGCCTAGTTTGTAGCTGCGTACATGTGTTAAACTAAGGTGGGCTGGTATGTAACATGACAAGTTGTTTCACACTATTCTTGTTTTTTTTTTTTTTTAATTACAAGGAATGTGTGCGCGCACATAAACGCACGCTCGCATACTCACATCCATGATGATGTCTTCCTGCTCCGGGGTAAAGATGGCGGGCGACATCTTGTCTTCTTTACCAAGCTATAGCTCTGACGTTCCCCCGCGTTGACGTGCGTGCGTGCGCGCTGTTGTGCACGCCCACGCGGGAAACATATTTAAAGAACAAGCCACTCCGCTCGGTGTAGGATACCATATCAATATGGGCAGACCTAAAGTGAGCAAAAATAGCCAAGCAAGGCCAAAGGCACATAGCAGCCGCACACATGCCTCATCCTAACTAAAACAGAAAAGCAGGCACAACACACATGCAGAACATGCACCAACTAAAACGGTGGGTACTCCACAGACACAGGCACATTCCCAAAAACGCAGGAGCAAGGAGACATTAACCCATTCACCCCCGCCAGAAAAAAATAAACAAACACACCAGGGTGCTAAATCTAGTAAGACCCTGCAGCATACTCAACCTCAACACACCAAGCATACCCACAAAACCAAACACATCAGCAAGGGTAAGCGTATTGCCAAAACAAACACCCCACCAAGGTCAACCACCCCTCCACCTCAACCCTCTGGTACTCACAATTCCAGTACCTCAGATAACACATGCAGCTCAACATCTGATAGGTCACCAGGAACTCAGACATTAACCCAGAGCAGCACATACACACCCTCAACCTCCCCCCTAAGCCCAAAAACAACACACGACTCCCCAGATAGCCAACCATCTATTTCAAGTGATGCAGGGGACAACACACACCCATGTGGGCGCTAACGACGCTGTGGGTCCCTAAAAGGCCGTTTTTCCTAAGCACAAAGCATGGCTGTTGCCAATGCTGTTTGGGTACATTATGGGGCTCTGTCCGTCGAGATACTAAACAAATCAAGCGGACAGTTGTGGACCTGAAATCATATAGTTGTCCAAAAATGGACATGCGCCGGCAGAGGTAAAGCCCAAATGCATTTAGAGTCACTTTTTGACCAGCATGTAACACTTCTTAGGTGTGATTTAATCTTCCCCAGCCTGCAGACAGGGGGTGGTTTCAAGAAAATACATTGGCCACAAGGTCAGCACGGATTGTGTGTGCTGGGCCACTTTGTGTACCAGTGTAAGGAGGGGTCTGCTCGTCAGAAATAGGTAAAGGTTCTGCACCCAGGTCAGTATATCGAGCAATCCTGCTTCTAATGGCAAGGTTGTGCAGGACCCCACAAGCAATAATTATTTTGATAACCTTGCCAGGCTGATACTGAAGAGAACCCCCACTCTGATCCAGACATCGGAAACGCATCTTCCACAACCCAAAGGCACGTTCCACCACAGAGCGAGACCTCCTATGGGCTGTGTTGTAGCGCTCCTGTGCCTGGGAAGATGGGTGCAGGATGGGTGTGAGCAGCCATGGTAACAAGGGATAGCCTGAGTCACCTGCCAAAATACAAAAGACAAACATAAGGTGGATGGCTAAAAAAAGGTTTAGGTGTGCATAGAAACATTAGTACACAGGGACAAATCGGTGAGCTAGGTATGGTGGGAGTAATTGACATTTTTAATGAGCCTACAAACACATGCAACCTGTACACTCATTAAAAATGTCTGTGTAATGCTACTTAGATAAGAGGGCCAGAACATAAACCAATAGTGGAGAATACTTTCACCCATTAATTTTTAAACAAACTAAATAAAAAACATTTTCAAGTTTCAAGGAAAGGTCTCACAGATTAGTGGGGTAGTGGCAAATCCACATTCAAACCTGGGGGCCAACAAATACAACTTTAATACACATACCCAGTAACCATCCTCCAGAAATATCTCCAGATTGAAACCGTTGATAGAGGCTGGAGTTCCTCAAAATGTGCGCATCATGCGTGGAACCAGGAAAGCCAGCAAACAGACTGAAAAATTGAAGATCAGGGCCCGCCACTGCCTGAACATTGATGGAATGGCCCATCTTCCTGTTCCTGCACCAAGCAAAACAACAGTGGAATTAGTGTGAGCCTTAAAAAATGTTTGTTAACCAGAAAAAAAGCAGAACCAAACCACATACCTGAACAGATATTCCTGGTCCGCAGGGGGGATAAGCGATACATGTGTGCAATCGATTGCGCCAAGGACGTTGGGCATGTCGGCTATGTTATAAAAGCCCAACCGCATTCCAGGCTTCCCCTGTTTGAGGGAAAAAAATGTAATTCTGTGCCAGGGTAGCCATGCCATCCAAAAACTTGGTTAGGCTGCGGCTCAGCGTACACTGGGACATCCCCAGGGAGAAGGCACCCAGTCTCTGGAACGAGCCGTTCGCCACAAATTGCAGGCAGCCAACCAATTTGGTCATACCTGCAATTGCATGCCCCTTTCTGGTGGTGGGGGCTAACCATGGCCGCAGGTCGCTATACAAGGCATGGAGAGAAACACGGTTAAGGCGGGTGAGCTCGAATAGGTCAACGTCACTCATGCCATCGATGTCCAAAGGCGTGCGCTGCAGCCTTCTGCCATACTCAGAACTATCAGATGGCGTAGCTGGCGCCTTTGATGTTGGCCCACAGAGGAATGCATTCCCAAAAAGCACGGAGCTCCAATACGGCTGGTCAGACTGGCCGTAAGTGAAGGCTCGGCGGCCCCGTTTTATTAGGCTGATTTCAATCGGAAATCAAGGCTCTGCATCACTGGAAAAAACGGGCCAATGAACGAGGCGTCCGTTTTCCCGGGAAACAGCCTCGTGCGAGCCGACAATCAGAAAGGCGGCTGAGCGCACACCTGAGCGCATAAACGCACACTAAAATCAACGTAGCACCCTTTCCTGACCCGATCAAAGCCCAAAACCAACAGGAAAACGCACGGGATAGCTGAACGGGGAGGCTCTGCATCAAGCCAATAGTCCTCATTTTTTGATTTTTAGATTCGATTTGGAATTTGTGCCAATCAAATTTTCCCCTAAAATAGTTTAAAAGACCCAACAAACTAATTTCTCTCTTGCTATCCTCTGATGTGGGTTCCCCCCCCCCCCCCCTGCTCTACAGCCGGGAGGAGGACTCAGATCCTCGGTCCTACCAGCTCACCTGTGTAAGGACTGACATCGACAGTGCCTAAATGTGTAATCTGTTATTGCTCCAAGTTTGCTGCTCTGCCTGTTGAGCCACTTGCGGCTGTGCTTGTGTGTCTGCGGTGTTTGTGCTTTTTTTCCCTGTCTTCATGCTCCCTGCTCTCCCTCAGGTGTATTTGATTAACTCCTCTGTCTTTCTAAAAATGTAAGTGTCTCGCCCCGTATCCAGGCTGGATCATTGCATCTACTTTCCTGAGTGAACATGTGCTCTCCAACCCACTGTGACTTACATATCTTGCCTTGTATCGTGTATTGGGGCTCATGCACTTCACAGTCTGTACTGGGGCTCCAGTCCTCCATTGCCTGAACTCTGTTGTCTGTACTGCGGTCCAGATCCTCCATTGCCTGTACTCTGTTGTCTGTACTGGAGTCCAGATCCTCCATTGCCTGTACTCTGTTGTCTGTACTGGAGTCCAGATCCTCCATTGTTTGTAGTCTTTTACCTGTATTGGGGTCCAGATCCTCCATTGCCTGTACTGGGGTCCAGATCCTCCATTGTCTGTACTCTGTTGTCCGTACTGGAGTCCAGACCCTCCATTGTTTGTAGTCTTTTACCTGTATTGGGGTCCAGATCCTCCATTGCCTGTACTCTGTTGTCTGTACTGGGGTCCAGATCCTCCATTAGCTGTACTCTGTTGTCTGTACTGGGGTCCAGATCCTCTATTGCCTGTACTCTGTTGTCTGTACTGGGCCCAGACCCTTCATTGTCTGTCCACTGTTGTCTGTACTGGAGTCCAGATCCCCCATTGTCTATTGTCTGTACTGGGGCCCAGACCCTTCATTGTCTGTACTCTTTTGTCTGTACAGGGCCCAGACCTTCCATTGTCTGTACTCTGTTGTCTCATTGGTTATTTATGGAATTATGTTTTTTAGAACTGATTTCTATGTGGAAAATTAAAATCCGGGAATTTAAGAATATTTCTCAATGTTTGTGCTTTCCCCTCTAGTGCCGTGGGCCCTCATGCTTTTTTGTGCATCCATTATATTATGCCACGGGAGAACCCAGGTGTTAAATCATATTAACTTGGGATAAACAAAAGTCTGTGTATAAAGGCACATTCTAATTATGGTATCTGTGTAAACAGTGATTTCAACAAAGAGCGCTGAAGAAGCTTAAAAATAGCCGAAACTAGTCTGCCCGCCCAATGCAAATCCGATCAATTACCATCTATCAAGCTAGATGCATATATAAATGTGATGGAAGTACTGTGGGTCATTTTGTCAGTGTGTGCCAAGGTGCATGCACAGTGATGTTTTTAATTCCAATTGTAATGGATTAATAAAACCAAGCAGATACATTTTAAAAAAATGTAACATTTATTATCTTTGTGAACTTATGAACACATTGTTCATCCGCGAGGTAAGGTTTAATGTAAGCTCCCTTGATACAATGGGGTTGGCCTAAACCCCTATCCTTTGCATGTCTTAATTGTTGGGGGGAGCCAATTAACCCAACCAGCTTATTTAGTTATAAGTAGTCTATTGCTTTATATGTAATTTTTCTTTTTTAGCTGGGTGTGTTATTTGTATTTTTTGGTCATTTTTTTCAAACATGAAGGTGGTTCCTGTAATAAAGGTTCATATCAACCAACCTTTTTGGTGTCTGTACAGGGCCCAGACCTTCCATTGTCTGTAGTCTGTACTGGAGTCCAGATCCTCCATTGCCTGTATTCTGTACTGGAATCCAGACCCTCCATTGTCTGTACTAGAGTCCAGACCACCCTCAATTGCCTGTACTTGGTTGTCTGTACTGGAGTCCAGATACTCCATTGTCTATACTCTGTTGCCGGTACTGGGGTCCAGACCCTCCATTGTCTTTACTCTGTTGTCTGTATTGGGCCCAGACCCTCCATTGTCTGTACTGGAGTCCAGACCCTCCATTGTCTGTAGTCTTTTGTCTGTACTGGGCCCAGACCCTCCATTGTCTATACTCTGTTGTCTGTACTGGGGTCCAGACCCTCCATTGTCTGTACTGGAGTCCAAACCCTCCATTGTCTTTAGTCTATTGTCTGTACTGGGCCCAGACCCTCCATTGTCTGTACTCTGTTGTCTGTACTGGGCCCAATCCCTCCATTGTCTGTAGACTGTTGTCTGTACTGCGGTCCAGATCCTCCATTGCCTGTACTCTGTTGTCTGTACTGGAGTCCAGACCCTCCATTTTCTGTACTCTGTTGTCTGTACTGGAGTCCAGATACTCCATTGTCTATACTCTGTAGTCGGTACTGGGGTCCAGACCCTCCTTTGTCTTTTCTCTGTTGTGTGTACTTGGCCCAGACCCTCCATTGCCTGTAATCTGTTTTGATGTGTAGCATCTGCCCTCTGTGTCTCCTTTCCCAAGCCTGAGACCACCACAGGACTGTCAGGGCCTAGTGTACGCCCCTCTATTTGGCGCTGAAGACTACCTGACCTTCTACACCCAGAGTGGTCGGCAGCTTGCCTCTCTGGTGGCATGGCGTACATGGGTTTTCCATCTTTTGTATAAACTCTGTTCTCAGCCTGCTACTCCGCTCTCCTGTTCCCAACCTGTGTCTTTACTTACCAGTTACCTATTTTGCTTAGCTGTTTTCAGCCTTTGACCCTGCTCACCCGTCCCCAGTTAGTGGCCATTGTTATGGCCTTTTATACCCCGAGTAGTGAGCTACAAGAAAAGCTGGCTGGGGTGTGTTTGTTTTTTACTTTTTTATGGTGTCATTGTTTTTACTCTTTTGGAGGGAAATCATTAAAATTCGTCACAAACAAACAAAATTGAGAAAATTCAGCAAATCGTTCAAATTAAATTTTATAGAAATTTGCTCAGTTCTAGTCATAATGGTAGGATTACCCAAAATAATTTCCTGTCATATGGGATGCCCCACTTTCGTACTTCCCAACTTTTAAAACCGTAAAGAGGGACACGAGATGAATTTTTTTTTAACATTTAAGCCATGCCCCGACCATACCCCAGCCACGCCCTTAAAGGGTAACACCACCTAAGAGTTAAATAAATAATAATAATACAGGCAAGGCCTCTGCAAACACATTACAACCAGGGGCTGTATTGAGAGGGGCATCCCTCCAATACAACCAGTGAGGGGCTAGTTAGTGGCATCCCTGATTGCAGCCAGTGAGGGGTATCCCTCATTACAGCCAGGGAGGGGCATCCCGCATTGCAGCCAGTTAGGGGCATCCCTCATTACAGCCATTGAGAGACATCCCTCATTACAGCCAGTAAGGGGCATTCCGCATTGCAGCCAGTTAGGGGCATCCCTCATTACAGCCTGTTAGGGGTGACACAGACACACACACAGACAAACACACACACACACACACACACACACACACACACACACACTCACCAATTCAGGCCGATTTACCCCTCCTGCACATTCTCCAGTGAGGCTCCTTCCTGGACTCCCGCCCACCCACTGAACCACCAATAAGCTTTTTTTTGCCTCCCAGACACCCAGCTGCTGCGGCCTCTCAGACACACACAGTTTTGGGGTAGGCTCTGGGAATCTCCCCTCAGGTCCCCAGAGGGTCCGCACTCCACCCAGAAAAATATAAATCTCTACAAGGGTCTATATGAAAATATATCAACTTTTATTAAGTTAAAAAGACTCATGGACAAATACACACAAGTACACAAAACATTATCTACACTTTAAAATACATATACACAATGACAGAAAGAGGGTACCCCACAAATCAAGGCTCCAATAATAATTTTAAAGGGTGTAACCTTCCTAATTATACAGATATAATAAACAATTGATTAATTTATGTAGGTGTAGTTGTACACCATACTACTGGCCAGTGAAAGTAATATGCTGGTGGGTAATGTTATAGCCACCAGCAATAAATATATGAAAGAAGTGATGCACAATATAGAAAGGGGGGGAAAGTGCAAAGTGAAATGTTATACAACAAACGAAGGGCCTGAAACAATGTGCAACATCAATTGTATCAAAAGAAGATAAACAACCTATGTGACTGAATGTCTGCCGCAGGGCAGATAATGATACACTGGCCAAAAAATATAATGTAACAAGCTAGTAGTACTGGAAGGTATTACATCACCGTTTCACGTAGACATGTGTAGCCAGGGGTCCCTCATATGCTGAGCCTGCCGACGCGTTGCGTGGAAGGACCACTTCACCAGGGCAGATGGCTGCATGCCGCCACCAGCCCCAAGTATGCAGCCAAGCGCTCACACTCAGAGCCAGTAACAGGCAACAGAGAGCGGTGACAGTGCAGGACAGAGCCGTGATGCTGCGGGACAAGTGCATGCGCCGCGGGACGTGGGACAACTGCCCAAAATCGGGATTGTCCCTGGGGAAATTGGGATGGTTGGGGGGTATGCCCACTTTGTATACTAACGTATACTTACCGAACTGACGATCACGCAGCATATGTGTGGCTTACCACGACATTGCCGGCTTCCCATGACTGATGCGTGTACCCATTTAGTAATGGAAAACGAGGTGCCAATTGGAGGATTCCCAGAAAGGTTAGAATACCGTGTGATTTGGGAGGGGTCACAAATAGGGGCATCCCTACACAGGATGCCTCAGTAAAGTAAAACCCAACTATCATTAAACACCTGTGGAAATTGAATGCTATTATATAATAGGCTATTGAAAATAAATATTTGCCGAATCCATTACTAAAAATAAGTGATAGATGTCATCAGAAAGTGACAGGGCTGATTAGCCTGACGGGGGGGGGGGTAAGCTTTCACATACAATGCTGTGTCTTCAGACACACAAATCACAAGCCCTGACCTGTCATAAGCCTCAGTTTGGTGCCTGTCCTTTCCTAAACACCTGTAGGGATGCTTGAAGTCAAGCTGGCTCCAATTTTCAAGTGGGCCCTTTGGTTATACAGAGTCTCAACAGGACTGTCTCAGAGCATGGCTTACTCGACTGTCAGTCCTACAGCTTTCTGGTCCGGAGGGCATCGGCCTGGCAACTGCTAATTAAACTGGAAGCTCAGCTGCCGACCATTGCAAATCCTGCCTTGTCTGAACACATCTCCTGTGCCAAGTCTTTTGTCGACTCTTCCCTGTCTGACCACTTATTCTTTGCCGAAACCATTTCCAACCCTGTCTTGTCTGACCACATCTCCTGTGCTAAGCATGTTGCTGACACTGCCTTGTCTGACCACGTCTCCTATGTCTGGTCTGTTACTCACCCTGCTTCGTCTGACCAAGTCTCCTGTGTCAAGTTTGTTAGCGGCCCTGCCTTGCTTGGCCATGTCTGCTGTGCCTAGTCTGTTTTTGACCCTGTTTTGTCTGACCATATCCTCTGTGCCTACTCTGTTGCCTATTCTGCCTTGTCTGACCACATTCCCTTTGCCAAGTCTGTTGCCGACCCTGCCTTGTCTGACCATATCTCCTGTGCCAAGCCTGTTGCTGGGGTGGAAGGTGATAACATAAACTTCCCTCTGAGTATAGGTGCACTTTAAACCTCATTGAGAATCTGTGGTTTGACTTGAAAATTGCTGTTCACAAATGTTTTTCACTCAATCTGTCTGAGCTAGAGCTATTTTGCACCAAATGGGCAAACATTTCAGTCTCTAGATGTGCAAAGCTCATAGAGACCTACCCCAACAGACTTGTATCTGTAATTGCAGCCAGGGCTGGTTTTGGAGGGGGGGGGCGAGCATAGTAACCAAGGCCAATAGGGTTACCTTTATTCCAGCCACCCGGTTTTGTGCAGATGAGCCAAGGCCATTGTAATGTTGCAGGCCAAGACAAGCCCCTCATATTGGGCACATCATGGAGATGGGGCCCTGCCTGCTGCTAAGGAAAAGGCGCAGCATGGCACATAGCAGTGTGGGCAGGGGAGGACTGGCCATAGGGAGACCCGGGACAAAGCCCGATGGACTGCACTGCTTTGGGGCCAGTTGGACTGCTGCTTTTAACAGCTACATTCAATCCCTGCCCCTTAGTCTCCCTCTCAGCCACTTATACCCATCCCCACTGTACCCACAAGCCAAGGAGACCCAGCCCCAATGCTATAGCCCCAGCATAATGGTTGGGGGGGGGGGCCTCAGCAGGTACATCTCGGGCCAGCAAGGGTCTGCTAAAACCCATGCTTTGACGTGGTGTCGGGTTTAATACATGCATTTGCTAAACTAAGACCCCTAGTCTCTGTACAGAATTCATATTATATAGTGATGAGAGGGTTAAACTAGGCTGTAAATTGGTTCCCAGGCCCTGAAAGATCCTGTATAAATACGGTAATATTAATGGAGCAACTCCCACCCCCTTTACTCAGTTTTAATTGCCATTAGCACACACAGGAAGAGATTCAGCCATTATGAATCTCTTCCTGTGGAGTGTTCTTAAGGGAGGCTGGCAGCTTCCCAGGTGGGTAGCTCTGAAATATTTGATTGCATTGCATATCCCAACTTTGAGCATTCAAAGTAGGAGTAGGGACCCTACCAATAGGGGCGCCTTGATGTGGTGTGGGGTTTAATACATGCGATTGCAATTGTATGCAAGCCCCTAGTTTCTGTACAGGATTCATATGCCCATGGGGGGATGAATACATATCCACGCCACACTGTTCTGTTTTTCATTTGTTACACTTCACAAATACTTGCTACATAAAATGTAAACAGAAAAGGGTTGTGGCTGTAACATTTACTAACATTTTTATTAACCTTGTCTGATGTTCCTCTGTAAACATCCCTCCCCTGGCCCCTTTCCACCCCCCTTAGCCATCGCTGAGTGAAGGCTGCGGCTTTAGTCTTACTTACCCGTTGTCGTCTGCTCTTAAAATGACCTGCACTGCTCATCAAATCTTGAAAGATTTGCGCCGAGGGTCAATGAAGCCTATGCAGTGACGTTGTGCATGTGCAAGATCTGAGGGACGGCACAGTGCATGATGGGTAGGCAAGATGGCGCTGCCCGATGGAGACTGTAGGATGTCGGAGTGCAATGCGACTGGACCGATAAGTTTTAAACTGCTCGGAGAGGGAGCGGGGCTGAGCAAGCCAGGTTTTATTAACTCCCTAATACCACTAATATTCCTCTTTAACAATGTGGAAGAGTCCAAAGGGGCATAAATACTTTTAGGGCACTGTAAATAGTAATTAGAGTAATGTTGTGTAAACTGAAATTGTTCTGCAAAAGGATCCTGTTGCTTTATGTTCTTCTACCCCAATCACTAAAATAATGTGTGTACATCTTGTTCATGTGAACTTGGCACTAACAGATGCATGAAACACGTCACTGCTTATTAAGGAAAGGAAGATCCCACCATTTTATACTCAGAAACCAGACAAAGAACGTGTTAGGACAGCAGAGATTTGTTCCACAATTCCGATCCTCTTAGATAAAAGCACAGAAAATAAGGATAGCCGCCATATCATTTTATCTGAATACGCCGAGTGCGCCAAGCAATCCCTGGAGCCGCTCTATTCATTAGAGCTGTGATGGGAATTTCAGCCATTGTATGAACTGTACAAAATAATGGACCATTCTGAAGTGTAAAGGTCAGCGAAAGTGCAAATGTGACACGTCCGAGTGACATTGTGGATTGGAATAAACGTATCATTTGATTCGTGGACGTTGCTCCAGCCTTCAAAACAAAGCTGTTTCTCTTGGCTCAATCTGCTTGTATTTCCCTGCCAGGCATTTATATCTCAGACTGGCCATTCTTATATAAAAGCAGGAAATAGAGACGCCACTAAACATTGTGTCCTAAAACAAATAAAGAAGCAAAATGAAAAAATATCAGGAACTTTATGTGTAATTACTTGTAACTAGCATTGAGCGAGCCCATAGAAGTCCGGGCTCAGCAAGTTCGGCTGAACTTTGAACAAAAGTTTGGGTACCCGAACTTGCCCTGAACACAAACCCCATTGAAATCAATGGTGACGTAATCTTGGTGACCTAAAAATGGTTGTAAAATGGGGAAAATAACGAGTAGAGGGTTGCAAAATGGGGGTAATAACAGTGCCATTGCTTTGCAAAAAATGGGGTAGAGAAAGTACTTAAAATAATAACATATAATAAAAAAATAGATAAATAACAAAAATAAATTAGAAAAAAATAAAATAATAATTTTTAAACAGGTGTCAGATATCCAGGGGGAGCAGGTATGAGTATACACTTGCAGTTACCAACAATGCCCAATTATTCCTACCTACTTGTCCTAAAAAGAACAATTATTAATTTTTTTTCTGTCTACAACTGTCCTTCACTGCATCTACAGCCTCTCCCTGTCTAACCTACCTAACTGTAACATCACTGGGACAAGTGAAGCCTCCTCTTATACAGCAGGGTAATGTATCCCATCTGGCCAAACCCAGCCATGCCCATACTGGCCAGGGCTGTGGTTGCTATGGGCTAAATGTTGGTTGACGGGCTGCCGTTGGACGGGGAAAGAAGGTAAGTTTATGGGCGACCTGGGGGGTTTCACACAGCGGGGCATCCTGATTCTGGATGCCCTGGGGGGAGGGAATCAATCAGCCCGGGAATCTTATAGATCTCTGGGGGTTTTGGTCCATTTTCAACTCAATTTGATCAGCAAAGAAGAATGCAGTGACGCTAGAGAGTTAAGTAGAAAGCTTACAGAAACTTAAAATGGAGGTACACTCAGGTCTCAGTCTTTGTTACGCTACCAGATAGGGTCCTGTTGATCCTGTTATTTGGCCTTCTTCATGTCTGTGTGGAGGCCATCTAAGTGTGTGTGTGCGTATGTGTGCTAATAGTAACTGTTAATGTTATTTTCTTCTAAATAAGAATCTAATCCTTTTTTGAAGTTGTCAGCGCTTGATGCTGTAGCAAGCTTCTGTGGGAGGCTATTCCACAGATTTATAGTTCTTATGGTAAAAAATGATTGTCACCCCCGGAGATTGAATTTCTTTTTTTCCAGTCGAAGGGAGTGCCCCCTTGTCTTTAGAGAGGATTTTACCTGAAATAGTGTTTCCCCATATTTTTTGTTATTTATATATTTATACAAGTTAATCATGTCCCCCCTCATCTCCTCTCAAGACTAAACAGATTTCATTCTCGTAATCTTTCCTCATAACTTAGGTCGTTCATTCCTCTAATTATTTTGGTGGCTCTCCTCTGCACCCTTTCCATAGTAACAGAGTCCTTTCTATGAATGGGTGCCCAGAACTGGGCGGCATGTTCCTGGTGAGGGCGCACTTGTAAAGAGGCAAAGTTACATCTCTATCCCATGATTCCATGTCTCTTTTAATGCATGATAGTATCTTGGTGGCCTTGGAAGCAGCTGCTTGACATTGCATGCTGTTATTTAGTCTGTGATCTACCAGTACCCCCAGATCCTTCTCAACAAGTGATTCTCCCACTTTTACTCCCCCTGAGGATATATGTGGCCTCCAGGTTATAAGACTCCAAGTGCATGACTTTACATTTTTTCACATTGAACTTCATTTGCCAGGGGGTTTCCCAGACACTCAAAGTGTCCAAGTCAGCCTGAAGCTTGTGACCATTTTTAATACACTGCACTGTGCTACATATTTTTGTGTCATCTGCAAAAATAGAGATGGTGCATTCAATTCCATCTTCTATGTTGTTTGAATAATAGTGGGCCCAGCACTGAACCCTGGGGTACACCGCGTACAACCATTCAGAGTAGGTATCATTAACCACAACTTTCTGCACACAATCCTTCAGCCAGTTTCCAGTCCAGTTACAAACTTTTTTCTAATCTTAAAGACCTCAATTTTCCCTATAAGAGTCTATAGGGGACAGTGTCAAATGCTTTTGCAAAATCCTGAACTATACCTACAGCCGCCCCTCTGTCCAGGCTTCTACTCACCTCCTCATAGAAGCCAACCAGTTCAGTCTGGCAGTTCTGTTCTTAGTAAAAACATGTTGGTTGTCACTTATATTATGCATAGTTACATATTCGTGTATGTATTCGCTTAATAGCCCATCAAGCAATTTTCCCACAATGGATGTTAAACTTACAGGTCTGTAATTTCCCGGAGAAGTCCTAGAGCCCTTTTTAAAAATGGGCACCACATTTGCCTTGCGTCAATCTCTTGGCACTATATTTTTCTAGGGTTACAGCTGAGAGCTCAGCCTTGTAATTTTTAAATGCCCTTTTCTTGTTTTTTATTGCCCTTTTAACCGCATGTGTCAGCCTGGGGTTTAATTTTAGCCTCTTATATTTGTTACCCATAGGAATACATTTTGCTACTTACTACTCACAATTGATTTAAAGCATTCCCATTTGGCATCTGTATCGTTATTCCGCAGCAGATGCTCCCAGTCTATGTCCTGGAGTGAAATTCAGTGTTCTTGCCCCCCCAGACAGAAAATCGTTCTTACATTTTATGTTGAATACAACTATATTGTGGTCACTGTTACCAAGATTTTCATTGACTGTTACCGTCTCTATCAGGTCATGATAATTTGATATTACCAGATCCAAAAGAGCATCACCCCTAGTAGGTGCTTCCACATGATTCATATAGTTATCTTGTAGCAAGCTGAGGAATGCTCTCCCTCTTGAAGTAGAAGCAGAAAACATGTCTCTAGTCGATACCTGGGTAGATGAAGACCCCCCCATCAACAACAATGTACCAGTCTGTGACGCCCACTCTTATCTGTTTATGCAGCTTACCCTCTATTTCCTCAGATATGTTTGGGGGTCTACAGATTACACAAAATTGTATTTTAACATTGTTTACATCACCCCACACTACCCAAAAGGATTCTACATCCTCACAATCTTCTGCTAGTATCCCCTCATTAATTTATGCTTTAAATTCTTGCTTTACATCGCTATCTAAAGCAAGAATTTAAAGCATGAATTACACTCCGCCCCTTTCCTATTTGCTGTGTCTTTCCAAAGAGAGATTGACAGTCCAGTCATGTGTGGAATCCAGCCATGTCTCAGCCACACCAATAACATCAATATTTTCTTCCAGTGCCAGAGCCTCAATCTTACAAACTTTACTTGCCATACTTCTGGCATTTGTGAACATGCACTTTAAAGTGGACCAACACCCAGGATTTTGACTATCCTGGGTCTTGGTCCACTTCGGTGGGGCACCCCCGATCGGGGTGCCCCGCTGTGTGAAACCCCCCCGAACCCCAAGAAAAACTCACCTCTCCCCGCGCCGACGGACAAGCCGCGGACAAGCGGCTCCTCCGCCGCCGCCTCCCGCGCGTCACTCTTGACGCGCGCGTGCCCGCGCCGGCCATTCACGCGATAAGGTAAGGAGTTTGGGGTGTTTGGGGGGGTTTCACCCCGTGGGACATCCCGATCTCGGATGTCCCGCGGGGAGGGAGGTGATCGGCCCGGGAATCTTATAGATTCCCGGGCCGATCACCTGTGGGTGTTGGTCCACTTTAAGTTCCTATCTAGTTTGACACACTGAGCTTTACTACTACTGCAGTAATGCATCTGCCTAATTTTTCACTGCTGGTTTGCAACACAAGGATCTCCTTATCCATCATAGCAGTCCTACCTCCTTCTAATTCTCCACCCACCATCATGTGCTGTCCCCTAAGTAACCTGTCTTCCCCTTTGTTTTCTCTCTTGTCCTCACCCCTAATCTCTAGTTTAAATACCCCTCCACCCCTTCTAGTATCCCCTTACCCAGCACAGCAGCCCCCCTTCCATTCAGGTGCAAATTATATGTAGAATACAGTTTGTACCCCAATGAAAAGTCAGCCCAGTTCTCCAGGAACCCAAATCCTTCTGCCCTGCACCAGGACTTGAGCCATGGGTTTAACTCTCTAAGCTCCCACTGTCGTTCATGTATAGCGCATGGCAAAGGCAGTATTCCAATTCCAGAAAATCCAACCTTGGAGGTCCTTCTCATCAAATTGGTGCCTAACTCCTTAAATGTATTCTTAAGTATTCTCCATCTACCATTAATTCTGTCATTGGTCCCCATGTGGACGACGACAGCTGGGTCATCCCCTGCCCCACACAGTAAATGATCCACCCTTTCCCCCACATGCCGAATCTTGGCACCAGGGAGACAGCAAACCTTTCGGTTAAGGTCTTGGTGACAAATTATACAGTCCGCCTAATAGAATCACCTATTACCACTAACTGTCTAGTCCTACCTGCAGTCCCAAACACCCGCTCACTAGCTGGGCTGTCCTCCCAGCTGTTAGGGAGAGCAGTATCCACTAGTGATGCCATTTCTGAGACGAACACTCTTGCATCATTACCCAACTTGCCATTTTTGCTAGGGTGCACAGACACAGGTAGGGCCTTCCTTTCCTGTGCTTCCTTTCTACTCAATCTACTTTTAACCAGCTTAGTATCTGCTCCTCCTGATCCATTACTCTACCCCACTTAATGCCTACTCAGTGAGCAGAATGCCCTTTTCTATATTGTCAGTCTCCCTCAGTGTTGCATTTTGCACCTCCAGATCTCTAACCCAACCTTCCAATATACAATATGCTTGCAATATGCACAAATTTATCACAGCGGTATTTACCCTGGAACTGCTGCTCCTGAACTGTGTATATATGACAAATTGTGCACTGAAGTAGACCTCCAATGTTTCTAGCCTTTATCCCAGCAGTGAAACCACAATTTTGGTGCTTACATTTGCAGTAACTTTGGCTTTCAATTTCTTATTTTAGCTCTATAACACCTAAAGTCCCTTAATGAAAATCCCCTCACTTATAATACAACCTCACTTGAAAAGACAACCAGAACTCACAAAAGGTCCTAAACTCGCTTTCAAATAATCTCTAAAGCAATCCTTCCCTTTACTACTGTCAGTTTCTGTCTAGTCTGGCAAACAAACAAACTCTCGACAGCAGAGATGCTAGTCAAGAGGATTGGGACGCACTGAGGGATTCGGAAGCAAGGTACGTGTTTATCACACTAGTGGGTTTCACACTGCAGGCCTTGTGAATTAGGATTTCACCCAGCTGGGACATTACAAAAAATGTTTTGGCTCACTTTAACATCTTCACCATTAGTTAGTGCCTGGCCACACCTACTCCTCACTTTGTTCTTGCCAACATTTGCATGGGCTGACACAATCTGTCCACCCAGCAAATGAGACAGCAAGTTAGAACGCATACCAACATATAATGGAGCAGCTCCTCTATTGCCCCAGTGTCAGGTGATGGTGATGTGCCTATAGAGCACCCGAGAAGCAGCATGTACAGGCAGTAGGAAAGGGTTAAACCCAGGTACTGGGAAAATCTCTCTGTGGGCACCTATCTGGGCTTCCAATTACTTGCCAACAAGATGACGGCATCTCCAGACTTGAAGAATCTGAGCAGCAGGAGATTTAGCTGCCTCTGATAGGAGAGCTTACACACCAATCAGAAGAGCTTTTACTCACAGAGTACAGGGCTTGTTTGATTAGCCGTGGAGTGCTCCAGTTAGAGGGACCAGATCTCCTCTCAGAGACTGTAGGCCAGTGTTTGCTCCTCTTTAAGAGAGCTGTCTTGGACTTTGTTTGTACTCCTGCAAGAGAGTGATTAGGGTTGACAACCCCAACATTCCACAAGTGCCACACCGGGGACACCTCTAGGACCCCAGAAGAAATCACTCCCCACCTGTCACTACCCAAGTTTCTTTATAGAACTGGATTGTAAAAAGTTATCACTGTGGGCAAAAAAGGCACTTTTGAACCTCATGGGTCGGGGGGGGGGGGGGTCTCCTTCCTGCAACTCCCATTGATTTGAGTAAGAGCCACATCATCTAACACAGCTTCAATAATGAGGAGAGGTTGCAACATTTGAGACTGGAAATTGTGCCATTTATCAGACCAGATAGGTAATGGATAGGTAAGTATAATTACATACCTCCCAACTGTACCTCATTTAGTGGGACTGTCCCTCTTTTGAGGCCATGCCCCCTGCACCTCATTGTTTTCATTTGTCCCTCTTTTTTCCTGTTCCTGGAAAGATGAATTTGAAAGGAGGGCAAACGTTGGAGCCCTGCTATGGCTTCTACCTTGCGCTGCAGGAAATGGAGGAGAGGCACGTGGGCAGGCATCAGATGAGCTGCTTGCTGCCTTAATGTTATCATTACCTGGACTGTTCCTTTAAATAAGAATCCAGGTTTGGAAGTGGAGTGTCCAGATCAATGAACCACCTTGCTCCTGTGTTTTTCTTATCCAATATGTTACTTCAATATTACACAAGGCAGATCATTTATAATAACAGGACTGTCATGGCAGCTGTCATTCAGGGTGAGGAGCTGCAGGTGGATTCAGGCTGTCAGCTTCAGTTTAAATAATCCAGCCTTAGCACTTACAAGCCATTAACTGTTTAAACACATTCCAGGGAACTCTTCACTTCTTATTAATGGATCTCAAGCAGCACAGTCATCCCGAGCAGATGGCAGCTGCTTTCGCCAAACATCGAGAAGTGTAGGAGTGGAGAATTGCTGCCGAGCACATTCTGACACTGCCCTGTGACATGAACAAGTCAAGGAATGCCGCTCACTTACTTCGCATAGTTTACTGAGATATAACAAGTCAGCCTGGATGGATTTTTATTATATTTCCATACATCCGTCACCATTGTATTGTATTGCAATTTTAGCGCTGCTTGCTATTAGAGGATCAGGAGGTAGAGCTTCTTCTGGTCCTCAGAGATGCCATGGGGCACCCACTCACATGCCCCCCACCATGGAATCTGACACTGCCTTTTGTGTTGGGACATGATCTTGTTTTGTGGGCTTGTCACAGCAGGTACATTACATACAGTAAAAATGAAAGTCCTTGTCCAGACAGACACTAACTTTCTCCCCCCTATTCCCTCTTGGGAACAGTGTAAAATAAGCCATTTCAAAGCACCTGCAAATTTTTGCTTATATGTAAATACCTTATGTATTCTAGGCGAAACTGATTTTTTTTGTTTTAATTTCTCTTTGGAGGCCGAGCTGGGAAGTGTGTGTCAGGGAGCAGATTTATGAGTGCAGAGCATGCTCTGCTGTGGTCAGAGACAGCTGCAGGTCCACCATGGCTTGCTGTGCTTGCGCACTGGCGGCCGCATACCCCACTACCCTCTAACAGCGAGCATGCCCGCGCCATTCACAAATGTCTTATGCGGACACGCACCTTGCTAGAGGGACAGCAGGGATGTGGCTGCGGCTCATGCATGCACCATTGGAAAGTGAGTTTATGGGCGACCTGGGGGTTTTCACACAGTGGGGCATCCTGATTTCGGAAGCCCCAGGGAAGGGGGATCAATCGGCCTAGGAATCTTTAAGATTTCCATGGGTTTTGGTCGATTTTAAGCCTTTTAGTGTCATTTAGTTACACTACTGATTCTACCCTCCACTGCAGGAAATGGAGGAGAGACACATAGGACAGGCATCAGGCGAGCTGCTTCCTAGCTAATTATTGCCTTAGGGTTTAGAGTCCCTTTAAATAAAGGAACACCTGAACCTATATTAAAAAAATTCAGCGCTATTAAATAACTAAAAATAAAAAATAAAAATGATTAGAGTATCTTTAAATAATAAGCTCAAATGTGGTAAAAAAAACTCAGTATCCTTATGAGCGATGCAGCACAGAATATGAATAAGGTATTGATTAATAAATCAACATGCCACAGAGCTAATCTTCTTTTTCAACCTGACCACTTTTAATAATTTGGGCGTGAGTGTCTAGAGTGTCAGCTTGAACTTGCTCCTCTGTTATTATTATTGCTCATGCTGCTTCAAGGTTGTATTCACTTAATACAGACGTATGTAGAATCCCATAGCAATATTGCACTTGGCTCAGAGGGTGGTTTGTCTCCTGTATAGCACCAAAGCAAAACTCTTTCACAGCTCAGGTTTATAGCATAAAGAAAGAACACCAAAGGGCAATATTGTTTTTGACTCAAAAAACACTTTGTATTCAACAATGATTGCACTTACATTTAGTAGTGCTTGTATAAGGCATATAATAAAAACATAAAATGCCAATAGTTTGTGTTTTGCTCAAAATCCCATTAGATCTAATTATACAGGGGAAACTTTTAAAATAAAACAACTAATCACCTTCTGATGATTTAATGTAATTTATTGTATTCAATGTCCTTGTGGACGCCAATATATTGGAAGGACCACCAGGACGTAGAAAATTAGAATAAGGATATACATGGCTGGCTGTAAGGTGTGCAAGGTGTGCAGTCATGTATGGCGCCATCACAACCTCTTTGTAAGGGGTGGTTGACCAAATCCCAGATAGATAGCGAATGCCTAAGAATCGGATTAGACAATCAACGTCTAAGTTTAGGGCTTAGTCTATGGTCAGACGCATGTAGTGTGGTCAACTGTGCAATCTGACAGGCCCGGTAATATGAGCTTATGTTCAGGACAGCCAGGCCTCCTTGGGCTTTGGGCCTAAACATGAGATCCTTGGCTATCCTGGGACGTTTGCCTGCCCAAATATAGCTCGACTTCTTCTTCTGCAAGCAATGTAAAATATGGGAGGGGATAGCAACCGCAAGAACCCTGAACAGGTAGTCAGTTTTAGGAGCCATGGCATCTTCATGGCTGCTTTCCTCCCCAGCCATGTTAAGCCTGGACCAGGATTCAAGGAGGGAGATCTTAACATTAATGGATAGTTTGCAGAATACAGGAAAAAGTAGTCATTGGTCAAGTGCACACCTATGTTGGGTATGGCACGATTTTGCCATTGGAAATCATACAACAATTTGATTAAATGTAGATGTTGACAGGGAGACATTGAGGGCAAAGGATGTAGCTGGAGTCATGAAAGCTGCCCAAACTTGTCCAGCAAAATCATCAAGTTGGGAAGAAAAATCAGGGGTCTAGTAAGCTAGTGGAAGAACTAGAATCCTTTAAAAGGGATGCGTATTTCACTAAAAGGGATACTAATATTAAAGTGGCGATTGAGAAAATTAACAAAGAAATTATTGAAACCAAAGAACACAAATTACAAAGGGATTCAATAGCTTATAAACAAGCAAAAGCCTATATTTGGCCTGGCACTGAGAATAGACAAACACGTAGGGAATTCTTTCCCCGACAGTACTCATCTCCTGATTCCTCATCATCAAGAGAAAGGACTAATAGGAGGTTTAGAGACCCCCAAAAAGGTTATACCCCCCAACCCTGAGGGAGTGGGATAAGGACAAGGCCCCCCTTAGACGCAAGTTTTCGCTAAGTCACGGGGAGGTCATGACTAGATCTAAGGTAAAAAAAAAACACAGATTGATAACCAGGAACAGGAAACGTTTGAGGATACAAGGTCAGTCAATAGACAAGTTTTTTTAGACAACGCCGTAACCACTGGAGGAATATCAGAAGACGCCAGGCCAAACAAATAAGAACGAAGGACACTGGGACACATGAAATGGCCCCATTTAGTAGAAATACATATCTTAATGATATAGGCCCTGAGAACAAGGATGACAACATGAATATCGTTAACTAATCTAACACGGTATTGACACAACACTAGAAACAAGTACTATCTTTGGGACTGAATTTCTGTCCCACCCAACAGAGAGATACTTTTGAGGTTATCAAAGACCTTCATCTTTTTGCCAGGAAGGTCCTGTGCAAACAGTTATTTACAGACAAAGAGAATACAGCCCCAAATTAACAGTAGCACAACTAGAGAAGGACATTATGGAATTGAGTGAAGAAGCCACAGGGACTTCACCTATGATAACTACCAAAACTACATGTTTTAAAAAACTTTTTACCCCCCACTGAGCTCCAATGCTCATTTAGAAACATTTGTTAATCTTGTCACAACGGAAGTAGAGAAATTGACGTACAAAAAAGGCTCTAACCTTTCCCCCGAGGCTCAAAGAGCACTAAAAGAACTAGAGACGTACGGTAATTTAACAATTAAACCGGCTGATAAGGGGGGGGGGGGATATCGTTGTCATGGAAAACGATGGCTATGTGTTGATGTGTAAACAGATCTTGGAAAACAAACACTGGTATGATCGGGCCTCCATGTCCAGGCTCAACAAGGCCTCGGAGGAGTATCACTCGTTCATCAAGGATGCGGTATTACACCGGGTGATCAATGGGCACACTGGCGCCTACCTGGAGGCCCCATGCTACCTTCTATGCTCTACCTAAGGTGCATAAATCAGTGTCTGCTCCCCCAGGCAGACCCATAGTGTCGGGCATGGGGTCTCTTACGGATTGGGCCAGTCGCTTCATCGATCACCACCTCCAACCTTTGGTGCACCAATTACCATTGTTCCTAAAGGACACGGGACACCTCCTCCACATCCTCGATGGACTGACTGTGCCCCCGGGGACCCTATTGGTGGGCCTGGACGTGGAGGCCCTCTATTCCAGCATTCCCCATGACCTGAGTCTACTAGCAGTTCAATATTTCTTGAACTAATTGGATTTGAACCAATGCAATTTGAACCTTTTCATTTTAAGACTATTGAAATTCATGCTCACCCACAATCTCTTTCTCTTCGACGGCCAACTTTACCATCAGGTACAGGGCACAGCGATGGGGACCACCTGTGCCCCATTGTATGCCAATCTGTACCTGGGCCGTTGGGAGAGGGGATTGTGGGGTGAGGACAATCTTGCGATGTACCTGTGCCACATACTTAAGTGGCACAGGTACATTGACGATATTTTCATTTTATGGACCGGTCCCAAACCACTATTGGTGGATTTTATTAAGATCTTGAATCAGAATAATTTAAATTTAAAATTCACCTATGAATACAGTGAGAATCAAATTAATTTCCTCGATCTGACAATCTATATTGACACACAGGGACAACTACATTCTAATTTTTTTCGGAAAGCATCAGCGGCCAATACAATTCTATTAGCATCGAGTTTCCATCCCCAACACCTACACCAACACCCTATGGGGAGTACATCCGGGCTCGCAGGAATTGCACTACTGATAGTGAGTTCAAAAGGGCAGCGGATGGAATTAGGGATAGATTGGCAAAAAGAGGCTATAATATGAGAACACTAACTACTGCATATAAAAAATCCATGGCGAGGCCCCGTTTGGAAATATTGTATAAACCTAAACTACAACAGAAGGATCACCATTGGCAATCACTCTTACATACTCGGCACACCAACATACTTTAAAAAACTTTTTTAAACAACACTGGCACATACTGACAAATGATCATCGCCTAAGTGCGATCATACCAAAGAAACCACAATTTATCTTCAGACGAGTAAAAAATCTCAGTGCCAAACTCGTTAACAGCCACTACCGCACTAAGTGTTGCAAGACCACGGGTACTTACCAATGCCAAAAAGATGTAGTTCTTGCCAATTTATTAAATCAGGAAAAATTATACAGATACCAGGTCAGGAACCGATACAATCTAAACATTTCATCAACTGTGAAACCCCCCACGTGATATATGTGTTAACTTGTCCGTGTGGGTGTTTTTATGTTGGCAAAGCCAACAGACTTCTGAAAGAGAGGATCTATGAGCACCAACATCTGATCTGAGAATTTTAAGACACCCATAGGCCGCCACTTTGCTTGCTTTCACAATCAGGAGCAAAATGGCTTGACAGTTCAGGGGTTGGATCACATCCACCCACACCCTCGGGGCGGCAATATTGAAAAAGTGACCCTACAGAGAGGAACCCGTTGGATAAGTAAAACCAAAGCCCATGAACGTCCAGGTCTCAATGAGACAATTAGTTTTGCTTCATTCTTAGGATAGGGACTACACTAAGTAAGCAATCTTCATCCCTTCCCCCTCACTCCCTCCCCCCCCCCCTTTTTTTTTTATAATAGGATTTTATTCTGACTCATTTGCATGAAATTTGATCCAATTCGATCTAAGATGATGTAATTTGATTCAATTTATTCAATTTGATTTCATTTGCTCAATTAATGTCATCTGATTCGATTTATTTTGATTAAATTGATTTAATCTGATTCAGTTCAAACTTATATACAATTTAATGTATCGCAGGCTAACCGCCATATCTACTTATTGTAATATATTATTTATTCCATACAATCTAAATTGCATCAATCTAAGGATTCCCAGTTATGTGTGGGCACATTTTCTATTTGCAGTTATGTTCGATTGAACTAAACTAAACTAATCTAGATATAGCAGGGATATATTATCATTGGTTGTACAGGTGGCACTTTGCAGAATGTATGAAATGGGCTGATCCAACATGTAAATGAATAATTTCACCTTCACTTTATCCTTTTTCATGATTTGGTTCAGTTTCCCTCCTTATTGGTTCGAGCTCAAGTGCTGTTAATAGATCTTTTACCAGCGATGTCATAATTATACTTGTATATACATGTATATTTCTAGTTGATTGCAGCTTTTGGCGAGGACCAAGGCATTGATGTATTCAGAATTTACCCCAATAATGCGGCGTAAGTTAGACCAGCCCCGTCAAAAGCGGAGACATACGCGTATTTAATTGGTTAACTGAGGCAATAACATAAGTAAGAGGGAACGGTGTGACTGGGGGGAGTGGAGCACAACCGGGGGTGCACAGAATTTTATTTATTGTCCACCACTGGGGGGGTGGTGTGGTGTGATGGTGGGAGAGACGTCCGACCCACCCGCCGGGTAAAGTGTGCAATGCATCGAGCGTCCGCATTTCCCGGCAGAGGGGAGCTGGGTGTGAGGTGTGGAGCGCAGTGAGCCACGCTTCCTCATCCAGCGGGACCGGCTTCAGCTGACATCTGGGCGGGGCCAAGCATTGTTACTATCGACTGCGTTCGCAGATGCAAGGCGCGTCATCGTGCTTGCGCATTGAGATCATCCCGTGCGTCCCTCCTTCCCTCCACCTTCTGTCCCCTATGTGCTCTCTCTCCCCCCAGCGAGGTGAAGTATATCCGGAGATCAGTGGAACGCATGATGTGCTCCAACTACTCTGGAAATGACTAACACTTCCAGGGTAACATTGATGCGCTCCAACTATAAAAGCGCATATAATTACCCTTCATCCCCGGGCCATATCTGGACAGGATGTAGCTGTGACCCGGACGGTGCCACATCTGCCTCCTCCCTCCAGCCTGCTAGCACGCTGATAGGTGGAGGTTATTTCCACCAACATCCCGAGCAATACAAGACCACTGAACGCATATCAAGTAAGTGCAATGATAGGATATTTTACTTAAGCCATTTACCCATATCCAAACCCAATGATATGATACTTTGTGCACAATGTCTATTTTGTATTATTATAGATGGGACAAAGAAATTGCTGTGATGCAAACGTCCTTTTACTATGTTATTGATGCACAGCCAGCCTCTATGTGAACATGAGAGTTTCAGATACCTGTACACATATATACCCCTAATACTGAATACCAATATAAGCATAATGGCAATTTTACTGATTTAATGTATGGTGTGTATTTTTTTTTTCTTTTTTGTCTTTTCTGTGTGTGTGCTTTTTAGGCTAATACATTTATGATATGAATCGGCAACAAATTTTGTTTGAAAATTAGAAGGTGAAAATTGGTGAAACTAGTCCACCTCCACCATTTTTCTCTTAAATCATATTAATTGTTTCAGTTGTGTTAACACTATCTATGAAATCTGGAATCTCCCCTTGTATTATATAGTATGAACTAAGGAAATCAAATGTAATTGCTTAAATGTTCCAAACAATCATGACATTTTTTTTTAACCTGGAGATGTTACATTGTTACTAAAGAGGAGAGAAACATCTTGTTATCTCCCTCTATTTTATCTTTTTGATAGCCCAATAAAGAATTTGTATATTTTTTCAACTATGTAGTCAATATCAATCTACTTGGCATGGTCACACTCTGAGGTCTTAGAAAGTGGGGTTTACCTATACCCAAACCAAAATTTTTTTTCTTCTTGTATACTATTGGAATAAGACCCGAGCGTGCACCAGCCCAATAAATTGCTTTTACATTGGTGTGGGTCACAACTCTAGGGGGAGATGTGATGTGCCTAGATGGGAGGGGTGGCGTCTTACCAGGGTCGTTGCATGTGCAGGCGCTGGGCATTAGCTTGACCGGGCGCGCAGATGCGCTCCACATCTTCCTGAATTGGGCCCTGGGATGGAGCGTTGCATGGGGCGCCCATGTTACCAGTTAGCTCTAAAGCTGGCTTCCCTTCCCCCTTCCCCTCCTCTAGAACGGCATCCTCATCCCCTAGCGACGGGTGACGCACTTCCGGTCTTGCGAGGGCGCTGGATGCGCCCAACCTCCCGGAAGCAACGTCACCTAGGGGGCTCTGGAGCGCATATAAAAGCGCTCAATGTGGCCCCGCACACTTGCACGGTGGTGATTTACCACCTTCCACCGAACAGCTGGGCGGATTTACCAATCACTATTTTTTGGAACCCCTTACCAATTCAATACAATGATGTTACCAAAAGTATGTTTTGTTTCTTCATTTATCTTTTGAATGCCGGACCTATTTGGGAGTTCCCGCTGGCCCACCACTAATACTAGACTTTGTATTGTTTGTTGTATCATACAGATATGATGTCTTAAGTTTCCAGCACTTGGAGCTGAACTAAGGTGTCCAGCACTTGGAGAAGTACTATTTACACATGTATAACTTCTCACAGGTATTTTATTAGGTCTTAGACAACATAGACACAATAAGTCTGAATGCTCTCAGATATATACTAATGTACTTTTATGTATGTGTTTCCTCTTTTTTTTTTTTTTCGGTGTTTCTGGCTACCCCAGACGCACTGCTAACCTGATCATGAAATTTAAATAACCAGGCTGCAATATTGGGTGATTTATAGCTATGAAGAAGCCCACTAATGGGCGAAACTAGTTGCTTTCACAGAGTGTCAAGCGATATGAAAAAATATTGATCAGCTGTCTTATGTATATCTTCATAACTAATCTGGAGACATTATTTTAGTAGATTTATTGTGTATTTGGTGATGGGAATAATAACCATGTTGTTATAATTGTATGTTAATGGCCTAAAAACAGCACTAAAGGTGCTATAACAGTAGGTCATTTTTCTCAAATGTCAATTTTAAGTGTAAATCCTAATAAATTGATTATGGCTTTTATATAATAAATTACTCTGTGAGCTATTTAAGTGGAGGTGGGGTTGAACTCAGAGGTCTATTTGCATCCATTGTGGCTAGCCCATGCCCAACAAAATATGTGTTCAGTCGATGTGCCTAGCTAATCATACCATCCCCCATTCTCCAATTAAGTTTTGTCTGCAGAAAGCAAAGTTTTGTGTACAAAATCCCCTGTCTGTATACCAGAGAAAACACAAAATAAGGCATGCACAGCTCAGCAATGTAAAGAAAAATGGTGCTTGCACACTAGAGATAAGACAATGCACATGAAAACTAACCAACCGGGCTTGCAGGCAGGCCCCAAAAGATCCCTAGCAACAATGTGCAGGATATTCAAAAATAGAACGTTAAACGTTCAATTTACCAATTTACTGAAATGGGTATACAGATAAGGAAGGGATATGTGGCCTGGGGGGGGGGGGGGTGTGCTCCCATTGCACCCCAAAAGGGGGGGGGGTTTGACCGGAGTGGATAAGAAAAGTTCTCCAGAGGGTTGTTCAAAGTGGATCAAAGGGTTGGATCCAGGCCATGAAAAGTCATTCCTCCCCTTCACCAGCCTGCTTGAATCTGTGTGACAGAGCTATGGGGGCATGGTTTTTCTGCGTGTGCTACTTCAATATCTGCATTGGGCCTTTAGCATTGGGGAGGAAGACAAAGTGCGCTTTTTCTGCTGTTGGCCCGATGAGTCCTTCCCTGCTGTTTTAAGGCCAAGGGAATCAAGCAAGGCTCTGGCTTCTTCAAATGTGTTGACAGCATATGGCTTTCCCTTGTAGTCAAACTGTAATGTAAAGGGGAAGCCCCATCATATTATATTATTTTCTAGCTCGCACCACATCCAGGCAGGGCCTACGTTTCTGATGTCTGGTGATCGTTTGAGGGGCTAGATCTGCAAAGTGCTGATATTTATAGTATTGCTCCTTTGTGTGGTAAAAATGGAGCTTTGCGATGATGTCTCTAGGTGGACCTTTCTGACATCTATGCTGAAGGGCTCTATGAATGCATTCAAACTCCAGCCAGTCTATAGGGACAGTTGGGAGTTTGCGGATCCTGATGCTAGAGCACTGGGATCTATTCTCCATGTCTAATGTAGGGTTAAACTGATGGTGGGTTACATTTTTGAAATGAAGCTTCTCAGGAGCATTGTTATGTTTAGGAAAGGACTTGGTAGTAGAATGTTGTTCTAGGTCGCAAACTCTCTGGCCCAGCTCCTTGATATTGCTGGATATTTTAGAAGTAATTTGTGGTTATAATGTGTGCACACCTTTCGAGTGACTTTTCCAAAGCTGCTTCTTAACCCTCCAGTGAGGGAAGCTGAGGTTTAGCTGGGGAATTGTGCAATGATTCGGCTTCAAGGACTCGCCTTCTGGCAGACGATCCATGGCAATTTGGGACAATGTAGAAATATGTTACAGCTGGAGGACAAGCAAGCAAAAGCTCCTGTGCTATAGAGTGATTGTAATCACTGGTGCTCACTACAAAGCTCCAGAGGGGGGCAATTCCTAATGTAACAAGGTATTAAGAGCAATAATGAGGTTTGCTTAATAGCCATGCCTTAGCCCAATGAGTGTGCTCTGGTGAGCAGGTGGTAGATAGGATAATGAGGAAAAGGGGGCCCACTTATAGAATGGTCAGGAGGTCTGGACAGTACCTTCCTATTACCGCAGCACCGAGTCCCGCTGTAGATGCCCTCACTCTGTAGCAGGATGTCTGCGATGTCACTCTGATCCACCAGCGCTACAGACCTTCTCTGCACCTTCTCTGCAGCCTACGTAGCTGTGCTGCTACAGTTGAGGAGAGGAAGGCATGTGCCACAGACTGTAATGGTGCACTTCCAGGATAGCAGGGGTTCCGACGGGGGAGGGTGGTGAACCTCTGGACTGAAAACCACTGTCCAGAGACGTTCAGATCACTCCCATCAGTGACACCACACGCATGCAGACTCATATAATATTAATTGTTAAGCAAACATTACAATTAGCAGATAGAAAAAAGATATTTGCATGATGCAATACTGTATGTCAAGTGATACATTTACCATTAGGCAACAGTGTTCACTATACATTTATAGAGGCCACCAAAGAAGAATATGAAGCAACAACTCAACACCTCTCAACACTATTCCCCCAAGAATTTTAACCTCCTTTTTCCCAGAATGTTGCATTTTTAAGATAACTTCTAATCCAGTGTCTCATTCAATAGCTTGCCTGATGCAATAGGCAAACAGTACAGGAATGCTGCCCTGTCCTATATTGTGTAGCCTCACATAAGTAGTACCTAAAACGCTGATAGAAGTTGCTGCCTAATGATCATATGGCCACCAACCTTACCTTTTTATCACTCCTAGATAGATGTATTCGTAGAATTGCTGAAATGGCCATGACTGTTGGTTTTATGGTTGGAATGGGACTAAAATCAGCACGAGTATTTATTGGTCTATGATCAGGCCACAGCACACTGCTAATGCAGAAAACTTGAGCATTGCTTCTCTCTCTTTTCACAAAATCTGTTATCATTTTAGAACAGCCCCTGTCTGGGCAAGACAAAGGTGGCATTCTGGGTCTGTTGGCAACAATCTATGATGGGCTCTTGAGGACCGCTGACCAGGGCATCCCCAGTAGGCTTACCCTAATTGTAAGAATACTTTCTGTCAACCCTTGTGTATGTTATTGAAAGACATCAATAGACAACCCATTGGACCGTAACGAGTAGTCCAAACCAGAAGGCTCAGTAGATATTATTACAATCTGGAGCACTAGTTCCACCGCTCATTGAAACATGCTAATACAACATTGCTTGATGTGTTCAGGCCATATCTAAAGCCAAGGGCCAAAGTCCAGAAATATCCTCCCCCAGTTAACCCATGATCAAACAGGGAACTGTGCAGGACATTGAACCTGACCCTTATATGAGGGTATGGAATTTTGGGTTGGGGAATCTAAATCTCTAATATAATTTTTTGTTGCATTGCATTATCTTAGTGGCCAGACTAGTATTTTATTTGTTATTTCAGTAAATTGATTAGTTCGCAAATGTGTGGTTCTGTGTTAGTAAAAAAAAAACCTGAAATCCAGCTGCAAGGATTTTGCCAACTGCCATAAATAGATGTTCATTTATACCGGAGTTTGCCAAGTGCTTACAGCCTTCTTCCAAGCCCTGAACAACTATTTCTCTGAGACCCTTTGTTTCATGATACAATGGAGTGCAGAAAAACAACATTCTGCAATCTCTGTGAAGGCTCTGCATTTCAGGTACAGAAAGATCTCTGAAACGTGCAGCACTTTCACCTTCTCTTTATAAAATACCTTATATATTATTGTCGGGGCTAACTACATTAAACCCTTTGACTCATTAAACAAACTGTATATAAAATAATGGGTCTCTAAAAACACAGTAACTAAATTCTGTCTGGCATGATTCTGACTGGGGTTTTTTATAACTTCTGGAAAAAACATTTAGTAAATATTTATATGTGAAAGGTTTTGGCTTACTCCAGCCTCACTTCTCATCTACAAAATGTAAAATCTTTAAATAAGCATTAGGTGTTGTTCAGACAAAAGGCGTTTCCTTGGGCAGGCCCCATGCTGTTTAAACCATACAGTACCACTGGCACTGTATAAAATGCAATGTGGCACCACCTGTCAGCCCATGAACATAAAGTAGGCCACATGCCTATATGTGACAAGTCAGTCTTCCCCATCCAAACCCCTCTCGTGGTGGGGGAAGTGATTAATCTGCAACCCATATGCCCCTCTGTGCTGAGCTGCACAACGATCCACACCCATTTTGTAGAAAATAGGTAATAGCTAAATATTTCTGCTTATCCTTAACCATTCTTCCCTCAACTGGCCTTGATTTGGAACCTAATCATGCCTTCCTCCTAGAGATCAATGTTATCGCTATTGAAAAACTATTAAGTGTTCCAAATGGTAAAATGGTCAGCTTACCAAAAGCAGTAGAACCATCAGCAGAAACTGTCAAGCAAACACAATAAAACTGTATCAACTATGTAGGCCCAGCACAGTATACCTCAAAAATCCCACTTTGGCTCTCCATTGGCTCGCATGCCAGATGACTAGCAATTGGTCCAAAATAAAAATTTAGAGCAACAAGATATTAAATTTCTGTAAGCTCCTATTCCTAAACTTCTAAAGGTGTGCACATCAGGGCTGCCTGTGCATTAAATTCTTTTTTTGTGCCTAGGATACTTTGCAGCTCCCAGGTCTGTGTAAGCTTTGCAGTTGGCAGAAAAGCAATCTGGACTGCCACATTTCCCAGCTTCTAAAGCATGGATCAGGGTTATTATATCATATTATGTCATTACATAGTGTTCATTTATGTTTACATTTTATTGTATGTATCATTGTTAAATTCCAGTGAGCTGCGTCGAGTCGATTTGTCAGCCTACTTGGCTCCACCCCTTAGGCAGCCTAATTGGATCACGTTACACAACTTTCAAAAACTTGGACATGTAACAGATGGAGTTGAAGTGCTCCAAAGCTCTCAGCGCCCATAGTGGGTGGTTTGAAAATGCTGGCGCAACTACATGAAATAATGAGCTCTTCAAGTGTCCTCTAAACTGGTAAAGAATGTTTTCAAAGAGAGAAAGAACAATACAGCGGTTCACTGGGGCAGGTTTTTCTTTATACTGTGCCAGTAGATGTGCACAAACTGTTCCATGAATGTTAAAAATAAGGAACCCCAGTGTAAAGGTTATGCCAAGAATTTGTATTAGGGTAATAATGCTAAAATGATCATCACAACTGTCAGAGAAATGTCATGTTCAATCAATGTCTCCAGTGTGATGGCTCCTAGAGCTGAGGGTGAGAGAAGCAAAGAATGAATTTGTGTGTTGTCTTGTTTTGCCATGCACAAGCAACTCTAATTCCAGAGTCAAACAGAATGGGTTGTATGGGCAGCACCAAAATCTCACATTTTTTTTTGTACTTGGGGTAGATTTACCAAAACTTGAAAAAGAAAACAGGAGCAGACTTCTTGTGATATCACTTAAAATTATACTCTTAGCAGTCCCCGGCACTCAAATTTTTTTTTCTTTTTTCAACAATATGTTTATTGAGGATATAGAGGAAGTACAGTACATTGCAACATACAATACATTTTGTGGAGCGTACGATTACACCCAAATAAGTATCACAGAAACATTGAAAACATTATCCTGAGAGCAGGATATAAGGTGCACGTGGCGAAATACCACATACCTGAGGAAGGAGAGTGGAAGATAAAGAGTAGAGGGCTAAAATGAAGGCGATAGGGGGGCAAAGAAAGGGAAAGGGGAAGGTTTGGGAGTGGGTGTCCAGCCACCACCAGGCGTGTGGTGTGTAGATCAGATCATTGAGATATGAGGAGGGAACGGTCAAAGTTTTTAGGTTGGAAGTGTGAAATCCAGCCTTCCCAGGTGGTCAGGAAGGGGGCGAAGTCACCTTGCAACGAAGCTGCCATCTTCTCGAAGAACAAAACTTCGTTGATACGGGGGACCAAGCTTCCACTGGGAATCGTCTTTTTTTTCCATGAGTGTGCTATAATAAGTTTTGCGGCCGTAAGGACGTGCCTAATAAGCTCAAATTGTGATTTTGTATAACCGGGGGCCGGCACTCAAATTTAATCATCTGCTCCCCATGCAGCAGCCATGGCAGTATCCCTATGCCTGGCCACCCCAAATGTGACTGTCCTCAAATCCAGAAATGTATGCTAGGGGAGAGAAATAAAAATAATCTAATCATTTTCCAGTTCCAGTGCCCTTGGGGCCCCTCCGCCCCCCCCCCACTCCTCACCCATCCAGGAAGAGGGGAAGCAGCCTGGCAAAGGGGACCCCTTAGGCAGAATCGGGGGAGTTAAAAAAATGTGATGGCAGGGGAGGGGGCTCAGAGTGTGCTGCAGGAACCGCTGGTGTAAAACTTACCTGAGCCCCACAATCCCCTTCCTGTCAGTGGCGGCAGCGGCGCTCCTTTGAAATGGTCCTCAGCCGGGGCCACGAGTGAGGACACTCCTAGTGCTAGCTGGCAGTTTTGGCCCTAGAAATGCTAATGTACTGTGGCTCCGGACACGGACCATTTCAAAGGAACTCTGCCGGTGATAGCTTCGGCTGCTGCATGCTTTAGGTGACCCATCAACCAGCTTTCCGTGTTTGGGCCAGATGCCGAACTTGAACTTCTGGCTGAAGTCCGTGTTCGGGTTTGGCAACCCAAACTCGCAAAGTTTGGTATGAACCTGAACTTTGTAGTTCGGGTTCGCCCATTACTACTAATAATGTGGACAGTGTAGGCAGGTAATGAGCAAAGTAAGAAAGATTCTTGGCTGCATAGCTCGAGGCATCGCTGGTTAGAAGGCTGTGATGCCACTGTATAGAGTTCTGGTGACCTACCTAAAAAAAGACATCGCTCAAATGCAAGGCGGGCTACAAAGTTAGTGGAAGTCTTAAGCCTTAGGTCTAGTCAGCTCACCTCGTTGGGCTTTCTAATGGCGCATGCATGGGTCACAACCCACTATGCCTCTATGGCAGGCAATGGTATGAGGAGGAACTGGGTGTGTAACTAGCGGCACTTTCGCCTGCTTTGCTTTGGTCTGAGTGGTAAAGCAAAGCCCTTGTGAACATGTGCTGGTGATTGGCCAGCGCCACACATATGCCCCATGGTAACAAAGGATGGGGAGATACACAAAGCAGGGCATCCCACATAAAAATGTGGGGTTTTGTTCCTTTTTAAAATACTTAATCTGTATGGCCTGGATGAAAGAACTTCCAGCAGAGGTGGTTGGAAAACCAACAATAAGTGAATCTAAAGTCCAATCATTTACATGTTTCCATCAAAATAAAAAATCCACCCACCTAATTACTGCGATCCTCATTGATGCCGGCCAGGGGTAATTCACTTACAGGTCCATCCTTGAGGTTGGTTACAGACCATAGTGATGGTGCTTTTGGACAAGCGCCCCCCGCAATCACTGTATGCAGCGTGTGGATGGCATTCACATGGAGGGGGATCACTAGAGATGTGCCCTCAGGATGCTGCTAGCATAGATTACTATAGATGCCTATGGACAGCTTTTCACAGATGAATATGGGGCGCGCTAGTGTGAAACCAGCCTGAAGCAGCATGTCGGTGCTGTTTGAGGAGTTGGGTCACTCAAGTGTAACTGTCAGACAAGTCCTTAGCATGTACAGAGCCTTGAACCCCCTCAACTGCCAGCATCGGAGGAGGTTCACACCCCTCAAGTGAGTGGATATTCTATTTTATCGCCCAAATCGAGCTTAGCACAGGGGGAGGGGGAGCTGGAAGATTAATATGTAAATGATCGCTCTCTCGCTTTAAATATTCCTGGGAAACATACACACATAAGGGCAGACTAGATGGATCATGTTGTCTCCTTCTGCCTTCTATGTTTACTCCCAGTATACATACCTCCCAACTGTTCCTCTTGTGAGTCCATTCATTTAACATGCAGATCTGTTGCAGATCAGTTCCCCTATTCAACATTTTTATATATAATGTTAAAGAGGAAAACCTCTTTGGGGTGGGGGAAGCCTTCTCGCTCCTCCCATCCATCCCCCCCCTCTCCTGCCAGCTCATCTCATCTATCCCTCCTATCCATCCCTCCCTCTCCCCTCAGTTCTGCCCCTACATCCACTCCTCCTAGCTCTAGTCATATATCCTTCCCTCTTTCATGCCCCCCAGCTCATCCCCTCCATTCCCCTTATCCATCCCTTTCTCCTTCGCACTCATCCCCGCTAATGCTAATGAGTAGTATATTTGTCATGGGGTTTGGCCTGGGTGTGGTAGGGGTGTGTGGGTTAAAAAAATGTCCATCTTTTCCACCCTGAAAAGTTTGCAGGTATGCCAGCATTTGTGGCATTATACACAGTGTAATCCTACCCAACCAGTGGCCCTGATTAGTCACCAGTGTAGAAGATGCACTAATAGTGGTTCAGTCCAGGACCATGGAAGAGTGAGTAGTGGTTCACTACTGGAGGGGTAGTGCCCTGGAGGGCAGCTGGTGAAAAAGTTTAAATGGATTCAATGTTTCCTGAGAATAAAATATGACACTTCAAGGAACTGAAAAGTTCCCTAAGTAATTAAGTGGTGACTGGTTGTTGTAGATAGGGAAAGTCTATAAAGCAGGTTTGGTGGGTGTGTAATGTGTACAGTGTGTTAGTGCTCATCCCTTTACTCTACACACACCACCATCATCTGCTCAGCACTGGGAGGCAGCCAAATGCTTACATTCCAGCAGTGTGTGTGAAGTTGGGGAGGGGACAGCGCTGGAAGCAGCTCACTCTCGACTCGCTGTCATTTTACAGGGAAGCCGCATCACCTGTGCCCAACACGACCCCATGTCCTAGAACATCACTTTCTAGACACCAGCAACATCCCCTGCGACCAGCCTATATTACAACATACATCTTAATCTAAGGACCTGATCTAAACCAGCTTTAAAGTGAGGATCACTGAATAATTGTGCATTTCAACTGACAGATAGTGGATGACACAAGCCGGCAAAGCCCTCCCAGAGAAAAGTTCCACCAAGGAAGCTTATGTCACTGCGATCTGTAAGGCAAAAGGGAGTCTGGAATCCTTTTCATCACTCGGATTTATTTTATTTTATAAATTGTCAGTAGGAGTTATCTTCAAAAATTGGACCTGTGATCATGGATGTAGGTGCTGATACCGGCAGCCTTATGTGGATGATTATGGTGGGGCTGCTGGGGCTCCCTAGCTTGGCTGAAGCTGGGTGTCTGGAAGCCAGAAGGTGCTGCAAAGGTAGAGATCTGACCTGTGTTAGTGAGGGATGGAGGATGGACAGGACCCATGGGACCTGCTTCTGTGACCAGCTCTGCCAGTCTGCCATGGATTGCTGTTATGATTACCCTCAGGCGTGCCCAGGTAAGGAGATATTTTATGAATGAGTCACAACAGGGTCCTTGTTAGTGTGGGTGCACCCTTGTCTCTCCAAATTTTCAGCAAGGTATATAAGCTAGACTGGCTATTCATTAAAAGACAACTGTGGGTAAAAATGAAAGTCTTGCATTTCTAAAGCCTCCATACAACTCGCATTATGAAAAGTTTTTTTGTGTTTTCTATTAGTTTTTCTTTTTTTATAGTTACATAGTTGAAAATACAGTTGAAATAAGTTCAACCAAGAGTGTTGGGATAGGGGAAGTTACTTGTTATTTTTTTTTTTTTTTTACTGATAAAAGCTAATAGTAACTGTTAATGTTATTTTCTAAATAAGCATCTAATCCTTTTTTGAAGCTATCAGCGGTTGATGCTGTAACAAGCTTCTGTGAGAGGCTACTCCAAAGATTTATAGTTCTTATGGTAAAGAATGAATGTCACCTCCAAAGACTGAATTTCTTTTTTTCACATCTGAGTGTCCCGTTGTCTTTAGAGAGGATTTTGCCTGAAATAGTGTTTTCCTATATTTTTTGTATTGGCCATTTATATATTTATACAAGTTAATCATGTCCCCCCTCAGCCGTCTCCTCTTAAGACAAAACAGATTTCATTCTCGTAATCTTTCCTCATAAGATCTCTCTTTCCCTTTTATTAGTTTGGTGGCTCGCCTCTGCGCCATTTTTATCTATATATTATACCGCAAACTCCTTTTTTATTGTAGGCAAAGTTGTTCCCTATTTAGTTTAGTTTATATTTTATGTATGCCTTGGAATATTTCATTGCTTACATATTTTCTATTGAGCAACTGAGTTAAATCTGAGTTAAATCTAGGCCAGGGATTCCCAACCAGGATTTGCTCCATATGTACAAACTACTCCAAAAGGTAAAGGAAGCTTGTGCATTTTTGCACTAAAAAATTGTCGGCTTGCGTGTTTTTAACACAGTTTTAAATGACCTACAACCCATACATATCACCCATGCAGTACTGGAGATAATCAGAAAATGGAAAGTGGTACCCCCTGATCTAGGCCACACTGTAGCAGAGTTGTATGCTGTGGCCTGGTTTAAGCCACAAGGGGGAGAACACTAGTCAAGATTATCAGAAGAAAATGAAATGACATTATATTAGTGCAGAATGAAACATTTGAAGGGGCTTTTTTAACTCAAAATATAGACGAAGTTCTATCAGTTTGGAGAACAGTTATCAATGTTCATTAATTAGTAAAGCTACTGGCATTAATATAAAAAAAATTATATCCATTTATATCCCTGCCCCCCCCCCCCAGAGGGCCACATATGGGGGTTTGTAAGGGAGAGATCATGGAAGGCACATGAGAGAGGAAATGGAGACCAGAAACAAATCAGAGCCAAGCAGTATTTTAAGTGGCCCATTGTCTATGTTGCCCATGTGGCCATTTATTTAGTTAAATGGACAATGTACTTACCTTTTTCGAGTTCCTGCGGAGGCTCTGTGCGCCATACAGTGATCAGGGATAATGCTGCATTGCATCGCCATCTGATTTATAGAGATTGTGGAGCATCCAAAATCTGGAAACTTAGGCAGTGGGCCAGAGAACAACGGTCCTATAATTAAAAATAACCCCCCCTCTCCATTCCCTCCTACTAACCCGGTTATAAAAAATATAACTAACTGGTCCAGGGCCAGCTGCTGCAGTGATTGAATGATCAAAATGGCACTAATAGAAAGAGTGCTATATGAAAGAGTTCAGGGGTATGGGCAGGGGATTTTTTTTTTTGGGTGGGGTATTGGACTGCTTATAAAAGCAGAATGTTTTCCATTAACCAGTACTAATCTAAGGTTCAGAATCCCACAGGGCCCTAGGCATCCTCCTTGTGGGTAACCAACTCTGCACAGAAAACACTTATGCTTATCTGAAGGAAACAATATTGATTAGACATTTTTTCCAGCTTTGACAGGAGCTATTTGCTTTAAAATGATGCACCATACTCATTTTACAGGTCCTAGCAACCACCCTAGTTATAGACAGCATCTTGTAAAATTTGGGCAAATGCCCATCATACACTGCTCTGAACCATCCTTTTAATGAACTAGCAATAAGGTGCCTCAAACTCTTTAACTGTTTCTGGTTTTAGTTTTTGGGGATAGGATTGCTACCTCTCCCACCCAAAAATACAGGCCTTTTCTCAGATACATGGGCGTGGTCTTGCAGGAAATGTGGTTCTGTAAGGGTGTGGTCTTGTAGAATGTAAGTTTAACCAAACTTTTTTACTTTAACCGGACCAACAGCTTGGAAAGGTAGCGCCCATTTAGGACCTCCCACTTCCAGCATCTCGGCAATGCTGCTGCCTGGATTCAACTGACATAACTGACAATGCACAGTAACAGGAAGCCCAGCAGCACTTCCTGTTTGCAGGTGGCCTGCAAATGCACAAGTAGCCATTTTGTTTCTAAAATTTAGTACAGAAGGAGTTAAAAAAGGTTAAAAAAAATTACCACAGCAAGAGTTAGAAAAGAGTTTGGGGTTTATTCATCAAGAGATAGCGGCAGGTAGTGACTCGTAGCGGCAGACAGCGTCTGTTACAGCGCCCGATAGCCGATCACAGCGTATACTAGCAGTTACTCTTAGTGCCTCTGTACAGGCGCTCATCTGCAGATAGCTGGTGCTAGTAATGAATCAGCCTCCCTTTTAATTTTGTGTGCAGCAATCTAAATTGCCCTGGGGAGGGATGCATATGAGCACTGATGGTTGTGTTGGTCTGGTTTAAGTCATTTTTGACTGTTTTAAAATTTTTTAAACTTTATTTTTCACCTTCTAAAGTGCAACGGCCAATACACATACAGCACACTCCCTTCAGAGCTCTATACAGTAACCGACTGGCTAGGATTCAACCCCTGGCCCTGTTGCTTAAAAGTAACTAAAATACTGGCAATTACCAAAAAATTATCAGGTTACCAAAACCATTGTTGGGTGTTGGGTAAAATAAAATTGTCTAATATCATTGAATTTTTCAAAATGTTTCATAGTCTCCACATGTAAAGAACTCCTTCACACCATTGCTAAAGCTTGTATCTATGGGAGACCCGTGGGTGCTTAATGGGCCTTCCACCTATAGTTTTGTGACCACTTCTTGAACCTGTAGGAGCTACTGAATTCAGAGTGCAGGGGTGCTATCTGCTTCTCCATACTCACTCACCCAATGACTTTGCAGCTGTGGTAGGTCTACAACTGGCTGCCAACATTACTGAGCTGCAGAGGCTTGGGTCATGTTGTTAAAGGTGTCTCTTGTTTATCTGACAAATTTAAAGGCTGTTATTATATGAGGATGCAGGAAGACATGGAACACACAAAATTCCTTTTTATATCCTCATCTGGGTGGATCAGACTTGACCTTTGTATTTTAGGAAGTGACTAATTGCTGTAACTCTTCATTACATTTCTCGTGGTAGAAAAAGGAAGACTTGTTGCTTTGGTTTGCGTTTGGGGTCTACAGCATGTTTGAAGTTAGGCTTATACCTTGCACATTAAAAAGAAACTCCCCAAAACTCCCTTGCCACATCTGCACGCATAATACTGAATCATTGTCAGTAACATTTACTCCTGCACCCACCAAAAGCTTTTTAAATGCCACCTCACAGATTTTCTCTTGGTGGCGGCCATTTTGAAGCATCCCAGAATCCAAGTCGTGTTGCTGTCTGACATAATCCCAAGATGCACTGCGGAAGGAAACTTTTGTAGGTGGCCTGCAGCTCCATGACATGCCATTTTGTTTTTAAAAGTGATTACAGCAGGATTTACAGAAAGGTAAGTCAGTTTTTATGTCCAGCAAACTGAATTGCCCTGGTGAGGGATGCATATGAGCGCTGTTTCTTGTAAGGGTGTTGGTCCGGTTTGTTATGTAGGGTAAGCAGAAATGTGGCTTTTTAAGTCATGTAAGGAAGCCTAGAGCATAACTGCAGTTTATTAGTCTTCTGTAACATAGCAGCTTGATACTGGAAAATTATTGCATTAGGTCATTAGTTGTTGGATCTATATGGGCGGTGGAGCCCCCATGACTGGGCTAGAGTTCCATATGCCCTACATCGCTTACCTCCCACCACCAAATAACAAGTCCGGACCACCATGTCGTTGGAAAGATTAAATTTAATCGGCCACAGCCCAACACATAAACATATTATACAAGCAGAAAATGAGTCCCTCCTATTGTTCCGGGTCTGAGAAGCCTTAGGATCCCAACAATGAAGGGGAGGGAACAAAAATTTACATCCCGACCCCTACCAAGCGGAAGCCAACATAAGCTCGGCCGCATCCCTCCTAGGCCAGGGAGCTTAATCGGGCTAACTGCGAGTGGACAAAATTCCCCTTCCCTACTTGAACCCCAAACGTCCGTAGTTATTTATCCAGAACCGTCCTGGCCGGTTTCCACTGGAACTGGAAACAGCCGCATACCTTACCAATTGGAAATGCTACCTCAGACCTGAAACGGCTGTGACAAATACAAATCAAACATTTCCATTAAAACCAAAAATCCCACCATACATAGATAACAATACATTAGCTTACATACAAATTATGAAACCTCCTTCTCACTCTTTTTTTTTGATATATACAAACATAATTCAACACAAATAATAAATAACACTATACTGAGGCACCCCCAACAGGTGCCAACACCCATATTGCAAAGTTACCCTTTTTTTATTTTTATTTTTACACAATAAATACCTAACCATACTACAACCTTTAACCCTTTAAATGCCAAGCACGTAGTTTCTACGTGGTTGCTTCTCCTACCGTTAAGTGCCAAGCACGTAGAAACTACGTGCCTGGCATTTCCCCCAAACAGTTAAAAAATAGAAAAAAAAAATCACTTACCTCCGGTATCCCTGTGAAGCCTGGGGTCCCCTCTTCCTTGGGGGGGCATCCGATCGCCCCCCCGTCGTCCTCCGTCTTCAGGGGGGGGCCCGAAACCAGCCGCCCCCCCCCGTTTCCAGCGCTGATCGCCGATCGCCGCTGTAAAAAAAAAAAAAAAAACTGTCATTTACTCACCTCCGCGCCCGAGCCTTCTGTCCGGGTCTCCTCTTCACCAGGGGGGGGTCCGATCCCCCCCCTGGGCTGCGCAGTCTTCAGGTGAGGACCCTCTTCCGGGTCCTCACCTCTTGTAATGGCGGCGATGGCCGCCGCCGCTTAGCCCCGCCCATTGTGGGAGGAGCGGGATGACGTCATCCCGCTCCTCCTATACCCCCTCCGAGCTCCGGCATCTGTCAGATGCCGGTGGTGATCGGAGCAGAGCGGGTGTCAGGTGAGGAGGCTCCGATCGGAGCCCCCTCGCCTGTCACCCGCCCTGCGCCGATCACCACCGGCATCTGTCAGTGAAGTGACAGCGGCGAGGGACAGCGGCGAGGGACGTCGGATCGGAGGTGAGTATGGTGTAAAAAAGAAAAATAAAGATTTTTTTTTCTGTGTGTCAGTGTCATTTTTTTTACTATTAACCCCTTGTGAACTGGTAAGGGGTCCATGACCCCTATACCAGTTCACAAGGCTGGGGAGATGGCAAGCCACCTGCGCTAGCGGGTGGCTTGCCATTAACCCCTGGCACCCCCATTACCTGCCTCCCCAAAGGCCAGGGGGGGGCAGAAGAGCCCGGGCCCACATGGGCTATGTGGGCTCGTAGGCTGCAGGGTGGGGGGGCCACATAAGCTGGCCCCCCCACTCTGTGCCTACAAGCCCCCATAGCTGGTCCCGGGCTGGTTACTGTGGGTAAGGGGGACCCCACGTCAATTTTTTTTTTGATTTTTAAGGGTTTTTAACCCTTAAAAATCAAAAAAAAATGGGGTCCGCCCCCCCTGGGAGGGGGGACCCTATGTCATTTTTTTTTTTGATTAACCCTTTGTAATCTGTCATCCAGCAGCTATAAAAGGCTTCTAGCAAGTGAGCAGAAGCCAGTGATCGCCGAGGGACAGAGTGCTCCAGGATGGATGGGAGGTGAGTACAGTGTAAAAAAAAAAAAAAATTAATAAAATATTTTTTTCTTTATGTGTGTGTGTCATTATTTACTTTTAACCCCTTGTGAACTGGTAAGGGGTCCATGACCCCTATACCAGTTCACAAGGCTGGGGGGATGGCAAGCCACCTGCGCTAGCGGGTGGCTTGCCATTAACCCCCGGCACCCCCATTACCTGCCTCCCCAAAGGCCAGGGGGGGGCAGAAGAGCCCGGGCCCACATGGGCTATGTGGGCTCGTAGGCTGCAGGGTGGGGGGGCCACAAAAGCTGGCCCCCCCACTCTGTGCCTACAAGCCCCCATAGCTGGTCCCGGGCTGGTTACTGTGGGTAAGGGGGACCCCACGTCAATTTTTTTTTTGATTTTTAAGGGTTTTTAACCCTTAAAAATCAAAAAAAAAATGGGGTCTCCCTCCCCTGGGAGGGGGGACCCTATGTCATTTTTTTTCCCGATTTAACCCTTTGTAGTGTGGATGGTTTTTGTATTTTTTTTGTGAATGTTATAAAATACTTGTTTCAGTTAGGGGGGTCTCCTGGGCAGGAACGGGGGGCTACCGATAAATATGTGGTACCGTTCTAATCGGTAGAAATGGGGCTTTCACATGCAATATGATTTTCCTTAATAAAATACATTTTTTATTTAAAATAAAGGAGTCAATTTTCTAAAAAAATTTTTTTATTTATTTATTTTTTTTTTCACTTAATAATATTGTAAAAAAAAAAAAAAAAATTACAAACAAGACATTTCATGTTAAAGTCTAAACTCTGCTGCAAAAAATATATATATAATTTTTCTGAAAGTTACAGCAAAAATGGCGCAAAACATGTCGCAAAACATGACGCAAAATGGGGAAAATGGCCTGTCAACAGAGGGTGACAAAATCTCAAGTAGGCTGGCAATTAAAAGGGTTAATAGTACCTATGCATGTTGGGTATTGTTCTGTTCGGGGGACCTTGCGCTTTCAGACTTAGCTTGTTTTTTCTGGTTTGCATATTTATATTTTAGGAAAAGGTGTTTTTTATTCAGCTTTTTTATAAATTTTTTAGGGAAACCCTGCGCAACCAAAGAATTCTTTGAGGAATTAATTCCAGAAAGATGAGCCCACTACAACAAGCTGGGTACCCTTAAAAAGCTTAACGTGTGTACTTTCAGGGAATATATGGTTTATGGGGGATATTCCAAATGTAAAGGGTTGTTTTGGTTGAAAAATCGCAAGGTGCGCACTTTGTCTGCAGAGCTGAAATTTTCAAGTAAAATTACCGTTATGCGCATGCTTTACTTTGGGGTGTTTGGCAACTCTTCCCTTGACAGAACCTATGCATGTTGGGTGTTGTTCTGTTCGGGGGATGTTGCGTTTTCAGATTAAACTTGATTTTTCTTGTTTGTATATAGTTTTTTTAGGAAAATGTGGCTTTGATTCTGCTTTTTTATCCTTTTTTTAGGGAAACTCTTTGCAACCAAAGATTACGTTGAGGGATTACTTCCAGAAAACTATGGCCACATCCACAAGCTTGGTACGCCTAGAAAGCCTGAGGTGTGTACTTCCAGAGAATATATAGTTTGTTGGGGGTATTTCAAATGTAAAGGGTTGTTTTTCTGGAAAAACCGCAAGGTGCGCATATTGCATAGCATAGTTGTATTTTATCTGAAAATCTCCTAAAGCGCTGTTTCAGTTTGGGGGAGTCTCCTGGGCAGGAAAGGGTGTCTACCAATACATATGTGGTACCGCTGTAACCGGGAGAAATTGGGATTTCACACGCAATAAGATTTTATTGACAAACTTACATTTTTTATTCCAAAAAAAACTACAATATGTAAAAATTTTTTTTTTTTTTTTTTTTTTTGCACATATTTCACCCAAAAATATTAAGAATACACCTAACAAATGACAAACAAGACATTTCATGTTAAAGCCCAGACTCTGCTGAAAAAAACAATATATCATTTTCCTGGGAAATCCCTGGAAATCCCTTCAAAAATCACATTTGAACATGGGGAGCGCAAAATAGTGCAAAATGGTCTGGCAACAGAGTGTGACAAAAACTCCAGGTAGGCTGACACTTAAAGGGTTAACACCTGTTTCAAAACCCCAATACCCCCATTCCCCCCAGGACTGTGGCCGAACAAACCCAACCATAACCAAAAACAGGGCGGGCGGGTGGGACTGCTCGTCCATCCACGCCGGGGGGTCAAAGAGTAAGGGGAGGGGGACAAACGTCCCTTTTATACTCCCCCTCCCCCCTGAGGTCACTTTCCCCTGTGACTACTTCCACATGGCTGGTCTGCTTCCGGAAAGGAACGCAGGCCAGTCATGTGGGCTGCCCTCCTTAAAGGGGACGGTGCCTTCTGGAATGTTATCTGGGGAGGGTCCAGAAGGGTCATGGCTTCTGCATTCCCCAGCTGAGAGCTCCATGGACTTTTGGCTCCTGTGCCCCTTTCCCTCTTCGCTGCTTTTCTGAGTGCTGCTACCTATTCTTATATGAGAGACAAGGAGAAAGAATGGTTGGCTTAGAACAAACCCTTGATAAATGGAAATACTATTTTATGGTATAAAAGTATGTTCTCATACTGGTATTATTCTTCATGTCTGAATAGTTTTAGTTAGTGTGAAATGTGAAACCCCCCCAGGTCACCCGAACAAACTACCCTCTTCCCGGTCCTATGACGCATGCGTGGCCGCTCGTCCAATCAGCGCGCTCGGATCCACACAAGCCCCTTTGTCCAGGAGCTCGTCTAATGCAAACGGATCCGGGCGAGCTGGCATGCCCGTGCTGTCCTGCCCCAGGGGAACGAACGTGCCTGCCCTGGAGTCTCAAGCTTTCAGAAGATCAATTGTTCTGCTGTTCTCAGATTACTATAGGTTATCCTTTTCACCCAGAGGGTCAGATGTGTTCACCCTCACCTCTTTGTTCTAAAGGTTTTTTTATTTATTAATTTTTTTATTTATTTCCAGACTGTCTGTCTGGAATATGCTCTGTGCGGTGCCCAGTTCTCTGACATGTGCCCATTTCCCGAGATCTGGTCTCAACGATTGTTTGGAAGCTTGTTGCTCAGTGACAATAGTAGAGGACCCCTCCCTCTTCTGTTATCACTAGCTGTCTTAAGGGTGTGCTGCCACAAAGAAGTAGGATTTTTGGCTATCAACTCAGTAGGTTCTTGAAGTTTCAGTTAGTCACCTGATTAACTGCCATTTGGTGCCATACACCATGAATAATGAAGTGGTGACTTGAGTATAGTGCCACTTTAAAGTAGAAGTTGAGTCAAAAGTGCCCCCCCCCCCCATCCTGCCAACCTACCCTGGCACTGAGGCAGGATCGGGGGTTAGAAAGGTAAAGATGCCTTACCTGCTCCTCGGGCCAGAGCCGCTTCCTCGGTCTCTGTGCGGCCGCCACAGAGAAAGCACAAAGCCACATCCCCCTGGTCCGCATTCGCTCCCCCCGCTCATTCACTTGAATGGGTGGGTGGGAGCATGCATGGAGCTGGGGGATGCGGCTCTGTGCTTTCAAGCAAAATGGCGGCGCCCAAGATCCAGAGCGACGGGAGAGTGGTTCGGGCCCCTGGATAAGGTAAGGGGTCAATTTCTTTCTAACCTAAGGGTAGGGTGGCAGGACGGGGGGGGTCACTTCTTGACTAAACTTTCGCATTAAAGTCACCACTGCATCATTTATGGTGTATGGCACCAAATGGCAGTTAATCAGGTGACCAACTGAAACCATTCAGGTTTTATGTGCAAGCCCATTGGGAAATCCAGATTGGTCACTGGCAGTCACATAATTTCCAGCCAATTGTGAATGAGGAGGTGGTTAACATATAGGTATAAAGTTGTTTTAAATCAGCAAAGTTGGTGAGAGGAGTGGTCAGCCGTGGTACTGAAGATAACAGAAGAGGACGTTGTTGTGCTGCACATTCTGTCCATGTGGGAAAGAAAGCAAAACATTACACAGTTGGCTTCCATTTTGACACTGTTGGTAAACGACTAACAAAACTCTTGGCAGAGGATAAGATAAATCTTCTTTAGAAGCGTAAAAGGAATTTCAGGCTGACAAAAAATGACTGCGTTCTAAATCCACAAAGTGCAAGCAGCCAAAATCCAGTGGCACAGACAAAAGGTGCCAGCGGTTATGACACTTGACTATAGCCTGTATACACAATTTATCTAAAACCCATCTCTAGCCAAAATTTTTTTTAATGGTTTTAAATAGATTAGGGAGAGGTTATGCTCATTTGCAATACGCTATGTGCTGGAAACATTTACCACTTTAGCAAAACCAAAGTTTGACACCCTCAGGTTTTTACCTAGATCTAATCAAAGAAAAATATCTGAATGCCAGATTTTACTTCAAATAAAGCAGCCCAAGCAACTACTCCCATAACAATATTAAAAAACTGGCTATAGGAAAACCCTGGAGTATTACTGGTGGGTTGCACTGCTTTGGGGCCAGTTGGGATGCACCTCCCATTTGATTTCTGCCTCCCTAGTTTTCCTCCCAGCCCCTCTGTACCTGGCCCCATAGTACCCCTCTAGCCAAAAAACCACAGGCCATGCTCGGCCATCAATGCTATAGTCTCAGAATCATGGCTGGAGAAGGGGGGTGGCATACCCACTTCTGTCACATTATCTGCCCCCACAATACTAAAGCTTCAGTACCATTGAGTATCCACCTATGTTCGTGACCTGTCCCTTCAATGCTATGGCCCACATGTGTCAAACGCGGCCCAAATCTGGATGGCATATGCATATGACATTCATCACTGTCCAATGTTCTACTTTTAACATCCACCCCCTACATCCCATATTTATTCCCTTGTACTTATTAGCGTCTCCCTTCTTTATGATCTCTCTCAATTTCTTGCTTCTCAGTACTCCCTCCTCGCTCAGTGACCTACTGAGGCAAACTCTGTCTGCAAGGTTTGCTTTGGAAGTATGGCTAGTCTATATTTTTTGTAATATTCTTTATTTAAGCATTTTCAGATAAGAAATTCACAGCAATGGACTAGGGTAAGTCTTTGGGCATAATGCGCCACACAATATTATTTCAGAGATGAATGATATAACCTGAGTCTGTTTAGCTCAATACCGAAAACACAAATTATATTGAGTTATGCATTCCTCTAGACCCACCCTAAGTGGAGAGAAAGGATAGTAGAAGAGTGTAGAATTGGGTTAGCCAAAAATGGTGGTGGGGGGGGGGGAGTTGGATAAAAGTGAGGAAATGGAGGAAAAGTTTCTCAGTAGGCAGCCGGGGTGAGGAGGAGGAGGGGGGGGGGAATTGTATGGCATGTAGTTTGGGGTTCATGAAGGTCACTTAAGGTCAGCTTTACCTTGTAATCCACAAAAAAAAATGTCACGGTCAAACACACAGTTCTTGTAATCCAATAAGCATATGTGACGGTAGGCCAATAACTTCCACACCACTCAGCAGTGCCTTAACCAATATAGTTCCACTTTACTGAACTTTCAGCAACAGTTAGCTCATTACATTCACAAAAAGTCAGCTTTTACTTTCCAAGGAACAGATCTCAGTAGAATACAGTTCCAAAGGTAATGTCCTGCTCAAACTAAGTTAATGACCAGTTAAATCTTTTGGTCTCAGTTCACAGTTCAGTCACAGAGAATCACAGTAGCATTGGGGCCTAGGCCACCCCACTTCGAAGGGAACACTAGCTCTTAGGCAGGTCAAGCAGGGTAACACACCCTTAGCGATGTTGATCACTACTTTTGTTTCAAGTTTCACGCCAGACAGGGAATGTCAGGGACAGCACTTTCAACATTTCCCTGCAACTTAAAGTGGACCAACAGTGTGAAAATAAAATAGAAAATTAGTAAAAAAAAAAAAAAACAGTAAAGATTGACACAGAGCCGGAAATAGAGATGATAACATGCCTCAAATCGAAAAAACCCAGGTTTAGGTAAATTTCTTCCCAGTTTTTTAAGTGCAGCGTGAGTGTGATTTGTCTTTTTTTCTAATAGACTGTTGGTCCACTTTTAGTGTTTCCAAACAGGGGCAGCCTTATCTTCCGTTACCTTAGAGTCTAGACTCGTCTCTCAGGTTGCTCCATCTCTGTTAGTGCCACACCAAAGGCACCACCATGGGTTCTCTCACTCCAAACAGGGTCCTCTCCAGGCACCCCAAAGCCCTTGCACGCTGAAGCAGTACATCCCCCTGCTATGTGTTTGCTGTTCCCGCCACGCCTCCCACCCGAGCTGGTTTACATAGGTTGTGGGCTATGGATGATTTCTCTGTCTCTAGGGCTTTCTCTTATGGAACCTCTGCCCAATACAATGCCTCCTACCTGGTGCTTAAAGGGGAATCCTACAATTCTAATAGTCTAAATAAAATACATTTTCCATTTGTGGTCTTATACTCCCATCTAGTGGCCAAAGTGGGAATAGCAACACCATTTTCACATAATTGGATAATTCCCAAAATAATAAGTTAGTTCCTCCATTTCTTTTATATTGAACACTTCATTTAGCCATTTAACCAAACCTTTATAGTGAATAGTATAACTTTGCTTCCACAAATTTGGTGTGATAAGTTTATCAGCATTTAATAGGTGTATAAGTAGTTGCTGTAGAGGTCTAATGGCTTGTCATTAAGATGTAGGAGGACAAGAAGGGGGATTGCGTTCCTGCCACAAATGACATGATAGTTAATATTTTGTTCCAAACCTATCAGTCTAGTTTTTCACTAGCAGTATGGTAATATATAGTATGGCAACCCAAGCAGGGCATGCTGGCAAAAGAGGTTCAAGGGCAAGGGAGATGAATAAAGAATAATGGCAGATGATTTTCGCAGTAAGTCTATAAAATATATTAAATCTTGTGATGTACACCACTACTGGCTACCCATAATGATGCTCCACTTGGCCATATCACAGATAGGTAACACAAGCCAAGTCTCCACCACACTTCTTAATTCATAGTCAAATACATATACAGCATTTTATTTAAAGCATACCTATGAAGATATATTCCTGGATTCCTGAACGTATCTAGGATTTTGGAGGAAAATAAGAAAAAAATATTCTGAACCAAATGTTTTGCTAAAACACCCCCCCCCCAAGAACCAAATAATAGGCAAGGTGCATTAAAAGCAGAGTGGTATTCTTCCTCCCATTATAGGGAGAGTGGCATTGATCACTACTTTTGTTTCAAGTTTCACGCCAGACAGGGAATGTCAGGGACAACACTTTCAACATTTCCCTGCAACTTAAAGTGGACCAACAGTGTGAAAATAAAATAGAAAATTAGTAAAAAAAAAAAACACTAAAGATTGTGTGAACCAAATAATAGGCAAGGTGCATTAAAAGTGGTATTCTTCATCCCATTATAGGGAGAGTGGCATTCCCCCTCCCATTCCCCATAGGCAGCGTGACCTTCCCATTCCCCAATATAGGCAGTGTGGCATTCCCCCTCTATTCCCCAATATAGGCAGTGCGGCATTCCCCCCGCCCATTTCCCATAGGCAGTATTGCATTCCCCCTTCCCATTCCCCATAGGCAGTGTGGCATTCCCCCTCTATTCCCCATCATAGACCATGTGGCATTCCCTCCTGCCATTCCCCATAGGCAGTGTGCCATTCCCCCTCCCATTCCCCATTATAGTCGGTGTGGCATTCCCTCCTGCTATTCCCCATAGGTAGTGTAGCATTCCCCCTTTCCATTCCCCATAGGCAGTGTGCCATTCCCTCTCCCATTCCCCATTATAGTCGGTATGGCATTCCCTCTTGCTATTCCCCATAGGTAGTGTAGCATTCCCCCTTTCCATTCCCCATAGGCAGTGTGCCATTCCCCCTCCCATTCCCCATTATAGTCGGTGTGGCATTCCCTCTTGCTATTCCCCATAGGCAGTGTGGCATTCCCCCTCCCATTCCCATAGGTAGGAGGGCACCCCCCTCCCATGCTCTATTATAGGCAGTGTGGCATTCCCCCTCCCATTCCTCATTATAGTCGGTGTGGCATTCCCTCTTGCTATTCCCCATAGGCAGTGTGGCATTCCCCCTCCCATTCCCATAGGTAGGAGGGCACCCCCCTTCCATGCTCTATTATAGGCAGTGTGGCAGTATTGGCCACACCCCCGCGACGCTTGAAGAAAAAAAAGAGACTTGCATAACTGTCGCTCCCACTTTGCTGCCACTGGGAGGCCAGATGATCAAAGAGTGGTGGGCAGACAGGGAGAGGGTAGGGTAACTGATCCCTGCTCTGGGTGCCACTGCTGCTGATTCTTGGGCGCAGCGCTCACACACACCCCCTTGCAGTGGGAGGGAGTGGACTGCAGCAAGTGTCCATTGAGGACATGGATGCAGGCCACGTCCAGCTGTTGCATGGGCCCAGGTGTCAGTGTGTGTGGCACCCAGAGCAGAAATAGTAGGCAGGGATCAGTTACACTGCCCTCTCCACTGCTCTTTCATCGTCTGGCCTTCCTGTGGCTGTGGCCCAGGAGTTTTGTTTTTTGTTGTTCTTTTTTGTTTTTTACATTGGCCCAATGAGATGCACTGACATCCCCCCCACTTGTATTATAGGGTAAAAAATATGGGTATTTGATAAATTCCACTACTTACTAAATCATGTTGTAAATAGTATCAGTGCTATTATTTGAGTACAATAATATATATTATTTTTTAAATATAAATTTGAGCATGTGTTTAGAATGTAGATATTATATACAGATATTGTGTAATACGTGTGTTGCTTTGCCAGCTCGGCCTTGTGTTGTTGGTGAATGGAGCCACTGGAGTGGCTGTGAAAATAAGTGCGCCCCAACCTTCAGAGCACGCAGGCGCAATGTGCTTCAGGAGCAAGAGAATGGTGGAGAACCTTGCCCCCACCTAGAGGAGAAGGCTGGATGTCTGGAATATCACACCCAACAAGGGGTTGAATGTGGCCACTCATATAGTAAGTTAAATACAATATTAATATTTAGTGTTTATTTCAGGTAACCCCCAACTATTTAGAAAGTGAAATATATCTGACAACACATATACTTTGTATATATACTTCTAGTTGAAGTCCATGTTCAGATTTGAAAACCCGAACTCACAATGTTCAATATGAACCAGAACTTTGCAGTTTGGGTTTGCCCATCTCTAATCATGGAGGAAGCAACGTAACTGTTGGGTTATAAATAGTTTATATATTTTTTTGAGGTTGTTCTCAAATAAAAATAAATAACAGACTCAGTGAGTTCAGAATTACCTATATGCAGTACTATCTACTTTTTATTTTTCCTAGTGCCTGCTTTCATCACTACCTCGGAGTACAACAAAGCTAGAAGGAAGCGCACATTGTCGCCAGCCTGGACCTTCCATACCGAGGACACAGGGTAAGTATTAAGCATTATTCAGGATGATAGACAGAAGTTTTTGCGATATCAGCATCTGGTCTTGTTACACGCCCCGCATCTTTTTACTATAAAGTTTTGATTGTCAGCAGAGGGCATAACTCATGGTGGACTGTTGTTTGTCCACCTCTTAAACACTATCAGGGGTTGATGAAGAAATGCAGATTAGGCTCACACTGACAATGCAGGAATGACACAGCCTGCAGGGAACACAGGGAATGCCTCACTGACTGAATTGCTGTATCTTTGTAACTGGACCAGAGTACATTAAAGTGGACCAACACCCAGGGGGGATCGGCCCGGGAATCTATAAGATTCCCGGGCCGATCAGATCCCTCCCCGCGGGACATCCGAAATCGGGATGTCCCGCGGGGTGAAACCCCCCAGGAAGCCCACAATCCTACCTTCCAGCGGCGCATGTGTGTCCGCCGCCGCCGCCTCCCGCGCGTCCCTCTAGCAGGGTGCGTTCCCTGTAAGAGGGATGCGCGGGAGGCGGCGGCGGACGTGCTCTGCTTGTCCGGCGCTGCCTCTCGCTTGTCCGCCGGCGGGGATTGGCTGCAGCGGGCACGTGGGAGCGGGGAGTTTTCGGGGCATTCTGGGGGGTTTCACACAGCGATCGGGGTGCCGCACAAAAGTGGACCAAAACCCAGGATAGTCAAAATCCTGGGTGTTGGTCCACTTTAAGTTTTATTCAGAACTCCACATACCTCAGCCAACTTTCCCACTATGGATGTGAAGTTACAGGCCATAAGGAGTGCAGACAGAATTCCCGGGCGACCGCAATCCTTTGGGGCCAGCATGCAGCCCACCTCACTCAGAAGCCCTGCACAGATATGAGCAGCGGCACTATTGGCAGGAAAAGTGATCTCACAGAGGGAGCTCCACCATTAAATGTGCCTCTGTATATAAACACCTCTTCCCTTTTATCCATGGGCAGAGCAGAAGTGACAGGGAAGGGAGCAGGAGGATGTGGGGGCTGTTGTAGTGTTTCCAGTTGGGTAAAATGTATCGTTTACGGGGGCTTGTGGGAGAGGTGTTTAGGTGCATGTAATGGGGTGTATGTCCCCTTTAAATGTTCTGAGAGAACGCATATCAATGATGCACAGACCTCTCCTCAGAACTTTTAAAAGGGGATCTCCACCCTAAGTGGATATCTGAACCTAAACACCACTTCTATCCTCCCATCCCAATGGTGGCATCCCAATTTTCTATACCACATAACCGCATTGCACATACCCACATGCATTGCCTTGTTGCTGACCACTGGTTCAATACCCCACTGACCGCCATAGGACCAAATGGGTTTTTCTTGGCAGGCAGCGATTAGATTGACTGGTGAACCAGTGGCCAGCTGCATTGGAATGCCTGTCAGTGTGTGTGCATGTCTGGGTATTCAAAACAGGGGGTGCTCCCCCCCCCCCCCAAGCAGGCTAGTAGTAGTTTGGCGCACTTTTATTTTCTATATTTACTTTTGTTTTCGTTTTGTTGGGCTGAGGAGGGGTGCAGGGCCGTGTGGAGTTCAGAGCCAGGAACTGTGCCTTCTGTGAGAATCATGCGGCCATTCTGCAGCAATTTCAGTACCCCGGGAACACATGCTGGCAGTTTCTGTACCAGACACTTGGAAAACCCTGCTTTATATTTTTTATTTATTGCTTGTGGGCTGAATCTACTTTAGGTACCAAACCTACTCAGGGCAAAAAGGGACCTTGCCCTATATCCAGGAATCTGTGAAACCTTCACTCACGCCTACTGTATGCAGCAGCCTATGGGAAACGCGGAGGCTGTTTCACTACTAACGCCAGGTATTGTCAGATGAGCATCTGTATAGCAGCGCTTAGAGCGACCGCTAGTAGACGCTGTAAGCGGGTATCGGGCGCTGTAACAGAGCGTCTCGGTCGCTCTAGAAACCTGGTATTTCTGAATGTGATATGTGCTGGGCGCTGTAACAACAGTACAGCGCTGCAGCGAGCGAGAGGTAGTGTCAGCTCAGTGTGTCCGACACTCAGCGCTCCACACCATATTTAACAGAAAACCACACACACGCTGCGTCGGCACTCTAAAGCTGGGCGCTGTAGCATAGAGCGCCAGACGCTGCGTGATCAAAGTCAGTTTTTGAACACATATAAACCAGTAACAAAACGAAAACACATGGAATGACATTGTTTGAACACTGGGACAATAACACTTTAGTGCCAGACCTGTAAATACAATTCTGCATAAAAATATAAAAAATCCGAAACATGTATAAAAGTGTTTGTTTGCAGCCACGAGAGGTCACACAATGATTTGAGCAAAAAAATTTAAATTGACAAACACACTATTTATACTCAACTAATGAAGCCCCATTGAAATGTATGGGAGAGCGTTACAGAGCGACAGGTACTACATGGCGCTCCTGAGTCTAGAGCGCCATACGCTGAGCCGCCTCTAGTAATACAGGTGACACTACATGGTGCTGTTAGAGGCGCTCACCAGATTTGCTTTCTTAAATGTGGTTTTGCGGGTTGATTTTATATATACACTTTATACTATGAGAGAATAGTTCTAACTGCCTACAGAAAAATCCCCCAAATCATTTGGATTTGGCTTTTGAAGGTGTAAATCACTTTAATTTTAGATGTTCTGTTATATGGATGGATAACACTGTATGACATTTTAACTGTGCTTCCTGCAGATACTGTGTGGAGTTCCTGATTGAATCCCTATCTCCAGCCTGCATGACGGAGGAGCGCGAGCATGCCCGCTGGATGATCTACCTAAGGGAGGGGTACACAGTGTGTGTGTCTTGCCAGCACCCGGCAATGAACATTAGGAACCATCGGTGCTATGGAGATGGTAGTGATGCTAATGAGTAAGTCCTCATTAAAGTAACGTGCACTAATCCTAAACTTTGTATACCCTTAGTAGTAGTAATTCTAAAGAAATCTTCTGTTTTGGCCAGGTTTTGTTCCTGGCTGTTTGAAACCCCCAGATTGGCCAGTACAAACTCACCCTTCCCCGGTGCTACAGTGCATGCGCGGGGTCTCCTCCAATCAGAGCCATTTGCACCGCATATTAAAGCGGAACAAACTCCTTTTTTCTTCCCACACCCACCCAAGTACCTTGGGTGATGCTGCTGACTCGTTTTCTTTGGTTTTGGTAAAAAGAATGTTTTTTTACACTGCCAAGGCCACGCCCTCCAGGCAAATTTGAGATTGACGATTGGCTGACCTCAGGATCGCTGGATGTTGGATGCTGGCTGGCCGCATCCCTAGGTTTCTTCTTGAGTGCTCATTCTCCTGCACCCAGCCTATCTGAATAGCTGGATGCAGGAGTGCGCGCCTACGGGGATATGGTGGCTGGCAATCACAGCATTGCTGGAGTCACCGTTAATGGTGAGCCTACCATCGAGCCTGGGGTTTCACACAGTGGGGTGGCGGAAGTCTTTTAGATCACTTGGCATTCAGGAGTTAAAACGGAGACTCAACACACCTCAACCAATTTCAGCCAACCGCCCCACTACCTGAATGGCTGGGCATAGGCATGCACCGATTTCCCTCCCACCAAGGGAGCCATTGGAAAAAGTGAGTTTTTCTTCGACCCGAGGGGGGGTATCACACAGCGCTGCATCTCAATTTGGGATGCCCTAGGGGAAGCCCAGTTGTTGGTCCTGGAATCTTTTAGATGTGTAGACCTGTGACCACTTTGATAAGCCTGGTGTAGCTATTTTCTCTCTCCCCCTAGAAAGCTATGGAGGTTTTCCCAATTTCATTACTTATAGAAGGAACACATGTTATGTTGCATGTTCCTTCATTGCAATAAATGGAGTGGGTGCGTAGAGGAGGTAGATGATCATCTTAGAGGGGGCAGATGTTCCCTCTTGAGTGGAGATCGCTGCTGGACGGTGGGGTACTCAGCAGTCAGCATGTTCTAATTCATCAGAACAGGACAGTAGAGCTGTGGTCAAAAAGAGAGAGTGTTGATATTTTCCTGGACAGATATGTAAAGCCACCCTAAAGTCAAATGCCTTGTCTCTTAATTTCCCCTAGCAAGTCTAAAAACTGGGCAAGCTACTTACTCTTGGCCATCCTGCTGTTGCGTCATACCCATCCATGTGTTCTGTCTGCCAAAGTCTAAGAACCGCTGGCCGTGACATGTGCACGAAAGGCAAAGACGCAGAAATTGGGGCGCGTAGAAATGTCCAATTTTTTAGCTTTCTATAAGGATTCTTGTGAATAGATGTGCGGTGAGGAAGCAACAGAGGGCTGTTGTGGGAACAGTGGACTGGATGTCTACTTTGTGATATAAAGTACTTGCATTACAGGTGCTACTCATTCAAACTGCATTCTCAGAAGGGTATATTTTCACCTAGAGATAAACCATGACCTACATTAATGAGTATCATTGACAGACATAATATATTTTGATACCTATTAAAATCCTATAATCTATATGCTAAACTTTTTATGTTATGTTTATTTTTAGAAAGCAGATTCTCCACTGGCAAGCTGTGGGCAACAATCAGTGCCATGGGACTTGGAGAAAAGTGAGACAGTCAGACCACTGCTCATGTCACCCGGTTCACAACTTTATATTTACATAACATATACGTCCTAGGACGTATCATCTACATTTTTATACCTTGTTAAAAATAAAAAAATAATATGTACTGTACACTGCTGTTAAGGGTACTAAAAACTACAACATACATATTGCACAAATTCTACAATGTTCAGTGAGTAATATTGGCAATACCCTATAATGCCCCTCCTCACATAGTGAACATCAGCCACATACAGTAACTAAGCAATGTAACTGAATATTACTATATACAAAAATGTTCAAAAATGCGAGGATCCTATGTATACAGAAATATATATAAAATATTCTAAAATGTGGGAATCCTTAGATCTCCTGGATGTGATTACTGCTACTAAAATGGAAAGTTCTTAGTGTTTTAGTGTAACTTAGAAGGATGCGCGTGTATCATATAACTTACCTAGAGCGAGTGACTTATTGAAATATGTGTCTAATGTTCTAGTAGATAAGAGAGTCCTTATGGTCTTGTTTATTTTTATAATTTAAGATGCATGTCCCCATGTGACCAGCAGCCGGGGAGCATGCCAAGACAGGACGAGTAGCGTACTGTCGGCACCAGAACTGACAACGCTGAAGCCAGGAAAATTGCAACCCGCAGGATAAAATGGGTGTTTATCATAGCATGGGGGGCATGCCGATTAATGATACCCCGCCCCCAGGCATACAACCTCCCGCACACACCCCAGTTTACTTGCCTGATCCTAGTTCCCTCGGCAAAATGGTGTCCTGTCATCCTGGCTTTTCCCTCTACGAAACACAGAAGAGGACCATGTGACCGATGGCGGCCAACTACTGGCTGCTCGCCGAATCTGATAAGCTGCCAGTGGTTACAGCTGCTGTGACACTATCTCAGATAAAGGTAATGCCCTTATTCATCAAGCGATAGCGCCAGGTAGTGTCTGACGAGCGCCAGGTCCCGCCAGCTAACGACGGCTACCGACTCAAGTACGCCCGGCGTCGGCCACAATGACGCATTTATCAAGCTAAATGAGGCTAGCGCCGGTGAGAGCGACGGCTACCGCGGGATTCATCATGTAGCCGATTGCAACGAACAGCGCCGCTACTAATCCCATCACAGCGCCAGGTATGACCTGTCGCTTCCTGGCGATGTCCAATGCATTTCAATGGAGCAATCTTTAAATAATCATAATTAATTGCTATTAATGGTTTTTTTTTTTTTTTTAATGTCAAAAATTCTGTGACCACTTCTGCAATGTTAGGATTTTTTTTTAAGGTAAAAAAAAAAAAAAATGATTTTGTGCAGAATTGATATTACAGGTCTGATATTAATGTATTCATATTACAAAATGTTTATAAAAACTTGTATAATTTTACAATCAAAAAATATGGTTGTTTGGGGGTTAAAAACTATTTTAAATCCATCGCCGCCAGCGGTCTGGGGTTTAAACAAGGAATTCACAGCACTAAAAAATTCGTAGCGTGATTTGTTAATGAATCTGCAGCAAGCCGTTCGCTCTGGCCATTCGTTGTCAGGCGCACCCATACAACGCTGAACCTGTGAAACAGCGACCCCTAAGCCCGTATTCAACATTACCGCACACCGACTGAGTCGCTGTCAACAAGCAAACCCCGGCCAAGCACAGCGAATACTAGCTGGCGCAGAGAAAATCACGCTACTGGCGCTCATCTGTCGCTACCTGGCGCTATTAATGAATCGGCCTCTAAGTATCAGCAGCCATGTCCCCTGCCTAATCGAACACCAATACATAGCACACTTAGGAGAAAGTACAATTAGTTCAACTGGATAGAGTAAGGTTTTCATGACTAAGATTATTTAACATATTTGTTTGCCCAAATCAAACAGGTGATCTATCTAGGTGATAATAGAGCACATTATAATCCGACAAAAGAATTAAAACAAAATAAGGGAAAAGACAAAGTGAAAGAAGAAGAGCGAAATAAAGAAAAGAAAGACTGGAAACACATACTGGGTCGATTCAGGCCCAGGTGAGAAATCTCACTCCTTTTTAGAAGAGAAAACTGCAACTGACTTTCGTTGTCTACCCTGGGGCTGATTCAGAGCCAGGTGAAAATTTACAATCAATGGCAGTTTCCTCTCCTAAAAAAGAAGTGAGAATTCTCAAACGGCTCTGAATTGAATAATAAGAGCTCATCTTTGTGGTTTTATACTGTAGACCAGACCTGGGCATTGTAAGGCCCCAGGGCCACATGCGGCCCTTTGATTGGCTCTGACCGGCCCGTGACCAGCGTTCCCTGTAAGGTGCGCGGCGCCCCCACTGTCCCCTCAGTCTTGCCAGAAAAGATACTGTTGGGTTTGAACAGCACTTTTGCCCCTCTGTAGTGAGTGTAATGTAGCGGGGGCGTGTGTGATTAGAGCCTGCCTTCCTATTGGACAGCTCCCTCCTGCAGGTTTGGCTGTGGGCGGAGTTTCTCTTCCCGCCCTTGGCCTGTACTGTGTGGCATGTGTCAGTCGCTGCGGAGCTGACGCCGGAGATGGAGGTACTCCAGCCACTTGTCTGTGCCTCACGTCGCAGGCTGCTGGCACTTGTAGTCCACACCAAATGTGTTACATGCCGTACCCAGCGCCTGATGGTGCACTGGCTCTCGTAGTCCATTTCTGGCCAGACCAATACCTTTGGGAGGGTGGGGGGACCATGCTGCAAGGTGGGAAGGGTTTATCCAAGGCCGGCCACTGGTCTCCCTCCTCCCCGGGCATCCCAAATCGGGATGCTCCACTTTTTGAAACCCTTTTAACTCAGTAGCAACGTGAAAAAAGGCGGACTCCTTCTCTGAAAGCAGAACAAAACCCAGAGCGGCCACTGGTCTCCCTCCCGCTGGGAATCCCAGATCAGGATGCCCCACTGTGTGAAACCCTCGTTACTTAGTAGCGGAGGGAGTCTGCCATTTTTCATGTAGCTACTGAGTAAAAAGGGTTTCACACAGTAGGGCATCCCGATCTGGGATTTCCAGGCCAGTGGACGCTCTGGATTTTGTTCTGCTTTGTGAGGGAATTCGCAATTTTTCACATTGCTACTGAGTAAAAAGTGTGAGCAGCGCTGTGTTACTTTAATAATAATGTAAAGGAGGGGGGTTATTCCATCCTAACCTGATTTGGTCATGGGTTTTGGTCTGCTTTAAAACATCATGTAACCCAGCCCTTTGCAGTGTAAAGGAATCCAGGGCTGGGATACAGGCATCATGCCTCCTGGGCATCCCAATTTGGATACACAAAATGTGGTTTATTTACTAAATTACATTTTTTTGTAAGGCAACCTCACTTTTTCATTATATATATACATAACATATACTCGTAGCAGCTTGTCACAACAATGCTTTTTACTGCTTTTTATAAAGAAATACAATTATATTATGCAGAATTGAGTTCAGCCTTTTGGCCCGGCCCTCCACAATATTTTTAGTTTCTCATGTGGCCCCATGGAAAAAATAATTGCCCACCCCTGCTGTAGACACAGTGCCTTGAAAAAGTATTTATACCCCTTGAACTTTTCCACATTTTTTTACAGCCACTAACTGTATTTTATTGAGATTTTATCAACTATTAATTGTGTACTCCACAAATCTGGCCCCACTGGTAGCGTGGCAAGAAGGATGAGGAACATTTAGCCAAAGATACAATGGAATGGTTTAAATTAAAGCATATTCATGTGTTGAAATGTACCAAATAAAGTTCCGACCTAAATCCCATTGGGCATCTGTGGCATGACATGAAAATTGCTCAATACTTTGTTTGACCACCTTTAGCTGCAATTACAGATACAAGTCTGTTGGGGTATGTCTCTAATAGCTTGGCCCCTATTCTCCTGCAAAACAGCTCTAGCTCATTTGTGAACAGCAATTTTCAAGTCTTTGTCTGGTACATTTCAACACATGAATATGCTTTAATTTAAACCATTCCATTGTATCTTTTGCCAAATGTTTAGAGTCCTTGTCCTTCTTGCCACGCTCTCAATGAGGCCAGATTTGTGGAGTACACAATTAATTGTTGACCTCTTGTGACGGTCTGGTAGCTCTGCATTTGGCTGTTGGCCAGGGGTGTACTCTGATTCTCCGTTGGAGCCACATGCTTCCCACACCTCTGTCCACGGTGGCCTGAAACACACCTTACCACAACTTTATCTCTGAGCTGTCTGGTATGTTCCTTGGTTTTCATGCTGTTTTTTCAATAGCTTCTCTAACAAACTTTGGCAGGCCAGCAGTGGTTATGTTGAGAATAATATAATATACTTGTATATAGAGGTGGATTATAATACATATACACAGTTTTTTTTTTACTTTATTTTTTGGAAAAGCATGTGTCATTTTCTTTACATTTCATAGAACTTGCTACTTTGTGTTGCTCTATTACATAAAATATCAATAACATACATTTAAATGGACTGTTAGCCCAACGGCAAAAATAAGGCAATAAGCAAGCAGCTCATCTGATGCCTCTCCCCATTTCCTGCAGTACAGGGTAGATGCCATAGCAGGGCTTCAGTCTTGCCCTCATTTCAATGGTACTGGTTATGTACTGCATATGACAACTATCTCCCGTATTCTTGATGTCGGGGCTGTAGGTAGGGTGGAAAAACAGAAAACCTTTCTTATAGAGAAACATCCAACCAGGCTATGTTTTGCCAAAACTCACCGCAAGTCTGTCAAAAGCATGTGGGAAAACATGCTATGGTCTGATGAGACCACGGTCTAAGATCATAGCTGTCTTCTGGTCTGACTTTGTTTTTAAAAAGAAAACAGGATATTTTTACAAATATACCAGGGCATTATAGGAAACCAAAATAAAAGTTGGAATACAGACATAAATATACATGGGGTATATAAGAGGTTTGTTTATTTCACAGCGTCAAATTGTGTGACATGTTGTGCAGTAAGCTTTAGTGCCAAAGATACATTATTGAATAAGTGGACCAAAATTTAGGATTTTGACTATCCTGAGTTTTGGTCCTCGGTCTGTGGGTGCCCCGCAGATCGCCTGAACAAACACACCTCTTCCTGGTCCTACGAGGCATGCACGGCTGCTCGTCCAAAGAGCGCGCTCAGATCTGCACGAGCTCCTTCGTCCAGGAGCTTGTTTTACATGAGTGGATCCGAGGGCACTGACGGCTGCATCCCCCACTACCCTCTAACAGGTCATCATGTAAATGAAGACGTCAGGATGTCACATAATATATATATATATATATATATATATATATATATATATATATATAGTCATAAACTAGTATTATTTTTGTTCCTAGTATAAAACATTTACTTTACAAAGAAGTATACTATTTATTGTAGAAAATATACTATCACGCACAAATAAAAGTATTGTTATGAAAAAAAAATGTAATAAAATATTTATAAAAGCCTGTGTTTTAGATGTTCTACTCAAAACTATTCTAACAGGATTGCTAATTAAATAAATGACCATGAATTAAAAAATAAGGAGTACCATAATTATAAGACTCATTGGGTGCCAGGACCCCACACTCTGCACTGTGTGTCTGGAGCTTCCCCGGCTAATAGAAACACATTTTTGGATTTTTGGAAGCTCTTTCAATTTGACTAGAACAGTTAGGGGGTAAAAACAATACTGAAACTGCTTACGAACTGCTACATTGAAAGATGTTGGCCGTAGTTAGTTCCTCTGTAAGAAGCCTGTTGCAAACATGCACCTAGGGACAATGCCAGAGCTGGAGAGTGGTGTACCCTTAGTCTCTGAAGTGTTCTGAGGGTGCACATGTGGAATGGGCAGGTGGCTCTCACACTCTGTGCAGGTGCCACACAGACCAGTTTACTCACCTTAGGCCAATGTCACATAACTGCACACTGGTTCAGCAGTGTAATTACAGTATATTCTTCCAGCTGTTATTATTACAACACAATACAATCACTTCTTTACCAAGCAAAGTCAGCCCATGTTTCCCTTTAGTAGCTTTGAACCAGCACAGCACAGTCGGACTACTATTGAGGAAACCTGGAAATAAGGATTACCCGTCACATATTCATGTACTCACCTGTACTGAAGATTCAGCACCACTCAGCTCTTAACTGGCCAGTTTGCTCCTTTCTCAATCATCTGTTGGCTCTACAGCCAATCCCTAGCCCACATGACCTAAGGGGGGCAGGAAACATGGCCAAACTAACCATCCAAGAGTCACCAGACATCTATTTGCCCTTTTACAAATTTGGGGAGGCCGATTCATCAATAGCGCCAGGTAGCGACAGATGAGCGACTGAAGTATGGCGCTATGAGCGCCGCTAGCGTCAGCCGCGGGCGGTAGCGATTCGCTATAGCAGGCCTCCTCAGTCGCTACCTGGCGTTGTTGGGAACAACGCCTACATTGCTGAATATGATGTTGGACCTCAGCTTTGTAGGCGCTGTCAGTCAGTTTGACCACGCTATTCAACACAGCGCCTGCGCTTTGCTTTGCTGTGGGCTGGGAATCAAGTACCTTCAGAATAAAACACATTGCAACATGTTTCTTTACTTTTTTTAGTTTTTATTTTGTGTTGAAAAGGAAATAAAATTAAAACAGATATTAGAATGTAAAGGAAGATTAAAACATAATTAAACACATAGCCACATGTATTTTTTTTTTTTTTTTTTTTTAAGAAAAAGGAAATACAATTAAACCACCAATGAGAAAGAAAAGGAAAAGAAAAACAGAAATGAGAAAGGAAAGGAAAATAAAAACAGAAATGAGAAAGAAAAGGAAAAGAAAAACAGAAAGAAAAGGAAAATTAAACCAGAAATGAGAAAGAAAAGGAAAAGAAAAACAGAAATGAGAAAGAAAAGGAAAAGAAAAACAGAAATGAGAAAAAAAAGGAAAATAAAAACAGAAATGAGAAAGAAAAGGAAAATTAAACCAGAAATGAGAAAGAAAAGGAAAAGAAAATCAGAAATGAGAAAGAAAAGGAAAAGAAAAACAGAAATGAGAAAAAAAAGGAAAAGAAAAACAGAAATGAGAAAGAAAAGGAAAATTAAACCAGAAATGAGAAAGAAAAGGAAAATTATACCAGAAATGAGAAAGAAAAGGAAAAGAAAAACAGAAATGAGAAAGAAAAGGAAAAGAAAAACAGAAATGAGAAAGAAAAGGAAAATAAAAACAGAAATGAGAAAAAAAAGGAAAATAAAAACAGAAATGAGAAAGAAAAGGAAAATTAAACCAGAAATGAGAAAGAAAAGGAAAATTAAACCAGAAATGAGAAAGAAAAGGAAAATTAAAATAGGAATTAGAATGAAAAGGAAAATTACAACAGAATTAAACACATAGCCACATGTATATCTATATATATATATTTTTTTTACACTAAAAATTAACTAAAATTAAAACAGTAATGAAAATGAAAAGTCCAACAGAAATTAGAAATCAAAGGAAAGTTTAAAGTTAGTGAAAATGAAATTATTGATCAGGGTGCATCTCGGGGTGCCTGAAAAATTAAAAAAAGTGCAGTTAGTATATATCTTTAAATTTGTTTTTTCGCTGAAAAAAAAAATTGCATTACTTGATAACCAACATTGGCGTCTTACACCCCCCTTAGAGTGGTTTGGGTCATCTTACACCCCCCTTAGAGTGGTTTGGGTCATCTTACACCCCCCCCCTTAGAGTGGTTTGGGTCATCTTACACCCCCCTTAGAGTGGTTTGGGTCATCTTACACCCCCCTTAGAGTGGTTTGGGTCATCTTACACCCCCCTTAGAGTGGTTTGGGTCATCTTACACCCCCCCTTAGAGTGGTTTGGGTCATCTTACACCCCCCTTAGAGTGGTTTGGGTCATCTTACACCCCCCCTTAGAGTGGTTTGGGTCATCTTACACCCCCCCTTAGAGTGGTTTGGGTCATCTTACACCCCCCCTTAGAGTGGTTTGGGTCATCTTACACCCCCCCCTTAGAATGGTTTGGGTCATCTTACACCCCCCCTTAGAGTGGTTTGGGTCATCTTACACCCCCCCCTTAGAGTGGTTTGGGTCATCTTACACCCCCCCTTAGAGTGGTTTGGGTCATCTTACACCCCCCCTTAGAGTGGTTTGGGTCATCTTACACCCCCCTTAGAGTGTTTTTTTTCTCATTTTGATGGGAGGTCAAATACATTTACCCAGTAGTGCAGTACTTGGATTAGAGTGAAGGGTAGTTAGCTTACCGCAAAAAAGGAAGTGATCATCCTTTCCCTTAGCTCATCGCCAGTCTGGGTGTCCTCACTTCTTCCTGCGGGCAGGTTGGGGATTTCTGGCACCAGTGCTGTCTCGTCGGGGGCTTGAATTCGGTGACAAATGCAAATGTTGTGGAGCACACAGCAGGCAAGGATGATCTTGGAGACCTTCTGTGGGCTGTAGAGCATCTCTCCTCCTGGCCGTGCCAAACAGAGAAAGCGTGCTTTCAGCAGGCCGATGGTTCTTTCCACAATGCTTCTGGTCTTGCGATGTGCTGCATTGTAGCGTTCATGGGCAGAGGTCCGTGGGCTCCTGACCGGAGTCATGACCCACGTTCTCTGCCCATATCCCTTATCCGCTGTAGAAAAAACACAAGGAGAGAGACAGCAATTAGTACTAGTACATGTTTTTTTTTTTTTTTTTTAGAATTTGGCTTACTAGGCCACATATTTGTTTCAAAATACATTGACATGGTTAATTTTTTACCCAGTAGCCAGCCAGCTGGCATTTCGTTGTTCTCAAACTTCCGGCACAGGACTGTCCGCTGCAAGACGTAAGAATCGTGGCATGAGCCGGGGAACCCCGATCTCACCGCCCGCAGCCTCATGTCTGGGTCACAGACAACCATGATATTAAGGGAATGGAAATGCTTTCGGTTTCTGTAAGACAGCTCCTGTGCACGAGGAGGGCGGAAAGGGATATGTGTACCATCAACGCACCCTAGCACATTCGGGATCCCTCCCATCAGATAGAAAGCATGTTTTATTTTGGCAACCTCTTCCTCATCCTCAGGAAACTTGATGTAAATTGGGATTAAATCACAAATGGCCAGAACTACCTGGATTAGTATGCGGCTCATAGTAGCCTGGCTTATCCCGCTGAGGAGGGCGGAGGTTGCCTGGAAGGTCCCTCGTGCCAAAATATTCAGCGTGGCACACAGGCGTACTATGCCTGGAATGGATTGAGTGCGTTTGGTGGATGGCTCGATTTTGTGCTTAATCTGATCATATAGGGACTGTAGTGCAGCACGATTCAGACGGAAGCGGCTCCTGATCTGCTCGTCACTTAAGTCCCATACTGAAAGGCGGATTGCAAAGGAGCGGGGTGCCCTAAGCCTCACAACACCCCGCTCCCTTTCCTCCTGCTCTTTCAGCATACACATACATCCATCCACCCAGACACCATACATCACCCTCTTATCCATCACACACACTCAAGATATATACAAAATCAAAAAAACAAAAACAAAAACCACAAACACACCACACACACACAAACAATCACACTCCACACACACCCGCTACAATGCAGCTCACCACAAAACCAGAACTATAGTGGTCCAAACCACCAGCCTGCTGAAAAACAGCTTTCTAAGTTAGGCACAACCAAGAGGGGAGTTGCTGCACAGCCCACAAAAGGCCCCAAAATCAAGCCTCACTTGCTGTATGCTCCACAATATTTGCATATGCCACCAAAAACAAGCTCCTAAAGAAACAGCACTGATGTCAGAAATCACCCAACAAGCCACAGAGAGTGAGGACAGAACCCAGACAGAGGCTCAAATGAGCTAAGGGAAGCAAGCAAGCACCGCACCACACCACAGCCTTTGCCACAGTGTAAGAATACCAGAAGCTTGCAAATTCCTTCCATTTATACTTCTCTTTCAAAAAGGACAGGTCCGCTTTGCCGCCTTTTGCGTTGCTCTGCTATTTCCGGGCGCCAATTAGCCGACCCAGGTGTGCGTGAAACGGAGTGCGCACGCGCACGCTAGTAGCGCTACTAGCGTACGTGAGCCGAAACTTGCGTGAATTAACGGACATGGGCGAAAATTCAGTGGTGGGCCAATGAAAGGTAAGCTGCTGTTTATTTAAATAGCCGTTAGGCTAGCCACAAGTCACAAGGGTTTCAGATACATCAGTCCATTGTTGTATTTGGGTGTGTGTTGTTTGGTTAATGAGGTCTGTAATGAGTTAATTGGCTAACACACATGCTTCAGTCAGTGCAGTGGAGGTGTGGCTAGAAGGAACTGGGCTGTATGTGTGAATCAATTAAGTGGACTGGTTTGTGATTTGCTGTTAGAGCACATAAAACCTGCCCAACCCAAACAGATTGCGATGCCATTCTGTAGTCTGCATGCGTGCTTGTTGGGTGTGTATTTGTGTGTGTGTGCAGCTACAGGATGGAGCCAAATTCAGGACATCTGCCGGCCACAGCAGGCCCAAGTAGGAGTTTGGTGGGTGCTGTGCGCAGACCTCCCTTACGGAAAAGGGCCCAGCCTGAAGGTGGGGCAGCACCCCAGGCTAAGCGCCCAGGTGCCAAGAGGGAGCCTGAATTTAATTTGGCTGAGAATAATCATCTTGTGCGCCTTACCCTTGCTAAATGGGAGCTACTCTTTGGCTCCCAAAGCAAGTCCATAGGCAAACAAGAAAGAAGCAAACTGTGGGATGCCATTGGTGTGGAGCTTAGTAGCACTACTCAACACCCACGTAGTGGCCCATCCTGCAGGAAACGCTTCTACACTTTGAGAGGGGCCCTTATCAAAAAGATGAATCACGATCTTGATGTGGACAGTGGGACCATCCAGGCTCCAAAGAGTACCTACAGGCCGTATGAGGAGATGCTGAAGGCCAAAATTCCACTGGCTCGGCTGCAGGGTGTGGATCCTGGGGATGACACCACAGGTTGGACTGAAGGTACATATTTTCTGCCTTTTTAGAAAAGCTACTGTTAATGTATGTGATTAGCATTTTGTCTTTCTGACCAACTAACAGTAGGACCTGTGAAGTAGTACATTAGAGCTCATACATTTTTTACTTTCCTGTCTGTTGCTTTCTGCATAGGTGCACATGCTGCTGTCCGGGATGTGCCTCAGGACACCCAAACTCCTGCCCTTCAAGCAACCTCAAGGCTAACCCAGTCTGAAGGTATTTACCACTAATTTTGGTGCTGGTTGTTTGGGGAACAAATGGGTGTGGGAGCAGCTCCAACAATCGAGTGGGGCACTGTGGAGTATTAATAATATGGGCCTGCGGTCTAATTTCACGGCCACTGTAACACTCACAGCAACTAACTAACAAGGCCCTAACATGTGTAGATATGTTTGAAGCCAGAGATGTGTGGCCATATATCTGCATATAAATGTGGAAGCCACACTGGCCTTGATTAGTGAATATTAGTGAATGAGCTGCTCGCACATTAACAATGGCTCAATGTTTGCTTGATTTTTGCCTAGCTCCCACGCCATTGGCCCCAGCATCTCCTCCGGATCCAAGCTACTCTTTGGATGTCGGTAAGTGCATGTGTCCACCTTGCTTTATCCACTTTAACCCAAGTGCATGTGTCTCATTCCTCTTTTTTATTGGTAGGCCAAGTGACTGGTTCATCTTTGGACCCCACTTCCGATGTTGCAGGTCAACAGGACCCTGTTGGTGTGTATAGCAATACATAATGTATCCTTTATGCTGTTTCTGTTACACTGGTTCGATTTGGTTAGTCTAATAATCTACATGTTTGCTCTGTCAACTTGAAGATGCCTCTTGGGAGTGCTTCTTCCCTCCCCAGGGTCAGTCTAATAGTTCTTGGAGTGATACCAATGTATTTTGAAGGACATATTTTTGGACAAACATTCACCGTAGTAGTTTGATGAATATTTAGAGCCATTACTTGTGTTTTTTAGTTGACCCGAATATCGGAAGTGGCTGTCCAAAAAGGGCCCCTCAAGTTCAGGCTGCCAGAGATGAGGGTAAGTGGTTTTGCCTTGCTCTAGTCTGTATTTTGGCTCTACTTTTGTTGCACTTGCTTCTGGCAACTTGTGTGTCCACATGTATTTTAAAGGTCCAAGGTCGAGTGAGGGCCCCACTCCAGACATCTGGGATATTGCGGGTATGTGTAATTTAAGCAATGTGTCTGATCTTATTTGCCAAAATTAATGCCTCTTAGTCCTCTAACATACATGTTAACAATCTGAGTTTAACAGATACCTTTGGTCTAGTGTGTAATTTTGCACTTTGTGGAGGTATGGCCTCGATAGCCTAGCCAGGTAACATTTGAGTTTGGTCCACTTACCTACTAACCTGACTTTCCTGTTTAGCATATGCCAACTTGCCGGACATCTCGGATGTGGAATTGCCACTCTCTGGCAGCGATACCTCGAGCCTACCTGTGCTGGAGGACACGCAGGTAACATGGCTGATGTAGACGACCTATAACCACATTGGCATGTTCGTGGGTAGTGGATGAAGCAACATGTCACATTTCCTTTCTTTGTCGTTTTGGCAGGAGGCGGAACCAGAACCCCAAGCTGGGACCTCTTCCCAAGTCCCATGTGGCCAAGCTTCCGAGGCTCAGACAAGGGTAAGTTGTATAGTGACTGTTTGGGCTAATTATTTTGAGGGGCATACCTGCATTGGTTCGGTTTGACTAAAATGTTGTTTTCTATTTTGTTAGCCTCAAACCACAGCAAGAGGAGGTGTGGCACCAACCAGTGCTGATTTTTATGAGCTAGGGGTCCGGATGCTGGAGGACTACAGTCGCCAACAGCCGCGTGATGGAACTAATGAGCGCATTGTGGCGTTGGAACAGCAGGTGCTGATGTGTCAGCAACAACATGAGGCCCAGCAGCGCCAGATCGACCTGTTGATGCAGAACCTGCATCAAAACCAGCAACTTGGTCGGCTGGCCAATGCAATTGAAGATTCGATACACCAGCAGCAACAAGCGATACAGCAGCAGGACCAAACTTTGTTGTTGATACAACAGCTCATACAACAGCAGTCTATATTTTTTACTGCACTGTTGTCCCCCAACACCGCCCCTAGCAATAACTCCCAACCTCCCAGGCCACCCAGCCAAGAATATTAATTTTGTTTGTTTTTGTTTCGGTAAATATATTTGCTTAACCCACCTCTAAATTGTGTTTTTCCTAAGACCTAGCTAATAACACAGTCAGGGATGAGTATCTTGATCTAGATATGTCAATGTATTTGTAAATTTAGGCCACACATTTGAGACCATAGCTTACTATGGTTAACACATGAAATGGCTCCAAAGGTATGGCTAAATTGACACACAAATGGGTTTTGAGACAGTTAAACTATGCTTTGCAAGGCACCACACTGTAATGATGTTAATCAAAAATTTTAATTTTAAAACATGGCCAACAGGGCCAACATTGCCCAACAAAGGGCGTCAACAGGCCAGCCTTCCCCCCACCCTAACGACGACGCCGGCGCCTCTTCTTGGCCAGCAGCATCAGCTTCAGGAGCCCGATCTCCCGCCACAGTCTGCGATGCTGGTTTTCACAAGCTGTAGAGATGTAGAAACAACAATTTATTAATAAATTGAATGTGACCTCAACAGACACAGATGTAGCAATGTAATGTCAGTGTGTCCAATTAGGTGACACTCACATTAACATTGTTGACCACTGTGCGCTTATTGGTTAACATGATATGAGTACTATTGACTGGCAGGAATGTGAACAACACATCCCAAGCATACATTTACTCTTAAAGTGTACCAACACCCACCGGTGATCGGCCCGGGAATCTATCAGATTCCCGGCCCGATCACCTTCCTCCCCGCGGGACATCCGAGATCGGGATGTCCCTCGGGGTGAAACCCCCCCAACACCCCAAAATCCCTACCTCAGTTTCTGTGGGGCACGGCCGCCGGGCCCTCCCTGGCGCCCCTCTAGACGTGTGCGTGCCTGCGCCGGCCGTCTGTGAATGGCCGGCGCAGGCACGCGCGCGTAAAAAGGGACGCGTGGGAGGCGGAGGAGGAGCCACTTTGCCGCGGCTTGTACGTTTGCTGGAGGAAAAGTGAGTTCAGGGGGTTGTCACACAGCGGTGACGATCAGGGGTGCCCCACCGTAGTGGACCAAGACCCAGGAAAGTCAAAATCCTGGTTGTTGTTCCACTTTAACTCTTGGGAAGCAAAGAAGGTATAAGTTCCAGTGTGTCCATTTTTGTGTTTAGTCACAGCCAAACATCAGGGCCTAAGTCCTAACGAGTAAACGAGTTTGCCCTATAATGTTAGAGGTCCAGACCTAATACGGCCCATTTGGTTGTGTCTAAGGCACAAATAGTCTCTATGTGGCCAAATGAAGAATGTGAGGCAACAATCAAGCATGCAGACAGGCATGTTGGATTATTGTACAAACACATGGAATCTAGATGTGTGTGAAATTAACACATAGGTACATTTTAAATGTCTGCAGATGTGACTAGAAGACATAGGTTTCACAAGTCTTTAGGCATATGAAGTGGGATGTACTCACCATCGCAGCTGTGGCGGGGGCCCATGCTGCTGGCCGTCCCTGGAGCTGGGGTGGGGAGGAGGTTTTCTGGCTCCGTCTGCGTAGCAACATCTGTCAACAGAAAGCAAAAGACAAAAACACAATTAGTGGGCCAATGACACCTGACTATTTGACATCCATCTGGTTATGGAGTCTGAAAAATCAAAGGCTTGCATGGTTACATACAGGTTGACCAAAATTAGCATATTTCCTGGTCCATGAGTTAATGTCAATTAGTTATGTTTGCAACATGTATCCCTAAAGATAATGTGCAAATAACATAGACAGTGCTATGTAAAGGACTCATTAGCAGTTGATTGGCTAATGTTACTAGTGTGCCACATGTTTTAGCGGGAACAACTTAACCCAAGAAAAGAAATGAGAACAACCATCATGGTGTGGGCAGAAACATAGGGGTGGTTGCCAGTTGGCTAGCACTGTAGTGGGGTTTGTGAGGTTAAGGTACATTATCAAACCAGCTGTGACAATGGACCAGGAAACATGTGTCTGTTAAAAGTGGGCCAAGACACAGGATTGCACCAATTCTGCGTTTTGGTCCGCTTTGGCAGAGCACCACAATTTGAGTGAGACAACGTACTCCGCCGCCGCTCCCTTCCACACATCACTCCTCCAGTGTGTGCGCACGCGCAGCCCATTAGGAAACAGAGCGCAGGCGCACACACATCTAGAGTGGCACACAGGAGGCTGGGACGGTGGCTTTTGCAACCCCCAAAGAGGTAAGGAGTTTGTGGGGTTTTTTTTTGGGGGGGTGTCCTGGGTGAGGGATGTGATTTTTCAGGGAACCTTCGAGAATCAAAGCACTATCAACAATGTTTGTGGGTCCACTTTAATGAATGTCATAACATAGGGAATGTGATGGATAACAACAAACACTTACCACGACTATGCCCGTGGAGAATGCTTCTCCAAAAGGCCATGGAGGTGCCGCCTATATGATGCCCTACAAATTAGAGAGGAATGGCAAGGGCTAAGTACAAATTGCAAGATGAAACCTGTCACAGACTAACAATTAAAAAAAGGACACTCACCAGGGGATGAACCGCCACTTGAAGCCCAGGGAGGGCTCTAAGGAGGAGGCGGGGAGCCTCGGCTCCTCACACTCTGGTCGGAAGATCCACCAGGCAAAGGGCCACCCTCCTCCCTCTCACTCCCTGCTCCTTCAGGGAGTGTGGGCGAGTCCATTTCTCCCACCCCACTTGGACTCCCCACTTGAGAGTGGCCCCTTGCCTGGTGAGACTCCTCAGACTCAGAGTGTGAGGAGCTGAGGCTTGATCCTGCCAGCCCCCCAGCAGCACACTCCTCTGGGGCGTCATCCCCTTCCTCCCCTGGGTCCTCTAAATAGGACCTGCGGGAGGGACCCTCCCCCGATGACTCCCCCGAGTCCGCCTGCCTGGTTCGGGGGAGGAATCCCTTCCCACGTTTCCCCAGGGGAGGACGCTTATCTGTGTTGAGGGGGTGAAAGAAAATAATTAATATAAAGAGCACAAATGGACACAGCTTAGCAGATGATTCTGCAAAAAGTATAAACAGAGCATAAGCTTTAACTTACCTGATGCGTAGGCATCATATAGGCGGTACACGCCTTCAGGGTCCCGGCGCTTAAAGTCCGACCACTTCTGCTGTATCGCTCGGATCGAGAGCTCGGTGTGGAAGCGCCGGGACACTGTGGCCTTCACCTCCATGGCAATTTGTTTTTTTCCCCCACGGGCATAGTCGTACTGGGCCACGCAGAAGTCCTATGAGAAATGATAAAAAAACACAAATCAATACATGACATCAGAACAATGGCATAAACAGTTATACAGAGACCCGAGCAAAGTGGACCCACACCCAGGATTATCACTATTCTGGGTTTGTGTGCACTTTGGTGGGCCACACCAATTGTGGGTGGTCCGCTGTCTGAAACCCCCTTGGAAGGCCACAAATACACCACTGAGGACGCTCCCACGTGACTGCGCCAGCCGAGCACAGCGCTCTGCGCCGCTGTGGTATGCGCATACAAGGCCGTTTGGACGTGCATACCAGCTCAGCTGGGTCTGCGCGGCAAAGTACGCATGTGGCGTTTGACTCTAACAGGGAGTGCGCCTGCACACAAAATTAAAAAATGTCTTGCGCAGGGGTACACCCTGCTAGAGGTAAGCGCAAGAGGCATCCGCAGCTCACGCATGCACAGATGGGACGGGGCTGAGGTAATTTTTATGGCCCTCCAGGGGGGGGCATCCCCGCAGGACATCCAGAATGGGGATGCCCCACGGGGAGTGATCCAATTGGGCCTGAAAAATAAGAAATTTCAGGGCCAAGCCCCCCTGTGTGTTCTGCAACTTTAAGGCAAAAAATACACAAACCAAATACTCACTTTGACCACCTGGCCATTAACGCGGCTATCCACCCGGAAGCGCCTTTTCTTCCCATGGCCAGGAGGGGAAGGGGTGGGAGGGGTGCTAGGTGGGGGAGGTGAGGTAGGTGGGGGAGGGGTGGTGGGGTCGGAGTCGGAGGAGGAGCTGGGGAGGCGCATCACTCTGCGTCTGGGCAGCATTGTGGAAACGCTAAGGAGGAAACAGGAACCGGAAATGACCAAAGCGACATGGGAAAAAAAAAAAAAAAAACGCTCCGCGCACCAGGAACAAGCTATTATCAGCTATGTGCAAGCTAAGTGGCGGAAAAACTAAAATGACGCTTGAAAACAAGCTATTGGCATAAGCGCTAGACATTTTTAGCTTTAGGTGGCTTTGAAACGCAAAGGAGGATACCGGAACCGGATATGACGCAAGCAACTGTGATTAAAAATTCAAAAACAAAGATGCGCGCAACAGGGACAAGCTAATATCAGCTATGTGCAAGCTAAGTGGCGGAAAAAATAAAATGACGCTTGAAAAAAAGCTAGGGCCCAAGGCGCCACAAATTATTAGCTTGATTTAGCAGGGGGTTCTACATACTGTAATGCATAGGTCCTTATAAAGCAAACCAAGTTGTGCTTAAATATACAAATCTTATTCCTTCCTAAAGTCATCACAAAATCAAACTAGACAACTACATGATAATGTGGCACACATGAGAATGCATAACGGGTTGTTATGAGCTGGTACGACTGAATGTTAATCCTGCAATATGTGGCCAGGCACGCTCACAACTACAGTGTATTCATTAACAACGACTGGGGTCGCGGGAAGTGAATCCCTTGCAAATGGCAGAAGGGCACATGTATGAACAGCACAGCGCCGCACAACGCAGCGCCGCACAACGCAGCGCCGCACAACGCAGCGCAGCGAAGCACAGCGACGCTCGCGCCGCCACATAGCGAATTAAAACAGCGACTGCACAAACTCTGACCAACACAGATTCATCAAGGACAGGGCTGCCGAATAGCTTGGGCGCTGACAATTTCGAAGAGCGAACGTGACCGCCCAACCTGACAGGCTACAAAATAGCTTTACAAGCCCCGTTTGTGGTGAAAACAAGCGATTTTGATGCCAATGAGTTTGGTTGGAGGAGATGCAATTCCCATGTCACTCACAACATTACATTGTCAAAAATAATAAAAACTTCAAAAACATAAAAATAACCAGCCAGATTAATAAAACATATCACTATAAACATGTGTTGAATTTTGTGCCAAAGAAAAGAACACAAAAACCACTAAAAACAATCATTGCAGCGTCTGCCATTGAAATGTATGGGAGAGCGGCAGGTAGCGCCAGGTCATACCTGTCGCTGTGATGGGATTAGCAGCGGCGCTGTTCGTTGCAGTCGGCTTCATGATGAATGCCGCGCTTGCCGTCGCTCTCGCCGGCGCTAGCCTCATTTAGCTTGATAAATGCGTCATTGTGGCCGACGCCGGGCGTACTTGAGTCGGTAGCAGACGTTAGCTGGCGGGACCTGGCGCTCGTCAGACACTACCTGGCGCTATCGCTTGATGAATAAGGGCCTTAGCTCTTAACTGGCCAGTTTGCTCCTTTCTCAATCATCTGTTGGCTCTACAGCCAATCCCTAGCCCACATGACCTAAGGGGGACAGGGAACATGGCCAAACTAACCTTCCAAAAGTCACCAGACATCGATTTGCCCTTTTACAAATTCTAAGTAAACCTCCACCTGGATAATGTGGTTCGGTTTGGACACAGATTCATAAAAGGACTGCCACAAAACTAATAAGTCTGGAGGAATTCACCTATAAATACTGTAGAGCTCAGCATAGCTACTTGAAAAGATGTACATGGAAAAAACAAAATATTCCCTTTTTAGAACATTTCTCCCACGTCAACACCACTATGACTGAGAAATGAACGGGTTTTATTACTGACACTGCAGACAAGTTCGTAATAGTATGGGACCCGTGGATACTTTTTTACCCTGATAACAGGCTCTTATAAGATTGCTATAAGGTGGACTGTTGTTCTAATAGACTCTCCTCAATTTAATATCTGTTCATTATTTTTAAGTTCTACCTGTTCTTTTCCCTTTTTTCTTTCCCTTCTATTCTCTTCTTATTTTCTTTATATACTGTAGACTATAGTTTGGCTTCCAGAGCTGTTTTGAATAACCTTCTATGTGCTCTGCATTTATGTAACTTTTTTATATCGTCGGAATTAGTACCTGCACATTTTCTTTCCATTGTTATTATTATTGTTGTTTATTTATATAGCGCCATCATCTTCCGTAGCGTTGTACAAAGTAGTAATTACAGACAGGGTAGAAATATACAGTACATAGACTATTACAGATGCAGTGTTATAGAGTTTACAATGAATATGCTAAGAACAAGATACAATTGTGAGCTTACAGTCTAAATAAACTGTTATTTACCTATAATGCTTAATAACAATCATTGAAAGAAAAGCGGCATAGGTAATTAAGAGGCACATGGTCACAAATATATATATGACCTGTTAAGGTGTGATGTGCGAAGCTGGCATCAGCAACTACAGTAAATTTGGAATCGGACTGGCTGTTTCTCTCAAAGAGCATAATATAAAAAACTGCCAACAATTATAATCCTCAAACAGATAGGAGTGGGCCTAGAGAATAATCTGAATGCCATTAGAGGGTTGGGAAGGATTATTTTAAACCAAATAAAGCAAAGCGGAATACTCTGCTGCTTTTTTAAAGGTAAATTTACCTTTTTGTTAAACTTTATGGACAATCCCCTCGATTCAAAGAGCAAAAGTTAATTGATTTCGTATCGAGAATCGTAAGTTTGGGTGGGTGTTTGTCATTTTTTCTTGTTTTTTTGCCTATTTCGTATTCGCACGATCGTTCGCGCATAAACGTATATGAACATACGCATTTCGTACGGGAATCGTATATTTTGCGTTAGTTCGTGTCTTTTTCCCGTCCAAATCGTATTATTTGCGTCAGATCCTATTTTTTACGTCCTTCACATGGGCTTGTGACCAATTCAGAGAGGTGATTGCTAATTGTTTTGAAGCCCATTAAAGAGCTGCTTTACGAAATGTTTGCCGGCAGCTATTTGGCCTCGGGAGTAGGATGGAGAGGAGCGAGTTTGTGGCACATCAAGGGCTTATGCTTTTTGGCATTGAGTTGATCCAGATGTCTGAGAGCAGATTGCCCCTGCGTCGTCGCATGAACATCGATAGCATGAATGATGTTGAGCTGTTCGAGCTGACCAGGCTTAATCGCGCTTCCCTCCATAAATTATATAGTGAGCTGCGGCCATGGTTAGCCCGCACCACAAGGAAGGGGCATGCAATTTCAGGTATGACCAAGATGCTTGGCTGCCTGCAATTTTTGGCGAACGGCTCGTTCCAGAGGCTGGGTGCCCTCTCCGTGGGGATGTCACAGCCTACGCTGAGCCGCGCACTATCTAAATTTTTGGAAGGCATGGCTGCCATAACTCCAAAATATATTTATTTTCCGGATGATATGGCAGCCAGAAACGCCATTAAGCTTGGGTTTTATAATGTGGCCGACATGCCCAACGTTATTGGTGCTATTGACTGCACACATGTGGCACTCGTACCTAGGGCTGCCGACGAGTATATATATAGGTATTGAGATTGGTTATTATGTTGGCCAACGTGTAATGTAACCTGTTTTCCTTTGCGGCAGCATATTTTTTTAGCCCTCATTTGTGTAGCTGCTTTATCTAGGCTTTTCATTAGTATTTCCCAATAGAGTGCAGACATGTTTTTTTTTTTTTTCATTTTTACAAATATCAATTACCCTTTTTGTATGTTTTTGCCTTAAGGAATCGAAAAATGGGACACTCCCTTAATGTCCAGGCCGTGGTTGGTCCGGACATGCGTTTTATGAGTGTCCTTGCCGGCTACCCAGGATCGTCGCACGACTCGTATATACTCAGGCGATCTGGGTTGTTTAGGAGATTTGAGGCAGGTGAATTTTCGGGTGCATGGCTGCTTGGTAAGTGTGTCCTATTTGTGTGCTATTAAATGTGGGATTAATCTTGTATTTGTTGATCTTTTTGTATTTGAATTCTTTACATAAGCCAGAAACTGCCTTTTTGTTGGGTCATATATTAGGAACTCCAAACCAAAATGCTTGCCTCGCTTTGTCCTTCAGAATGTTTTCCCTTTAGTTAGGATGTCTGTAAGTTCCATGTCCCTAAATATATTGGTTGGGAGTTTATACCCAAGTATCTGTGAGCTTTTGCTCCTTTTGTAGTATTGGTCTTTAAATGGCAAAGTGGACTTAAACTGCATACATTGTAGTTTTCATATAAATGTTGATAGCCCCTCAGCAGCATCCTAATTGTAACATGTCAAAAAACTAAAAATATATTTAAATTCCAACTACCCTTGGCCGTGCAGATGTTTGTTAATTAATTGGTATATTGAAGTGCCATTTTTAATTATGTACTACATTAGTGGCAATAGTTATTTTGCTAATGTGCCCTGGGTGTTTTTTTTTGCCCTTTACCTTACATCATTATGATATATGTAAAATTCATTGTGTTTGTTGTGTTGCCTTTTTAATTTTTATTACATTTAATTGTCTGTTTAAGGTGATTCCGGGTACCCACTTCTACCCTGGCTCATGACGCCTGTGCTGCGGCCCCAGGATGCCTCTCAGGAAGCGTACAACCGTGCGCACCGCAAGACCAGGGCTGTTGTGGAGAGGGCCTTTGGGCTGTTGAAGACCCGTTTTCGTTGCTTGGACAATACTGGGGGCGCCCTGCAATATGATCCAAAAAAAGTGATCGACATAATCATGGCATGTGCTGTTTTGCACAATTTTGCTATACTCGAACGTGTCCCACGTTATGTGGATAGCCTGCCCTCTACAGCCCTAGAGGATGATGGAGAGAATTTTGTTGGGCCACCCAGTGAGTCTGCCCAATCAGTTAGAGCAAACTTGATATTGCAGCATTTTAGTTAATTTTATTTCGTGTATCAACATTCTGTGTGTCTGTGTTAGCCTTTTTGTTAAATATGTTGTTTTGCCGTAATGTGGCATTACCTCAAATTAAAACATTTTTCCCTTAATTGTTGCCTAATGTATTTCATGTAGTTTCCTTAGCTTGATATTTGCATTGTTACACCTCTTAAACCAAAAATTTTCTGGTTTAGCCCAAGCTGGTTAAAATGTGTTCCCACTAAAAACGCCACAAGTATTGTAAGTGAGAATATTTGTTTACTTAGGAAAGTTAAAATTATTGTGCTTAACAGAAAACATTCCACATACATCTGTGGTTACAAATGGATGAGATAACAAAAAAAACATCGAGCACATCTACACCTGGAAGTGAGTGGCACAACCAAACAAGGACACCCAGTCCAAAGGCCAGCCTAGTCCAGTCATTAATATTGCCTGTGCCCAGGGATATTTGGGCATGGCCATAATGTCACACAAACATGTCTGCAAACAGGAGGAGCACAAACCAAATACATATTTAAAGCCATAAGTGGCCAGATACACTCCACATAGACCTATGGCATTGGCTAGTGGCCTTAATCATTACTCTAAGGAGCTATATGGGAGCAAATACAAAACACAACCTGCATGAGCAACACAAAATGGATTGTTTGAAACCTCAAAGGACAAGTAAATACAGTGGGGGTTAAGAGAAAAGATGTCCCACACAACCATGGCTTAATAGGGTGGCTGCCCATAATACCCAGGTGGAGGTCCAGGTGGAGGTCCATGTGAATGGGACCTAGCCTGGGCCATGGCAGCATTGTGAATTTGAAACTGCTCCACAATGTTTCTCTGCATATTGGTCATCTCAGCCATGGCTGACTGGATGCCATTACTTGCAGTTACCATGTTGCTGTTGAGGGTACGCAACTCCGCGAGGATGCCCTGTAAACTGGTATTGATGGTGACCATGTCGGCATGCCTTTCCTCACGCTCTGTAACGAGCTGTGCCTCATAAGAGTCCCTTTCTTGGGTCCATAATTGAAGCAGGGCACTCTGCCTCCCCTGGGAAATTGTGGGGCGGCGTAATGGAGTCCGCCGCACAATTACCCTGGCTCTTGGGCGTGCCCTGCCGCGTGGTGTCGTCCCCTCAACAGCAACAGGCCTGCTTTGCAAATCCTCAGCAGCAGAGTGAACACTGGGGACTGTTGTGTCAGTCTCTCCATGTGCATGCACAATGGATGGAGATTCACTCTGCTGCTGAGGATTGGCCAGAGAAACATTATGGAGCAGTTCCAAATTGGGACCCAGGGGGAGGTCATCCGACGTGCCCTGCATGGAGACATCAGCTTCCTCCAATTCCTGGATCTCTTCCATGAGTGTGCGGGTCTGTAGGGACATATAAAAAAAAAAGTGTAAGTTGGCGTCCAAATTTGGGATTCCCACAGTTTAACACATGCTTAAGCACTTGGTAGTATTTATGGTACTAAATTAACTTACCGGAAATCTCGGATCTGGGCTCCTATGCTGTACGGACCTGGTAGGCATAACCAAACTGGGGGGTGAGTTTACCCTTGCTGAGGGATCATGCTGGGCTGAAGAAGAGAAAAACAAACAAGGTAAACACACACATAACCATTTTTTTTTAGGTAATCAAAGAAACCACTATTTGTAATATTAAGCAACTCTACAGCAATGGGGACATTTGTTAAAAGACACGCAATTTTAGATAGGTGCAATGCCTCGAGAAAACTGCTAACTGACCTCAGTTCTAAGTCAGGAAGTGTACCCAGTCAGCATACAACTTGCAACGCAAATTTTTGGATTAAGACTACCATTCGCTCGGTCCGGGGTACTCAAACACTTCTTGTAAAGGTCCATTTAAAGGTATGTGGTGAGAGCTGAATGTCTGGGCATGGGGCTGACGCAGGGGGTGTCTAGTTAGAAATAAACACACTGGTGGAGGGGCTTGAGATTTCAAAGTGCAAACTAATAAAGGCTGCTTGCCCTTGCTGGGCTGGATGGGGCAGAGCTGAGGGGACAGGGATTGGATGGCTAAAGGGGGGAGTTCACGAATTGATGGTGATGGGATGGATGGAGCAAATCTGTTACAAATGTATGGGGCTTATGTGGGGGGGGGACATGGGGGGACTGTGGCAGATGGGGCAGAGCTGGGGCAGCGGGACACGATTGTACCAAGAGAAAGATGTACCAAGTTACTGTGTACCTTGCAATGCCACTTCCTGTGCAGTACTTCATATATATTCTGAGCACGTCAACACAGAAGTAACTGAGTGCAGGGCTGTCTGGCCAGGGGTCCTGGAATCTGGTGCCAAGGTCCGCATTGGGACCCCGGGCCGCCAGTTGAGTCTCGCTGCTCTAGGTCAGATATGTTTGGGGGTGGGTAATTAAATTGTTAACTCAAACACAACTCACACAACAAATAGCCAACCCATCCATAATGATGTGTGTTTTGTGATTGATTCCAAATATATCACTTTTCATGAAAAACTTCATTACTTGACCAATAACATTGGAACTTTGATCTTTGCCATAATGGATGTGGTCCTAAATGTGTGATTCACAGGGACCAAAAGAGGACACAAACAGGCACAGTAGTGCGAGGCCAAGCAAGGCAAACCATAGGGCCATCCCGTCATCTTGTTACTAGTGAACTTTAGATTATTTAGCAAACAGGCAAACATGCAGATTTAAGAGTACTCACCGTGGGTACGGGTCGGTGAGTCTGTGTCCCTTAGACCAGCATGTCCACCGACCGCGACCGGATGGAGAAGTCCCAGCACAATCTCCTCAGCAGGGGTAAACTCCAGTTTGGTAGGAAATCCACCTCCAGTTTTCATGCTGAAAAGAGAAAATCGTTTGGGACTCAGAAAATGTGCATACAGTACATCCTAATCGTTATATTTGGAGACATCATTTATTTACCTGTAATTATGCCTTTTAATTTCTTTTTGCCGTACAGCATATTTCAGATCCGAGATTTTCTTCTGAATTTGGGACACATCTTTCCTCTCTTCCCCCGCTGCATTTACTTGTCGTAGGATGGTTTCAAACAATTCCATCTTGCGCTGCTTTGTGGTGTGTTTTGATTTGCTCCCATAGAGCTCGTCATAGTATAATGTAAGGCCACTAGCCAATGCCATATTTTGGTCATGGGAGAATCTCCCACTCAACTGGCCGCGGCGCAATGTGCGGCCAGATGGTTGGCTTGGCTGCTCCTCCATGTGTGCAGACACATGTGGTGACATTATGGCCTGGGGCTGGGTAGGGGAATGGCCGGATTGTTGGCTTCCCAATGACTGGACTGGACTGGCCAAGGGACTGGGTGTTCTTGCGTGGCTGGCCACCGAACTTCCAGGTGTAGATGTGGTCATGGTGGACATTCTGGGCCCTCTTGGGGGGCTATGTTCCCGGCTGGTGCCAGGTCGGGGGCTCTGTTCCCGGCTGGTGGCAGGTCGTGGGCTTCTGGCCCTGCTGCGGGGCCTGTAAGGGCTTCTGGCCCTGCTGCGGGCCCTGGCTGGGCTTCTGGCCCTGGATGGGGTTCGGGCCCTGGATGGTCTTCTGGCCCTGGATGGGGTTCGGGCCCTTGATGGTCTTCTGGCCCTGGATGGGGTTCGGGCCCTTGATGGTCTTCTGGCCCTGGATGGGGTTCGGGCCCTGGATGGGCTTCTGGCCCTGGATGGGGTTCGGGCCCTGTATGGGCTTCTGGCCCTGGATGGGGTTCGGGCCCTGGATGGTCTTCTGGCCCTGGATGGGGTTCGGGCCCTGGATGGGCTTCTGGCCCTGGATGGGGTTCGGGCCCTGGCTGGGCTTCTGGCCCTGCTGCGGGGCCTGGGTTGCCGAACTGCCCTACTTGAACCCATGGGCGGTGTGGGCTCCCTTGGGCGGCCTCTTCTGGGGGCAGAGGTGGTGGGTGCTGCTGTTGCCTGCTTTTTGGCGGCAGGGGCACGTGGCTTGGGGCCCCTTTTTTGGCTTCCAGAGGGTCCAGTGTCCCTTGGTGGGGCAGAGGTAGTAGTCTGGGATCGCAGCTTTTTCCTACCTTGCTGGGACCTGGTGGTTGGGCCCTCCGACGTCTGGCTTTGCTGGGGTCGTTTGGAGCTTGCCTTTTTAGGTGCCATCTTCCACAAATGCTCAAAGAGAATGAGCTTTGGGTGCAGGGACCTTTAAATAATGAGCCCAGCGTGTGACGCCTATGCGCACGACTACGCGCTCGTACGGACGTACGTTCGAGCGGAACCAGGAAACCGCTGGGGTTTCACTTATCTGCTGCCTTGAAGAAGCATAAAGATGGCGCCCACTATCTTCACCCGTCAACAGGAAGAGATCCTCATGCTGGTAAGTGCCTGCCTCTGCATTTTAATGTAATAGTCAATGATGGCCTAAATGTAAATGATGCGTTTGGAACTAGTTTGGGGTCTCTTAATGTTTAATAACTGGCTCCTCACACTTCATCCTCAAGGGCCGAGCCTGGCCACGTTTTCACCTGTCTATGCTGATGTCCTAATTAGGGAAATTGCTCAGGCTTAGCAACAGTTAATTAACCTGTGGAGTAGCGGGGCTACCTGTCAAACCTGGCGTGTCTCGGACCTTGATGCGGATGTTTGAGGAACACTGTTTTCCTAAGCCATAAAAACACAACGGGAAGCCACACACGTGGTCCAAAAGCCTAAGCATAAGCCTACATCTTGGATGTTTAAACCATCCTAACATGCCATAGATGCAGGTGGCCTGATTCTTGATGTTGGCTATTATCTGTATGTACATGGTGTGTGATACATATAACATAAGACCAGACTCTCATTCACAGTCAACGTCCTCTTTAAGGCACTCCCCAAAAATGGCTGCCACTCTAAATGTGTGTGTTAATGACATGAAATTCTCAACTTGTGATGCAACACATATGGCTCTGTGTGTAAAAGTAAAAGCTCTGTGTCCATTATGTTTTTCAGATCATGCTTCAGCGCCGGTATGACTTCGCGCCCAATGTGTGCGAGAAAAGGGACATCGCCCGGGAGATCATCGCGGAGATACACCGTGTGACTAGCACCACCTTCACTCACACACAGATAATGCAGCATTGGTCGGACCTGAAACGTCTGCACATGCCCCGGGTGCGGAGGTTTTTTGGAATCCATTTCCCAAGTAAGTACAAAGCAATTGCATGGTATATGTTCCAAATGTATAAGTTCTGCCTTTATTTATAATGACTTTTCTTTGGTAGTGTTGGAAATGGATTTCAGAATTCGCCGCACCCGGAGGCGTACAGGCCGACCAGTGCTGCATGAGTCTGCATCTGTGAGTGAAGGTGGTGGATCTCCCGGGCGACGGACCTACCCCTCCTCTGTGGCCTCCTCAGACCAGCCCCTGGACCTTACCACAGAGGAGGGGCCCAACCGCGTGGGCGTGGAGTCATACCTGGCCAGGCATGGGGAAGGCTCTGGTATGTCACTCTTCATGTATAGGCACAAAGATATACATGGCAGGCCAAAAAGTTATCCTTTATTATGTATTTGTAGAAGCTTCTGGTGCGGGTGAGATAGTGGAGGAGGAGGCAGCAGAGATGCTGGAAGTTGATCCTGGCGAAGGTGAGTGATGTCAGCCAGACTGGGAGCCAGATATGTTGGGAATAGTGACTCTATACAAGTACTAACCAAATGTCACATGTTTCTCCAGGGACTTCTTCACAGCATAGCCAGGACCAAGGGCAGCCTGTTGGCCCCAACCAGCCATCTGTCGGCCACCAACTCCGTAAGTCTCCATGCCATTATTCATATTAATGTTTTGTTAGCTAATAACACACACATAACTAAAGGCGTAGCCAATGTGTAGTTCACACTTTCATGTGGGCACTTCGTTAGCTTAAAGAGGACCCTAACTTGTATTAAGAACATAATAATTAGCCAACACACTGTACCTACAGATTTGAAACATGGAAAAACACCCTTCAGCCATCTAATGCATGTTATTAGACTGAACAAAACCAATATTGCGGAATATGGAATGCGCAATATTTACAGGCAGCATGGGATACAGATTGAAAAAAGTAAGGTGCTGCCATGCATTGTGGGACTGATGACCTTTCCCTCAACCCAGCTATGCTCTGGATTCCCAACGCACCACTGTAACCTACTCCCCTGTACTTTATCCAACTCTCCACTCCTCATTAAGTGTTATGCTTCAGAGTCCAGATGGCGGCGCTGTAATCAAAAAACCTCCCAAATGTACTTTGATCTGGTGCAGAATCATTTGGGAATAGTTATTGGTTTTCATTAAATAATGTTGAAGGTCCGGTTTAAGGAGTTTAAAGACTTACCTGTGGGAAATGCATTAACTTTATCCCTTGGAAGAATGACATATGTCATGCATTTACATGTATTTGATTAACCCCAAATCTATTTCCAGCATCCAAACCGGTCTGGGACTCCAATTTATGTTTATTTCTCTATTGGTTACAGGGATGATCCCAAAAACATTGGCTGGGAAAAAAAAAAGAATCAAGGAGTTGGTGGCCGAGCTGCTGGCCATACAGGCGACGTTGGGGCCAACAGATGAAGAAGAGGAGGAGGATTAGTGCCCTTGGTCCTGGCTACTTTTGTTAAATGTTTTTAAAATTTTAGAATTGTTTATAAATTTTTCGTTTTTTTGTTTAAAAAAAACAAAAAATCATTTTATCTATGTTTTAAAAAAAAAACAAAATAATTTTAATATGTTTGGAAAACCAAAAAACAAAAATTTTCAATCTGTTTGTAAAACAAAAAAAAAAAAGTTTTAATGTGTTTGTAAACAAAAAAAAAAAAAAAAAGATGTTTTAAACAAAACCCAAAAAAAAAAACATATGTTTAAACGAAAAAAAAAAAAAAAAATTCAAAATAATTTAAATAAATTATATTTTAAGACTTCCTAAATGTGTCTTTTCTAATATGCGCACCAAAAAACAATTACACAAACAAGAAAAAACACGCTTAGAAACATATAGACATATGTACATTATGTGGTTTGGGTAAGTTTTAGGGTCGTCAACATGAAGTTGGATGCAAGCGCTAAGGGGTTTAGGTAAGTTTTATGGACCGAGAAATGAAGTTGGATGCAGGCGCTAAGGGGTTTAGGTAAGTTTTAGGGACCGAGAAATGAAGTTGGATGCAGGCGCTAAGGGGTTTAGGTAAGTTTTAGGGACCGAGAAATGAAGAAGGATGCAAGCGCTAAGGGGTTTAGGTAAGTTTTAGGGACTGAGAAATGAAGTTGGATGCAGGCGCTAAGGGGTTTAGGTAAGTTTTAGGGACCGAGAAATGAAGAAGGATGCAAGCGCTAAGGGGTTTAGGTAAGTTTTAGGGACCGAGAAATGAAGAAGGATGCAAGCGCTAAGGGGTTTAGGTAAGTTTTATGGACCGAGAAATGAAGTTGGATGCAGGCGCTAAGGGGTTTAGGTAAGTTTTAGGGACCGAGAAATGAAGAAGGATGCAAGCGCTAAGGGGTTTAGGTAAGTTTTAGGGACCGAGAAATGAAGTTGGATGCAGGCGCTAAGGGGTTTAGGTAAGTTTTAGGGACCGAGAAATGAAGTTGGATGCAGGCGCTAAGGGGTTTAGGTAAGTTTTAGGGACCGAGAAATGAAGAAGGATGCAAGCGCTAAGGGGTTTAGGTAAGTTTTAGGGACCGAGAAATGAAGTTGGATGCAGGCGCTAAGGGGTTTAGGTAAGTTTTAGGGACCGAGAAATGAAGAAGGATGCAAGCGCTAAGGGGTTTAGGTAAGTTTTAGGGACCGAGAAATGAAGTTGGATGCAGGCGCTAAGGGGTTTAGGTAAGTTTTAGGGACCGAGAAATGAAGAAGGATGCAAGCGCTAAGGGGTTTAGGTAAGTTTTAGGGACCGAGAAATGAAGTTGGATGCAGGCGCTAAGGGGTTTAGGTAAGTTTTAGGGACCGAGAAATGAAGAAGGATGCAAGCGCTAAGGGGTTTAGGTAAGTTTTAGGGACCGAGAAATGAAGTTGGATGCAGGCGCTAAGGGGTTTAGGTAAGTTTCTGGTTGAGGGTGCGCATGCGCAAGATCTTATAAACATATGAACGCACGAATCTAAGAGGCCAAAAACCAATGAAAACCAGAGGCAAACGCAAGTAATTGGAAGAGGTGGACGATGGAAGCAGCCGAAAAAACAGGCTGCCGCCGCAACAGGTGAGCACATGAACGTGATTTTTACGATTGACAACTGACTGAGGCAAGTTCGGGAGATAACATACGAACGGACGTATATTTTAGGATAGAAACGTATTTGCTTATAGAATCACTCGCAAGTTCATACGAACGCACGAGCGGACGTGAAAAATAGGATGATCGTGACCCAAATCCAAGCTGTTACATGTTTCTTTGAATCAACCCAAATGTTTTTAAACTGGACTATATAGGGTACAGGATCCACATCTCCCCTGAACTACAGGACCTTTGTGGAGGTTTACCAAAAACTTGCTGCCAACCGAAACTCTGTCTTGCAGCACTGGAGTCAAGTTTAGATGATAGTAATGCTTGGTAAGATTTTTTAAAGTGGACCAAAACCCACTACAAACGACCTGTGCTGATTGATTCCCTCCCCCCGGGGCATCCAAAATTGGGATGCCCTGCTGTGTGAAACCCCTCAGGTCGCCCCATAGACTTTCCTTGTTTCTCGGTCCAACAGTGCATGTGTGAGCCGTGGGAGCATCAGCCCCTATCCCTCTAGCAGTGCGTGGGCCGGCGCCAGGCATTCGCACATGGCCAGCGCGGGCACGCTCCCTGTTAAAGGGAAGCAGGGGTAGACTACCGCCAGTGCGCTCAGAGTCGCTGGCCTTAGGCGAAGGCTTAGACGACTTGACGACAGCGGCTCCGAGGACAAGTGGCCACGCATGCGCTGTAGGGCCTGGAAGAGGTAAGTTGGGATCGGCGATCTGGGGGGTTTTACACAGCGGGGCACTCCCGATCGGGAAAGGACCAAAACCCAGTCAAAATCCTGGGTTTTGGTCCACTTTAAAGTAACCAAGCACCTTTCTTCGCATGAGCTATCTTAGCATGGGATGCACAATCTTTTTAGGTTTAAGGGATGCATTTTCTTATTGTTCCACTTCAAGGGGCTGAAAATAAAAACAAAAATGGCAGGAATGCTATAATCTTTAAGAGGAAGTCCAAGCATGTTGTAACACCCACCACCTGTCCCTCCTCCTACGCTAAGCACAATTTAGACAATAATATGAAAAATAACCTCACTGTAACGCTAATCTGCACAGAAGCTGAAACTGGGACACTGAATGACAGTTACCCAATCCATGCAGCAGTGTGACTGCACTGGTCTGTCACCCGAACCCATGACTGTATTGCAGAGTGCCACATCTGAGGAGGATATAGGTGATTAGGTGAGTTGTTTAATTATTTTAACACTTAAATCGGGCTTTGCATAAGGGGAGGGAGGAGTGGCAGGGGTTACCTGGACTTCCTCTTTAAAGTATTATATATGCTATAATATATATGCAGATGTGTGTAGATGTGAGGTGGGGAGGTGTTTGCATGGACAAAGCAGGAAAAGATGAGGTGTGGACTAAGATGAGATTGAAAGGAGTGAGCAGGAGTTGGAAATGATGAGGTGAGCAGAGGTGGGCAGGGGTGAGGTCGGAAAAGTGATCAGAGATGTTGCAGGAAAGTGAGCATAGATGGGCTTAGATGGGGCAGGCAGAGGTGAGCAGAGATTTGATGAAGTAGGTAGAGGTGAAATGTGTAGAGATAAGGTTAGCACAAGTGAGGTGGAAAGATGTGAGAGGAGGCTGGCCTAGGTGAGGTGGCAAGGAGAGGAATTAGGGCAAGGGTGAGGCAGGAAAAAGTAAATGTGACCAGACGTAGCAAAAGGCAGGGTAATGTAGAGGTGGACAGAATTGAGGTGGAATGAGCTGAGTAGTTGTGGGTAGAGATGAGGTGAGCAATAATGAGGTTGAAAGAAGAGGGAAGAGGTGAGGTGAGGTTGGCTGAGGAGTCAAGAAGTGAAGCAGAATGGTGAGGTGAGTTGGAAAAAAAACTGGGTGGGGCAAGGTGAACTGAGGTGTGGGCAGAACGGATGAGGTTAAGGCAAGTACAGGGGAGGTGGGAAGTAGTGGGTCAGGCAGGAAAAGGTGAGGTAGGAATAGGTGAGATGAGTGGAGGTGAGCAATGCAGAGGTAGTAGGTGATGTGGGGTAAGGAGAGGAGGGTACAACCGACACATATGTGCCCCCGGCCGCAGGTTTGGCATCCCGGTCTTAGCAGCTTGCCTTCTGTCTCTATAGATAGAAAACAACACTCTTGTTTAGAGCTATAGGTAGATTTTGAGTTCCCAATCCTACCTTTCCTTCAGTGTTCATTGACAAGCCAAATAACACCAAATATTCAGTTACTAAAGGGAATATTACATGTGCCTAAATAAATAAAAGGCTAACAAAGAGTAGCATATAAACATTTGTTCAAATAGCAAACATAAGTCATTAAAAACCTCCTATTGCTCTTCAGCTAAAAATCACCAAGCATTGTAAAAGTCATAAACTGTATTATTTGACATTTAGGTTTTGTAAAGTTTTTATTGAACATGCTCAATAAAAATGTATTCAATGAATGAAAAATACTGTGGCTGCCCCAGTGTACCACATGATTTGTACTATGAAAGATTCGGTACAACATATCTATGTCATATACAGGAAGGCTGGATTTAAAAGCAGCAGGCAAGCAAGAATGCTTTTTATAACTTTTCACACTGGTGGTAGATCATTTCAAAACTTGACAGAGAGAGAGATACTATATGTGTTAGGATTGTATGGCAAAGGAGCGGGAATACATGTCAAGACTTGCAGTCAGTTGAGTGCAATAGTTTTAAGTGAAACACCCACACGCTTTGAAAAAGAGTATTTAGGGTGTTGATTTCGGAAGTAAGACCTCAGTGCATCATGAGATAACTGATCATTCCTGCTAAAGACAGATTACACACTGACAATTATTCTGATGGAAAAGAGCCTCATAAGGAGCACGAGCACTACCCTCAAAGTGATAGTGCAGGCAAAGGTAATTGTTACACCATTGCGACTGGCTACATTTACGACTGTCCTAAACTGGTTTCCGCTTTTAAATTGAAGCAGAAATGGCTGAAATATCGGAGTTTACAGGTTCAGCCAATGACATTCTCTTTTTCATCCCATCCCCCAATCAGCTCAGCAGAGCGGGCCAGGATTGCTTGTCCATCCCTCCTTCCGCCCCTCCTCCAGATATATCACATTGATGTCAGTGCAGAGCCTACCCATTATGCTGATTATTATGCAGCATCACAGATCCAAGGGCCATGCCCATTTATTCAGAAGAAAAATCATAAGCTGAAACCCCGATATCTCACCATTTCTTCTTCAATTTAAAAACAGAAAACAGTTTAGGACAGTGCCAAATGTAGCCCGACGCAATGGTGTAACAATTACCTTTGGCTGTAGTAGCACTTCAATTCCGAGCGCAGTCCAGATCCCAGTCACATTTATTCATTTGGGGAAAAAAGGCTCCTGCACAGCAAAACTTTTGGGAGGCACATTACCTGCAGACAGGGATGGACTGGTAATTCCCAGTGGGCCCCCTGCTTTTTTTTTTGGCTGCTGAATCTTACACTCCTAACCAATCTTGCTTTCCTAGCTTCCCCCTAAGCCCCCCTGTATTCTCCTTGCCAAGAAAACCCCAACCCAATTTCTGCCTTTGTAATGCTCAAGCCTCAGCATCATAACAGTTACAATATAAAAAATGCAGTTTAACCTTCTTACCCAAAAGTCTCTGTCCAGACACTAACTTCCTCCCAACGTATTGCCATTGGGAACAGTATAAAATGAGCCATTTCAAAGCATCTAAAAATGTAAATACCTTATGTATTCTAAGCAAAGTCACTTTTTGGCTTTAATTTCTAGGTTGTGGCTGAACTGGGCAAGGTGTGAAATAACACACCTTTATAAGTCTTGCGAGCATGCTTTGCTGTGGTCAGACAGCTGTTTGACCACTATGACTTGCTGTGCTCACTGACACTGAAAGCACCAAGGGTCCCTGTTAGATCATTTCTTTGCGAGCTCCTGGAGAAATGAATTTGAAAGGAGGGCAAACTTTTCTATGGCTTCTAGCCTGAACTGCAGGAAGGTGTGTTATTTGTTTTACCTTGTCTCTAATTTCTACCTTTAATTTTATGGATGATGATGGTGTTTTATAAATACATTATTATTAGCAGTCTAGTAGCCAGACTCAAGCAGGATCTCTCTTTCGCTCTCTCTCTCTCTATATATATAGCTGGCATCAGCACCAGGGCAGGGACACACTATGCCTGGGGTGCCCACTGCACTTTAGCAAAAACGACTCTGGGGGGTTGATCTATGTCTTTATGGGGCATCCTGAACCAGAAAGAGGTTGTTTTCTGGAGATCAGTAGGGATACACCTAGAGAGGCTTCCCAAATCAGAATGTCCCACCATGTTGGAGCCTCAGGAGTAATATCATTGTACTCTGCTTATTTCTGGGGTAAGGGAGGTTGTGGTCACACTCACCCTATTGTTTGGGGGGATTGTTTGGAAGGGGCTGCTCAAAATTCACATACATACATTTTTAAGTCTGGGGGTTTGCTTGCACTCAGCCCACAAAGGGGTCCACCGAGACTTGATTGCCCAAGAGCCCACATAAACCTAGTGCCAGTCCTATATATTTCAAATATGTAGGGATACAGCTGCAATGGGGGTCACTATGAACTTTAAGAGTCATATACACATTAAAACAAATAGCAATCTTTACACATTTACAAAGCTTATTACCCTCAGTAACCTTTTTACCGCTTTACTTTACCCCAAAATATTACTTTTCTTTGTGTAGTTTTAATGGGGATTTGAGAAGTATTAATTAGGCCATTATGCGCTATACAGAAGCAGAGCTTCAATAGATCCATAAATGTGGTGACATTTATTGTGGTCTCTGCTTCTTGGCGATTGCTCATGATGGAACACAGCAGAAGAGAATGATTCTTTCATTCCATGAATTCACTGCCATGAATGTGACAATGTAACAGGCTGGGACAGGCAATACATTCAGAAATAGTATTGCTGCTCATATACTGCTGTAGTCTTGAACTATAATTTCCTGCCTTAGTCACTGATGTAGAGAGGGGATACGCAGGCTTATTCTACATTTTTCTTTTCTTTAGCAAAAGCAGCTCTTTATTTTATGCTTGAGCAGCCTACAATCCATCTTTACCTGCTCCCCCTTAGTACTGTGTGACACATACTGTGGCATGATTGGCCATACTGCCCCCCCCCCACACACACACAATTTGCAGGGGCAGAACATAGGTAAAAGATTATATACCACCTGGACTGTAATTACATCATTTAATGAATCAATCAGTTTAACAGCCATAAAAACTTTAAAAACATATAGCTCAGGGAGGAAACATCAGTGATCACAGGACAATGTATTTGTGTTATGGTGTGTTACATATCCATCAAATGCTTATAGCCCCAAGTAATCATAGTAACTAGTGATGAGCGAGTAGTATTCGACCGAGCCGGTATTCGAACGAATACTACGCTGTTCGTCATACTCGATTTCGATCGAGTACAGCGGCGATGGCGCACTCACAATTCGTTTCCCCTCCCACCTTCCCTGGCGCGTTTTTTACACCAATCACCATGCAGGGGGGTGGGACAGGTCCTGGGAGGACGCTGGCATCGCGAAAACGGCGTCTACACGCATTGGCTGGAAAAACCATGTGACCTCGAATATACAAAACTCAGCACTTCCTCTTCGTCAGCATTAGCAGCTTGAACTTAGTGAGGGACAGACGCTCACAGCAGGGAAAGACAGGCTGTCGCTGGCAGGGCCCCAGAAGCTCGGAATATCGCTTTTACCACCATCTATACCAGCTACCAGAAGACAAGACAGTCCTTAAGAGCCCTTATTAGGGCTGCTACGCTGAACAGTATATAGCTCATTTTCTATTTAGTCAGGCAGGGCCCCAGAAGCTCAGAATATACCTTTTACCACCATATATACCAGCTACCAGAAGACAAGACAGTCCTTAATAGCCCTTATTAGGGCTGCTACGCTGAACAGTATATAGCTCATTTTCTATTTAGTCAGGCAGGGCCCCAGAAGCTCAGAATATACCTTTTACCACCATATATACCAGCTACCAGAAGACAAGACAGTCCTTAATAGCCCTTATTAGGGCTGCTACGCTGAACAGTATATAGCTTATTTTCTATTTAGTCAGGCAGGGCCCCAGAAGCTCAGAATATACCTTTTACCACCATATATACCAGCTACCAGAAGACAAGACAGTCCTTAAGAGCCCTTATTAGGGCTGCTACGCTGAACAGTATATAGCTCATTTTCTATTTAGTCAGGCAGGGCCCCAGAAGCTCAGAATATACCTTTTACCACCATATATACCAGCTACCAGAAGACAAGACAGTCCTTAATAGCCCTTATTAGGGCTGCTACGCTGAACAGTATATAGCTCATTTTCTATTTAGTCAGGCAGGGCCCCAGAAGCTCAGAATATACCTTTTACCACCATATATACCAGCTACCAGAAGACAAGACAGTCCTTAATCCCTTATTAGTGCTGCTATGTTGAACAGTATATAGCTCATTTTCTATGTAGTCAGGCAGGGCCCCAGAAGCTCAGAATATACCTTTTACCACCATATATACCAGCTACCAGAAGACAAGACAGTCCTTAATCCCTTATTAGTGCTGCTATGTTGAACAGTATATAGCTCATTTTCTATTTAGTCAGGCAGGGCCCCAGAAGCTCAGAATATACCTTTTACCACCATATATACCAGCTACCAGAAGACAAGACAGTCCTTAATCCCTTATTAGTGCTGCTATGTTGAACAGTATATAGCTCATTTTCTATTTAGTCAGGCAGGGCCCCAGAAGCTCAGAATATACCTTTTACCACCATATATACCAGCTACCAGAAGACAAGACAGTCCTTAATAGCCCTTATTAGGGCTGCTACGCTGAACAGTATATAGCTCATTTTCTATTTAGTCAGGCAGGGCCCCAGAAGCTCAGAATATACCTTTTACCACCATATATACCAGCTACCAGAAGACAAGACAGTCCTTAATCCCTTATTAGTGCTGCTATGTTGAACAGTATATAGCTCATTTTCTATTTAGTCAGGCAGGGCCCCAGAACCTCAGAATATACCTTTTACCACCATATATACCAGCTACCAGAAGACAAGACAGTCCTTAATCCCTTATTAGTGCTGCTATGTTGAACAGTATATAGCTCATTTTCTATTTAGTCAGGCAGGGCCCCAGAAGCTCAGAATATACCTTTTACCACCATATATACCAGCTACCAGAAGACAAGACAGTCCTTAATCCCGTATTAGTGCTGCTATGTTGAACAGTATATAGCTCATTTTCTATTTAGTCAGGCAGGGCCCCAGAAGCTCAGAATATACCTTTTACCACCATATATACCAGCTACCAGAAGACAAGACAGTCCTTAAGAGCCCTTATTAGGGCTGCTACGCTGAACAGTATATAGCTCATTTTCTATTTAGTCAGGCAGGGCCCCAGAAGCTCAGAATATACCTTTTACCACCATATATACCAGCTACCAGAAGACAAGACAGTCCTTAATAGCCCTTATTAGGGCTGCTACGCTGAACAGTATATAGCTCATTTTCTATTTAGTCAGGCAGGGCCCCAGAAGCTCAGAATATACCTTTTACCACCATATATACCAGCTACCAGAAGACAAGACAGTCCTTAATCCCTTATTAGTGCTGCTATGTTGAACAGTATATAGCTCATTTTCTATTTAGTCAGGCAGGGCCCCAGAAGCTCAGAATATACCTTTTACCACCATATATACCAGCTACCAGAAGACAAGACAGTCCTTAATCCCTTATTAGTGCTGCTATGTTGAACAGTATATAGCTCATTTTCTATTTAGTCAGGCAGGGCCCCAGAAGCTCAGAATATACCTTTTACCACCATATATACCAGCTACCAGAAGACAAGACAGTCCTTAATAGCCCTTATTAGGGCTGCTGAACAGTATATAGCTCATTTTCTATTTAGTCAGGCAGGGCCCCAGAAGCTCAGAATATACCTTTTACCACCATATATACCAGCTACCAGAAGACAAGACAGTCCTTAATCCCTTATTAGTGCTGCTATGTTGAACAGTATATAGCTCATTTTCTATTTAGTCAGGCAGGGCCCCAGAAGCTCAGAATATACCTTTTACCACCATATATACCAGCTACCAGAAGACAAGACAGTCCTTAATCCCTTATTAGTGCTGCTATGTTGAACAGTATATAGCTCATTTTCTATTTAGTCAGGCAGGGCCCCAGAAGCTCAGAATATACCTTTTACCACCATATATACCAGCTACCAGAAGACAAGACAGTCCTAAATAGCCCTTATTAGGGCTGCTACGCTGAACAGTATATAGCTCATTTTCTATTTAGTCAGGCAGGGCCCCAGAAGCTCAGAATATACCTTTTACCACCATATATACCAGCTACCAGAAGACAAGACAGTCCTTAATAGCCCTTATTAGGGCTGCTACGCTGAACAGTATATAGCTCATTTTCTATTTAGTCAGGCAGGGCCCCAGAAGCTCAGAATATACCTTTTACCACCATATATACCAGCTACCAGAAGACAAGACAGTCCTTAATAGCCCTTATTAGGGCTGCTACGCTGAACAGTATATAGCTTATTTTCTATTTAGTCAGGCAGGGCCCCAGAAGCTCAGAATATACCTTTTACCACCATATATACCAGCTACCAGAAGACAAGACAGTCCTTAAGAGCCCTTATTAGGGCTGCTACGCTGAACAGTATATAGCTCATTTTCTATTTAGTCAGGCAGGGCCCCAGAAGCTCAGAATATACCTTTTACCACCATATATACCAGCTACCAGAAGACAAGACAGTCCTTAATCCCTTATTAGTGCTGCTATGTTGAACAGTATATATCTCATATCCTATGTAGTCAGGCAGGGCCCCAGAAGCTCAGAATATCGCATTTACCACCATATATACCAGCTACCAGAAGACAAGAGAGTCATTGAGAGCCCTTATTAGGGCTGCTATGTTTTAAAAATTGTGTGGAGGCCCAAGAGCTGAGACCTTTTAAAAATTGTGTGGAGGCCCAAGAGCTGAGACCTTTTAAAAATTGTGTGGAGGCCCAAGAGCTGAGACCTCTCAAACATTGTGTGGAGGCCCAAGAGCTGAGACCTTTTAAAAATTGTGTGGAGGCCCAAGAGCTGAGACCTTTTAAAAATTGTGTGGAGGCCCAAGAGCTGAGACCTCTCAAACATTGTGTGGAGGCCCAAGAGCTGAGACCTTTTAAAAATTGTGTGGAGGCCCAAGAGCTGAGACCTTTTAAAAATTGTGTGGAGGCCCAAGAGCTGAGACCTTTTAAAAATTGTGTGGAGGCCCACGAGCTGAGACCTCTTAAAAATTGTGTGGAGGCCCAAGAGCTGAGACCTCTTAAAAATTGTGTGGAGGCCCAAGAGCTGAGACCTTTTAAAAATTGTGTGGAGGCCCAAGAGTTGAGACCTCTTAAAAATTGATTGTATTAAGCCTAAGAGGTGAGCCATAATTTTTTTCATTAATACAGCAATTCTACGGCGGTTAAGGAGGAGGAGGAGGAAATGGCACTTCATACAGATGGCACTTCACTCTTGGCTGCTTTCCACTGTTGTACAAGCAAAGTCCGGGTCAATCCACTTGCTGTTCATTTTGATTAGCGTCAGCCTGTCGGCACTGTCGGTTGACAGGCGGCTGCGCTTATCGGTTATAATGCCCCCGGCTGCGCTGAACACACCCTTTCTGATAGCACGCTGGCGGCAGGGCAGGCAAACACCTCCAAGGCGTACAGGGACAGTTCCAGCCACGTGTCCAACTTGGAGACCCAGTAAGTGTAGGTCGCCGAGGGATCGGGGAGGACAGGGGTGTGGTCTGCCAGGTAGTCCCGCAACATCCGCCGATACTTGTCCCTCCTGCTGATAGCGGGCCCCGCAGTGATGGAAGTTGCACGAGGGGGTGACATGAACGTGTCCCACACCTTGGAGAGTGTTCCCCTGGTGGCTGTGGGCCTGATCGATGTTGTCAGACTCTGGGAGACACTCTCCTCTCTGCCGCCAGCGATGCTGGGTGGGAAAATCTGCATCATGTTCTGCAAGAGTTCCCTCTGGTATTCCAGTAATCGATTCGTCCTCTCCTCTACCGGAATAAAAGAGGAGAAGTTATCTTTATACCGGGGGTCCAGGAGTGCGAAGACCCAGTATAGTTTGTTCTCCAATATCCGGACAACACGTATGTCCCGGGAAAAGCAGCCCAGCATGAAGTCAGCCATGTGTGCCAGACTCTGAGTAGGCATGACGTCACTGCCCCCACCAGAAGGATCATTTTCCATTTCCTCCTCTTCCTCCTCCTCTCCGCCCTATCCGCGCTGAACCAATGGGACGCACACATCCTGACTGCTACCCTCGCCGCCAGCATCCTCTTCCACAGCCACCTCCACGTTGTCCTCCTCCTCCTCATCCTCCTCCTGCAACTGCCACCGAGCAGCAGACAAAAGTGTGGTCTGACTGTCTACCTGCGTTGCGTCTCCTCCTACCCCCATCTCCTCTGTGTGCAATGCGTTCTCCCTTATTGCGATGAGCGATTCTTTAAGGACGCCTAGGAGCGGGATGGTTACGCTCACTATAGCGTCCTCGCTGCTGACCTTCTTAGTGGACTCCTCAAAGATACGCAATACATCGCATATGTCTGCCATCCATGGCCACTCGTGGTTGGCAAACTGAGGGAGCTGAGTTGGAGGCACGCGTGGATGCATCATCTGGTACTCCATCAATGCTTTCTGCTGCTCACACACCCTGGCCAACATGCAATAGGTGGAATTCCAGCGAGTGGGCAGGTCGCACAACAGCCGATGTTGAGGCAAATGGAGGCGTTGCTGGATTTTTTTTTAAGCTAGCAGCAGCTACAGTTGACTTCCGAAAGTGAGCGCACAAGCGCCGCACTTTGACCAGTAGCTCTGCCAGGTTGGGGTAAGTCTTTAGAAACTTTTGTACTACCAAATTAAAAACGTGGGCCAGGCATGGTACGTGATTGAGTTCTGCAAGCTCCAGAGCCGCCACCAGGTTACGGCCGTTATCGCACACGACCATGCCTGGTCCTAGCTGCAGCGGCGACAGCCACATCTCTGTCTGCTGCAATATGGCGTGCCTCACCTCTGCGGCGCTGTGCTTCCTGTCGCCCAAGCTGATGAGCTTAAGCACCGCCTGCTGACGTCTCCCCGTGCCAGTGCTGCAACGCTTCCAGCTAGGGGCTGAGGGCGATGTTAAGGCAGAGGAGGAGGAGGAGGAGGAGGAGGATGAGGAGGAGGATGAGGAGGAGGAGGATGAGGAGGAGGAGGATGAGGAGGAGGATGAGGAGGAGGAGGGGGGTCTATCAGAACCTGTGCTGGCAATCTTGGGCGGGGGTGGTATGTAGGCCGTCCCTGTTTGCGACCCCGTCCCCGCTTCCACAACATTCACCCAGTGTGCCGTCAAAGAGATGTAGCGTCCTTGGCCGCAAGCGCTTGTCCACGAGTCGGTGGTCAAGTGGACCTTTGCGCTGACTGCGTACCTCAGGGTCCGCCTGATGTTACGCGACACGTGCTGGTGCAGGGCGGGGACGCCACACCGGGAAAAATAGTGGCGGCTAGGGACGGAATAGCGAGGTGCGGCAGCCGCCATCAGGTCGCGGAAGGCCTGCGTCTCCACAAGCCTAAACGGCAACATCTCCAGGGCCAGCAGTTTGGAGATGAGGCAGGTTAAGGCTTGGGCTTGGGGGTGACTGGAGGCGTACTTCCGCCTGCGGTTGAACGCCTGCGAGATGGACAGTTGATGGGACGAGGAGATGGAAGGTGCAGACGAAGATGCGGGGGAAGGTGGGGCTGAAGGAGAAGGCCCCAAAGTAGCCGAGGCAGAGGCAGATGTGGAGGTGTCCTGGCTGGAGGTCTGGACCGCAGTGGCAGCACACAACAAAGGGGAAGAGGCAGTGGCAGCAAGACGGGGCGCAGGTTGTATTGCGTTTGCTCTCTCCCACTCAGCCCAGTGCTTGAATTCCAAGTGACGGCGCATGCCTGAGGTGGTCAGATTGCTCTTCTCAGAGCCCCTACTCAGTTTTGAGTGGCAGATTGCGCAAACCGCGCTCAGTTTGTCATCCGCGCAAACGTTAAAAAATCTCCACACCACAGAAGTACGAGGCCTCGATGGGGGAGCTTCGCGCGACTGCCTGCTGCCGGGAAGAGCTTCGGCCCTGCTGGCTGTGGCCTGCCTTCTCTGTCTGGACTGTCCTCTGCCTCTGGACTGTCCTCTGCTTTTTGCTGCCTTATTCGGTGATGCGCAGACCGCATCTCCACTGCTTTCCCCGCTGGACATCACCCCTGTCCAAGTGGGGTTGGTCATTTCGTCGTCCACCACCTCCTCTTCCACTTCCTCTCTCTGCTCCTCCTCCTGCCCACTGGACATTCCAACAGCCTCCCTTGATGGCAACTGCGTCTCATCATCATCATCGCTCATGATAGCAGATGCTGGTTCCGGGTCCACATCACTAGCAGATGGCGGATACTCAAGTGTTTGGGCATCACTACAAACAAATTCCTCTGCTAGCTCCTGGGATTCTTGCAGCACATCTGGAAAAGGACCCGAAAAGAGGTCCTGGGAGGGGTCAAGGTTGGGCTGACTCTGTTGGCCAGGTTGGGAGGAAGGAGGGTCAGAGTGAGACTGTGTGGATGACTGGGTGGTGGACAAGTGACTGGAAGCGTTATCGGCCATCCATTGCACCACCTGTTCACGCTGCTCAGGCCTTAACAGAGGTGTACCCCGCCCCCCGCATAACTGTCCCATAAAGGCAGGGAAGCTGGATGAGCGTAATGCTGGCTGCCCCTCACCAGCACGCATTGTATCCCCACTGGCTTCAACGCGGTTTGTGCCCCCACCAGCATTTCCGCGCCCCCGTCATCACAATCACACAATTTTTAAAAGGTCTCAGCTCTTGGGCCTCCACACAATTTTTAAAAGGTCTCAGCTCTTGGGCCTCCACACAATGTTTGAGAGGTCTCAGCTCTTGGGCCTCCACACAATTTTTAAAAGGTCTCAGCTCTTGGGACTCCACACAATTTTTAAAAGGTCTCAGCTCTTGGGCCTCCACACAATTTTTAAAAGGTCTCAGCTCTTGGGCCTCCACACAATGTTTAAGAGGTCTCAGCTCGTGGGACTCCACACAATGTTTGAGAGGTCTCAGCTCTTGGGCCTCCACACAATTTTTAAAAGGTCTCAGCTCTTGGGCCTCCACACAATGTTTGAGAGGTCTCAGCTCTAGGGCCTCCACACAATTTTTAAAAGGTCTCAGCTCTTGGGCCTCCACACAATGTTTGAGAGGTCTCAGCTCTTGGGCCTCCACACAATTTTTAAAAGGTCTCAGCTCTTGGGCCTCCACACAATGTTTGAGAGGTCTCAGCTCTTGGGCCTCCACACAATTTTTAAAAGGTCTCAGCTCTTGGGCCTCCACACAATGTTTGAGAGGTCTCAGCTCTTGGGCCTCCACACAATTTTTAAAAGGTCTCAGCTCTTGGGCCTCCACACAATTTTTAAAAGGTCTCAGCTCTTGGGCCTCCACACAATTTTTAAAAGGTCTCAGCTCTTGGGCCTCCACACAATTTTTAAAAGGTCTCAGCTCTTGGGCCTCCACACAATGTTTGAGAGGTCTCAGCTCTTGGGCCTCCACACAATTTTTAAAAGGTCTCAGCTCTTGGGCCTCCACAATTTTTAAAAGGTCTCAGCTCTTGGGCCTCCACACAATTTTCAAAAGGTCTCAGCTCTTGGGCCTCCACACAATTTTTAAAAGGTCTCAGCTCTTGGGCCTCCACACAATGTTTGAGAGGTCTCAGCTCTTGGGCCTCCACACAATTTTTAAAAGGTCTCAGCTCTTGGGCCTCCACACAATGTTTGAGAGGTCTCAGCTCTTGGGCCTCCACACAATTTTTAAAAGGTCTCAGCTCTTGGGCCTCCACACAATTTTTAAAAGGTCTCAGCTCTTGGGCCTCCACACAATTTTTAAGAGGTCTCAGCTCTAAGCTTCCCTTACTGCTGGGGTGACACACTGTAACAAACCTCCTCCTGTAAGCTTCCCTGACTGCTGGGGTGACACACTGTAACAAACCTCCTCCTGTAAGCTTCCCTTACTGCTGGGGTGACACACTGTAACAAACCTCCTCCTGTAAGCTTCCCTTACTGCTGGGGTGACACACTGTAACAAACCTCCTCCTTTAAGCTTCCCTTACTGCTGGGGTGACACAATGACACAAGAGGACATGTCTGACCACATCTCACACACACACACACACACACACACACACACACACACACACACACACAATGACAATTAGGGGTGGGGTCTATTTATTTTCCCCCTTGCCTATGCCATCTGTGGTTGTCATTAGGCAACGTGATTTTAAGGGGTGCAGAATTTTGTTCTTCTTTTTTGTACAGTTTGGCTTGGGGTCCATGGCAATGTAGAGGAAAGAAGGTTTCCTTGTCTTGTCTCACTTTACGTAGAAGTAATATTGTGTTTGGAGTGTATTGTTGAGAGGCTGTGATAGTGGCGTAATAGTGCGACTTGGGCGCGTTATATGCACCCAGACATGCTTCCCCTGCTGTCCCAGTTGCATTCCAGCAGTGTTGGCATCATTTTCTGATGTTTCAGGGTGGACTTGGTGACCTCCAAGTGGTCGAATTGAGATTTCCAAGTGTCGAGCATTTTTTTCCCATAGACTATAATGGGATTCGATATTCGGTCGAGTAGTCGAGTAACGCGGTCTATTCGAATCGAAATTCGAAATTTCGAATATTTCACTACTCGCTCATCTCTAATAGTAACACATGTAATAAATACATACATAAATAACTAACTAAATGAATCTATATAAACATATTTTTTAATATATTCAGTGCATCCAATATAAGCCAAGGTCGAGCGTCATAAAAATCAGAATTCAAGAAGACAATACAGAATAAGATATAAATAGACAAATACATTGGAAAACATACAAAGCCATATGCACTGAAAGTGGAGCTATTACCAGGATTTTTTACTATCCGGGTGAAAGGCCATTGTCTGCTTTGTGAAACCCTCCAGATGGCCCACACAAGTTACCTTCATGCCGTTCCCATTGGAACATGCCCTGAGCAGCCACACTTACAATCCCCAAATCCTCCAACAGCCACACTTGCAGGAATGCTTACACCCCCCTACCCCCAGCAACCGCACCTACAGCAACCACACTTACATCCTCCCCAGCAACCACACCTACAACAATCACACTTACACCCCCCGATCCCCCCCAGCAATCACACTTACATACCCTGATCCCCCCCAGCAATCACACTTACAGCAGCCAAATAAATGTATGAGGCATTTTGATAAAAAGCAGAGGGCAATTTTGCATACGATAGAATACAAAAAAAATCCTTTTTACAGCAGTTTCACAGCCTCATCTACAAATAGAGATCCCCGTGGGTAGAGTAAGTTTCTCAACGTTGTCTGGTTATGCCTGTGATTTATAAACATATTAAATTGATAAAATGCACTGGAACACAGCATGGCACTTTATTCACCCAGCAACAGTTGTTATGGGACACAATTCTCAGAAAACATACATACACACACACACTATAGATTCAGTCCAATAGGGACCCTATCCTTTAATCTTCAGGGACTCCTGTTACATTGTCTGTGTCCATATCTTGACTGGGCTCCATATACCTCTTCTGCTGTTAAAAACCCCACCCCTTCCGAAATAAACATCCGGACACCACTTTTTTAGAATGATAAAATTGAATCGGCCACAGCCTCAACATAAATAACAATAAATAACAAGTAAAGTTAGATCCCCCTCTTGATCCGGGTCTAAGGTGCCCATCCAGCAAAAATTCCAATCCAAAACTAGACTAGAAAAAGGGGGAGGGGAGACAGGACTAATTTTCCTCCTTCCAGTGCACTTTGCCTTTTACCTACTTCTTAATCCCAAAGCGCTCGAGGGGCAGCAATGTGAAGATATCCACATATTCCCGCCACCATATCTTTTCCCTAACTCCTGGCATAAGATGACCCCCCAAGGGGCCCTTGAAGCAAGCTTAGTCTTCTCCGTTTCTGAACCATGTTTTGATCCGCTGGTACCGCTTGCCGACACCCCGGTCACTGCCCTCACCGCCGATGCAGGGTCCCAAACCACCCTCAGATCCCTTGTGTCCCCTAGGTGTTTCTGCTTAAGAGGGAGGGTAAGAGAAGGAGGACGGAGCCTCCCTGCAGTGTGCAGAGCGAGGGGAGGCTGAGCCGCATGGCCAGAGCAAAGGTGTCAGCAAGGGATGTTGGGCCCCCACAGGGAACCTAGCAAGGTAACAGACGCCTCCCCTGCCTATCCAAGAGACGGGGGGATTGTGCGTTGCTCTGTGCCACCACTGCGTGGTGGGAGCGGCTGGTACGAGAGCGCTGTGAGGGCAACAACTCGCTGGGTCCCCCCATGGAGGAAACTGGCTAACATGGGTGAAAGCTCAGCGGGGGTGCCGCCCCGACACAACTCGACCATCAGCGTTTACACTCGAGAATCTGGACGAGCGTCAAGTGTGACTGCTCATCTGGGAGGGAGGGGAGATTGGAGGTCAAAAAGGAAGGGGAGGGGGTGGCTGTCCTCTTAATACTCCCCCTCCCCCTGATGTAATTTCCCTCAATCTCTCTCCCACCATGGTTGGTCTGCTTCCAGGAGGAGAGCAGGCCTGAAAGGGCTGGCGCACCTCTGGAAAATCCTCTTTTTGCTACTGTGCGCAATTTCTTACCGTTACATGCTGCCTCCTTCTTGGGAAATCGTTGAGTGTCACTAAGACAAAGAACCTCATTAGACGGCAATGCTCCAGATTTTCCAGTCAATCAAGGCCAGAAAGTTATGTAGGTTGGAAATAAACATCTTCCCTGAAGCCTGTCCTATGTGTCCCTCCTCCCATTTCCTGCAGCACTGTCAAAACTGTAGCAAGTCTCCAAACTTTCAAATCCTTTCCTTTCCATTTTTCCATGGCCACATTCAAAACGTGGTTGTGTGGCCAAACCCTGTCCCTCAGCACTGCCAATGTGAGCAAGCCTGGTAAGTGTGTCCACTGTGGCTTGGTGGGCTCATTCACATGGAAGTGCCAAGGGACGAAGGCAGCTGTGTGACCACATTTGGAGTTGGGCATGGAGGAAAGGAATTGAAAGGAGAGACAAATCTGGAGGCCCACTACAGCTTCTATCATGCACTGCAGGAAATGGGGAGGCACATTAGACAGGCTGTAGATTAGCTCCTTTCTGCCTTACAATTGCCATTACCTGGATTGTTCTGTTAAACAGTGGGTAGTTATTTATATTTCACTTGCCAAAACCCTTGCTGGTCAGCCCTGTGCTGGTCAATTCCCTACCTCACAGAACATTCGGATTTTTTTTTTAACTTGCCTGGACCCTTTAGAACATGCTGTTCTGCATGCCCCAGCTAGGCTCTAAACACTACCATTGTTGTTCTACGAGCACTTAGAATGTCCTGTTGGGGGTGGTCTCTTTCCTGATCCTGCTTCAGGAATGTACTCAGCAGTGTGTACAGGGGGAACATAGTTATGGATAATCCCTTTAATCATTTTAAAAATTGAAGTAGAAAAATAGTACTACTCAAATATATTAAAGCCATTACTAGAAAGCTTTTACTTGGACAAAATAGCCATAGCTTGAAGCAAAGCAATGTCAGTTTAGTAACTAGTTAAAGTGGACCAAAACCCATGACTTTGACTATCCTGGGTTTTGGTCCACTCCCCCGGGGCACCCCGATTGGGGGTGGGGTCTGTGGGGTTCTAATGACGAAGCCTGCAGAATTTGGCAAAATGTAATTCAGGCTGAACAAAAAAGCATCACCGATCTTCCAGCCAATTTAACCCATGACTCAGACCTGAAACACAATACTACTTGCTCTCAGAGAAGATTTGAAGTCAAGCTTAAAGAGGAACATCAGACCTAAAATAAAAAGGGGCCGATTCCCCCTCCCATCGGCCTGTACTTACCTTTTGGCTGCTTCAGGGCTTGATCTGCTGTCCCCCGCTGGCCTAGCCATCTGTAAATGACAGCACGGCTTTAGCTGTGCCCTTCAAAGTCCCGCACCGCTCGGCAAAGTACTGCAGGATTTGGGGAGGCTCCATTGCATCCTACTCATGGGCACTGCACAGGTGCGAGATTGGGGGCTGCGCACAGTGTCTGATGGGATGCAAGATGGCGTCACTGGTCGGAGGGTCCCCGGAATCCAGAAAATGGATCCCCCGGTGAGAGTAAATAGTACCCAATTGTGAAACAGGAGTGGGGGGGGTACAGTCCGGTGAGGTTTTAAGCTCCCCCAAAGTTGCTTAATTTTCCACTGATGTTAGCGGCTGTTCTTGACTCCATCCAAATGCTGGCTCTGATAGTAGAGGCAGGGGATTTGCTGTGTGACCTGTAGGATTAAAATCAGCCATTGTAGATTTGGTTTGGCTGAATATACACACAGATTTAAAGATAAAACTAAACAACAAACTATTTTTGCCTCACTGAAATACTTTTCTCTACACGTTTGACATCTGGTTTGCAGATGCTTTTGATGATTTTCTCGTAAACATCCTAATATTGGATTAGTCTATTGTTATGAATAGAATCATTTTATATGTGAGGCCAACTCATTACATAAGGGAAGAGATTGTTACAAATTGTTGCAAAAAAAAGTGAGAAACTAGTCAGATTTCCTTTTGTAATGCTACATTTAAAGGGTCAAAAAAAAGTTTAGTAATTGCTCCCCAAAACCTCTGATGATCAGTGGCATGAACTGTTTGAAAGGGCGTAACCCTATGCAGATGTGGAATAATACAATTCTGTGAAATACTCACCTGTAGAATTGGTATTATGAGTATACAGTACATCCTGCTCCAGATATAATACTTACACTTGGGTTATCCTCCGCCAGATGGCGCTGCACTGCAGAGACATGGAAAACAGGCTCCTCCTGGCCCCTCAAATACCCGGGACCTCTCACAAATCCCCAGCATTGAAAAGCAGTGAACAGGAAGCTGGGAGAATTTAACCACCAAAACTGGTAACCATAACAATGATAACAATCACCATACAGGGGATCCAGAATAATGCAAAAACCAGGGTGGGGTGGAGCAGGACGTACTGTATACTCATAATACCAATTCTACAGGTGAGTATTTCACAGAATTGTATTATTCTTAGTATACAGTACGTCCTGCTCCAGATATAATACTTACACTTGGGACATCCAATAGCAGTGTCCATAAGGTAGAGTGGGATCCCCAACAAAAAAGGCAACAGCAGACAGTTTAAAAGCACTGTCACCTGCAAAACCTTGCGGCCAAGACAGCATGAGCTGAGGCTCTAACGTCAACCTTGTAAAACTTTGAAAAGGTATGAACAGAAGACCAAGTAGCGGTCTAGCAAACTTGTTCAACAGAAGCCTGGTGCTGAAAAGCCCAAAGGCACCAAAAGCACGAGTAGAATAAAAAGTAAAGCGAGAAAGAAGATTCTTCCCCTTAGTGGAATAGGCCTGAGTATCAGCCTGACAAGTCCAATAGCTAACAATAGCCTTGGCAGAAGCCGAAACTTTTCCTAGGACCAGAACGAACCATCCCATCCAAATAAAGACCAGGCCCAAAGCCGCCAAACCCCCCGAGATCGGGCACATACAAGATGTAGTTAGCCGTAGACCCAAAGGAGCATCAGATCTCCTAAAGGGCACAGAGACTACCAAGGAAACACTCCTAACACCTGTTCAAGGAATGCAGAACCCTTTCCTCAGAGTTGCTAGGAAAAAGGCACAGAAGGAAAAACAATATCTCGAATCAAAGAACATAAGACACCACCTTAGGCAGAAAGTCCGGCTTAAAGCGGAACACCACCCTTGCCTGGTGTAATTCAAAGAACGGGGGCTAAATAGACAGAGCCGCCCGCACAGACACACGCCTGACTGAAGTAACAGCCACCAGAAGGACAACCTCGAGGGAAAAAACAGCCAGACAGCATCCTGAATAGGTCCAAAGGGAACACCCCACAAGGCAGACAGAATCAAATTCAAAACTCAACAGGGACCATAGGATCACGTGGGGGACACACATGAGCAACCCCCTGAAAGAAGTCTTAACCAAGGGAAACTAAGCAAAAGACTTCTAAGGAAGGCAGACAGGGCAGAACCTGACCCTTCAGAGTACTGAGTTGGAGAACCAACTCCAACCCATGCTGTAATAACTCTAGAACCCTGGGAACAAAGAACGCCCGACAGGGAAGAGACCTAGACTCACACCAATCAATGTGGTTACGCCATATCCTATAATAGATGGAAGAAGAAGAAGCTTGCTCCTAGTCTTCCCATAGTCTCAATCACCGAGACAGATAAGCTTGTCTCCACAAGATGGATGATTCAGCAGTCAGGCCGTCTAGGCCAGAGTCTGTAGATTGGGGTGACGCAAAGGGGCCCTGAGTGAGCAGAGCTGGCACTCCTGGCAGAACGTACAGAAACTACTGCCCTCAGTACCACGTCTGCGAACCACACTCTACTAGGCCACCCGGGGGCCACTAGAATCACTGGTCCCCCCTTCCAGAGCAATCTTGCGCAGAACCCTGCCTAGCAGGGGGAATGGAGAAAAGACCTACAATACAGAATGTCCTGCCATGACGATACTAAGGCATCATGACCACGGCCAGCGGATCCTGGGACAGGGAAAAAAGGGCCGAGAGCTTGTCATAGTGACGGGGCACAAACAGATCCACACTGGTTGGACCTCATAGTGATACAAGGATTAGCACATCCTGTCGCAGAGGGACCCCCACCGGAGCGAATACCACTGATATGCAGGGAACACAGTCCTCCACCCAGATCAGGATCAGATACCTTTCTGTAGGATCATCCTGCTCCAGGTCCCACGCAGATGATTAATGTAGTCCACTGCCGTCAGACAGACCGAGCGCCCCCAAACAGGCAGGCCCAGAAGAGGAGTAGTCAAGCGAGATAGCACCGACCTGAAAGCTCACTGTTTCAAACAAATTGATAGGCGTATGGACCTCCTAAAGGCCTCACCTCCCCCGGAACCGCAGGGGGTTTCAGAAGAAAACCCCCCACATCAACCTGATGGACTGGCATCCATGGTGGCCATTGCCGGGAAGGGGCAGACAGGTTTCTTGAGTTCAACCGCTCCAAGAGGGATCACCTTACCGGGGGGGGGGGGGGGGGGAGGCACACAAACCCTGCTCCAGGGATGCTGGATCCCTGTCCTGTACTGACAATAGAAGTTGCAGAAAGGCCCAAGGGGGACTGAGCATAAGGGACATCTTCTGAGCAAGCCACCAACGGGCCCCCCAGCTGCATCCTTGCCTGGTGAAGGGACGGGGACAGCTATGAGGGACGGAGCCCATGCAACCAGAATGTCCAATTTGTTGCTGAGGAAGTAAGATTGTCACCTGAACCGTATCCAAATTCATTCCTAGGAATGGAGTTACCAATTAAGAGGACAATGAGGACTTGGGGTGAATAATCACCCATCCCAATGACTCCCAATGGACACCACTAGTCCAGTCTTCAACTTAGCCTGACGTAGAGACTAGAAGGGGAGAAGGACGTCCAGGTAGGTCAACGCGCGGACGCCCCTTGGTCTCATCAGAGACATCGCCCCGGTCAGCCCCTTGGTGGGAACTCTGGGGGCTGAAGAGAGGCCAGATAACAAGGCCACAATTATCAGTGTTGGACTTCCAACGCGAACCTGAAGCCTTGTTGTCCAGAAGACACAGGGATGCGAAAATAAGCATCTTTGATCTCCACAGACGGCAAGAAGCCCCCAGGGCGCAGGGAGCTGATTGCCCAGCTAAGAACCTCCATGCAGGAACTGCCTGTAATTGACGAGTTGCCGAAATCTGTGAATCTAGAATGGTCCAGACTGATCCATCCTTTTGGGGAACTGTGGAAAGGTTGGTGTAGCGGCCCCTGCCTCTGCTTGTTAAGGGCAATCTGCAAGTGACCCCCCGACCCCACAGGCCTTGCATGGCCTGCGCCAGCACCTGAACAAAGGCAGGGACCCGGAGTACCCTGATAAACTTGAGGGAGGCCACGCAGCAAACTCTATCCTGAATCCGGAGGACACTTCCCCCTAAAACCACCAGAAAGAGGCGTGATGCCTCCTGACAGGAGCAAGGTGCTGCAGCCATCCCCTCACCCAGACGGGCGAGGGCGCCCCATCATGCTTGAGGGGGTTTGGTGGAAGATTTAGGCTTAGCCCCGCCGGAGGGGCCAGGGCGTTGTTTGCCGCTCCTGGGGCAGGAGTCTGTACTAGCCCCCAGGAAGGACACCCCTGGTTCTTGTTTAACCCTATATTAGGGAGGGGGAGGGGTGCCCCTGCCCCGAGACGGCCGAGACGGCCGCCTGCGTTGGGGTGATTTGCCCTTTTTACCAAACAGGTCCAGACGGGCCCCAAACAGGCCTTGCCCTCTAAAAGGAAGCCCAGCCAGAGTTCTTTTAGCAGCATCGTCAGCACCCCACTGACGCAGCCAGACCAAGCGACGTATAGCCACCACAAGGGCAGAGGTCCTTGCACACATTCTAATGGTGTCATCCAGCTCTAAAAGGATACATTTTACAAATACACCACAACTGGAGAGTGCATTAAACACCTCCCAGGGGAGATCCTCAGGGTGATGATCAAGCATCTTTCTGTTGAGGGTTCTAGCGGCCACTGCAGTAATGGCCGCGGCACAGACCGGGCGCAGCGCCGTTCCTGCACAAGAAAAGGCGTGGGAGGCCAGCCTATCAATGCGCCGGTCCTCATCATCCCGAAGTATACTATAAGCAGGGGCTGCGATAAAGGGGGGGTTAGGAACCCCTATGATCGGTGCATCCACCATGGGGGGTGATGACCAACAATTAACCACCTCAGGGGGAAAAGGGTATTTCCAATCCCTGGAAGTTTACTAGGGCATTCCCATTCCTTGAGTACAAGAGCATGGAAATGATCCTGCTCTAGAAATTACAAGCGCGGTGTCGCTGTATGGAAACTCTCCCCTCTCGGCTTGGGAGCCTCGCCAGGGAGAGAGATAGACAGGACCTCAAAGACCTTAATCAACAAATCGTCAGCTCTCCTTCATCAGAAGGGGTAAAGGCACGCGGAGTAGTAAACTCCTCAGTTCCCATAGGAAAAACAGAAACAGGAGGCGTCAAGTGCCGCTTCTTACCAGGGCCCATGCGCTCTGACAATCTCGCAATAATCTGATCAGCCGTAGGCAGTCTGGAAGACACAGCAGGCTGGCAATCCCCACTCGTATGCGACTCAGCAGGAGTGAGATTTAAGCATGGGGAGATGAATTGAAACGAGGTGCAGCCACTGGCAGGCCTGATTGCAGGGCCAGTGCTTGCTCGGCACAGGGTCCGCAGACCCGTGCCCTGCCAGCATCAGCATAGGGTTGTCCACACGCTATACACAGCCGGTCATGTCCCAGAGGGACCCCGGTCACATAATTCTGAGATGCCTCCATATGGTGATTATTGAGGCACAATATGCCAGCAGGGATTTATGCTATAGGCAACCCTGGATGCCCCAAAGACCCGCTAGGAATGTGGGAGAATTTCACAAGGCCCGCTATAATTTACACCAGGCTGGGAGAAGCCACTGGATTCAACCATCTGAAAGACATAATGGGAATAAAGGGTGTCAGAGCCATGCGCAGTAATAAAGAATAATGAAAATCGCCCGCGAGGGCATTTACAGACCAAGGGAGGAGGAGGACCGTTACCATGCGCACGCGCGACTAGCATTAAAATGGCGCCAAGTGAACCTCGAAGGGCGGGCCAGAGCGGGCCGTGACGCGGAGTGCACCAAGCCAGGTCCCCCCCCCCCCCCCCCTCGAAGAGCGCGAAGCTCTAAGGCAGCAGTCAATTTTGTCAAGAGAAGAGTATGACACACTTAGAAAATGATTTGCCACTGGAGATGCCGCAGCGTCTGGGATGACGCTGCCGCCCGGCGCAGCACATCCAATAAAGGAAAGAAACGGCGGCCGATACACAATAAAAAAGCAAGCAGCGCGGCTCTGACACCAAGTTACAAGTCAAGGGCAATACTAGGGCCATAAGCGTATAATCACAGTACACTGAGACCGCCACACACCCCCCCCCCCCTTTCTTTTCCCCCGAGCTACGGGGGAAACGAGGGAGGATGGCGACCCTTTGTACAGGGTCCACCGTTACACGGGGCATGAGCAATAATGCGGGAGGGGCATCCCATAGAGGCTCACCATCAGCCTAAACCGCCTACCCTTTGGTGGGGGACTGCGGTGGAGCATGGCTCCATAAGCACGCATGGTGCTACCTACCTTCACCCGACCAGCGCAGCCCAGGCTGGGAGGCACATCACAAGAGGACGGGTGGGAATAGTCCAACAGGGCCGCAGGCTGAATAGCCCCGCTCACCTGCGAGAGAGTGATACTTCATGTCTTCGCAGTCGGCACTGCAGAGAAATCTGGGGATTTGTGGGAGGTCCCGGGTATTTGAGGTGCCGGGAGGAGCCTGTTTTGCATGTCTCTGCAGTGCAGCGCCATCTGGCGGAGGATAACCCAAGTGTAAGTATTATATCTGGAGCAGGACGTACTGTATACTAAGAATAACTGTGCTCCAAGAATTACATGGGAGCGCCCATCTTGACACTCTGCTTGAAAGTCTGCTTACACATGATCATGAAGGGGAAGCTGTACCAGCAGCAATTCACACCATAAAGAGAGATATATGCCCCAGAAACCCAGGGAAGCTTTTTTTTTATAATTCTACACACACACACACACAATATAGAGCTGCTAGAGGAATTCTATGGGAAAGGGAATCTGTTACTTTGTTGTGTTATTTCAATTCTATGGCAACCGCAGAGCATTCGTCTCCGCAAGCGATCTATTTGGCCTGTGCTTCTCTTCACCTTCCGATCCCCCGGGCTCTTTCAGTTTCAGGAGAGGGCCCCAAACATGCCCCTTCACTTCTGACATAACATAAATGGGGCTTGGAACACATATATGTAATTATAAATATAAAGTGGAGCAAAAGGGGTGGGAGCAGCTCCATCACTATTATTTATACAAAATTATCAACATGATTATTCAGGGCCTGGGAACCAATTTACCGCCCAGTTTAACCCTCTCATCATCTAAGTATTAAGCACCAAACATGTCTAGCTATGTGGAAAGACAGAGATTTGGTTGCACATATCTGCAGATACATGTGGAAGCCACACTGCCCCGACAAGGCACTTTGTGTTTAGTGTGGCCCCTACTCTTATTTTTGAGTCCCCAAAGTTGGGACATGCAATGCAGCCAGAGCTACTCACATGGGAAGCTGCAAGCCTCCCTTTATAACACTCCACATGGAGAGATGGCTGAATCCCTCCCTGTAGGGACCACACTAAACACAGAGTGCCTTGTCGGGGCGGGGTGGCTTCCACATGTATTTGCAGATATATGCAACCAAATCTCTGTCTTTCCACATAGCTAGAAATGTTTGTTGCTTAATATTTAGATGATAAGAGGGTTAAACTGGGCGGTAAATTAGTTCCCAGGCCCTGAATAATAATAATAATAATAATTTTGTATAAATAATAGTGATTGAGCTACTCCCACCCCCCTTTATTCATTTGAATTGCCATGAGCACAAGCAGGGAGGGATTCAGTCAATATGGATATCTCCCTGTGAAGTGTTCTAAAGGGAGGCTGGCAGCTTCCCAGGTGAGTAGCTCTCAAATATTTGTCTGCATTGCATGTCCCAATGTTGGGGACTCAAAATCAAGAGTAGGGACCACACTAAACACAGAGTGCCTTGTCGGGGAGGTGTGGCTTCCACATGTATCTGCAGATATATGCAACCAAATCTGTCTTTCCACACAGCTAGACATGTTTGTTGCTTAATATTTAGATGATGAGAGGGTTAAACTGGGCGGTAAATTAGTTCCCAGGCCCTGAATAATAATAATAATTTTGTATAAATAATAGTGATTGAGCTACTCTCACCCCCCTTTATTCATTTAAATATAAAGTTACCAAGAAGCAACAGATATTTGAACAATCTGAATGTTTAGCTGCAATATTTTAAAGACATAGATTTCACTTTGCTCTGCTGGTCTTCACTGCCCCCACGCAGTACTGAGGTAGGGACCTCCTGTTTTCCTTTGAGGAGAATCAGTTTTGTGTTATGCGCTCCTGTGCTGGCCATGACCGAGTGCCTATTCAGCCAATCAGGTTGCAGCAGCCATGTTACAGTTGCTGCACTGACAGCTCTTGCCAGAAATTTTTAATCCCCTATTGGGATGCCCTCTAGGGACCCCTGCTTGCTGGACTGAAAGTCTTTTTAGACTTCAGCTCTGGTTTAAGGTCTGGCGCACATTCTCTCTATGAAGCATCCTGATTTGAGACGACCGGCAATGCGAAAATAAACAGAAAGCTAGAGATTGGATTAAAACTTCAACATTTCAGCACAGCTTTAAAATGCAGCAGAGAAAAGACATCCCTACTGAAAGAGACAAAATAATTAGGAAGGTTGTCTAAACTTCTCCTTTATATAAACCAAAGGACAAGGTTAAGTATGACTATATTGTTTATTACAGCTGCTGTTGTGTCATGAAGGATACATTGTCTGATAGGCATGAGAGGTCAAGATATAAAACCAAGGTAGCGGCCAACAGATGTCCTCTGATGACACCAGCCTGTCAGTAATCACATACTTGTGAGCAGGGCGTATAGAAACACCAGGCATAGTCCCTGTAGCCTGCATTTATGCATGCGTTATCCTGACAGTCTAAGCACATGCGGCAAGATACCACTATACAGGCAAGGACAGTTTCTTAGCAAAATAGAGGAAAATGTAATGCTTACCTTACTGGTAATTTCCCTTTCCATGGTGTTATAAACTCAAGATTTTTACTTTCTCGGGTTCTGTTCCATTCCCTGGGGGCATCCCCTTTGCAGATGCCCGGCTGTGTGAAACTCCCCAGTTTGCCCAGTTAAACTCACCTCTCGTGGGTCCAATGGCACATGCGCAGCCGCTCAGCAAATGAGAGCCGTAAGCTATGTTTACCTCTTTTGGCAACACTGCTGTCATTGACTATAATGGGGAACGTGTGCTGCCTCATCCTCTGCATTCCCGGCTGTGTCCCTGTCCCAGCCTATGTGAATGGCTGAGGTGGGAGCGCGTGCACAACGATGGGAATGTGGCATTGTGTGCTCCCCGTTGACAACAATGAGAGTTGTCTCTCAAATTGCGTCAGTTCAGTGGACGGCTCTCATGCCAAACATGCACCATTAGACCAAGGAAAGGTGAGTGTGTATGGGTGCTCCGGGGGGTTTCACACAGGGGGCATCCTGATTCAGGATGCCCTGGGGGAAACCTAGCGGCCATCCTAGGAATCTTTTAGATTCCAGGCAAGTCGCTGGCGTTTTTTTTTCTGCTTTAAGTGTGTACCTGTAATGGCAATGCGCATGCGTGAGAACTGATGGATGGTGCAGTGCATGTCGGGATTCCAAAATGGCACTGCCTGATGGGGGGGGGGGGCGACGAGGGAGCAGAGGGATGCCGAGTGAAATGCGACCGGAGAGGTTAACACTAACTGTTTTGTAAACCAGAGGGGCAGGGCAAACCAGGCCTGGGGAGTTTTTACTAACTCCCCATGACCTGTAATGTTCTTAAATGACCCAGGAATCCAGAGACTTCATTTTATGAACTATGTTATTTTTTACAGTAAAAAAACGACATTTTATGCTTTTACGTTTCTAGTGTGCAGTGATAGTTTTGTAAGGGGGTGAAACAAGTGTTATTTCCTAAAAACTGCCATTCTGTTGTTTGGTGCTGGTTCCCCTGTTCACGCAGCTAATGCACTGCAGAGTCTTACTGATTTGAAAAGACAGGAAATCACGTGCTGTTTTTGTGCTGAAGGAGAAAGGAAGTGGACAGATCACCATCTTGGAAAGACAGAGAAAGGCCATGTGAGAAAGTTTGGTGTATGGCCTGGCGTGAAGCAGAGAAAGAGAGAGTCTGACAACTTTCCCGATTGCTGGATCTGAATCAGAGGCTGTGGACTTTTGCCTGAAGGACGCCTGAGAGCTGTGTGGTGCATCCGGTCGTTTGTGAAGGAGATCTGCTTAGTCCAGCTGGAGTTCACCGAAGGCCTGGGTCAGGAATTTCAATAATACATGCACGTGCTATAGACTGCCTGCTAGTTAGTTAGTTAGTTAGTCAGATAGAAAGACTTTATACAGGCCAAGACTTTTCTTCTTTTGCGTTGCTGTTTGGATTCTGGATTGCAGATGAATATTTCTACAGGAGACACTGACTGTTGTGCACTGGGCTTTCTGCATTTCTACTCAGTGCATCCCTTTGGAACAGCGCCTGCTACAGCAGTTTGGGTCAGCTTTGGGGTAGGAATTGTTTTTATTGTTTTACTGTTTGCTGCATTTATTTGAAGTGTGCTCAGAAGCCTATTTGAGTAAACGTGTTTTGCATAAGCTGGTGCCAGTGTCGCTTTCTTGTCTGTGGCTTTGCTGTACCTTGAAAGACCTACCGGTGCATGACTTACATTTTGGTGTAGCTGGCAGGGTACAGCATTCGTTATGGACGGGAACGTGGTGGGAGATCTTCCCCAGGCGCCAGTGGCACCGGAGCAGTACCCAGCTCAGGGTATGCCGGCCCAAGGTCAACCTGGCTGTAGCGCCATGTCCCCCCCAGTAGGATACATCTCGGTGGGGGCGCTGTTGCGCTATTTGCCAAAATTTGATGGGAAAAACATGACTTTGCAAGATTGGACTGAGAGGGTGCAGAGTGCTGCCAGAAGGTGTAACCTGACCTCCGAAATGCAGGCAGAGGTTGCACTGGGAGCACTAGAGGGTGATTTCAGGCGGACAGTGATGGTAAGGCCAGAATCTGAGAGAGACACCCTAGAGAAAATATTGTCTCTGCTGGAGATAGCTCATGGGGGCGATGCTAAAGTTGTACAGCTAAGGAGCCACTTCTTTAACCGCCCACAACAGGAAGATGAGACTCTTATGCAGTATTCCAATGCCCTCCAAGAGATGCTCAATGAGATACAGCGGCGATACCCAGGTGGCATGGGAGCCTTCCGAGAGGTGGACCGACTGCTGAGAGATCAGTTCATAGTGGGGCTCTCCAACAGGTTCCTGCAGGATAAGCTGTGAGAGATGACCCGGGTGGCACCCAACATGTCATTTTATAGTATCTACCAAGCTGCCATGGAAAGGGAGGAGGAACATGTCCCTGTGGAGGTGAGAGTTGTGAGCAGCTCTAATGCTATAAAGAAACACCCGGGATCTGAGGAATCCGAGTCCCTAAAGACAGTGGTCCAGGCCCTGCGAACTGAATTAAGGGAACTGCGGTTGGAGGTGTCCCAGATGAAGACAGAATCTTCCCAACCCCCAGAAGTGACTCCAGTACGCCACACCACCCCACGCATGAGAAGTCAGGTGCGGGGACCTGTCAGAAGGAGCCCCCTCTGTTGGGGTTGTCGGCAGTACGGCCATATAGCCCGAGAATGCCCCGAACGGATGGAATTCGAGCAGCCGTTAAACTTCTGACCGCCGCAGTAACTGGGCGCCCTGCTGCGGTATGTCAACAGCTAAGCCCTGTGCGGAAGGATCATGACCTTTATGCCAACAGCCCCGTCATGGAAGCCGAGTTGGAAGGTCAGAAGGTACGCTGCCTAGTTGATACAGGATCAGAGTGCACCCTTATGCCCCTACAGTTCTTTGAAAGACACTTTGGACATATGATGGAGCCGGAAGATGGAAGTGTCATCAGGCTGACGGCTGCCGACAATAAGGAGATGGATGTCCGAGGGATAGTCTGGATATGGGTCCGAGTGCTTGGGCAAGATGTGGGCAAGAAGGGGGTTGTGCTGGTGGACCATTCTTCTCGGAGCGGGATGGACGCGACGCTGGGTATGAATGTGCTGAGAGACCTAGACCATCAGCTATATGCCAGAGAAGGGCCAAAGTATTGGCAACGGGCCACCACCCACCGGCCGACTCAGAAGGTTCTTCAACAGATGGTGAGAAGCTGCAGTCTCGACCCGTCGGAAAAGCGAAGGTGCCAGGGGGAAACCCCGGTGAAGATCCCACCGCGACAAGAACGAGTATTGATGCTGCCGGTGGGGGCTGGACGACGACTGAATGGATTAGAGGTCCTGATTGAGCCAGCCCAGCAAGAGGAACCCCAGGCTCGCCCACTGATAGCTCGGGCCCTTGCCATTGTGACAGATGGGTGTTTACCGGTACGTTGCTTGAATGTTGAATACAGTGAGCTAATGGTCCCTGGCAATGCTGTCCTGGCAGACGTTTATGTGTCCGAAGGGGGTATACCTCGAAAGAGCCGCTTCACGCTACAGCCTGATAGAAGGTCAGCCTGGACTTATGCTGTGGAGGTCCAGCAGAAGGAGATCCTGACAGAGAAGTGGAATGGGAGAGTGATCATGGCCCAGTTGGGAGTGGACTGTAAGGCTCTGACTCCAGGACAACAGAAGTTGCTGGAAGATACTCTCTGGGAATTTCAGGAGGCGTTCTCAAGACATGACGAGGACTTTGGGTGTGCTTCTGCTATTGAACACGAAATCCCCACGGGTGATGCTGCGCCGATTAGAGAACGTTACCGACAAATCCCTCCCAAAATGTACCAAAAGGTGAAGGACATGGTTGCCAGCATGCTGGAAAATCGGGTGATTCAAGAGAGTCAAAGTCCGTGGGCTGCTCCAGTAGTCTTGGTGCGGAAGAAGGATGGGAGTCTCCGGTTCTGCGTGGACTACCGGAAGTTGAATGCCCAGACCGTCCGGGACGCATACCCTCTCCCGCGGATTGAAGAGTCATTGTCAGCCCTGGGCCAGGCGAAGTTCTTCTCGTCCCTCGACCTGGCCAGCGGGTATTGGCAAGTACCGGTAGCCCAGAAAGACAAAGCAAAGACGGCTTTCATTTTACCCATGTGACTTTACGAATTTAACCGAATGCCATTCGGCCTCACCAATGCCCCAGGAACATTTCAGCGGTTAATGGAGAACTGGGGGGGAGGAGGATTGGAAGCCTATAGGGGGTCCAATAGTCCTAAATGGAGTAGTTTGTGGGACTTGTAATACTAATAGAAGATTTGACCACGTTGCTTTCTGGGTGTATTTATTTGTCACAAAATATCTCCATAACTATACATCAATATATACACATATTTTTTGTCGTCATATGTTTTACCTTTAACATTGGTACATATTAAAAAGGGACCCTCTAGTGGGTTGCCTGATACCAGACAAACCCCGGATAACATATAGAAAAAACAGAGCACTGAGAGATTACCTAGTTAACAGTCACTATAAGGATGAGGCGGAACAAAAGAAGTGCTGTAAAGTGATAGGAACATACAGATGCGAAGGTTGCACCATGTGCCAGTATGTTAAACCCAGCCAGGAAGTGTCCTTACCCACAGGCACAAAAGTTAAACAGAAGCACTTCAGTAATTGTAACACCACAGACATCATATATGTACTAACATGTACATGTCCTTGTTACTATATAGGTAAAACTAACAGAAAACTCAAAACACGGATGTATGAACATATCAGAGACATTAAGAACAAAAACCTACTAACCCCAGTGGGCCGTCATTTTTCTAGATATCATGAAGGCTCTCCAAAAGGGACAACATTTCAAGTACTAGATAGGATACATGCCCACCCAAGAGGCGGGGACATCCGCAGAACCACCCTACAATTAGAAACAAAATGGATTATCAAACTTAAGGCCACGACATATCCAGGCCTAAATGATACAGTAAGCTTTGTCCCTTTTCTATAAGCCTGAGTAGTCAGTACCAAACACATCTCATTAACCATATAGAGCCTCCCTTATACACACGTTTTATCCCCCCCTCTCTTTTCAATATACTAAGCTATATGATACCCAAGTAGGACCGTTTTACCTTTCCCTTTTACCTTTTTAGAAATAGTGTTGTTTGAATATAACTATTTACTATAGATTGTATTAATAACAAAAAACACTATCATCACTACAACCTGTTTTAAGCATATGTTTGCCATTATTATTATGTTTAAGCATATGTTTGCCATTATTATTATTTTTAATAACCCTGACTCTGTGAACATTGACAGGGTGCACAGACTACCAGACATGCCCCATTGCTGAATAAGACGCCTTATAAGGACGCATACAGGGTCCTATCACACACACAATATATGTAAAAACCACACACAAAATGGCGCGGCCCGGCCGGGGGACACTGTAGCCCTATCACACACACAATATATGTAAAAACCACACACAAAATGGCGCGGCCCGGCCGGGGGACACTGTAGCCCTATACACATACATGAGATGCACCCAAAATGGCGCGGCCCGGACAGGAGACACCGGAGTCCAGTAACTATGAACACTACAAATAACACACTCAAAATGACGCTGTACAGGCAGGGGGACAAAGAAGCTGCGGGGGCCGCACTAGAGGAGATGCGCACGCGCGAATCTCGCGTCCAACGTCATCTCCTGCCTGCCTATCATTGGCAGAGCACGGACGGTGGGCGGGACAACCGCCCTAAAATCCGGAAGTTGCGGCCCCAGCAGGCAGCCAGCACACACACAGACTCCGGATGGAGCGAGGATAACAGCAGGGGACACCACGAACACAGAAATTCCCCCTAATAACTGGCGCAACAAGGACCCCTACCCTGAGCACACTGAGGGGATCCTGCGGCTTCATGTAACCCAAACCTGGTAAGCGCACAGCTGTTTAACTGTTCAGTGACTTTAACACTGTACTACAATACAGCCAGTCTCTAACTACTTCCCCTCCTTGGTCACATACTTAGGCATGAGGCGGCTCCTAGTACAATAAAGCCCACCGATCACCAACTCTACTAAGAACACGCCACCAAGGTACATGTACTTTTATATCTACTGGCTACCAGGACCGCAGTGACATACACCGGACCGATCCATAGCACTAATTAATCATCTCATTCCCCATATAGGCGTCTCCACCCAATAGAGGCAGTTTTGCCCCTAATCACCAAGGCATCTGGGCAGTAAGTACACCCTGAATAATTTTCATTAGAGTATATGTAGATAATTCACTATTATTGAACATGATCTCATTGTTTGTTTAATATTAGATATTACTTTGCACTGAGGAAGCTGGAGAACCAGCGAAACGTTAAACGTTTGCTCCTGCATGATAAAAAACAGATGCAATGAACTTGGTTAATTACTAAACTACGGCGCAGCAAACATTGCTAGAACCGAGTATAGAGCAGTTATGCCAATAACTGACACTCTTGCGCCAGCAGTATTGTAAAAAAATATGTGAATGAAGTTTGTACTGTAATTATGTGAAATAAGTTTGTACTGTACCACTAGGAGTATGTGAAAAATCTTTGTACTGTTAAAGGTAAAACATATGACGACAAAAAATATGTGTATATATTGATGTATAGTTATGGAGATATTTTGTGACAAATAAATACACCCAGAAAGCAACGTGGTCAAATCTTCTATTAGTATTACAAGTCCCACAAACTACTCCATTTAGGACTATTGGACCCCCTATAGGCTTCCAATCCTCCTCCCCCCCTAAACTTCAGACGTTAGGAGTAGGGACGACCACTACCAAGTAGGATCCAGGTTTCCAATCGGAAGGTGGGACCATAACACCCCACCTTTCCCCCCCCAAGAACCAAGTTTCCAAAAAGGTCGGGTCAAGCCCTAGGAACCGAGATCCAGTAACTATAACATATGGTCCAAAAATTCACACAACTAGAAAAAGCATAGAAAAGTAATAAAGAGAGACAGGGATATGACTCAGCTCTCGGGCCTAGAGTGGGATCAACTTTTCAGTGAGTTTTCACAAACGGCCACTATAGACCAATCAGAAAACACAGACAGTGGGGACATTCTAGGAAAATTCAACACCCTGGAAAGAACTCTGAGGAGAAAAACGAAAATACACTGGAATATAGTATATTTGAAAAGATACCTCACAGAAGGAATAATCCCTTTAGGACTAAGGATTAAAATATTCCCACAAGTTGGTGACATAGATTCTGAGTTCAAAAGGAAATGGAAAAGCAACTTACAAACCTGCTCCCTTAATATGCTCACACTCCTGATAGAACAGCAAGAAGAGTCACTAAAAAAAGTGGAACAACAATACCAAACACTGTGCACAGAACTAAATCAACACAGCACCTGGAACAAGTTTGAGGAAAATAACCTTAAGATCAAGAAGAAAATAGAAACCCTGATAAAGGAGGTCTGGGAGTACAAAAACAATAAGTTAGCCAGAGACAGAAAAGCGTACCAGGAGCAGAGGGCCTATAGGTGGAGAACAGGCGCACAGCGTGATCAGGAAGATAGGCTAGACCCATATTCCTCCCACCTTTCCTCCTCCTCTTCGGAAAGTTCACTAACAGGGGAAGCCCCACGCAAGAACTATAGACTTTTCTCAAGACACCAGAGAGGGAGAACAAACAGGAATCAAAAACAAAGAGAGGACTATACACTAAGGTCAAACACATACGGTCAAAAAAGCAAGCCAACACAGGGCTCAGAAACAAACAGGGGGAACCAGTCAGAGGGAGGGGCAGGTTTTTTAGGAAACACAAACACAGACAGACCACGACCACAGTAACCACCCCCAGCAGGAGACATCCCCTCACTAACAACATGGATAGATTAGACGACAGTCAGACAGGGGCCGCAAAAGAGAGCATTAACATTATCAACTTGGCAGCGATAAACCTAACGGAACCGCAGAAAGAAGTCTTATCCTTAGGGCTGAATTTCTGCCCAGATCAGAACATTAACAAATTTGAAGCAATTAAGGACATTCATCTCTACGCTAGAAAAATTATACTCAGACAACAGTACCAAAACATGGAAGAACGAACAAAAAATGAAACAGTCCTCACACAAGGAGACCATGAAACCCTCAGAATATTGGAATCCCTACAAAACACACAGAACCAGGGGGACAGTGTAGAAAATACTGCTAAAAGTAAAAACCAAACATTTAGAAAAGCCTCAACATATTTCCCCTCCCTGAACACAAATTCAAGTGTTAAAACTTTCGTCAATATCCTAACACAAGAGATTGAAAAACTAAATACGGCAGGCATACGACCCAAAAATATCACCCCAGGACAAATGAGGGCACTTAAGGAACTTGAGGAAAACAGGGAAATAGAGATAAAATCGGCAGACAAGGGGGGCAACACAGTAATCATGAGTAAGAAACAATATGAAGAAATGTGCTACAACATTTTGAAAAATAGAGACTGGTATAGAAAAACACCATTATCCACGCTCACCAAAGATAAAGAAGAATACGATTCTTTAATTAATCATACCTACGATCACAAGGTAATCCCAAAAGAAACATGGGAATACCTGAAAGTAGACAACCCAGTAGTCCAAACATTTTACGCCTTACCGAAGATCCACAAGTCCACACATAACCCACCTGGCCGCCCAATAGTGGCAGGAATAGGCTCCCTCACCAGTAAAGCGAGTCAATATGTGGACACACATTTGAGACCTTTTGTAGAATCCCTTACATCATATGTGAGAGACACACCCCATCTCCTTAATATACTACAAGGGGTTACAGTCCCGCCACACTCTAGATTGGTAACACTGGATGTGGAAGCCCTATATTCGAGCATACCGCACACAAAGGGTCTGCAAGCCGTAGAACACTACCTTAACCAACTGGATATCTCAGAACACGACCACAACCATTTCCTGCTACAACTACTACATTTCATTTTGACACACAACACTTTCACTTTCAACAAACAAATGTACAGACAACTACAAGGCACAGCAATGGGCACGGTCTGTGCTCCGTCATTCGCTAACCTTTACCTGGGATGGTGGGAAACAGAAACCTGGGCAAAGGAATCAAACAATCACTATATGACGAGAGTGTTAGCTTGGTACCGATATATCGATGATATACTTATCATCTGGGAGGGATCAGGTGACCTAATAGAGGACTTTGTGAGAGAACTTAACATCAACAACTATAACTTAAAATTCACGCTAGAACATAGTACGACATCCATCAACTTCCTCGACCTCCGCATAGGGATAGATACCAATGGCAACATAACAACAGATTTTTACCGTAAAGAAACAGCGGCCAATAATATCTTAAGAGCAACTAGCTCCCACCCTAGATCATTAAAAGACAGCATCCCCTATGGAGAGTACCTCAGAGCCAAAAGGAACTGCACAACGGATGAGGACTTTAAGAGGGCCGCAGATGGGATCAGATTAAGACTAAAACAGAGAGGCTACTCAAATAAAGTACTAAAAAGAGCATATCATAAAACAGTGGAAAAAGACAGGGTACAGATCTTAAACCAGAAACCCAAGAAGAAGGAAGAACTAGAGTTTGCACCTCTAATACTTACATACAATGCCCAACAGGCACAGGTGAAACAATTATTACAAAAACATTGGTACATATTAAAAAGGGACCCTCTAGTGGGTTGCCTGATACCAGACAAACCCCGGATAACATATAGAAAAAACAGAGCACTGAGAGATTACCTAGTTAACAGTCACTATAAGGATGAGGCGGAACAAAAGAAGTGCTGTAAAGTGATAGGAACATACAGATGCGAAGGTTGCACCATGTGCCAGTATGTTAAACCCAGCCAGGAAGTGTCCTTACCCACAGGCACAAAAGTTAAACAGAAGCACTTCAGTAATTGTAACACCACAGACATCATATATGTACTAACATGTACATGTCCTTGTTACTATATAGGTAAAACTAACAGAAAACTCAAAACACGGATGTATGAACATATCAGAGACATTAAGAACAAAAACCTACTAACCCCAGTGGGCCGTCATTTTTCTAGATATCATGAAGGCTCTCCAACAGGGACAACATTTCAAGTACTAGATAGGATACATGCCCACCCAAGAGGCGGGGACATCCGCAGAACCACCCTACAATTAGAAACAAAATGGATTATCAAACTTAAGGCCACGACATATCCAGGCCTAAATGATACAGTAAGCTTTGTCCCTTTTCTAAAAGCCTGAGTAGTCAGTACCAAACACATCTCATTAACCATATAGAGCCTCCCTTATACACACGTTTTATCCCCCCCTCTCTTTTCAATATACTAAGCTATATGATACCCAAGTAGGACCGTTTTACCTTTCCCTTTTACCTTTTTAGAAATAGTGTTGTTTGAATATAACTATTTACTATAGATTGTATTAATAACAAAAAACACTATCATCACTACAACCTGTTTTAAGCATATGTTTGCCATTATTATTATGTTTAAGCATATGTTTGCCATTATTATTATTTTTAATAACCCTGACTCTGTGAACATTGACAGGGTGCACAGACTACCAGACATGCCCCATTGCTGAATAAGACGCCTTATAAGGACGCATACAGGGTCCTATCACACACACAATATATGTAAAAACCACACACAAAATGGCGCGGCCCGGCCGGGGGACACTGTAGCCCTATCACACACACAATATATGTAAAAACCACACACAAAATGGCGCGGCCCGGCCGGGGGACACTGTAGCCCTATACACATACATGAGATGCACCCAAAATGGCGCGGCCCGGACAGGAGACACCGGAGTCCAGTAACTATGAACACTACAAATAACACACTCAAAATGACGCTGTACAGGCAGGGGGACAAAGAAGCTGCGGGGGCCGCACTAGAGGAGATGCGCACGCGCGAATCTCGCGTCCAACGTCATCTCCTGCCTGCCTATCATTGGCAGAGCACGGACGGTGGGCGGGACAACCGCCCTAAAATCCGGAAGTTGCGGCCCCAGCAGGCAGCCAGCACACACACAGACTCCGGATGGAGCGAGGATAACAGCAGGGGACACCACGAACACAGAAATTCCCCCTAATAACTGGCGCAACAAGGACCCCTACCCTGAGCACACTGAGGGGATCCTGCGGCTTCATGTAACCCAAACCTGGTAAGCGCACAGCTGTTTAACTGTTCAGTGACTTTAACACTGTACTACAATACAGCCAGTCTCTAACTACTTCCCCTCCTTGGTCACATACTTAGGCATGAGGCGGCTCCTAGTACAATAAAGCCCACCGATCACCAACTCTACTAAGAACACGCCACCAAGGTACATGTACTTTTATATCTACTGGCTACCAGGACCGCAGTGACATACACCGGACCGATCCATAGCACTAATTAATCATCTCATTCCCCATATAGGCGTCTCCACCCAATAGAGGCAGTTTTGCCCCTAATCACCAAGGCATCTGGGCAGTAAGTACACCCTGAATAATTTTCATTAGAGTATATGTAGATAATTCACTATTATTGAACATGATCTCATTGTTTGTTTAATATTAGATATTACTTTGCACTGAGGAAGCTGGAGAACCAGCGAAACGTTAAACGTTTGCTCCTGCATGATAAAAAACAGATGCAATGAACTTGGTTAATTACTAAACTACGGCGCAGCAAACATTGCTAGAACCGAGTATAGAGCAGTTATGCCAATAACTGACACTCTTGCGCCAGCAGTATTGTAAAAAAATATGTGAATGAAGTTTGTACTGTAATTATGTGAAATAAGTTTGTACTGTACCACTAGGAGTATGTGAAAAATCTTTGTACTGTTAAAGGTAAAACATATGACGACAAAAAATATGTGTATATATTGATGTATAGTTATGGAGATATTTTGTGACAAATAAATACACCCAGAAAGCAACGTGGTCAAATCTTCTATTAGTATTACAAGTCCCACAAACTACTCCATTTAGGACTATTGGACCCCCTATAGGCTTCCAATCCTCCTCCCCCCCTAAACTTCAGACGTTAGGAGTAGGGACGACCACTACCAAGTAGGATCCAGGTTTCCAATCGGAAGGTGGGACCATAACACCCCACCTTTCCCCCCCCAAGAACTAATGGAGAACTGTCTGGGGGACCTCAACTTCGAGTCAGTGTTGATATACTTGGACGTTATAGTGGTGTTTGGGGCTTCCTTCGAGGACCATCTTCAGAAGTTGCGACAGGTCCTTGGGCGACTGTGAGATCATGGGCTCAAGATTAAACCCAAGAAATGCCAACTGTTTCGACAGCAGATAGAGTACTTGGGACATGTGGTCACCTCTGAGGGGGTAAAACCAGCCCCCAGCAAGGTGGAAGCTGTCCAGCAGTGGCCCCGGCCGGTGACATTACGAGAAGTACGGGCATTCGTGGGGCTGGCCAGTTATTACAGGAGATTTATACCCAAGTTCGCTCAGTTGGTGGGCCCGTTGAACGAGTTACTGAGAGGCACCGCAGGAGGTCCGAAAAATCGCCCCATTGGTTGGGGGCCCCGGCAGCAAGAGGCCTTTGAGGCAGTGAAGGAGTCGCTAACCAGTGCCCCCATCCTGGCTTACAGTTTGATATACCATTCCTGCTGTACACTGATGGAAGTCTGCATGGGTTGGGAGCCGTGCTATCCCAAGTCCAGGATGGGCGTGAGAGAGTCATTGCCTATGGGAGCCGGTCTCTGAAGGAATCGGAGCGCAACCCCAACAACTATAGCTCCTTCAAGCTGGAACTGCTGGCTCTGGTGTGGGCCATGACTGAAAAGTTTGCAGAATACCTGATGGGTGCGGAAGTGACCGTGATGACAGACAACAACCCCCTAGCCCATCTGGAGAATGCCAAGCTTGGTGCCCTGGAGCAGAGGTGGTTGGCTCGCCTTTCTAAATTTCAGTATCGCATCAAGTTCCGGTCTGGTAAAGAGAACAGCAATGCCGATGCACTTTCTCGAGTCCCCGTGGGGGCACCGCCGCAGAGGGGTGATGAGGAGTTAGAGGACATTGAAACTCCTGACCTTGGTTGATTACCCGTGCTCCAGGACGTGGCACATGCAAGTGGGGTGGCGTCCGGAATGCCCATGGTTTTGGGGAAGACGTTGGCCGACTGGGAGAGAGTCCAGAACAGCTGTCCTGATCTGTGGAAAGTGAGAGAGTGGGTCAGGACCAAGACCTGGCCTCGGCCGGAAGAAAGGGCCCGTTTGACTCCAGAGGGCCAAAAGTTGCTGAGACAGTGGGATAAGCCTCCTGTGCCGGACCATATACCTACAGACAGAGCTGCAGCATCGGCAACGGATTGTAATCCCTATGTCATTGGGCCCAGAGGCTGCGCGGGAAGCCTACAAGAGGGGTGCTCATTTTGGGAGTGAGAAAACGTTTAAGTGGCTCCAACGATTCGTGTATTGTCCAGATCTGGCCGACATGGTGGCCGAGGCCTGTCTTAAGTGTCGATCTTGTGGACTGAATAAAAGCACCGAACAGCGGGCTCCCGTCCAGACAATCAAGACTTCAGCCCCGTTGGAACTGCTTATGATTGACTATGTGCAGATTGGTAATGTCTGGTAATGACCGACCATTTCACCAAGTATGCGGTGGCTGTACCCACCAGAGACCAGACGGCTGAGTCAGCTGCAGAGGCTGTCTGCAAACACTTTATCCAAGTCTTCGGGTGCCCCCAGAGAATACACTCAGATAAAGGAGCATGTTTTCAAGGAAATCTGATGAATGAACTGTATCAGTTGTATGGGATTGAACGATCCCGCACCACTCCGTACCATCCTCAAGGAAATGGGGTCTGTGAGCGCTTTAATAGGACTTTGATTCAGATGTTACGAACATTGGAGAATGGACAAAAGGCTAGGTGGCCCGAATACCTACCTGAACTGATGTGGGCCTATAACAACAGGGTACACAATACCACCGGCTACTCCCCCCATATGCTCATGTTTGGAAGAGCCAGACGAGAGGTGGAAGATCTCCACATGCCTGACCCAAAGGAACCACAACCAAGAAGTGCTACTGCATGGATGCAAGAGCACAAGTGGTGCACCCTGTCTCAGGACCCGTGCAGAGAGATGATTATTCCCCGGGTGATAGAGTGATGGTCAGAGCTAAGCGACCATCTGGGAAGTTGGATGGGCGGTGGGAGGCGGTTCCATATATGGTGAAAAGGAGAGTGCACCCTGACATTCCGGTCTACGAGGTACAACCAGTGGGGACTGGGGGACCCTCACGAAATTTGCACCGTAACATGCTAAGACAGTGTAACTTTGATGAGCCGGTGCGTGAGAAAGAGATGCATCTTCACACTCCCGGTACAGAGGAGAGCCTCTCAACCGATGAGGAAGATTGGTGGGTCGCCCCTGCCCAGGTGCCCGCTGTTGCCCCAGGGGGATCGGGTTTGCAACCCCGCGAGAATGCTGATAGAGTGGTGGCCCCTCCCTTGGCAGAGATGCCCGATGCACCCGATACCTCTGAAACCATGGTGCTGAGAAGATCAGCAAGGCCCAATGCTGGTGTGCCCCTGCAACGCTATGCTCAGGAGTTTGTGTGGGGAGGGTTGCAGAGGACGACAACCTCTAGTGGGGTGGCATGTAAGGGGGTGAAACAAGTGTTATTTCCTAAAAACTGTCATTCTGTTGTTTGGCCACGAGGGGCCGCTGGTTCCCCTGTTCACGCAGCTAATGCACTGCAGAGTCTTACTGATTTGAAGAGACAGGAAATCACGTGCTGTTTTTGTGCTGAAGGAGAAGGGAAGTGGAGAGATCACCATCTTGGAAAGACAAAGAAAGGCCATGTGAGCAAGTTTGGTGTATGGCCTGGCGTGAAGCAGAGAAAGAGAGAGTCTGACAACTTTCCCGATTGCTGGATCTGAATCAGAGGCTGTGGACTTTTGCCTAAAGGACGCCTGAGAGCTGTGTGGTGCATCCGGTCGTTTGTGAAGGAGATCTGCTTAGTGCAGCTGGAGTTCACTGAAGGCCCGGGTCAGGAATTTCAATAATACATGCACGTGCTATAGACTGCCTGCTAGTTAGTTAGTTAGTCAGATAGAAATACTTTATACAGGCCAAGACTTTTCTTATTTTGCTTTGCTGTTTGGATTCTGGATTGCAGAGGAATATTTCTACAGGTGACACTGACTGTTGTGCACTGGGCTTTCTGCATCTCTACTCAGTGCATCCCTTTGGAACAGCGCCTGCTACAGCAGTTTGGGTGAGCTTTGGGGTAGGGGAACTGTTGTTATTGTTTTACTGTTTGCTGCATTTATTTGAAGTGTGCTCAGAAGCCTATTTGAGTAAACGTGTTTTGCATAAGCTGGTGTCAGTGTCGCTTTCTTGTCTGTGGCTTTGCTGTACCTTGAAAGACCTACTGGTGCACGACTTACATTTACAGGCCATTGACCTGACTTGCTTCTTTTTGAATGTTTTATTTAAGCTCCAGAGGATTAGTTGCAGGGCCTCTTTCACATTCTTGCTTGGAATGGTATAACAAATGTATTACCGTATATACTTAGACAGTTCTAGAGTGTGAAGTGATATCTTTCTGAACAGTGACCTGGCTTGTTTCCTTTTTAAATGTTTTGTTGCTGGTGGCCTAGGACTAGCTGCAGAACGTGTGGCCCCCACGGGTATAGCCCTCCAGCTCCTGGCATCACCCTGATCCGGGCACTGAACAGGTTTCTTTATATATTTTGTGGAATTTTTTGTTGTGCTTTCTCCTCTTTGGTATATATATATATATATATATATATATATATATATATATTATACAGTATACATATTTGGATTTTTTCATCTCTCCAATGCTTTATCGGTCTGGTCTATTGATCTATTCTGATCTATGTTGTTCACTGTTTGTGTAGGATTTGGGATGCCTGGGTTGCACTGGAGGAATTTTCTTTTCCCCAGTGCACCCCAGGCATCCCATATGAGAATGTTGCTTATTTCACTGGTTAATTAATTAAAATAGCACATAGATTGTGGTTGTTTATGTGGACATTAGCACTTATGCACTTTTTTAGGTTTAGATCTACTTGATGGTTGGTAATATAAATGTTTACATGCAAATAAATTGCACACTGAGTCCATCTTTTCAATGCTGATCCAGATCATAGGAAATAGATGTTGAACAGGGGAGTAAAGATAGAATATTTAACCATTTGATTGAACATACAATATATTTTATATAGGGCCAGGGAGCTGGAGGGCCCCAATTTGTGGTGTTACGTCTTGTAGTATATGTTTTTTGGTTGATTTTTTAGTCCTGTTTATATTTTGGTTAATATACTGTGAAATCTTGTTGGTGTGCAGTCATTTTGACTGTGTCTGGTTCCAAGAGTTTTGCATTTGTTGTATGAAAAATATGTTCCAATAGTGGATTCATTTGTATCATCCTCAAGGCCGTGATATCCAAGATTCATGAACTGTTTTGGAATTCAAAGTCTGTTTTCACCATATAAAATATTATGGAAGATGAAGCTGGGAATAAAATGGACCATCTGGGTGACCTTCTCCTCATTACTGCCTTCATAAATTGGATTATAAGTGGTTGAGATGCTCATTATGGTTGAAGATTAAAAGGCCAACATGCACTTTGAGTGCTTTTAGGCTCCACCCTTTTCTGAGGATCTGCTTGTACAAGGTTTAATATGACCTCGAGCAGTTAGGATGTGGGAGAACATCCTGATCTAGAAGGCTTGGAATTCATAGAAGTGGTCAGCACCAGGCCTAGAGAAATGCATCAAACGGCATCAACTTTGCTTGTTTCCACCTGTGAGCCAAGGGAAGAAAGATTTTTGTATGTCACCCTGTTGTCTGACAGTTTTGAATAGCTCCTCTGACTTACTTGCACCTTTTTGAAATTCAGGTAAGCTTTTAAACGGCAGTGTAGCTTTGCCATGCTGCCCTTCCATATGTACCTTTTTTCAACCTATGAAAGAATTGCACTCTGTAAATGAATTGCAAATTCCATTCTCTTTTTTTTTTGTTCACCAGTAGGCCCACAGTACCATGTTGCAATGGATTTTCAGGCCCTGGCATCCTTGATATTGGCTTCCTCTAGCATTGAGAAGTGTACTTTCAAACTAATGGAGTGCTGGCCCAAATTACAAGTCACTACAGGGTAGAGGGTGATAGATTTTTTTTTTTTACAGGCTGCGCTCCATTTTTGATCATTTGGTATGAATTTCAGACATTTAACCATCTTGTTCTTGAAGATCCTTGAATAGCTCCAACGGAAGTAATACTAAAATGTCTTCTGGCAGCCTTATCTTTTGCAATGATGTTATAATTGATGGATTTTCACTGCTTAAAAAGGCTTTGGCCAGGATTGAGAGAGCCAGCACTGATTTGCCGGCGAATATATTTTAAAGAACTGATCTAAGCTCACTAGCTAGATACTTGATCCTCCAAATTGCTTAATATTATAGCGAAATATTTTAACCGTTAATGGGCATTTCCTTGGAATCTCTTTCTATTGCTATATAATGCTAAATAATGCTATTACTCAGAAATGACTTGTGGGGGGTTATCACTACAGAGAGGCCACAGGATAATTATCAGGACTGATGCAGGAAAAACAGACAGGTACAGGCCACCATAAGCTCTGGACTACCACAAAAATATTGGGGTGAGGCAGCAATGACAGCCACTTATTTGCAGAACAGACTATTTTTAAGAACAGTGGAGAAAATTCAACAATGAGAAGCCAAGTGTGAAACACCTAAGAGTTTTTGGATGCAAAGCGTTCATCTACATTCCAGAGGAAAAACACACCAAACTCTATAAAAGAGCATTTGAAGGAATCTTTGTTGGATACAGTGATAAGAACAGAAGAGAAAACTGACGCTGATTAGCCATCATCTGTAACTTCTGAACAAACAGTGTAGAGTGCAGCACCTACCAGTACTGAAGAGGAGATATAATTAAGATCAGACACAGAACCAAGACGCTCAAAGAGATAAAACAAAAGAAAAGCACCTGTATGTCTTTCATACAAGTCAAGCACTGCCAATATCAAAGAACCTGCAGCTTGGGAAGACATATCTCAGCTTTCAGAAGGGGAAGCCAGTAAATGGATAAGGGCTGCAAAGGAAGAGATAAAATCCATGCATGACACCAAAACATGGACACTTGCAGAACTACCACCTGGAAGAAAAGCCATAGGTTGCAAATGGACTTTTAAAGTGAAGTGCTATGCAAATGGCACAGTGCAGGGATACAAAGCAAGACCCGTAGCCAAGGGATATTCCTGTTATACTAATGGCTATCTGGATCTCACACTGCAACATTACTGCATTGTGGACCTGTGACCAGACTTAACTCATGAGCTATCAGAAAGATGGCGCTAGTGCAATAAGATTTGATATATTCACCTAAACCTGGAGGGTAATATGCTCTACTGTACGTTTGTATGAGACACAAACTATAGGTCTCTTGGCCAAAAATATTCTTTTGGGGTTTCTGTGATTTTTGTCTCACAGCTCTTTTTATATTTCCCATATTTTCACCAGTTGAATACTGGAAAAATACCAGTACAATTATAGTACACCATTATACTAGTTTTAAGAGCCAGTTTTGTCTTTGTTTTAAACAAACAGAACCAGCCTTTAGTATTTAAATACCCAGTATTCTGTATAGAGCGGACATGCCTTTATCCAAAATGGCCATTGTCAGTCCTTCATAATACTGAGCATGTGCAGACATTGAAGGATGCAGTTAGAAGCCCAGAGGTATTATAGCAGTATTTAAGTGCCCTACTCATAGTAGTTCAAGCAAACATGTTGGTTTTCACATTGCAGTGCAGCCTCAGGTGCTTAGTAGGTTATGCTGCACAATATAGAGCAGCACGTACCTGGAAAACAATACATATGCTGGGATAGACAATAGCAGTATTTAACTGTGTGTAATCCCCTTGTACTGTAGCCTAAGGCATTTAACCATTATGGCTGGATAAGGTGGGCAATCATTATTATGAGGCTCTATATACCTTTAGAAGCGCTTGAAAATTATACATATGTAGGGATAGACAATGGCAGTGAGATACCCCGCTGTGTGAAACCCCCCATGGTTCTGGTAAAAGCATAGGAGGGAGCGGCGCCGCTCTCACATGCACTGTTGGATCAGGGAGAACGTGAGTTTACTGGGCGACCTGGGGGGGGGGGGTTTACACAGCAGGGCATCCCGATGGCCACAGGGAGAACGAGTATGCCTGGCCTGGAGTCTCATAGACTGCAGGGTGGGATTTGGTCCACTTTAAGAGAGATGTGAATGGTGCTGTCAGAAGCTATGAGAATGAAGTGTGTAGTTGAGATGTTTTATCTCAATACAAACATCCTTTACATCTGCTTTGCAGATATTTAACATATTAATGTTTAATGAAAAGATCTTTGCGGGGATGATGTCAGGGGCCATGAGAATAGAGTGGGCTGCTGAGAGGTCATGTCTCATGGGTACTGTCCTGATACAGAGATCTTCCAAGCTTTATCTTAAATAAAGTCACAATAAAGTTTGCTCTAGTTTTGTTCTTGCCCCAGTCTTGAGAAAGGCCTAGAATTATAACCACCTTCAAATAGCATTACAGCTGTTAAGCATTTCCCTTTTTGTATGCTTATTATCCATTTTCCATCCTTAATCTTGCTTGTGGGCTGCTGATATCTCTCCCACATTGCTTCCCGTCCTGCAGGTGGGCGCCCATTCCGACACCATGTATGAGCTCAGCAGAGGCGCCCATTCCACCACCATGTATGAGCTCAGCAGAGGCGCCCATTACACCACCATGTATGAGCTCAGCAGAGGCGCCCATTACACCACCATGTATGAGCTCAGCAGAGGCGCCCATTCCACCACCATATATGGGCTCAGCAGAGGCACCCATTCCACCACCATGTATGAGCTCAGCAGAGGCGCCCATTCCACCACCATGTATGAGCTCAGCAGAGGCGCCCATTCCACCACCATATATGGGCTCAGCAGAGGCACCCATTCCACCACCATGTATGAGCTCAGCAGAGGCGCCCATTCCACCACCATGTATGAGCTAAGCAGAGGCGCCCATTCCACCACTATGTATGAGCTCAGCAGAGGCGCCCATTCCACCACCATGTATGAGCTAAGCAGAGGCGCCCATTCCACCACTATGTATGAGCTCAGCAGAGGCGCCCATTCCACCACCATGTATGAGCTCAGCAGAGGCGCCCATTCCACCACCATGTATGAGCTCAGCAGAGGCGCCCATTCCACCACCATGTATGAGCTCAGCAGAGGCGCCCATTACACCACCATGTATGAGCTCAGCAGAGGCGCCCATTACACCACTATATATGGGCTCAGCAGAGGCACCCATTCCACCACCATGTATGAGCTCAGCAGAGGCGCCCATTCCACCACCATGTATGAGCTCAGCAGAGGCGCCCATTACACCACCATATATGGGCTCAGCAGAGGCACCCATTCCACCACCATATATGGGCTCAGCAGAGGCACCCATTCCACCACCATGTATGAGCTCAGCAGAGGCGCCCATTCCACCACCATATATGGGCTCAGCAGAGGCACCCATTCCACCACCATGTATGAGCTCAGCAGAGGTGCCCATTCCACCACCATGTATGAGCTCAGCAGAGGCGCCCATTCCACCACCATGTATGAGCTAAGCAGAGGCGCCCATTCCACCACTATGTATGAGCTCAGCAGAGGCGCCCATTCCACCACCATGTATGAGCTCAGCAGAGGCGCCCATTCCACCACTATGTATGAGCTCAGCAGAGGCGCCCATTCCACCACCATGTATGAGCTCAGCAGAGGCGCCCATTCCACCACCATGTATGAGCTCAGCAGAGGCGCCCATTCCACCACCATGTATGAGCTCAGCAGAGGCGCCCATTACACCACCATGTATGAGCTCAGCAGAGGCGCCCATTACACCACTATATATGGGCTCAGCAGAGGCACCCATTCCACCACCATGTATGAGCTCAGCAGAGGCGCCCATTCCACCACCATGTATGAGCTCAGCAGAGGCGCCCATTACACCACCATATATGGGCTCAGCAGAGGCACCCATTCCACCACCATATATGGGCTCAGCAGAGGCACCCATTCCACCACCATGTATGAGCTCAGCAGAGGCGCCCATTCCACCACCATGTATGAGCTCAGCAGAGGCGCCCATTCCACCACCATGTATGAGCTCAGCAGAGGCGCCCATTCCACCACCATGTATGAGCTCAGCAGAGGCGCCCATTCCACCACCATGTATGAGCTCAGCATAGGCGCCAATTCCACCACCATGTATGAGCTCAGCAGAGGTGCCCATTACACCACCATGTATGAGCTCAGCAGAGGCGCCCATTCCACCACCATGTATGAGCTCAGCAGAGACGCCCATTGCACCACCATGTATGAGCTCAGCTGAGGCGCCCATTACACCCCCATGTATGAGCTCAGCAGAGGCGCCCATTACACCCCCATGTATGAGCTCAGCAGAGGCGCCAATTCCGACACCATGTATGAGCTCAGCAGAGGCCCCAATTCCGACACCATGTATGAGCTCAGCAGAGGCGCCCATTCAACCACCATGTATGAGCTCAGCAGAGGCGCCCATTCCACCACCATGTATGAGCTCAGCAGAGGTGCCAATTCCACCACCATGTATGAGCTCAGCAGAGGCGCCCATTACACCACCATGTATGAGCTCAGCAGAGGCGCCCATTACACCACCATGTATGAGCTCAGCAGAGGCGCCCATTACACCACCATGTATGAGCTCAGCAGAGGCGCCCATTCTACCACCATGTATGAGCTCAGCAGAGGCGATCATTCCACCACCATGTATGAGCTCAGCAGAGGCGCCCATTCCACCACCATGTATGAGCTCAGCAGAGGCGCCCATTACACCACCATGTATGAGCTCAGCAGAGGCGCCCATTCAACCACCATGTATGAGCTCAGCAGAGGCGCCCATTCCACCACCATGTATGAGCTCAGCAGAGGTGCCAATTCCACCACCATGTATGAGCTCAGCAGAGGCGCCCATTACACCACCATGTATGAGCTCAGCAGAGGCGCCCATTACACCACCATGTATGAGCTCAGCAGAGGCGCCCATTACACCACCATGTATGAGCTCAGCAGAGGCGCCCATTCTACCACCATGTATGAGCTCAGCAGAGGCGATCATTCCACCACCATGTATGAGCTCAGCAGAGGCGCCCATTCCACCACCATGTATGAGCTCAGCAGAGGCGCCCATTACACCACCATGTATGAGCTCAGCAGAGGCGCCCATTACACCACCATATATGAGCTCAGCAGAGGCAGCCATTCCACCACCATGTATGAGCTCAGCAGAGGCGCCAATTCCGACACCATGTATGAGCTCAGCAGAGGCGCCAATTCAGACACCATGTATGAGCTCAGCAGAGGCGTCCATTCCACCACCATGTACGAGCTCAGCAGAGGTGCCCATTCCACCACCATGTATGAGCTCAGCAGAGGCACCCATTCCACCACCATGTATGAGCTCAGCAGAGGTGCCCATTCCACCACCATGTATGAGCTCAGCCCATTCCACCACCACTTATAGGCCAGAACATGGAAGTGTCTTTCGGCTTCAAACATTGGGGTGCAAAAATAAAGTATCCTCTGGAACTGAACTTCCACAAAAGGGGTCTTTCCCTTTTAAAGTCAACAAAATTCGTTGCACTTTGGATCTGTGTCAGGAGATAATTTGATCCAAATATTGGTTATTTGCTTTTGTTCAACCAGAACCACATGTTGCTCTTATTCATTGGAAATTGGGCAGGATTTACCTCAAAAAAACAGCAGCCAATGACTCATTGGCTATAGGAAAGTGTGTGCTCCATCTTTTGGATGCCTGTAGCAACTGGCATTGGACACCGCCCTGGGATTGTATTTAAGACATGACCTGTGTTTAGCCACCATTAGTACAGACAGACAGGACCAGCACCGCCACTGCTGCCCTAAAGATTGGTGGAAACCTTCTGCTACTGTACTTGGTGGCCTAAGTTACCACCACATTTGAGCAAAAAGCTGTCCTTGTCCTGTGCCAGCAAGACAGGGTTCTTTTGACCAGGCACATCTGGTTCAGTAAGCATGACCACGGGCACTACATTTCCTTAAAGTGGACCAAAACCAGGGATTTTGACTATCCAGTTTTGGCCCTCGCTGTGTGAAACCCTCAGATCGCCTAGTCCTGCGGAGCATGCACGGGCATGAAGACAATCAGCGCCCTCAGTTCTATTCAGCCCTTTCAGCTAAGAACTGGCTAAGGGAAAAATGGAGCCAAATGAAGCCAAGAGCGTCAACGTTTATATCCCCGCTAGCAGGGGGCGTGCCGGCACAGCCATTCACAAATGCCTGGTGAGGGCACACGCCTGAATAAAAGGTAAAGCTTAGTGCAGCCACGGGCCACACATGTCTTGTTGGATCAGGTAGGTTTTATTGGGGATTCGGGGGGGGGGGCGGAGTTTACAGAGCGTGGCATCCCAAATTGGAATGCCCTGGGGAGATTGCATCAGTCGACTTCAGGGCTGCCTCAGGTGGGTTTTGGTCCACTTTAATTGGGCACTGGGTGAATCTAATGGAGAGTTGCAGTAAATGTGGAGTACACGTCATAAATTTGTGGTATGTGGCTCTGATGCTGCAGAATGCTGTTGGTGGTAGGGTTCACCTGATCACAGTGATGTGGCCCACTAAACATGACCTGGGGGGGGGCACATATTGGGCATTTTGTAAATCTAATGAAGGGTGGCAGTAAGGGTCAAGAGATGCACCAATTCAAGTAGAAGGAGAGACACCTCTCTCGATATCCCCTGCGCTCTCTCCTCTTTATATACATCCTTCTACTTTTTAATTTTTTCTACAACACCACACAATGGCCACATACAGTGCAGCACCTTACAAGGGAAATGGACCTACAGTGCTGAAAAAGATCTCTGCCTAGGACAACACAGCCACACAAGCCAAAACCTGCTGAGGGCTCTGCAGGCCCAAGGCTGACATATGGCTGACTCCAGACAGGAGTGTGTGACAACGGGCCCATTTTCCCCAAAAACACATCATCTTGTGGGTCATGTGACGAACCTGGTAGTTCATTGCTTTCAAACCAGTCATCCAGATTGAGGGCTCAAATATTTGCTATTTCAACCCACCAAACCCAGGCAGATATGCAGTGCCAAATGCTTAATTTGTGACATCCTACGCATTAAAATACAATGCCATGCATGCTGCAGGGGTACTGCCAGCAACACAGAGCTATCATGGAGTATTTGACTCTATGGAGGAGCTTGGTTAAACATGATCAGGCAGTTATCAGTGACACCTGGGGATCGATTCAGAGCCAGGAGAGAAAACGGCCATTCACTTTCATTGTCTACAGGGTATAAATTTACACCTGGCTCTAAATCAGCCCCAAGGTACTTTCATTATCTACCGGGTGTAAATTTACACCTGGCTCTGAATCAGCCCCAAGAAAGACAATGAAAGTGAATGCCAATTTTCTCTCCAAAAGAAGAAGTGAGAATTCTTACCTGGCTTTGAATCGAACCCTGGGTCTCTTCTGTTGTGTGTCCACAACAGATGGAGCAGAAAGAAGGTAGTGCTGTTCATCTGTAGAAATGCCTCATCACAGATGCAGCAGATTTTATTTAAAATTTTATTGTGCGCTATTTTGCAAAGCCTCTGCTTTTAAAATATCAATCCTTTCTGATGGAATGCCTTTGAAAAGTAAAAAGGAAAACACAAGAAAGCAGCTTTATATTAAAATGGTTTATTTACAGTTCACTTTAAAATTAATATTCCATTTAGTTTGTTTTGTAAAATGAGTGTATTCCCTGTTTGTGCACATTGCAATACTTTGATGTAACAGGATGGCGTCTTTTCCCTCCCTGTTCTGTATGCTAATTTCAAGCCTACTAATGACCTAAGGATGCAGATAAGGCAGCACACAATTAAACTGGAACAAACATTTTTTGTAAAAGCAATGCAGCAATCTGATTGGCCGCCAGCCAGCTGAGTTTCTGGCCGAGTGCAGGCAGCCATGTGACCGTGCTGGCCAATGAGAGTGCTGGATTTATACAGGGAAAGAGGTGAAAGGTAAGATTCCTCTCATTCGGTACTGGGAGAATCTGCAACTAGGCTGCCCCCCTGCAATCGGAACAACACTCATTTTTCAAAAAATAGGTGTTGTTCTGGTTTAAATACTTTTTTGTGTGCTTATTCTTTAACAATTAAAAAATAAATGTACACATTTAAATACATAGTAAGGAACATAACATTACTGTTTAAACCCTCTGCTTTTTTTTTTATAAATCTAAAATGTGCAGGGTACTAGGATGTATAAAGATTTTTACAAAAGATAACAGAAGTATGCGTCCCTGTTAAAGGGACAGTAAAACCAAGACTTTAAAAAGATAATACTTACTTTTTCTTTACAGCTTCCTCCTGGTCTGCTGCTCAGAAATACCCCTGTTTGGGAGAACAAGTCCCGTGGTGTGCACACAAGGATTCCTTGTGAGCATGACTATTGTCTAGAAGTGCCACGTCAAGGCTTTACTCTCCCCTATGTCATCCATAGTGAGAGGAGCACGACCAAAACGTATTTTACCGCAATGATGGGGAGGGGGCAGTAGAGGTACTGCCTGGCTGTGATTGACGTGGGAGCTATGGATGCCAGGAGACCGAAAACCTGTTCGTTTTTAAGTACCGGGCATAGGGAGCTGCTGCAGAAGAGAAATAGTGAGCGTCATTGTTTATGTTCTGTTTTACAGTCCCTTTAACCAACTGCACTGCAGTTTCACCCATTTGCTAAAACCGCTCCCCCCAATTTTAAAATTAAATCTAGATGAGAACTGAAAATATCTTCTTCAGATGACTCTGTTACTCCTGCCTTCAGCTGGTAGAAAGAATGGTAGAGGCTTAAAACTTTTTCTAGTTTTCCACTAGTCCTGTCCTAAGTTGTCAGTCGTTAACCATGTTGAGTTTCTTCATGGTTCGCCATCGATCCTTTAGCATGACTCCTGTGCGGTTGTTAAATTCAAAGCTCTCAAGTATTTTACGCCAGTTGCCTACGCCATATTTTCTAACTCCTTTTTTAAGCAGTTCATCTTCTTCCCAAGTCCAGGGCTACAAAACAGAAATAAAGTTGTGTTTATTCATTCTAAGACCAGTATGTCACCATAAAACCTAACCATTGGCTATTAATAAAAAAGCTTTCACTGCATTGCAGCGGTGCATTAAAGCAGTCAAACAATTTACTAAAAATGAACTTTAATTGTGGTGCGAGAAGGGGGGATGTGGGTGCGACTGGTGGCTCCACCTCCTGCCCATACCCCTCTCTGCAAGCTCATTCTCGGGCAGTTGGTCCTTCTCCTTGATTGGGATATGGCCCCACATTACCGCTGGTGGACAATCACATTGGCCAGATGGCCTTGCATTACTATTAGATGCCAACAGATGAACTCCTATAGCAATGAAGCGGTAAGTAAAATGTGCTTGAGCATGGGCTTGAAGCCCCACCCCTGCTGCAGTCAATGGTCAAAATGTTGGATTGCTTTGAATGAGCGGATGAAGTTGTTTTTTCATGCTTGTTCATATTCTTTAAATGTTACAACCACAAACAAATGTATTTTATTGAGATTTTATGTGATATAGAGCAACACAAAGTATCAAATTCAAGTGTAAAGACGATGAGGGTCATGCTTTTTATTTTGTGAAGCAGGTATTGGGTCACCTTTTGGTGTGAACTGAAACTTATATCTGAGTGAGCTTTGCTTATTTTAACAGAAAAAAAAGTGCAATAAAAATGTGTGATGGGGCATTTTTGTGAGTGAGGTAAGAATAAATATGTTTTAGGTTTGGAAACAACAGCACCCAGTGGGATAAGCAGAAACACGGGGAACATTCTATAGCAACAGTACTCAACTGGCGCACCGGGGTCCGAATGTGGACCTCAGTGCCAGATTTCCGGACTCCTGCCCTGACAGCCCTGCACTCAGTTGCTTCTGTGTTGTCGTGCTCAGAGCTGCCACCTTGATCAATGATGTAGACCAGGGGTACTCAAATGGCGGACCGCGGTCCGGATCCGGACCGCAGACGCCATTTGTCCGGACCGCTGCCCAGGGCTGGTGTAGTGTCCCTGGAGCCAGGGGCGGGCGGGCAGCCCGGGATCCGGCAGTGTCGGTGACAATTGCCGGCCGGGGCTGTCAGAGCTGGGGGCGGGTACATGGGCGTGGCCAGGCCGGGGAAGGTGGAAGCGGCTCAGGCCTCGTAGGTGGGGGGGGGAGGAGTGGAGATGAAGAGGCGCAGGAGGAGGAAGGAGCCGAGAGCGCAGAGCTGGCGGAGGCTTCGGGCGGCAAGCAGAGCCCGCTGCACACACCTGGAGGCCCGTCATGTTCACTCGCACTGCTGCCGCCCCCACCGCCGGTGCTGCTAGAACAGGCCTGACTCTGGGAAGAGGTGGCCTGCCTGAGGGAGGTGGCGGCCCCGGAGTCAGTGGTGTCCCGGCATCAGAGCACACTGCTGCGCTGGCTGGAGGAGCGGCTGGCCCGGGGCGAGGAGGCCATTACCTGGGACCAGTTCATCAAGCTGTTGGAGAACCGGGCCAGTGGCCGAGAAAGTGCAAGGAGGTGAGATTCCTGTCCCCCATTTACTTCATGTGTAGAGTGCAAGCTCCTCAGCCAACCTGAGCAATGAGCTTTCCTGTCCCCCCACCTAACTGTCATTTACTTCCTGCTTCTCGCCCTTCTGTGTAGAGTGCAAGCTCTTCAGCTAACAACATGCTGGAAAGGGAGACCTGAGCAATGAGCTTTCCTGTCCCCCATCCACCTCTCATTTACTTCCTGCTTCTCGCACCCCTCACCTAACCCTTCTACACATCCACTGACCCTCACCTACCCCCCCAGCAGCTGATCTGCACCCTCCCCTAACCCTTCTCCCAGCCCGTGACATGCACTCTTACTTACACCCCCCCCCGGACCTTCATCCCACGGCAGACCCTGGTAAGTGGACCTCCACTGAAAGTAGTTGAGTACCCCTGATGTAGACCTTGAGGCATGCAAGAGATGCACATGCCCCGTGGGCTTGCTATTGAGGTAAAAATATTGGGCAACTGGCAGGGATTCGCACAGCAGGGAATCCCAAATCAGAATGCCACAGGGGTAAATATTTAAATGCTAGAACTGGGTTAGTGCACTTTGGATTTTCTTTTGAAATGCTAGATTTCCTTAACTGTGTAAATTCCAGGCTAGATGTTGCCTTATGTGCGGACAGGTAAAACTAATATTGGACTACATATTTTTATTATTTTAAGTCATTAAACATTTACTTATTTTTTTGAGTTGGTTAAATAATAATAGGTTTATTTATTTATTCATTTTTTAATTTAAAGTGGACCTTCACTCTGAATAAGAGTCTATCTTATATGTTTCCCACACCCTGTACATACAGATTGGCCACATTAAAAATCATCCTACCTGCATCTACTGCATGTTATGAGTCTTTAAACATCCAAGATGGCGGCTTATGGAAGCCGCCATCTTATCAGGCAGCCTGAAAACAGGAAGTGCCTCCTGACTGTGCTGCTCTGCATTCTGGGACTGCTGACCTTTACCTGACCCCAGCTCTGCTCTGTCTGAGCAAAGCACAGCTATAACCCGCCCCCCTGTACCTTATCCCACTCTCCTCTCCTCAGTAAGTGTGATGCTTCTGAGTCAAGATGGCGGCGCCCGTATCCTAAATTCCTGAACAGAGTTGCAGCCCATTGGGGGAAAGAAGAATAAGTCAGTGACTAAAAACGTAAAATAAATTAATTTTAGATGCTGGGGAACCGTTTTTTAAGAGTTTGGGCTTTTCATTAAATCACACTGAAGGTCCGGTTTAACTATTATTATACATTTTTTCATTGTTCCAATTTAATCCTAAACATAGAATATCAATGTGATAATTGACTTATGCATATTCTTTACTAGATTTAGATTAATGAAGTGTACAATTATTATGACGTGGGTTCGAGGGCCATGTTTCTGTGTCATTTTCCACCTGTCATGTTATGGCTGCTTACCTCCCTCTTGCGGCTCTGCTGAGTGAGCCACCTGACAGACGCTGTGAGTTGTCTGCGGGTGTGACTCTTCACTATCTACCTGATATTGGACTCACCCCACAGTGTATCATGCAGCCCGAAAGATCTCCATTGATTGGCAGTACCATACATATGGTCCAAGCAATCCATCTGAGGGCTGTTACATGAGGAAAGGCAGAATGGGTGAGTCACTATTTAAAACTTAGATCTTGATATGTATATCTGTGCATAAATAAGGGGACAACATGTCCCAGATAAGCATCACAGCACTTGTCCCTAGTATGTGGAACTTTTTCCTTACGGACTTTTAATGCATCTTGGAATAAATTCTTGAATTTTATTCCTGGGTTTAACTACATTGCAGCTGTGGCAGGCTGCTTGGCTCCTCCAAACTTAGACTGGATATCAATGGATTTATGTGTGGACTGAGTGTGGATCATCCTTTCCTGTTGCCTGTACACTTTAACCATTATGCCAGGAAGAGGCCAATGAAATTATTATTTGAAATAGAAAAGTAACAAAGTTTTAATAAGTGGGACAGTGATGCAATGAAAAGCCAGTTATAAATGGCAGCGATCTTTTCAGTGACATTTCCCTAAATTCTTGGCAGTGTGAGGACTGATACACAAAGTCACAAGTGTTTAACCTGTGTTTCTATACATGAACGGCTTCATTATCCTAAACTATGGGACTTTATTTAATTAGCATAAAGAATCATATAACCCTCTTCCAAAGCATTTTTATTCTATTACATACAGGGTTATTAGAATGTTCTGTCGAGCAGATATATGCTCACAATAAAGAATGATGAGCCACAGCAAAAGAATTCAGTTTATAACTTAATCATGCTTTTTCGGGGGTTCAGCTTTTTGGGTGGAATGCAGATGACGACAATTGTACAGCAACTAGAAATGACAAAATGTCTTTGTTGTGCCTTCATGGGTGGAGTGCCCTGAGCTGATCTTTTAGCTGGCTCTGTGTGGGTGAACTATAACTTTTGGCCTCCTCTGCTTGACTACTTATCTTTTACAGATTGTACTAGCATTCTCTTATTTGGCTACCAATTTTTTGGTGTACAAAGCCAAGACCTACCACTTGTTATCCTTTTTTTTTTCCATAGGGGCAGGGCTCTCTCTCCTATTGTATTCTGTTTTCATAGCATTTGCTTTGAACTTTGTAGCATCTGGTCTGTAATCATACCTTGTACAGGGCTACAAAAGAAGATGGCAATATACGATTATATAACGATAAGAAAATAATAATAGTATGAACTCTGCTTAAGGCCCCTTTTCACCACATTGCGACAGCATGGAGGATGAGGTGGCGGCGGTGGAAGGAGCTCTGGACACAGACTCCCGATGGCAGCAGTTCTTGGGGTCCCTCAGTCCTCTGCCCCAGCAAGGACCTGGTGGTAATGCGCAATACCTGCAGTGCCCATAGACTTCAATAGGCTGCATTGCGGTTGAAAGCAGCAATTTGGGAACTGCAGCGCACTGATTTAAGAGGGCTAATTAATTTTAAACGCTGCAGATTCTTGCTGTATATGACACATTGGAATATTGGATATTACTCCCACGTGACGCAAACAGCCAGGTCTGAAAGGGGCCCAAAGGTTAATTGTACCATCTTTAACAATATGTCAACAATAGTTTCTTCTCCAGGTATGTGTTTGCTCTAAATACAAAATAGGGGATCTTCTGACATCTAGAAACTGTGTGTTCTCCTTAACATCCTCCTGGTTGCCTCGGAAGGATGGGAGAACTATTTCTTGTGACTTGTGGAAGGTAGAGGCGATCATGAGTAGGTAAAGTGGATCAGGTTTGAGAATGGCCTTATCCGGTAGTATTATACAAAAGGGCTCTCAAATGGAGAGGGCCTGTAAGTCACCAACCCTGCGTGCTGAGGTAATGGCAAGCAGAAAACACATCTTTAGAGTTAAGACTATTGTTTGACCACTCAGCAAGTGGCTTAAAGGGAGCTTTTGTTAGACCCTTAAGCACAAGGGTTAGAGCCCACGTAGGACATCTGGAGATGGAGACTGGTCTCTTTCTGGTAATGACTATGAAGAATCGATTAATCAGGCTATACATTCTTAGAGCTTTATCTAAGAAAACAGAAATTGCCGATGCCCGGATCTTAAGAGTACTTACTGCCAGACCCAGTTCAAAACCTTCCTGCAGAAATGCCTGGATAGATGACAACTTGTTCCTGTTCAAGCTGTTAACTTCACAAATTGAACTGAACTTCTTCCTAGCCCCTTCTAGTGGACTGTTTCCTGCTTTCTATAAGGGTTTCAATTACCCTTGGGGACAGCCCCTTCTTTTTTCAGGAGTGCCCTCTCACGATCCAGGCTGTTAAATTTATATTCTGTAGATTTTGGTAATAAAAAGGAACCTGAGCCAGTAGATTTGGTATCTGTGGAAGTTGCTGCAGAGTGTCCCTGGACACGTTCTTTAGAACTGCGAACCAACTTCTCTTTGGTCAGACGGGAGCGATTAGGATTACTGTTGTTTTTTCTTCCTCAGACTATCATCAGAGGTAACACCGGAGGTAACACCCCCCCCATCCCCCCACCACAGAGAGAGGAAGGTTTGGCACTTTGTATTATGGGCTGTCTTGAAGAGATCTATCTGGGGAATTCCCCACCCCTGGGCTATTTGACAAAAATACAATTCTGTGAGAATCTCACCTGTAGAATTGGTATTATATGCATACAGCACGTCCTGCTCCAGAACATATTCATAACGTATGGGTATACCTCCGCCTTCAGCGCCGTGCACTGCAGATCATGAAGAAAACAAGCTCCTCCCGGCCCTACATATACCGGAGGACCTCCCACAATCCCCAGCATTGAAAAGCAGTGAGAAGAGAAGCCAGGAGAAACAAACCACCCAGAATGTGTGGCAATAACACCAAGTGAGTACAATCACCATACAGGGGATCCAGAACAAAGTGAAAGCAAGACGTGCTGTATGCATATAATACCAATTCTACAGGTGAGATTCTCACAGAATTGTATTATTCTAAGCATACAGCACGTCCTGCTCCAGAACATATTCATAACGTATGGGACATCCAATAGCAGTGTCCACAATAGGGTGGGATCCCCGTGAAAAGGCACAGCCAACAGTAAAGCGCTGTCACCCTTAACCATGCTATCAACGAGAGCAATGCTCTAACCTCAACCTTTGAACCTTGTAAAGGGAGAACTGAGCGCAAGCAGCGGACTAGCCAGCTTGATCGCCAGAACATAGTGCTACAGGGCAAGCCAAGCACTAATAGTAAAAGAACGAAAAACAATAGGGAGGAAGAATCTTCCTCTAGAAGGATAGGCCAAAGTAACTGCCTAACCATGCCGCTACAAGAGGGGGTAGCCATGGTAACTCAAAACTTTTCCCAACGGGGAATACATGTCCAGGTCGCAGACGGAACCAACAGAAGTGCTAACAACAATATTCAGCAGAGCTGAAAGAGTCCTACAGGTCCGGAAGGACGACCAACCGAATAGGACCAGGCCAGAGGGCCCTTAATCCATGGAACAATCAATCCGGTACTTCAAGAAGGGGGCACCGGTAGACCCCAAAATAAGATCCCATCAGGGACAAGACAGTTCCGGCAGATCTCTAACCCCAGTAGAGGGGCACAGATCCCTTTCATCTCATAGTAATTTAGATCATAGTCCCGAGACCAGAGGATCCGTCCAAGGCAGAAAGGACGAAATAACGCCTGAATCCAACTTAGTGTGAGGCGGGTACCCTCACCTCATGGTATAGATCTATACCAAGGCATGCACATATATATAAGAAATATATATAATGACTGGGACCTCCAATAGTGCCGTTCCTTATGGCACACCACTGCCTGGAGTAACCTCCCCAGAAGAGCAACCTGATGGAAGGAGCAGGTCAGACAGGGACCTGACTAAGACCTGTGGGAACCCTTGGTAGGGCTTCAGAATAAGTCCTCCCCCAAAGAGGGAACTAGGGATCCCCCAGGAATGCACCTGAGCAGACCCTGAGGAATGCAAACAAAAGATTGGATCAGGTCTCGTAATAGAAGAACAGATCAGGCCCCAACCATAGACCGAGTCAAGTAGTGAGCCCATACCAAACACTGCTTGTAGGACCCTAATCCCAGGAGCAGATACCATCCCGCCAGGGAGGAAGCTTAGACCCAGCAAATAGCATAGGGACAACATAAGCTAAACCAGCGTGGCAGAAGGAAGAAAATAAGGAGGAAGACAAAGTCCAGAGCCTCCAAGGAACAAGACACCCCGAGATCTGTCATCTCCGGCAGGGTAAGCCCCAGATCCTGCCAACGCTAAAGTAGGTCTAAGGTAAAGGCACCATACTATGTAAAAAATAGTCCTCATGAGGGAACTTACCGTCCAGCTGTACTCAGCAGAACTCCCTGAGAACCCACACCCCACTGGGCCTCCCAGGCCCCAAGCATAAGGTGCTGCTTGTCATCAGGGACTAGCGCAAGCTCTCCCCGCGCCCGGTAGGGCAAGGGTATAACATCTTCAAGTAAACTACCCAGCCAGAACCACTAGCCCCAACCAGGGCAGACCAATCTGGCCAATAACAGGGGTAGACCCCTGTAATAGAGGCGGGGTCCCACAGAACCCTGCCAGTGTGAGCCCAGAGGCACAACAGAGAACCTCCCAAGGGAGGGATACTTCAGGAAGGACAAGGAATATCAAGTCCCCTAAGGAATCAGGGCTCCCCTGGAAAAGATCCAGGCCCAAGAATTCCACAGGAACAAGGAGCAACCACTGTCCTATTAAGGCAAAAAGTCCCCCAATGGACGGGTACAAGAAGGAGTAGTCCCCAACTAGGACCCACAACGTGCTCCTTATAACCAAAATTCACCTAGGAAACCAGAACCTTCAAGGTCCCTTCCTAGGAACCCCCGGGGGATTCAGAAGAATAGGCCCCCTTTGTCATCCTGCCAGATTAGGTACAATGGTAACCAACAGGGAAAAGCAAAGTATGGAATGCTCCCCCACGGTATCGAGTAACCAGTAGAAGAATAACCGCCTCCACAAGGAGTAAGGTAAGCAGACCCAGACCCAGGGTGCAAACCCCTCATCTAGGGCTAATGGCTAACTCACCTCAGAGCCCAAAGATCCCCGAGACAAGTGGTGTCAAAGGACGAGCCGCCAATCAGCTCACCGGAAGCGAAGCTGTCTGGAGGAATCACTATACAGGACGGAGGACCTGAGGTCTCATACCTGTAAGCTCCTTATAGCCAAGGAAAAAAAGGCACTGGGTGAAGCCTACTCCCGGTGCAATCCAGGAACTAGAGGGTGGAGCAGAGTAGAGCTCCGGTTTTGTCAAGTTCCATCCCACAACCGCTTCGTGAGGGAACAGGAGGGCCTGATAGGTCCCCTGTAAAATGCCCCTTGGTGCCGTGTGAGTCATCACACCCTTCCTGAGCCCATTGCGTACAAGGGCGCAACAGGGGGCTTAGTTTAAGTCTCAACGGTGTCAGTGATCACCAACACCCAGCCGTAGAGGGCTCAATATCCAGAAGGCTCCTTAGAGCCTAGAAAGAAATCCGAACACGCCACCAGCGGCCAGAGGACCCCTGGGGCATGGGGCACAGACAGCCCTGTCAAGGGCGCCAGGCCGAAAGCTTATGGTACAGATGCCACATCCTCCTAGGGGTTAGGCAGATAGACTCCCTCAACCTTGAAGGGAGAGAGGGGCAGACCCGCACAGGGGCCCCAGTTGCTATGTGATAATGGCGTTCTGCAGGGAAGCCATACCTGACAGGCCCAGTTAAGCCTGCACCCATGCCCGAAGAAGGGCATGGAACCATAGTCCTCCCAACCGACTCAGGGAAGGGCCACCCAGCAAACACCGTTCCATATCTGGAGGAACTATCCCCTAAGGCCACCAGAGCGAGGCAGGATGCCTCCTGATAGGAGTAAGGTGCTGTGGCCATCCCCTCACCCAGGTGGGTGAGGGCATCCCATCATGCATGAGGGAATTCAGGGAAGGAAATGGGCTTAGCCCGACCGGAGGGCCCCGGGCATTGAACGTCACTCCTGGGACAGGATACCGAACCAGACCCAGCAGGGGGCAACCCCGGTTCCTGCTTAACAGAATGATATGGAGGAGGAGGAGGAGGAGGGGTATCCCTGCTCCGCGGGGGGGCGCAATGGCCGCCTCTGACTGGGTGGACTGTCCTGTTTCTCAAATAAGTCCAGACGTGCCCCAAACAGGCGATGCCCTCTAAAGGGAAGCCCCGTCAAGATCCTTTTAGCATCATCGTCTGCCCCCCACTGACGAAGCCAGAGTAGGCGACGTATAGCTACCACTTGGGCAGAAGTCCTCGCACACATTTTGATGGTGTCATCCAGGGCCAAAAGGATGAATTTAACAAAAATATCGCAGCTCGAGAGTGCGTAAAACACTTCCCAGGGTAAGTCTTCAGGCTGATGCTCCAGTATCTTTCTTATAAGAGACATATTAGCGGCCACCGCCGTGATAGCCGCGGCACAGACAGGGCGCATCGCCGTGCCAGCACAGGTAAAGGCGTGGGAAGCAAGCCTATCGATACGACGGTCCTCGGCGTCCCGCAGGGAGCTGTAAGCCGGAGATGTAAGGAAGGGGGGGTTGGGGACCCCAATAATCGGAGCGTCCACTAATGGGGACGAGGACCAAATATCTACCATCTCGGGGGGAAAAGGGTGTTTCCAAGCCCAGTCCTCCGGGGTCTTTTGAAGAGCAGCGGGACATTCCCACCCGTTAAGTACAAGAGTATGGAAGTGAGCCTGCTCGAGAAATTCCAAGCGCGCAGGCGCAGTATGGAAGCGCCCCCCTCTCGGCCTGGAGACCGCACCGGGAGGCGAAACGGACAATACATTAAAAATCCTGAGTAGCCTCCCGCCAATATCAAGCTGGTCCCAGTCATCCTGACCAGCATCATCCTGACCCCTCGGTCTCTCGTCAGAGGAGCCTAGGTCAGAGAACAGGTCCCCTTCTTCCGACGTGGCGCTAGCACGTGTAGAAAAGGACTCCTCAGAGCCCATAGCACAGGCCGAAGCCGCGGGAGTAGAAGGCCGTTGTCTAACTGGGCCGATCCGGCCAGACAAACCTTCCACAATCTGGGCCAGCGTGGGCTGTCTAGGAGAGGAATCTATTTGTAACTCGCCACTTGTACAAGACTCAGCAGGAGTGAGGTTTAGGGAAGGGGAAAGAAGGAGCGAGGTACAACCGCAAGCGTCGCTCGCAATTCCAGCGTCTGTTCAGAACATGACGCGCAGACCCGTGCCCCGTCCACCCCAGCATGGGGGAGCCCGCACCATATACACAGCCGGTCCTGTCCCAGGGGGACCCCGGTAACACAATCCTGAGATGCCTCCATATGGGGATTGTTTAAATATAGGATGTCGATAGGGATTTATGCCGTAAGCAACCCTGGATGCCCCAACTACCCGCTGATCAATGTGGGAGATTTTGGGAAGGCCCGCTCCTTATACGTATGAGTATAGCAATGTACAGTATACGTATATAATAAATATATGAATAGGTATATAGGTATATATGTATATGAGGCCGAGAGACGCCACCGGAAACTCAGCGTCTGAAAGACACAATGGGAAAGAGATGTCAGGAACATGCGCAGATGGGCAGACAATAATGAGAGGGATTCGCCCGCAAGGGCACTTACAGCTCAAGTGGAGGAGACCGTCACGACGCGTGCGCGGGAAGCTAACCAAAATGGCGCCCGGCGAAGCTCGAAGAGCAGGCTAAATACTCCGCCGTGACGCGAAGCGCGCCGAACTAAGGCCCCGCCCAATCTAAAGAGCGCGAAGCTCTGAAGTAAAAAATAAGGCAAGGATGCAACCAGCAGGCCTAACGTACCATAGAGCTGACACCGATAAGCGCGGGCACCGCGGCAACAATATTAAGTGGCAATCAAGTAAAAAACACACAGGGGCAGCCGAAATAAGGAGCAAGCAGCGCGGCCCTGACATCTCTGAACTAATAAAGGGCAGAATAGAAGCCACGAGCGTGACACACCGGTACACTGGGACCGCCACACGCGTACCCTCCCCCCCCCCTTTCTTTTCCCCCTAAGTGGACGGGGAAAAGAGGGAGAATGGCGACCCGATAATAGGGTCCAGCACTACGCGGGGTACGGGACAATAATTCGGGAGTGGCATCCCTTGGAGGCTCACCATCAGCCTAAACGGCCTACCCTATGGTTGGGGAATTGCGGTGGAGTCTAGCTCCATAAGCACACCAGGTGCTGCCTACCTTCACCCGACCCACGCAGCCCAGGCTGGGAGGCATTAATTCACAATGAGGACGGGTGGAAATAGTCCCGCAGGGCCTCGGGCTGTCAAGCCCCGCTCGCCTGCAGTTTCAGCACTGCAGAGAAATCTGGGGATTGTGGGAGGTCCTCCGGTATATGTAGGGCCGGGAGGAGCTTGTTTTCTTCATGATCTGCAGTGCATGGCGCTGAAGGCGGAGGTATACCCATACGTTATGAATATGTTCTGGAGCAGGACGTGCTGTATGCTTAGAATATAACTCTTGATCCATTCTGACTGAAATTTTTGTTCAGTTCTGGTAGTCTACCACCACATTTAGGGATCCCTTCAGATGTACTGCTGCTAGGGATCGTAACTGGTGTTGAAGGGGGAGAAGTAAGGCATAAGTCAGTTTCTGAAGAGTTGCAGATCTGGTCCCCCGCGTCAATTTACATATGCTTCTGTCGTGGTATCGTCTAATCGCACCTGAACTTCCCTTTTGGTCAGTAGATTACGGAAATGAAAGGGGACCTGTTCTACTGCTTTTAGTTCTCCGAAATACGAGGATCTTGTGTGAACACCTTTCGATCAGTGCCCCTGAATCTGTAGGGTGTCTATGTGCCCTACCCCAAGCACTGGCGTCTGTTGTTCTAATAACTTGGTGGGTCTGTCTCCAAGGCCTGCCCTCTTGCAAGATCCATGGGTTCATCCACCAAAGCATACTTTTTTGATAGTTTAATAACTCTCGACCACAATCCCAGGTCTGCAGCAGGAAGGACTAGAGGGGTCTGGAGTGCAGCTGTGCCCATGTCACAGCTGGGATTGTCTAAGTCATCAGGCCCAGTATCCTCATGATCTAGTGCAGCAAAGCGGATTGCTGCTGGATTAGCCAGCCAAACTGGGAAACTAACCTTTGTTGCTTGTCTGGTGGTAAAAATATTTTTAGTCCTACACTGTCAATGTAGAAACCAAGGAACCGGCATTTCTTGGAGGGGGCTAGATTGGATTTCTCTAGGTTTACTATTCAACCTAATCAGTCACAGAAAGACTCTGAAGAAGAAGCCTCTGTGGTCCCTGTAACCAGGAGATCATCTAGATAAGGAAAAATTGAAATCCCCTGGCTCCTCAGACACTCCGACTTCTGCCAGAACCTTTGGAATCTCCTGGGCTTCCAGGATATTCACAAACGGCAAGGCCTTGTACTGAAAGTGCAGGACTTCCGGATCTAGGTGGATTGCAAACCTTAGAAACCTGCGGTGACCCTGAAAAATGGGTATGTGCAAACAGGCATCCTGAAGGTTGATATGGTTGATCCTGAATCTTTTGTAGACAGTAAAATGATTTAGAGCAGATTGAGTAGCATTCTGAATGTGCCCAATAGCTTTTGAACTAGAAATACATGAGAATAATACCCTTTGCCCTGACTGACATAAGGGACTGTCTATTACTTTTTGGTGAAGTAACTCCTGGATAACATGGGGAAAAGCCATCCTCTTTCTGGGGTCTCGTGCCAATCTTTTTGGGAGGATGTTGGGGGATTACAGACCAAACTTGGCTTACATCCCCCTTTATGTTGTTCCCAATGCTTCTTGGGCTCCACCTGTTTCTGTTGAAATAGGTCTAATGGGAAACTTTTTAGTTATTTCTGAGGACCGGGTGAGCATTGCCTTCAATTCTGTACTGAACATGAGATTCCCTTTAAAAGCCGCACAGTTTGGCTTTGGAGGCAAGGTCCCCTTGCCAGGTTTTTAACCAAATATCGAATTAGAGAGCGGCAGTTTTCATCCAGCATCCTATTCTTTGGCCCTTTTGGGGTTCCTTCTTCATGAGACCCTTTGCCTTAAAAACCCGCACTTAGTGAATCCTCATCTGAGGAGACTATACTTGGTACTCTGATTGTGGCTAGTAGCAGAGGGAGGGTGAAAGGGAGTAGGCTGAGGGGGTGCGTGAGTAACCTGTGGCACCATAGGGGCTGTCTGAGTTATGGAAAATCCTGTGTCAGAGGAATCATGGCTACTGGGTGGGGGGCTGTCCTGGCCAACAGAGCCGCCTTGCAAATTTCCAGGGTAGGGGCCATATCCATTTTCATGGAACCAACAGTTTCTAATAGAAAGAAAGCTGCCTTGACCCCCCTAAAATTAATTGTCAATACAATTTTGACAAAAGGGTATGTTCCAGGACATTTAGCAAGTTTAGAATCATGGCCCTTAATTCTGGGGCCTATGTATCATGGCCTTAATTCTGGGGACTGTGTATCGTTCTCCAGGACTTCACTTCTGGTTTTGCATTCCTGACCTCTGCCCCAGAAGCTGGGAGTGTCTAGAGTCCCTGCTCTGCCTCCTCCGGAACCACTGGAAATACGTCATCGGGCGTAGCCGCGGCCCGTCCCCAGCAGTGCACGCCGACCGGAAGTACAACCCAGGGACCAGGAAAAACCAGAATCCCAGCAGCCACCCCTTCACCGGAGCCCAGTACCCCCGGACAGACGACTGGACGTCCTCCGCCCCTGCACAGTGCTGGGCGGTAGCCGGCGACACCAGGATCCTCAGCACCAGAAAGAAGGGGTTCAGTGGACTATCCTGGGGAAGTAAAGCCCGGGGTTGGTGAACCCCACCCCATGAACTCCTGGGGGTAAAAATATTAAAAAAAAAAATTGGACAAAGTACGTAGTCCCACCGGTTTCCTTGAAGAGTAAACGCAAAATGCAAAATACTGAGGGCTGGGAGGAAGGGGTGAGGCTTTTCCTGTTTAGGAGGAGGAGCCTTCTCTCTGTGATGGAAAACTTCAGGAATACAATTATTACATATATAAAATTGATGTTCTTTAGATGGTCCTTTAAACGATACTATACACTACCCACATTTTATAATGGAACATATACATAGACCAACAGCCTGGCACAGTTGGAAAAGAAAGGTAGCGGACATTTGGGTTTCCTCTCCCAAATGACATAACTGAAATTCACAGTAACAGGAAGCCCAGCATGACTTCCAGTTTGCAGGTGGCCTGCAAGCCCATGAGCGGCCATCTTGTTTTTAAAATGTATCAAAGGAGAAGTTATAAAAAGGTAAATTATTTTTTATGTGCAGCAATCTAAATTGCCATGGGGAGGGATGCATGAGCACTGTTTGTTGTGTTGGTCTGATTTCATTCATTTTTGAATGTTGGTCCCCTTTAATGACAGCCTCAGTATCAGACTTTTGCTGTTGTGACTGGCAAAGAATGAAAATATATCCTAGGCTTAGAAAAATCTCAAGTGGGAGTGACATCTAGCACCTGCCAAAATAAGTGCCAAGAGGTGGCTCTGGCTCAGGTGCCAAGTTCAAGTGTTTTATTACTATCTCAAAAGAGTAAAGTGACTGTTATGTACATGGCTTTATTGGCAATTGCTTTCAAAAGCACTGAAATTTCTTTTTACCTTAACTGACCTTAAGACAGTCAGGGCAGGTAGAGACTAAGTGGTGTGCTCCAGGAGTAATACTGACACGGTTTGCTTGTCTGTACAGTAACTCTAAAGTCTTGTAAATAATAATAATTGTTTACCTTTGTTCATTATAAAAAAATTCTGGAATTGAAAGTAATAATATGTAAAATGGCATCAAAAAGATTAAAGACGAACAACAGGCAGGAATTTCACTTTCCTGTGTGTTGTTCTTCTCAGTGGGGGCATCCCAAATTGGGATTCTCCAGTGTGTGAATCCAGCCAGGTTGCCCGATTCACTCACCTTCCTTGTCATTCACACAGCGCAGGCTCAGCTGAAACTCTACTCTCCCTTGAAAGCCATCTGGACAGCTAAGGAGCAGGGCACAGCTGGGTGCGCCGCCAGCCACAATCCCCTCTCAGCTTCTAGCTGTGGCATGCCCCTGCCGCCCATTCAGAAAGGCCAGGCATGAGTGCACGCACAGCTACTGGTGAATGAGGATGCAGCCGCAGCGACTAAGGGATCAGGTGGGTTTTACACATTGGGTCATCCCAATTCGGGATGCCTCTGAAGTTGTCTTTAAAGACAATTTACAGGCAAAAATAAAAAAACATAAACACCCGTTTTTTCCAAAATGGCTATTGATCACCATCTAGCTCGGTGTGATAGTAGCTCACTATGTAATATTCCACCAGCCTCCACCTCTGCTAAGGAATCCATCAATATCAAGTAGAGATGAGTGAACCTCCCAAAGTTTGGGTTTGGCTGAACTTTGAAAAAAGTCTGGGTTCTGGGGAACTGAACCCGGTCCCCAATAAAATAAATGAGCACCCAAACTTTCGGGGGGCGATTATGCCTCTGGGGGCCCTCCTGTCCCCCCCCTCCACTCCTCACCCACCTGGGCGGACACCCTGCGCAGAGTGTGCAGGAGGAAGCAACTTAACGGAGCTCCTGAGTCCCGTCAGCAGCGGCATTCAGCTCAAATATTCCATGGCTGGTACGGACCCAAACTTTGAGGTTTAGGTTTGCTTAACACTTTCCATAAGAGCTCCGTGACCTTTCCTTGCTGACTGCTATGTCCTGGACATAGATGATTTTCCACCTGTTGGCGGAGAGGGCCCAAATGATGCAACACCCAGGCTCCAGAGCAGGAAGTGTTATCTGGCCATGCACAGCCCCCTGCAATGCTAGACATTGTCATACAGTAGAATGGAACAAATGTAATGTAGCAGAGTGGATTTTCACAGCGGGGTAGGAGATTTGTGACACTCAAACTGAAAGAAACAAATTACAATTGAATTCAATTCAGTACATTACAAAATAGTAGAGATAGTAATACCTGTTTTTTCTTTCCTGCTCCGGATCTGGAAGGCTGCCCATGATTTTCAGGTAATTCATTTTCTTGACTGTCACTAACTGGATTGTTCGTGCTTCTGATTTCTGAATACACAAATCATTCTGAACTTAGCAAAATGGAAAAATCCACCTTTGGCAGCTTCTTTTTTTTCAGAAACACTAAATAGCATTACATTTAACAAACAAATCACTGATACAACATGAATGTAGACACAAAAAGAGTATATCAATATAATTCTTGAGACTCAAGTTAGAGTAAATTTAGTGGGATTAATAAGACAAAAAAGTCCCTATTTAAAAAGGGATCTAGCAGGGGTTACATCCCATTCTCTTACCTAGCTCATGCTGCCAAACGTAGCTCTTTCTATTTCGTTTGGAGCTAATATCTGACCAAACTAATCTGCCCCTCCTTTGCCTTCCCCAGTCCTCTTTCATCAATCCAACGACCCCTTATTTTCTGACTAGGGTCTATAAGCTCTCATTATAAATGAGAGTTTGCCTGCCCTCCTGAGTCAGCCCCTCCCTCCCAAGCAAGTTCACAGACAGTAAATGCCCCTCTCCTTTTAAAGTGGACCAACACCCAGGATTTTGACTATCCTGGGTTTTGGTCCACTTCGGCGGGGCACCCTGATCGGAGGTGCCCCGCTGTGCGAAACCCCCCAGAAACCCCGAAAAACTCACCTCTCCTCTCTCCCACGTGACCGCCGCTGCCAATCCCCGCCGACGGACAAGCGGGAGGCAGTGACGGACAAGAGAGCGCGCCCACTGCCGCCTCCCGCGCATCACTCTTACATTCCCAAACGGCCGGTGCGCGTCCTGCTAGAGGGACGCGCGGGAGGCGGTGGCGGCGGGCGCCGCTGGATCGAGGATAAGGTAGGGATTTTGGGGATCCGGGGGGGTTTCACACAGGGGGGGTTCACACCCCCAATCGGGGTGCCCCGCAGTCAGGGGTCTGATCGGTCCGATCTGGGAGGGTGTTGGTCCACTTTAATGGAGTGTCACAGCGGGCCTTATGCTGATGCTATTGCCCCAATAGGTGGAAACGCCACCATGTAGGACAAGGGATAAAAGAAAATGTATTTCAGTGACAGAGCTTTGTTTCTATAAAAAAAGGAGGAGGTTGCATCAGGACACTGGGGGTTTTGTTCCTGTTGCATTTAATATCTTGCATGAACAATGCCTTTAAGGTGCTCCTATACTCAGAGGGAAGATTATGTCGTCACCTTTTAGCCCTGACCCTGTGCCTCCAAAACAGCCTGTGTTTTTTTTTTTTACTTAATCCTTTGCCCAATATTGATAAAAACACAAACAGGAAGCAGTATCATGCTGAATGGCAGGTGTATGCTAATTCAGTTACAACTAAATGGTCACATAATGGAAGGTTAGTTTATGGTGCTTTTTGATTTATTGCAGTTATTATGACTGAAAAGGTTGACCCCCAATGTTGGGCTGTGTTTGACTGAATGTACCATCACTGGAAAGTACCAGGTGCTGATAGTAGACTTGGCAGGAGCCAAACCCTTCCTAGGACCAGAAGGGGCCTCAAAAAGAGCATCAGTTTTCCTGAAAGGTGCAGTAGCCACCAGATAGTACTTCAGACACCTAACCACATCCAAAGAGTGCAAAACCCTCTCCTTAGCATTGCTAGGATTAGGGCACAAAGAAGGAAGAACAATGTCCTGATTCAAATGAAAAGCAGACACTACCTTAGGCAGAAAGTCAGGTTTGAAGCGAAACACCACCTTGTCCTGGTGTCTCTCATAATATGGGGCTGAATGGAAAGCGCCGCCAACTCAGACACACGCCTGACAGAAGTGATAGCCACCAGAGATACAACCTTGAGCGTAAGAATGGCCAAGGCAGCATCCTGCACAGGTTCAAAGGGAGCACCCCGCAAGGCTGACAGGACCAAGTTCAGATGCCAAACAGGCACCATAGGCTTACGTGGGGGACACACATGAGTGACCCCCTGGAAAAAAGTCCTAATCAGAATGCTGAGCAAAGGACTTCTGGAAAAAAATAGCCAGGGCAGAAACCTGACCCTTCAGAGTACTGAGTTGGAGCCCCATCTCCAACCCATGCTGCAGGAACTCCAGAATCCTGGCAATAGAGAACACACGACAGGGAAGAGACTTAGACTCACACCAGTCAATGTAGGCACGCCAAACCCTGTAATAAATGGAAGAGGAAGACTTCTTCCTAGCTTTAATCAAAGTATCCACAACTGAGGAAGACAGCCCCTTCTCCATCAAGATGGAGGTTTCAGCAGCCAAGCCGTCAAAGCCAGAGTTTGTAAATTGGGATGGCGTAGTGATCCCTGAGTGAGCAGATCTGGCACCAAGGGCAGAGCGTACTGATCTACTGCCAGCTGTACCACGTCTGCGAAGCACACACTTCTTGGCCACCTGGGGGCCACCAGAATTGCTGGCACCCCTTTCAGAGCAATCTTGCGCAGAACCCTGCCCAGCAGGGGAATTGGGGGGAAGACATACAGGAACTGAAAACCCTTCCATGACATTGCTAGAGCATCCGAGGTCAGGGCCAGAGGATCCCTGGACAGAGAGACAAAAGCTGGAAGCTTGTGATTGTGGGGGGACGCAAACAGATCCACATCTGGTTGGCCCCAACAGTGACACAGATTGAAACACCCTGCTGCATAGGGACCATTCTCCCTGGTGAGAGGTCCCCCTGCTCAGAGAGTCCGCCAGACGATTTTCCACCCCCAGGATATAAACAGCTGAAATGCAGGGGACACTGGCCTCCGCCCAAGTCAGGATCAGAGACGCTTCCTGGAGGGCCCCCTTGCTCCGGGTCCCTCCCTGATGATTGATGTAGGCAACTGCCGTCTGGTTGTCCGAGCGCACCTGAACAGGCAGGCCCCGAAGATGAGTAGTCAAGCGAGCCAGAACTAACCTGATCGCCCGCAGCTCCAAGACATTGATAGGTGTGTGGGCCTCGAGGGCCCCACCTCCCCTGGAACCGCAGAGACTTCCAGGACCCCCCCCCCAACCTGACAGACTGGCATCCGTGGTGACCGTCTCCCAGGAAGGGGCAAGAAAGGATCTGCCTCCCAACAGGTTCCTTGGGTCCATCCACCACAAGAGGGACCTCCTGACCAGGGGGGAGAGCACACAGACCCTGTCCAGGGACGCTGGGTCCTTGTCCCATACTGACAATAGGTGAAGTTGCAGAGGCCTCAAGTGGAACTGAGCATAAGGGACCGCTCCGAAGCACGCCACCATCAGGCCCACCAGCTGCATCCCCTGCCTGATGGAGGGATGGGGACAGGCTAGAAGGGACTGAGCCTATGCCATCAGACTGTCCACATTCTGCTAAGGAAGGAAGATCCTTGCCTGAACTGTATCCAGATTCATTCCTAGGAATGGAGTTACCAAGGAAGGGGACAGTGAGGACTTGGGGTGGTTGATCACCCATCCAAATGACTCCAGAGTGGCCACCACCAGCTGAGTATCCAACTCTGCCTGATGTAGAGACTGGGAGGTGATGAGGATGTCGTCCAGATAAGGCAGCACGCGGACGCCCTGAGACCTGAGCAGAGACATCACGCCCGCCAGCACCTTGGTGAACACCCTGGGAGCTGAAGTGAGGCCGAAGAGCAAGGCCACAAACTGGTAGTGTTAATCCATCAGAGCGAACCTGAGGAACCTTTGATGACCTGGGAACACAGGAATATGAAGGTAAGCATCTTTGATGTCCACAGAAGTCATGAAATCCCCTGGGCGCAGGGAACTGATGGCAGAGCGCAGAGTCTCCATGCGAAGGCGCCTGCCCCTGACAAACTTGTTGAGGATCTTCAAGTCCAAGATGGGCCTGACAGAACCATCCTTTTTGGGTTCTGTGAACAGGTTGGAGTAAAAGCCCTTGCCTTTTTCCCTTAAAAGAAACTTGCAGATGACCCCCAGCTCCAGGAGGCCTTGCACTGCTTGCACTAGCTCCTGAGCTGACACAGGGTCCTGAGGAATCCGGGATCTGATGAACCTTGAAGGGGGATCGGCAGCAAACTCCAACTTATAACTGGAGGACACTATCTCCTGAATCCACCGGTCTGAGACATGAAGCCTCCAGACATGAGCAAAGTGCTGCAGCCGTCCCCCCACCCGGATGGGTGAGGGCGCCCCATCATGCCTGAGGGGGCTTGGGAGAGGATTTAGCTTTGGGACCCCAGGAGGAGCCAGGACGTCCACGTCCTCTGCCTCTACCCCAGAAATCTCCCCGGGCCCCAGGGAAAGAAACCCCCCTTCCCTGTCTTGCACCACGGAAAGGGGAGGATAAGGATCCCTGACCCCGAAAGGGCCGAGATTGCCGCCTGCGCTGGGGCAACCTGCCTCCCTTAGCAAAAAGGTCCAGGCAGTCTCCAAACAGCGGGGGGTTGGGGGGGGGGATGACCAACATTTAACCACCTCAGCAGGAAAGGGACTATCCCAACTTTTTGGAACCCTGGGAAGTTTACTGGGGTGCTCCCATTCCTTGAGCACAAGGTTATGGAAATGTGCCTGCTCTGGAAATTCCAGATGTGATTTTGCTGTCTGGAAAAGCTCCCCTCTTTGCCTGGGAGCCTCAACAGGGAGAGAGATAGACAGAACCTCAAAAATCTGGGTCAATAATCTGTCAGTGTCATCCGGGGCCCAGGGGTCAGAGCCAGAATCGTCATGACCCCTTGGTCTCTCATCAGATGAGTCTGAATCAGAAAAGAGCTCCCCTTCATCAGACGTGGTATAGCCACACAGATTCCAAAACTCCTCAGTTCCCATAGGGAAAACAGTAACATTAGGCGTTAAAAGCCGCTTCTTAGCAGGGGCCTTACGCGCTAAGGACTTCGCAATAATCTGTTCAACAGTAGCCAGTCTAGAAAACACATCAGGCTGAGAATCCCCACTAGCATGCAACTCAGCAGGAGTGAGGTTTAAGCTTGGGGGAGTAGGCGAAGTGAAACGAGGTGCAGCCACTGGCAGGCCAGATTGCAATGCAAGCACATGCTCAGCACAGGGTACACAGACCCGCGCCTTGTCAGCGTCAGCATGAGGCTGCCCACACGCTACACAAAGCCGGTCTTGTCCCGAAGGGACCCCGGTCACATTTTCCTGGGATGCCTCCATATGGTGATTTTTAGTGGCGCTATACGCCGATAGGGAATAACGCTATATAGCAACCCCGGATGCCCCAATAACCCGCTAGGGAAGTGGGAGTATGGTATTTACAAGGCCTATAAGTAATATAATAAAACAGGGCCGGGAAAAGCCAGGAAGGGTTTGTCCCGCCTGAAAGACATAAGCAGACAAGACCTTAAGTACATCGTAACCCAAGTGAAGGAAATAAAGCCGCCCGCGAGGGCACTTACGGGCCGCGGTAGGTAGGAGTCCGTCGCGCATAGGCCAACCAGGCAGGAAAGATGGCGCCGGTATACCTCGAGGGGCGGGCCAGTAACAGCAATGACGCGGAACGCGCCAAAGATGAGCCCTGCCCCCCCCCGAAGAGCGCAAAGCCAGCACGGCAAGCAGCCAATGATGGCGCGCCAGCGCCTGAGGTAGTGCCGCCGCCAAGCGCGGAACCAAGTCAGCACGCGGCGGCAGCAAATTTAAAATACAGTAAAGACAAGTCAGCGCGGCGGCTGACACAAGAATAAAGGCATGTGAAAAGACAGTGTAACAAACACAAAATGCAAAGTATACCTATCTATACACATACACCGCCCCCCCTCTTTCCCCCCAAAGACTACAAGGAGGATGAGGGAGGATGGCGGCCACTTAAATAGGGCCCACCGATAGGTAGGGGCAAGGGGCAATAGTGCGGGAGGGGCATCCCATAGAGGCTCACCATAAGCCTGAACCGCCTACCCTTTGGTGGGGGATTGCGGTGGAGCAGCGCTCCTAAGCACCTGACAGCGCTGCTGCCTACCATCACCCGACCAGCGCAGCCAAGGCTGGGAGGCATATTACTAGTGGAACGGGTGGGAATAGTCCTACAGGGCCTCAGGTTAATAACCCCGCTCACCTGCGAGTAGAGAGCCAATTTCTCGTCCTTCGCAGCCAGACTGCAGAGAAATTCTGGGGATTTGTGGGAGGTCGCCGGGAATTGGAGGGGCCGGGAGGAGCCTATTTCTCTGCAGTCCAGCACCATCTGGCGGAGTATATCCCGAGTGTAAGTATCAGATTTGGAGCAGGACGTACTGTATACTAAGAATAAACTCACCTCACCCCGCTCCTACGCAAGTGCTCGTCCAATCAGAGCGCTCAGAGCCGCTGTGGTATGTACGGACAAGCGACGGACAACCACAGCGGCTCTGAGCAAGCTGGAGGCCACATCTCGCGCTTCCCTCTAACAGGGAGCGCCCTGCTAGAGAGAAGCGCGAGATGCGGCCGGGGCTCGCGCATGCGCCGTTGGAACGGGGACAAGGTAAGGTTTCTGGGCGTCCTGCGGGGTTTCACAAAGCGAGGCATCCCGATTTCGGATGCCCCGCGGGGAGGGATCTGATCGGCCCGGGAATCTTATAGATATAGGTGTGGGTCCGCTTTAAGTTTCACTAGTGCAGGGCAGGTCCGGGAAGCGCGCTGTGTGCGTAAGGCTGGCTGTGATTCCCTCCCTTGTCTGCGCTTTACACAGCATCTCCTACGCCTTCCTGGAAGAGAAATAAAACCCAGGAGAGTGAAGATCCCAGTTTTGTTCCTTTTTAAGCCCTAAGTTTTTGGCCTTCTAAAGTGATCTACAGAGGCAACGGCAACGGCCCCGGAACCAAGGCAGCGAGCAGGCAGTGGACAGCCCCAGAGCAGAGGCAGCAGTTGGTGGGCAAAGGAAGCAGGCAGCAACCCATAAACCGAGGAGGTGCCAGGCAGATTCCCCAGAACGGTGGCAGCAGTAGCCAACACCTACCTGCCCGTCTACTGACCTACTTACCTACCTTTCTACCCACCTACTACCTACTTGACCACTTACCCACCTGTCTCGCTGTCTACTGACCTACCCACTTATCTACCTGCCTACTGACCTACCTACCTCTCTGTCTACACACATACCTACTGACTCACTCACACACCTAGCTCCTTATTTACCTACCTACCCACCTGCCTAACTAACCTACCTGCCCACTCACCCACTTAGCTAACCTACTTATGTACTTTCCCACTCACCTACCTAGGCCCTGGGGCAAAGGCCGACAGCTCTGCAGCTAAGGCAGAATCGGCAGATCTCCCACCTACCTACCAACCTGCTGCACACTCACCTAGCTACTTATCTACCTGTCCACCCACCCACCTATATACCCATTCACCTGCCTACCTAATATACCCATCTGCCCACTTACCTATCTAACCATAGCCAACATACTTGTCTACCTGACTACCCCCTTATCTTTCAGTCCACCTACCTACCACTCATCTATCTGCTGTAAAGCTCTTTTGAAACAGTATATAGGGTCATGGTAAGGGGAACATTATGTTTTGCTGCTTTGAAATGAGTTTTATCCTCATTATGTTATATTTCCATAGCTTGACTACCAGCACCCACCGCACCGTGCATGCTGACTACTTACAACTTCCCTTGCTGCCACCTGTAGCTTAGATGCCCAACATTACCACCAGCAACCAATCGGGTTCATGGGGCAGACTTTACTAGAACTGTGTGCCTGTCCATCCAGTGACCTCCGCTGCAACCAGTGGTCACCAACCCCACAAATACAGTACACCCCCCTTAAAATATTAAATTGCTGTAATTGTTATTGGTGTTAAGTAAGTTGGTTTTGCGTTGCAGTTTGGGCACTCAAGCTCTAAAAGGTTTGCCATCTCTGATCTAGTCGATAAGGCACAGGATCAAAACAAGGGCCTCTGGAGATTGCAGGATACCAGGAGTATACAGGATAACCAGTATGGCTGATGCAGCACTGTAATAATATCAGGTAGCTCCTTAAAGTGGACCAACACCCACGGGTGATCGGTCCGGGAATCTATAAGATTCCCGGGCCGATCACCCCCCACCCCGCGGGACATCCGAGATCGGGATGTCCCGCGGGGTGAAACCCCCCCAAACACCCCAAACTCCTTACCTTACCTTCCTCCCTCGCGCTCCTGTAGGCGTGCTCGCGCCCGCGCCGGCCGTCTGCGAATGGCCGGCGGGGGCGCGCGCGCGCCGAAAGTGACGCGAGGGAGGCGGCGGCTGCCGCTTAGACGTTGCTGATCCTCGCTTGTACGTTGGCGCTGGGAGCGGGGAGAGGTGAGTTTTTCGGGGGGTTAGGGGGGGTTTCACACAGCGGGGCACCCCGATCGGGGGTGCCCCACCGAAGTGGACCAAGACCCAGGATAGTCAAAATCCTGGGTGTTGGTCCACTTTAAACCAGACCAACACCCGTTTCTCTGCTAATGGGTGTCGGTCTGGGTCCCTGCGCATACAAACAGGCTCGGAGGGGGTTCATTCAAAATGCCGGAGACCCCCCCCCCCCGCGCATCGGCCTCCAGAACGGCCGCAATTTTTAACTCCCTGGATCCGCAGCCGGGAATGCTCGGCTCTGGCGGCCAAAAGGACCCGCCCGCGTGACAGCCGGTGGCCAATCGCAGGGCTACATTCCTAGGCGAGGCTCCAGAAAGAGGTAGGAACTGTGGGCGTTATGGGGTATGGGGGGGATGATGCGCGAGGGGGCTCCAGCCCCATGCCCACACGCTTGTTTTAATGCATGTGAACCCGGACCAACACTGGTTAGCAGAGAAATGGGTGTTGGTCCGCTTTAAACCTCAGTGTGAAAGCAGACCGCTTCACAGAATGGGATCCAGACTTATGCATAGATGCACACAGATAAAAGCTAGAGGCATACGGACAAATATAAGGATCAGTTACACTAGTAATACAAGTCTAGTTTATTATTGATAATGATTCCGCATCAAAAGGTTTTTAATTTGCTAATGAAGAAAATCTGATGACTTACTTTGGATGGGTTTGTTTGTTACCCTTCTGGTAAGGCTAAGTTTATCAGGATGCCACGGCGTACCTTGCTCTAAGGAAAACAACCGCCTTTGAGGCCTGCAAAAAAGGACACAACTTAATTGTGTATTAACATAGTTTAGAGGACATTTTAAGAAACACATTCCTTTTAGAAATTTATTACTAGTTATTAAAATGTGTTAGCACTAAATCATGTTTATTCATTTAGCATTTTACCAATTTTTCCATTTTATTAAAATTAGGTCTATTCATATTATATACTGTTTACATTTCCTGCTTGCACTTTGTTTCACTCGAAGTAGTAGAAAGTGAGGAAATAAGGTGATCCTTATATTTAGGGTAGCCTTTCTAAAAAAATGTAAGTCTCTTCATCAGACATTTTGTCCTAGAAAGCTTACCTTCAATATATTCAGTTAGCCTGAAGGGTATTGTACTATGTTTTCCTTCTGTAAAATTAGTAGTGACAGAACAAGTAATAACTAGCTGGTTTTAGTTAGGTGCCATATCTGTTAGTAGTAAGTCACTGGCAGCTGGACTTGCTGTGTATTCTTGAAGGCAAGGCCACTAGGATTAGTAAAGAAGCTACTCACCTTTTTATCCCTAGCAGCTGATCAGCCCCAGCTCCGCACTGCAAAGCTTCCCAGGTGCCAAGGTACCAAGGAGTCACACATCAAGCAGGTCTGTTCTCAATTTACTTCCAGCCTCTGGGCCGATCACCCCCCCGCCTTCAGTCACAGTGACTGCCCATGTCCCTTGCATTCACCAAGGCCTGACACTCCCCGTCCATAGCAACGAACATAGGCCGGGCACGAGGGAGCACCCCACAGGGGAACCGGAGAGCGCACCCATGCTGGCACAAAGTTCAAATCAACGGCTTTATGTCATGCATTAAGATGCATGCGCTGAGGGAATGGGAAAAGTGTGGAAGTGGGCAATCTGGGGTTTTCACACAGCCGGGCACCCAACATCGGCTTGCCTTCGGGGCAAAGACCAATTACCAGGATAGTGGAAATCCTGGTGACATATGATGTACTATTACGTCATGTTCAAATGGAGCTTCCAGCAATGTGTTAATTCCTGTGAAGCACCTAAAGGGTTAATACACTTCTGGATAATGATTTTGAATATATTGAAGGGTACAGTTTTAAAATGTCTTGTATAGGGGTTTTTCTGACATATAGTCCCTTTAGAGCAGTGTTACTCAACCCTCTCCTAGAGAGCCACAACAGGTCATGTTTTGTAGATCTGCCCAACCCCCCAAGATGCACAGGTGTAGTAATTGGTGCAGCAACAGGGCTTAAAGAGAAAACACCAGACCTCAGAAAGACTAGGGCAATTTAACCCCTCCACAGGGCACCGATTACCTTTTGAATATTGGCAATCTGGGATTGGCCGACATCCTGTTGTTTTTCAGGTCCTTGGCTTTGCCATCCGTAAGGTAAGTGAGGCTTCTTCTTTAGTCGGAACGTCCAGCCAGGACAAATGCAGCCACAAATATTGTGGTGTTTTGTCTCCTCTTGTTATAGGAAATAGAGCAGACCCTGCGCGAGATCGGTGATAGGCGCAGTGTCTGCTGGGAGAAGGTAGATGAGCAAGATGGTGCTGCCCATCGGAAGGCACCCTGGGAACGACAGGTTAGCTGCACTCAGCGAGGTGAACGCAGATAGCCCAATATGTGAACCGGGGGGGGGGGCAGACAGGAGAAGCTTGGAGAGCTTTCATTAGCTCGCACATCTGCTCCTCTGTTCCTCTTTAATAGACAACTATTGGGAGATCCAGAAAGCATGACCTGTTAGTAGTTCTCGAGGAGAGGTTTGGGGAACACTGCCTTAGAGTAACTCAAAACTTGGATGATTGAAAAGATCATCAGAAAAGAGATCAGACAATCATACCTGTCTCTCCCCTTGTCTGTAACTTCCAACGCTTCCTCCAACTGACTGACAGTGTCCAGTTCATCACTAAGGAATAAAAACACAAAAAGTTAAGTCAATCGAAAATGTTTTAGCATGGGATCATTATGTCGGAAAGCAACATTAAAGTCCAAATAAATAAGGACGTTTTAGAATGCATCAATAAGTTTTAGAATGTACTGTGTATGTATTAAAACATCATACACCTCAAGTTATACAGACTCAAGCAGAAAAAAGGATATAATATGGCAATAGGGTTGAAATTCACCCTGAATCACCAGGAGGATCATGTACTCCTCTATAAATGAAGAAATATCTATTAACCAGTAATCATACACAATGCTGTTTAAAGAGTATAAGTGAGGGTAAAATGTGACCACTGGCAGCTATTGTGGAACCTGGCTGGTGCATTTTACCCATTTCTTTTCATTTTTAGCTTGGAGGGGGCATTCCAACTGGGTTGCCCTGTGTTAATTTTACTGGATAAAACATGAGTCTCAGGTAGCTGGCACAAAAAGGGTTAAACATCCTGCCATTGACATCCTGTTGACATTGTCAGTTACCGTATACCACATATGCTTAGCCTGTAGCCCAGAGGACACATGGGCCCTCTGATGTGGCCCTTGACCTGCTGTGGGTAAAGTGGGAGTGGTAAACAGAATTGGAGTGCAAACGTAGTTAAATAGAGGCTCAATAAGGATGAGAGGTTGCATGGAGAGTGGTAAAAAAGGGACAAATAGAGGTGGCAGCAGGGGCTTCGGAGGAAGATGCTGGCATTAATAGTGCAACAAAACCCTGGGTGAAATATTTAGCATTATAACAGTTTTTTTCTATATGTAAGTGTATGTTTAGCATTGGTAGGCATTTAGATGGGTTAAGTATTGGGAACACAGTTACGATTTGAGACTGATGGAGGGATAGGCTATAAATATGGGACTTTGGAGAGGTAAGGCAATCAGCATGTGTATTACTAGCATGTGGGAATTGTTCCTGACATGTATATTTATTGCTCTGAATACTTTATCAGACATTAGTGTAGATCGTCCTGTCCTCGTGATTTGTCGGCATTTTAGGAGCAATCGCTTTTTGCTATAGAAGGATCGCTAGCGATATCGGGCCCAAAATTTTATTCAATTGCTCACCTAACGCCCTGCAAATGATATCACCTATGTGAATGGCTCTACAGAAAGCCATTCAGAGCGTTTGCAAGGAGAATGCTGGGCAAATGAAATTGCCCCACTATCGATTTGCAACACGGCAGTGTGAGCGGGGCCCGAGACTTAATAATACAATTCTGTGAAATACTCACCTGTATTACACGCAAACATTACGTCCTGCTCCATATATAATACTTACACGTGGATTATCCTCCGCCAGATGGCGCTGTGCACTGCAGACATGCAAAAACAGGCTCCTCCCAGCCCTTCATATACCCAGGGACCTCCCACAAATCCCCAGCATTGAAAAGCAGTGAGAAAAAGAAGCCGGGAGAAACCAACCACCAAAAACTGGTAATAATAACAATGATAACAATCACCATACAGGGGATCCAGAATAATGTAAAACCAGGGTGGGGTGGAGCAGGACGTACTGTATGCGTATAATACCAATTCTACAGGTGAGTATTTCACAGAATTGTATTATTCTAAGCATACAGTACGCCCTGCTCCATATATAATACTTACACGTGGGACATCCAATAGCAGTGTCCATAAAGTAGGGTGGGATCCCCAACAAAAAAGGCAACAGCAGGCAGTTTAAACTACTGCCGCCTGCAAAACCTTGCGGCCAAACACAGCATCAGCTGAGGCCCTAACATCAACCTTGTAAAACTTTGAAAAGGTATGAACGGAAGACCAAGTAGCGGCCTTGCAAACTTGTTCAACAGAAGCCTGGTGCTGGAAGGCCCAAGAGGCACCAATAGCACGAGTAGAATGGGCAGTAAGACGGAAAGGGGGACTCTTCCCCTTAGTAGAATAGGCCTGAACCACAGCCTGACGAATCCATTTGCTGATGGTAGACTTGGCAGGAGCCAAACCCTTCCTAGGCCCAGAAGGCACAACGAAGAGAGAATCAGTTTTCCTGAAAGCCGCAGTGACTACCAGGTAATACTTCAAGCACCTGACTACGTCCAAGGAATGCAGAACCCTCTCCTTGTCGTTGCTAGGATTGGGACACAACAAAGGAAGAACAATATCCTGGTTCAAATGAAATGCAGACACAATTTTAGGCAGAAAATCCAGTTTGAAGCGGAACATCACCTTGTCCTGGTGCCTCTCATAGTACGGAGGCTGAATAGATAGAGCAGCCAGCTCAGACACACGCCTAACCGAAGTAATAGCCACCAAGAAGACAACCTTGAGAGTGAGAACAGCAAGAGCAGCATCCTGAATAGGCTCAAAGGGAGCACCCTGCAAGGCAGACAAAACCAGTTTAAATCCCAGACGGGGACCATAGGTTTTCGAGGGGGACGCACATGAGTGACCCCCTGAAAGAAGGTCTTAATCAGGTGATGCTGGGCAAAGGACTTCTGAAAGAAGATAGACAGGGCAGAAACCTGACCCTTCAGAGTACTAAGTTTGAGACCTAACTCCAAACCATGCTGTAAGAACTCCAGAACCATAGGGACTGAGAATTCCTGGCAGGGAAGAGACCTGGACTCACACCAATCAATGTAGGAATGCCATACTCTATAATAGATAGCAGAAGAAGTCTATTTCCTGGCCTGCACCATAGTAGCCACCACAGAGGCAGACAAACCCTTCTCCATCAAGATGGAGGTTTCAGCAGCCAGGCCGTCAAAGCCAGAGTTTGTAAATTGGGATGGCGTAAGGAACCTTGAGTTAGCAGATCTGGCACCCCTGGCAGGTCGTACTGGTCTACTGCCATTTGAACCACGTCTGCGAACCACACTCTTCTTGGCCACCTGGGGGCCACTAGAATCACAGGTACCCCTTCCAGAACAATCTTGCGCAGAACCCTGCCCAGAAGGGGGAATGGTGGAAACACATACAGGAGTCAAAACTCCCTCCAAGACATGGACAGGGCATCCGTGGCCAAGGCCAGAGGATCCTGAGACAGGGATACGAAGGTCGGGAGCTTGTGATTGTGACGGGATGCAAACAGATCCACATCCGGTAGACCCCAACGGTGACACAGGGACTGGAATACCCTGTTGCAGAGGGACCACTCCCCCTGACGGGACGTCCCCCTGCTCAGGGCGTCCGCTAGCAGATTCTCCGCCCCTGGAATGTACACAGCCGAAATGCATTGGACATTGGCCTCCGCCCATGTCAGAATCTGAGACACCTCCTGGAGGGCACCCTTGCTCCGGGTCCCTCCCTGATGGTTGATGTAGGCAACCGCCGCTCTGTTGTCCGAGTGTACCTGGACCGACAGACCCCTCAGGTGTTGGGTCAACCGCTCCAGTACCAACCTGACTGCCCGCAATTCCAGAATGTTGATGGGTAAATGGGCCTCATGAGGGCCCCACCTCCCCTGGAAGCGCAGGGATTTCCAGAATCCCCCCCAATCTAACAGACTGGCATCCGTTGTGACCGTCTCCCAGGAGGGGGCTAGAAAAGACCTGCGGTCCAGCCACCACGCAGGGGACTGTCTGACCGAGGGGGGAAGCACACAGACCTCGTCCAAGGACGCTGGGTTCTTGTCCCACACTGACAGAAGGTGAAGCTGCAGAGGTCTCAAATGGAACTGGGCAAAGGGCACCGCCTCGAAGCTCGCCACCATCAGGCCCACCAACTGCATTCCCTGCCGGATGGAGGGCTGGGAGCACGAGAGCAGGAACCTCGCCTGCGCAGTCAGAGCTTCCACCTTCTGTTGAGGAAGGAATATCCTTGACTGAACCATATCCAGAATCATTCCCAGGAACGGAGTCACCGAGGAGGGGGACAGAGAGGACTTGGGGTAATTGATCACCCAGCCGAAGGATTCCAGGGTGGACACGCCCTGAGTGTCCAACTCTGCCTGCCGCAGAGACCGAGAGGTGATGAGTATATCGTCCAGGTAGGGCAGCACGCGTATGCCCCTTAGCCTTAACAAGGACATCACCCCTGCCAGCACCTTGGTGAACACCCTGGGAGCTGAAGTGAGGCCGAATGGCAAGGCCACAAATTGGTAATGCTGATCTTTCAGTGCAAATCTGAGAAACCTTTGGTGTCATGGAAACACCGGGACGTGAAGGTAAGCATCTTTGATGTCTACTGACGTCATAAAGTCCCCTGGACGCAGAGAGTCGATGCTCGAGCGCAGTGTCTCCATACGAAAGTGCTTGTTCTTGACAAATTTGTTGAGGATTTTTAAATCCAGAATGGGCCTGACTGACCCATCCTTCTTGGGTACTGTGAAAAGGTTGGAATAGAACCCCATGCCCCTGTCTCCTAAGGGGACCTTGCAAATGACCCCTAGATCCAGGAGACCCTGCACGGCCAGCAACAAGACCTGAGCTGAGGCAGGGTCCTGTGGAATCCGGGACCCAATGAATCTGGTGGGGGGCCGTACAGCAAATTCTATCTTGTAGCCGGAGGACACTACCTCCTGAATCCACCGGTCTGAGACGTGGCACCTCCAGACATGCTCGAAGTGCTGCAGACGTCCCCCCACCCTGACGGGCGAGGGCGCCCCTTCATGCCTGAGGGGTCTTGGGAGGGGCTTTGGGCTTGGGTCCCCAGGAGGAACTGGGACGGCGTCCTCTGTTCCTGTGCAAGGAGTCTGCGCGGGACCCAGCAAAGGACACCCCCCTGCCTTGTTTAGCCCCACGGTAGGGGGTTGATAGGGAGCCCTGGCCTCGAAAGGGCCGAATCTGTCGCCTGCGCTGGGGTAACTTGCCTCCCTTGGCGAAGAGGTCTAAACGGTCCCCAAACAGGCGCAGCCCCTTAAATGGAAGCCCCGTAAGGGCTTTCTTGGCGGCATTGTCAGCGGCCCACTGGTGCAACCAAACCGCACGGCGTATAGCTACCACCAGGGCAGATGATCTGGCACACATCTTAATAGCATCGTCCGATGCAGACAGGATAAAGTTCACAAACGCATCACAGCTGGACAGTGCATTGACAGTATCAGGAGGCAAATCATCTGTGCCATCGAGAGTATTCCTAACCACGGTCCTGAGCCCTACTGCCGTAATGGCTAAGGCGCAAACCGGGCGCAGAGTCGCTCCCCCAAATGCAAAGGCATGGCATGCCAATTGGTCAACACGCCGGTCCTCAGAGTCCCGCAGCGTAGTAGTGTCAGGGGAGTGCATAATAGAGGTGTTGGACAACCCTAGAATAGGAGCATCGACCTCAGGGGGCGATGACCAGCACTTAACCAAGTCAGCAGGGAAGGGATATTTCCTATCCACACTCTTAGGGACCCCAGGAAGTCTGCTGGGATGTTCCCATTCTTTAAGCACGAGGCTACTGAAATGGGTTTGCTCGGGAAATTCCAGACGAGCCTTAGCAGTATGAAAAAGATCACCCCTTTGCCTGGGAGCCGCAGCAGGGGGAGAGAGGGACAAGACCTCAAAGATTTGAACCAGCAGTCTATCAATATCGTCCGAGGACCAATGCTCGGAATCAGACTCTTCATGACCCCTGGACTCGTCATCATATGACCCTGAGAGTCAGAGAACAGTTCCCCTTCGTCCGAGGGGGTATGGCCGTAAGAATGCAACAAATCATCAGATTCCATAGGAGCCGAGTCAGGGTTCAAATGCCGCCTCTTGGCGGTGGCCTTACGCGCTAAGAAATTAGCAAGCAAGTTTTCAACACTGGCCAGTCTAGTGGCCAAATCAGGATGAGAATCCCCGCTTGTATTGGGGGTTAGACTCAGGCTTGGGGGAGTAGGTGAAGTGAGGCGAGGTGCAGGCCCAGCCACAGAAGAGGCGGGAAGAACCAATAGCGCCTGCTGTGCACAAGGAACACAGACCCGTGCATTGTCACCGCTGCTAGGCAAGACCCCACAAGCTACACACAGCCGGGCTTGTCCCGAAGGAACCCCGTTCACAATATCCTGAGATGCCTCCATATGGTGATTTTATCGGCACAATAGGCCAGTAGGGATTGACGCTGTAAGCTACCCTGGATGCCCCAATAACCTGCGGGGAAGTGGGAGTAAATTTAATGGTCACAACCGGGAGCTACACCGGGCCGGGAGAAGCCACCGTAATCCACGGTCTGAAAGACACAAAGGGAACAAGGATGTCAAAGCCATGCGCAAGGGAGCATAAAAGGTAATATAAAGTCGCCCGTGAGGGCACTTACAGACAGAGACTTACGCGCGCATAAGAAATGGCGCCAAGCAAACCTCAAAGGGCGAGCCAGAGCTGACCGCGACGCGGAACGCGCCAAGCCAGAACCCCGCCCCCCCTGGAGAGCGCGAAGCTCCAAAACGCGTAATCAATAAGGACAGCAGGGCAGTAACGCCTGAAAGGAATTGATCGAGTGGATTACCTCAGAAGAGCCACTACAAGCTAAGAAAGAGACGCCGCAGCGTCTGCGAAGCCGCCGCCGTCCATGCAATGCAGCTATATAGTAAAGACGCGGCGGCTACCAATATAAAATAACATAAAAGCGCGGCTCTGACACCCGTTCCTGGTAAAACACAATACTAAAGCCATAAGCGTGTAATAGGGTACATTGAGGCCGCCATACACACAACCCCTCCCCCCCCCTTTCTTTCCCCCCGGGCTAAGGGGGGAACGAGGGAGGAAGGCGACCCGTTACATAGGGTCCACCGCTACACGGGGCGTGGGGCAATGATGCGGGAGGGGCATCCCCTGAAGCCTTGACCGCCTACCCTATGGTGGGGGACTGCGGTGGAGCGTGGCTCCATAAGCACACATGGTGCTGCCTACCTTCACCTGACCAGCGCAGACCAGGCTGGGAGGCACATCACAAAGAGGACGGGTGGGAGTAGTCCAACAGGGCCGCAGGCTGTAATAGCCCCGCTCACCTGCGAGAGAGTGATACTTCATGTCTTCGCAGTCAGCACTGCAGAGAAATCTGGGGATTTGTGGGAGGTCCCCGGGTATATGAAGGGCCGGGAGGAGCCTGTTTTTGCATGTCTGCAGTGCACAGCGCCATCTGGAAGAGGATAACCCACGTGTAAGTATTATATATGGAGCAGGACCTACTGTATGCTTAGAATAAAACAAAACAGGAAACACACATGAAAGAGCCTAAGTACTCGGAACCAGTTATTGACACTTGAGACACTTGACAACTGAGCAGTGTGTTTTTTTTGACAGGGCTTCTAAAACTGATTATGTTTCATGTCAGGTTTCACAGATTGCGCCGCATGGGGGCCCCTGTCCTCCACTGATCACTAATGGCTTCTGCTCGCCAGCCACCGCCGGAAGTGGCCTTTGATACCGGGAGGAGTGAGAATATGCAATCTAACTTCTCCTATAAAAGGCCCCTCCCTATGGTGGCTAGCAAGGAAAGAGAGGCCAGCACACGCGGCAGACAACGGGCAACGATCAGAGGCCCGCTAGGGGACGAGGAGACCCCTGGCGCTGGATCCAGGAGGGGGTAAGCATTTATTTTTCTCACTAGTGGGGTAAAACGCCAAGAACGTAGAATAAACATGCTTGGCACTTAACGGTAGGAGATCTGCCTGGCATTCAGAGGGTTAAAACTGTAAATATGCTAATTGCTGAAGCTTGTTTATATTTACCGGTTGCTATTTCCATTGTCTCCTAGAAAAGAATCCTCGTCTTCCTCTACACTGTGAAAAAATGAGACAGGTGGTAAAAATCTCTCTCAAAGGGACAGTCTAGGCAAGGACAGTAGCAAGGAGATAGCATGAAGCCTGTCCCATGTGCCCCCTGCCTGTTGTAGATGCTGTAGCAGGTCTCCAAATTTGCCCTTCCTTTCTTTCCATTTTTCAACAGTCATGCTCCAAATGTACGTGTCCATCCTTCTTCCTCAACTGTCCTAGCAGTTCTAGTTCTGGTAGTGAGCTTGGCAAGCTGGACTACTGTGGCTCATTTACACTGGGAGCACTGATGGACAGGGGTGGCCATGTGACCACATTTGTGCATGGTCATTGAGGAAAGGGTTGAAAGCAGAGCCAAAATTTGAAGCCCTGCTACAGTATCTACAGTGCACATCAGTAAATGGAGGCGAGACACATGCCACTTTCGATAACATTTTAAAAGGTTTCATTATTGTGATTCAATAAGGTGTAATCAATCTGTTAAAGTGGACCAAAACCCTGCTGGATCGGCCCGGGAATCTATAAAATTCCAGGGCCGATCCATCCCCTCCCCGGGGGGCATCCAAAATCGACAAACCCCTCAGGTCACCGTATACACTTACCTGAATTCCGGTCCAACGGTGCATGCGCGTGCTGCGGCCGCATATCACGCTTCTCTCTAGTAGGACGCGTGCTTGCGACAGCCATTAGTGTATGCCCGGCGCGGGCGCGCTCCCTGTTGGAGGGAAGCATGAGATGCGGCCGCCAGCGCGCTTGGAGCTGCTGAGCTAAGATGTCTCTTAGACGTGAATAGCTCAGCGGCTCCAAGCGCACTGATTGGACGAGCAGCCACGCATGCGCCGTAGAACCGCGGTGAGGTGAGTTGAAGCTGGCGATCTGGGGGGTTTCACATAGTGGAGCACCTCCAATTGGGGTATCATCTGATTAGTTGAGACAGAGACAAGAGTATTAGGCTCTGTTCACACCTTGAAAAAGAAAGAAAGAAAAACATGTTTAGCAAAATAAGTAAATGGTAAAGCGCATGGCAATAATAATGCACTCTGCGTTATACGTGTGTTGCCATAGACTTCTAGTGACCTGCGTTATTACAACGTTGCACTGAAAAACGCATTTTTAATGCACTGTGCAACACAACGCAGATATGTGAGCTATCCTATCTAGAATAGTGTACAAGGTTTCCTCTGGGTAGTAACTGCGTTGCAACACAGCGCAACAACACAGAGAAAGCGCAGAGGTGTGAACAGAACCTTAACCCCTTCTGCTCTAATTCAACCTCTTCAGAATGGAGGAAAACAAACAATCTTGTGTTCCAGTAACTAAAGGGCAGCATTCTAAGCTGGAGAGATGATTGCTGCAGCTTTGTTTAGCCAAAGCTGCTAATGAGCTCACCTGTTACAGTGGAAGAATTCTGGGAGTTAATGTCAGAACAAAAACTTAGGCTTACTAAAGGGTAAGAAAACCAACCCTGCTTTACTAAGACACAGAGAGAGGAATTTAAGAAACATGGAAGTAGCATGTTGATAAGTAAATTACAGGTCTGGGGGGCACAGTCCTATACACAAATGTTTAATTTACATCCCAGAAGAGGAAACAATAAAACATCAAAAAAAAAAAAAAAAAAAGGTAAAAAGGGAGTTTTCTTTTAAAGCAGACCAACACGGTTTACAGCTGTCAAGTACCGCTGCATTAAAAAACTAAGGGGGGGGCATGCAGAATGCTGGAGCCCCCCCTAGAATCACCCCCCAAACACCCAATATTCTTACATTTAAACCGGACCTTCAGCATAATTTAATAAGAAGCCCAAACCCTTAAAAAACTATTCCCGAGCATCTAAAATTAATAGATTGTATGCTTTTAGTCCCTTACTTTTTATTCTTTCCCCACTGGGCTGCTACTTTGATCAGGGCTCTAGGATATGGGCGCCGCCATCTTGCCTCAGAAGCATCACATACTGAGGAGAGTAGGGGGGGCAAAAGTACAGGGGGGTGGGGTTATAGCTTTGCACAGACAGAGCAGAGCTGGGGTCAGGAAAAGGACAACATTCCCAGAATGTAGAGTGGCAGAGTCAGAAGACACTTCCTGTTTGCAGGCAGCCTGAAACTCCATGTGCCACCATCTTGGATGTTTAAAGGCTCAGAAAATACAATGGGTGCAGGCAGGATGATTTTTAGTGGGCAATATGTATACAGGGTGGGGGAAACATATACGATTGGCTCTTATTCAGGGTGAAGGTCTGGTTTAACCTCGATTGGCTGGCCGCGCTCACATGGGCTGGCTTGCTGGCTGCTGAAGCCGAGAATAAACTGGGCCACCGCCGAGTAGGCTGTATCGCCCAAGGTACTTGGGTGGGGAGCTTGGGGGAGGGAAAAAAAGGGTTTTGCTCTTTGTTAATACTAGCACATTGGACAGACACACATGCTTTTGCTATCAGACAATGCGTATGCAGTCTGCGTGTAATATATGTGGCAAAATATAATAGACCACACTGAACAAACATAGTGATGTACACTCACACATATATATTACAATACCTTTTGCTAGTCTGATTTTCACACCCCTGATTTTCCTCTCTACTGGAATCCAGTTTGCCTTTTGCTCTGGCTTCAACCACCTTTGTTGCCGCCTAATAAGAAAAGATACAAATGATACTATGATGTGCAACAGACTTACCTAGTATGTTGTAGTACCTTCCTTGGTGTTCATAACGTAGTACTTAGGTAAGCTAGTGGGAGTATTTAATGGGGCTTGCTAATGCCAGTCCCAATACATGGAGATGGTGTAATGACTTGTATTCAAAACAGTGATTATAAAAATACAATTCTGTGATTACTCACCTGTAGAATTGATATTATTAGTATACAGTATGTCCTGCTCCAGATAAGAATCATTACACTTGGGTATTACTCCGCCAGATGGTGCTGAAAAGCCCAAGAGGCACCAATAGCACGAGTGAAATGAGCAGTAAGGCAGATGGGAGGATTCTTCCCCTTAGCAGAGTAGGCCTAAATAACAGCCTGACGAATCCATTTGCTGATAGTAGATTTAGCAGGAGCCAAACCCTTCCTAGGACCAGAAGGGACCACAAAAAGAGCATCAGTTTTTCTGAAAGGTGCAGTAGCGACCAGATAGTACTTCAGACACCTAACCACATCCAAGGAATGCAAGACCCTCTCCTTAGCATTACTAGGATTAGGGCACAAGGAAGGAAGAACAATGTCCTGATTCAAATGAAAGGCAGACACTACCTTAGGCAGAAAATCTGGCTTGAAGCGAAACACCACCTTGTCCTGGTGCCTCTCAATGTAGGGGGGCTGAATGGAAAGCGCCGCCAACTCAGACGCACGCTTAACAGAGGTGATAGCAACCAAAAAGACAACCTTGAGAGTAAGAATGGCCAGGGCAGCCTCCTGCACAGGTTCAAAGGGAGCACCCTGCAAGGCACACAAGACCAAGTTCAAATCCCAAACAGGCACCATAGGCTTACGTGGGGGACACACATGAGTAACCCCCTGGAAAAAAGTCCGGATCAGAGAATGCTGGGCAAAGGACCTATGGAAGAAAACAGCCAGGGCAGAGACATGACCCTTCAGTGTACTGAGGGCAGATCATGTCAGACCAATCTTATTGATTTCTTTGACAATGTCACTAAAGTGTTAGATGAAGGTGGTGCTGTGGATATCGCCTATCTGGATTTTAGCAAAGCCTTTGACACTGTACCACATAAGGAGCTCATAGATAAGTTATTGAAGGTAGGACTCAATCCCTGGATAGTTCAGTGGATTTCCAGTTGGCTGAGGGATCGGTATCAGAGCGTTGTTGTAAATGGCGTGCAATCTGAACAAAGGCGAGTCACAAGTGGTGTGCCGCAAGGCTCAGTCCTGGGCCCCATTCTTTTTAATATATTTGTAAGTGACATAGGAGAAGGCTTGGTTGGAAAAGTTTGTCTGTTTGCTGATGATACAAAGGTTAGTAATCGGGTGGATATTCCGGGAGGTGTCTGCAACGTGGAAAATGATTTAGCTTTACTGGATAGATGGTCAAAACTGTGGAAACTAGAGTTTAATGTCTCTAAATGTAAAATCATGCACTTGGGTAGAAGGAATCCCTGCTCTGAGTACCGTATGGGCAGTACTGTGTTAGCCAGGACCTCGGTGGAGAAAGATTTCGGGGCCCTGATTACTGATAGCTGCAAGATGAGTGGACAGTGTAGCCAGGCAGTGGGAAAAGCAAGCAGGATGCTCGGCTGCATAGCTCGAGGCATCACCAGTAGGAAGAGGGAGGTTGTGATGCCGCTGTATAGAGCCCTGGTAAGGCCACAGCTAGAATACTGTGTGCAGTTCTGGAGACCTTACCTGCAAAAAGACATTATTCAAATAGAACGTGTCCAAAGGCGGGCAACGAAAATGGTGGAAGGACTTAAACTCAAAACTTATCAGGAGAGACTTAAAGAACTTAATTTGTACAGTCTGGAGGAAAGAAGGGAGAGGGGGGACATGATTGAGACCTTTAAATATGTGAAAGGATTGAATAAGGTTCAGGAGGGAAGTGTTTTTAAGAAGAAACTTAATGATAGAACAAGGGGGCACAACCTGAAGCTAGTCGGGGGGAAGATCAGGAGCAATGTTAGAAAATATTGTTTTACAGAAAGAGTAGTAGATGCTTGGAACAAACGTCCAGCAGAGGTAGTTGAAAAATCAACAGGCACTGAATTTAAACATGCCTGGGATAAGCACACATCTATCCTAAGATAAAGAGTACATACAGTATACACATAAGGGCAGACTAGATGGACCGTATGGTCTCCTTCTGCCGTCAACCTTCTATGTTTCTATGTACTGAGTTGGAGCCCCAGCTCCAACCCATGCTGCAGGAACTCCAGGATCCTGGGACTAGAGAACACACGACAGGGAAGAGACTTAGACTCACACCAGTCAATGTAGGCACGCCAAACCCTATAGTAAATGAAAGAAGAAGACTTCTTCCTAGCCCTTATCATGGTATCAACAACAGAGGCAGAAAGTTTCAGCAGCCAGGTCGTCAAAGCCAAAGTTTGTAAATTGGGATGGCATAAGTGACCCTGAGTGAGCAGGTCTGGCACCCTGGGCAGAGCGTGCTGATCTACTGCCAGCTGCACCAGGTCTGCGAACCACACTCTTCTTGGCCACCTGGGGGCCACCAGTATTGCTGGCACCCCCTCCTGAGCTATCTTGTGCAGAACCCTGCCCAACAGGTGGAATGGAGGAAAGATGTACAGGAGCTGAAAATCCTGCCATGACATTGCTAGAGCATCCGTGGCCAAGGCCAGAGGATCCTGGGACAGGGAGACAAAGGCCGGGAGCTTGTGATTGTGACGGGACGCAAACAGATCCACATCTGGTTGGCCCCAACGGTGACACAGAGATTGAAACACCCTGTTGCAGAGGAACCATTCTCCCAGGCGAGAGGTCCCCCTGCTCAGAGAGTCTGCCTGCAGATTCTCCACCCCCGGGATGTACACAGCTGATATGCAGGGAACATTGTCCTCCGCCAAGGCCAGGATCAGAGACACTTCCTGAAGGGCCTTCTTGTTCCGAGTCACTCCCTGATGATTGATGTAGGCAATCGCCGTCTGGTTGTCCGAGCGTACCTGAACAGGTAGGCCCCGAAGGTGATGAGTCAAATGAGTCAGGACCAGCCTGATCGCCCGCAGTTCCAGAATGTTGATAGGTGTGTGGGCCTCCTGAGGGCCCCACCGCCCTTGGAACTGCAGGGACTTCCAGAAACCCCCCGAACCTGTCAGACTGGCATCCGTGGTGACCGTCTCCCAGCAGGGGGCCAGAAATGATCTGCCCACCAACAGGTTCCTGGAGTCCACCCACCACTAGAGGGACCGCCTGACTAGGGGGTAAAGCACAAGAACCTGGTCCAGAGACGCAGGATCCTTGTCCCATACTGACAAGAGGTGGAGTTGCAGAGGCCTCATGTGGAACTGGGCATAAGGGATCGCCTCGAAGCACGACACCATCAGGCCCACCAGCTGCATTCCCTGCCTGATGGAGGGATGAGGGCAAGATAGCAGGAACTGAACCTGCACTAGCAGACTGTCCACCTTCTGCTAAGGAAGAAAAATCCTCGACTGAACTGTATCCACATTCATTCCCAGGAAGGGTGTCACCAAGGAGGGAGACAGGGAAGACTTGGGATGGTTGATCACCGACTCCAGAGTGGACACTACCAGCTGAGTATCGAACTCTGCCTGTTGGAGGGACTGGGAAGTGATGAGAATGTCGTCCAGATAGGGCAGCACGCGAATGCCCTGAGACCTGAGCAGAGACATCACTCCTGCCAGCACCTTGGTGAACACTCTGGGAGCTGAAGTGAGACCGAAGGGCAATGCCACAAATTGGTAGTGCTGATCCTCCAGAGCGAACCTGAGGAACCTTTGATGACCTGGAAACACAGGAATATGAAGGTAAGCATCTTTGATGTCCACAGACGTCATGAAGTCCCCTGGACACAGGGAACTGCTGGCAGAGCGCAAAGTTTCCATGCGAAAGCGCCTGCACCTGACAAATTTGTTGAGGATCTTCAAGTCCAGGATGGGCCTGACTGACCCATCTCTTTTGGGCACGGTGAAAAGGAATAGAACCCCTTGCCCCTTTCTCGTAAGGGGACCTGACAGATGACCCCCAGCTCCAGAAGGCTTCGCACCGCCAGAACTAGAGCCTGAGCTGACACAGGGTCCTGAGAAATCCGGGATCTGATGAATCTTGGGGGCGGCCAGGCAGCAAACTCTATCTTGTAACCGGAGGACACTACCTGAATCCACCGGTCTGAGACATGAAGCCTCCATACGTGAGCAAAGTGCTGAAGCCATCCCCCCACCCGGATGGGTGAGGGCGCCCCATCATGCCTGAGGGGGCTTGGGAGAAAACTTAAGCTTGGAGCCCCAGGAGGAGCCAGGGCGTCCACGTCCTCTGCCCCTACTCCAGAAATCTCCTCGGGCCCCGGTAAGGGAGACCTCCCCTCCCCTGCCTGGCACCACGGTAGGGGGAAGAAAAGGAGCCCTGTCCCCGAAAGGGCCGACACTGCCGCCTGCACTGGGGTATCCTGCCTCCCTTAGCAAACAGGTCCAGGCAGTCCCCAAACAGGCGTAGTCCTTTGAAGGGAAAACCAGTGAGAGCTTTCTCGGCAGCGTTTTCCGCAGCCCACTGGCGCAGCCAAACCGAGCGGCGTATAGCCACCACCAGGGCAGAGGTTCTGCCACACATCCTAATGGTATCATCCAAGGCAGAGAGGACATAAGTCACAAAAACCTCACAAGGAGAGAGTGCATTAAACTCCTCACTAGAAACATCATCAGGGGCACCATCTAGGACACTTCTAAGCAGGGTCCTAATAGCCACAGCCGTAATGGCAGAGGCACAGACCGGTCGCAGCGCCATCCCCACACATGCAAAGGCATGGGACGCCAGCTGATCAATACGCCGGTCCTCACTATCCCGCAGCGTAGTAGAGTCAGGGGAATGCATGACAGAAGTGTTAGACAACCCTAGGACCGGGGCATCCACCTCAGGAGGGGATGACCAACGCTTCACCACATCAGCAGGAAAGGGATACCTCTTATCCCAACTCTTAGGTACACCGGGAAGCCTGCTGGGGCGCTCCCATTCCCTGAGCACGAGATTATTAAAATGGGCTTGCTCAGGAAACTCTAAACGTGGCTTAGCAGTATGAAACAATATCCCCCTGCTGCCTGGGGGCCGCAACCGGGGGAGAGATAGACAGTACCTCAAAAATCTGAGCCAACAGCCTATCAGTATCATCTGGGGCCCAGGGGTCAGAGCCAGAATCATCATGACCCCTGGGCCTCTCATCAGATGACTCCGAGTCAGAGAATAACTCCCCTTCTTCCAAAGGGGTATAGCCAGACAGTTCCAAAAACTCATCAGCCTCCATGGGGAAAAGAGTGACATCAGGCATTAAGTGCCGCTTTTTAGCAGAGGCCTTATGCACCAAGGTATTAGCAAGCAACTTCTCAACACTAGCCAGTCTGGAAGACACACCAGGCTGAGAATCCCCTCTGGTATGCAACTCAATGGGAGTCAAATTTAAGCTTGGGGGAGTAGGTGAAGCCATACGAGGCGCAGGCCCAGCTACTGGTAAACCAGGCTGCAGCGCAAGCACCTGCTGGGCACAAGGTATACAGACCCACACATTGTCAGCACTAGTAGGGGACACCCCACAAGCTACACACAGCCGGGCTTGTCCCGAAGGAACCCCGAGCACAATATTCTGAGACGCCTCCATATGGCAATTATAGCGGCACAATAGGCCGATAGGGATTCACGCTATAAAAGCAACCCGGGATGCCCCAATAGCCCGCTAGGGAAGTGGAAGTAATTTACACACTAGGCCTTACAAGTTTAATAACTAAATAGAGGGAGTAGGGCCGGGAGAAACCAATAGAGGTCGGCCCGTCTCAAAGACATAAGCGAGGAGAACCCCGTAAGTGACATGTAAAAAGATATAGGGTAAATAAAGCCGCCCGCGAGGGCACTCACAGACCGCGGTAGGTAGATGTCACGCAGCAGCCTGATCCCGAGAAAATGGGTATACCTCGAGGGGCGGGCCGCGGAGACAGTGACGCGGAACGCGCCAATCGCGTGCCCCGCCCCCCCGAAGAGCGCGAAGCCGCACACGTGACAAGCAGCCAATAACGGTGCACCAGCGGCTGAGGTAATGCCTCCGCCAAGCGCAGAGCACAGTGGAAGCGCGCGCGCGGCAAATTTAAAAAGGCAACCAGTGCAACCAAGTCAGCGCGGCGTCTGACAGTAGTTCCTAAGTGTTATGAATCTTATCTGGAGCAGGACGTACTGTATACTAAGAATATGGTGCCTTGACCACAAATTATAATCTGGGCACTGTGAGCCTGAACTTTTGTCAATTTTAAAGGGGCTTTCAGAGTTTTCTTGTTAGCCCCAGAAACTCGTTAAATGACTAGTATACAGATTTGTTTACTCATATTTCCTTTGTGATGCCACATTGAGAAACATTATGCAATCCATTAACAAGGAGCAACTTATAAGGTAGAAAAAAACAACACTCATTTGACATATAGTGCGTGTTGGTTTGTCCTGTACTCATGTTGGGGAGGGGGGGGGGCATCTTAATAGGAGTAGCCCCACTCCATGCATTATCCCCTTGCAAACCTGTTTTTTTCTGAGCCCCATAATTGGTTTCAGGGACCTCAGTTTTGCCAGGGGAGTGTGAAGAAAGGTAAGAAAAACCTGGCTTACACACATCCTGTGTAAAATGGTTGGTTTGGTTTCAAACACTTCAGAATGACTGTAGGCATCAGTTCAAAATAACTTCTAAGTTCTAACGGGGTACCTCCCTTCCAAGAAGCATTCCTTGTATGTATCCTGTACTTACTTGGCGGTCAATAAAGTATTTGTATTCGTAAACACTTTAGATCTGTGGACAATAAGTAAAACTCAATGATGCATGTGATAGGGATGTAATTTTGCCTCTTTTCAAGGCACTGGTGCGCCCTCACCTGGAATATGCTGTTCGGTTTTAGGCGCCAGTTCATAAAAAGGATGCTTTGATTATGGAAAGAGTGCAGAGGGGAGCCACCAAACTGATAAGTGGAATGAAGGATCTTAGTTATGAAGAAAGATTACGGGAACTAAATTTGTTTGAGAGGAGATGTCTAAGAGGGGACATGATTAACTTTCATAAATATATAGCACAAGGACAAAAGGATTGGGTCCCCACACACCCAAAAATACCAAGACTTGAAAGAAGTGGCACTACCCTCTGAGTAAACCAATATAAACAATTTTTATTTTAAATACATATAACTACACAAATACAATACAATACATGATTAAAAATACACATACACAATAGACACCAGGGGGTGCCAGTGTTCCATTCTAAGAATTAATATTGTTCAAAATCAAATAAAAAATGCAAATCTGGCAAAATACATGTGGCTGTGTTATCTATAGCAAAAAAGTGCAAGTGCTGAACCTTTCTAAAAGGATACATATATATGAAGCTTGTGCAAAAACATACCAATAAACAACCCTAAATGTATACAACCTATAAAGTGCCTGTGCAAAAAACTGCCTATCCTATAGAGCATATAAGGACCAGCCAGGTTAGGTGAAAGAAGCATAGAATAAAAAGGATAAAAAAATTATATGAACCAACTGGGCCTTCCCCCGTTCAGTATACCTGCCAATGCATGTCGTAACATGCACCCGTTACTTCCTCAGGGTGAAGATATGCTGGAGCCATGTGCCATATTCCCTAAATACCCACCAAGACAAGGTCCGTCTCACCCCCCCGAGCCTAGTCTTTTTGTACTGTGCTCTTTTCATCATTAGGTGTATGTTATCTGGGCTGGTTTGGGTATGCCTTATAGGTATGGACTTGGGGTCAGATATTGACATAAATGTCATATTCATCAGTAGCCTTGCTGGCCCCGACCCTATTTATGGTTCTGACTTGCGACAGCCGGTATTCTTGACATCTGAGTTGCTCTGTCTCTTTGTGCCGCCTTTTTATTATTACGTGTTATTATTATATTATTATGTGTATATATCTTACCTTGGCATGGTTATGCTTTATTTAGTATGAAATACTATAGATCTGCCCATGTAAATGGTTTTAACTCTCGTTATGCCATTTTGATGTGATATGATCTGTGTATGGCCAATGTAACATTTATTTTGTATATATATCTTTTGCCGTTATTTATCTTTCTATTCATGGTATATATTGTTCATTTTTGTACATATAATTCTGTATGTGTTTTTAAACTTGTCCATTGCGGACTGTGTGCCTGCCTGGGATACTCACCTGTCTGGGCCCTCTTCCCCACATTGCGCTTGTGTGCACTTTACTCTTTGGCTATGTGCGCGTGCCCGCCGGCTTTATTGTCTTGTTGAGGCTGGTGGGGGCGCGCCCTCTGCCTCCCATCTACATACGGCGCTCTTCTCCTTCCAGCGTTCTGCTGCGCTGAGGCACTTCCGGACGGAGAGTGTCACGCGGCAGAACGCATGGTCATGTGACAGGCTTTTTTTGTCCGGTCTCTGGCATTTATTTCTATATGCACACATGTGCAGCTTATTTGTATGCGCCCTATGGCTTTGGGGGACGGGAGGGATCTCGGATGCATTACAGCCTTCCTATTGCTGGGGGGGCGGGACGGACCTTGTCTTGGTGGGTATTTAGGGAATATGGCACATGGCTCCAGCATATGTTCGCCCTGAGGAAGTAACGGGTGCATGTTACGACACGCGTTGGCGGGTATACTGACGGGGGGAGGCCCAGTTGGTTCATATCATTTTTTAATCCTTTTGTTCTATGCTTCTGTCACCTTACATGGCTGGTCCTTATATGCTCTATAGGATAGACAGTTTTTTGCACAAGCACTTTATAGGTTGTATACATTTAGTATAGGCAAGCACACAAAATTGTGTGAATCTCCGCGGGACAGTTCAAATATTTTTCATTTTGACAATAAAGTGCTTCTTTGTGTATCAAATCACCACGTGGACTTCAAAACCAGTTGCTTACAAGTGTATCCACCACCTGTTATACTACACACGTACCAGACAGCCGATGGCAAAAAAGCGCTTCTCTATATATCAATGACCGTTTCCTTATCAGGGATTTTCCAGGTAGCCAAGAGAATAATTTATCTTTATCTCAGAAGGGATTCCTTTTTCTCATATATTCATCAAAGACTGGATTTATATAATTATTTCCTCATTTATTTATGTTGCACATGTAATACAAAACATATGGCCGCACATAGCGTGATACTGTAGTAACTAATTCCTATGCGCAGACCAGCTAAAAAGGCTTACCGGATTAAAAACAAATATAAGCGTTGTTTAAAAACTTCACAAAAGAGATCAAACGATCTAGCTTCTATTCCTCCAATTTCACCTGTTTTCACAGTTGCAACTTTCTCAGACGCCGCAGCGCATACTTTACCGAGACCTAGGCCTCTGGGCTCGGCTGGCGTCGGCTCTGTTCGGAGGTCACGTAGTTAGAATAGGCTCCGCCCGTCCCATCTCAAACTTCTCGGGACCATTTTTTTTACTAAATAGGTCTCTAGTGTGTGCTTGCCTATACATATTGTAAAGTATGCGCTGCGGCGTCTGAGAAAGTTGCAACTGTGAAAACAGTTTTTTTAATCATGTATTGTATTGTATTTGTGTAGTTATATGTATTTAAAATAAAAATTGTTTATATTGGTTTACTCAGAGGGTAGTGCCACTTCTTTCAAGTCTTAGTATTTTTGGGTGTGTGAAGACCCAATCCTTTTGTCTTTGTGCTGTTGCAGCTTTAATGAGCACACCGAGTTAAGTTTTGTTTCATGATCACTAGTGCTGTCCATAACACTTTTTGCTTTAACCTGTTTCATAAATATATAAACAACTATTTCAGGTAATATCCTCTCTAAAGACAATTTCCGGAGGCCACAGTTTTTTTTTTTTTTTTTTTTTTTACCACTAACTATAAATCTGTGGAATAGCCTCCCGCAGAAGCTTGTTACAACATCAACAGCTGAAAGCTTCAAAAAAAAGGATTAGATGCTTATTTAGAAAAAAACAACATTAACAGTTACTATTAGCTGTTATCAGTAATTAAAAAATCCCCAAACCCGACCCTTGGTTAAAGTGGACCAACACCCAGGCTGATCGGCCCGGGAATCTATAAGATTCCCGGGCCGATCAGACCCCCCCCCGTGGGGACTCCAGGTCGACATATTTACCACTCTAGGTAAACAGACTTGGTAAGAGTGAAGAGCAAGAGACAAAACATATTGACCGACGGTATTTTGCAGATATCTAAGAGGCCGATTTATTAATAGCGCCAAGTAGCGACAGATGAGCGGCAGTAGCGTGATTTTCACAGCGCCGGCTAGTATTCGCTGTGCTTGCCCATTGTTCACTTGTTGACAGCGACTCAGTCGGTGTGCGGTAATGTTGAATACGGGGTTAGGAGTCGCTGTTTGACAGGTTCCGCGCTGTATGGGAGCGCATGACAACGACTGGCCCTAGCGACCGGCTCCCAGCATATTCATTAACAAATCACGCGCAAAAAATTCTCGCGCTGTGAAATGCATGTTTAAACCCCAGAGCGCTGGCGGCGATGGGTTAAAAGTAGTTTTTTAACCCCCAAACAACCTTATTTTTGGAAAAAAATTATAAACAAGTTTTTATAAACATTTTGTAATATGAAGACATTAATATCAGACCTGTAATATCAATTCTGCACAAATTTTTTTTTTTTTTTTTTACCTTAAAAAAAAAAAACAACATTGCCGAAGTGGTCACAGAATTTTTGACATTTAAAAAAAAAAAAAAAAAAAAAAAAAAAAAAAAAACATTAATATCAATTAATTATGAATATTTAAAGATTGCTCCATGGAAATGCATTGGAGAGCGCCAGGTAGCGAGAGGTCATACCTGGCGCTGTGATGGGATTAGCAGCGGCGCTGTTCGCTGAAGTCTGCAACATGATGAATCCCGCGCTAGCTGACACTCTCGCCGGCGCTAGCCTCATTTAGCGTGATAAATGCGTGATTGTGTTCGCAGCCTGGCGTTCTGGAGTCGGTAGCCGCCGATAGCTGGCGCTAGTGAGACACTACCTGGCGCTATCCCTTGATAAATAAGGCCCCAAGTTCCGACAACAACTGTTTTAGCTATCGTCACAGTGGGAAACCTGGAGCGAACTTTAATGGTTGAAGTTTGGATACATTTATTATTTGATAGAAATCTTGTAAGTGAATTTTAAATAAATACACATGAGGAGTTTAAACTGTTTTTACACTATATAAGTAATCCCAGTATACATGAACTGAGGATAGAAAGGGAGACTGGGCTTGTGAGAGAGGCAACAGGTGGGGCAGATAACAGCCACTTGCTCTGCTCTATTAACAAGCATTTATCTGGTAAACACATCTGTATGGTGGAGGGAACATGAAAGACTGAAGATAATGATGGACAGACATTAAAAGGACTTTACAATATTCCACTCTGTGTTTCTTTATTTTATACTTACACATAACCGTTATCTCCTTCTGATGAGTAATGAAGTATCATACAATACAATAGCACAAACAATAGCAAAATATTTCAAAATAAGTCTTTGTTTTTCCATCCACTCACCTGTAGCAAGAAACATGGAGGCCTTCCAGCTAGCAAAACACTGAGGTAGGACTTGATCTTCTTTAGCATTATGCTGTAACTGAAATTTTCAAGAAATTCATGGTATGGATCTTTCTTCCCGATGACCATGAGCAGCTTCATTCTCAGGTACTGAAGTAAAAAATATATTTTAAAATAAAGCATCACAATTTCTAACTACAAATTCCCATGATAACCCATTATTATGACCACCAGCTAATGTACAGAGTAATTGTGGTGTCTATCACAGAAAGCAGCTGAATGTGCTGGAAGGGACTTAACCCTTTTGTTGCCAAGCACGTAACACCTACGTGCTGGCTTGGCTGGGCCTTAAGTGCCAAGCCTGTAGGTGTTACGTGCTTGACTTTCCTCGCTTGTAGTTTAAAAAGTAAAAACAACAAATACTCACCTGACCCCTTGTTGGATCCGGCCGGGTCTCCTCTTTAATTTGGTGCCATCCGATCCCCCGTGGGGGGTCGGATGGCTCCAGGAGAGCCCCCGGAATAGGCCGCCCCCCCCCCCGCTTCTGCAGCAGCAGCTTCTAACTGTAAAAAAAAATAAAAATAAAAATGACATTCACTTACCTGTGTGTGCGCTGGCTCCCGCTGTCCCTCCTCTTCACCTGGGGGGCCTCCGATCCCCCCCCAGGACTTACCGATCTTCAGGAGAGAGCCTGGGAGGCTCTCTCCTCTCTTCTGCACGATGGCGGCCGCCATCATGCCTCTAAGCCCCGCCCCCTTGGGGGCGGGGCTTATGAAGTCATCCCGGCCCCGATCTCAGGCTTCAGCCTTCTCAGCTTCTCAGATGCCGGTGATCGGCACAGGGGAAGGAGGTGACAGGAGATCCTCTGATCTCCTGCCTTCTCCTTCTCTGGATGCCGATCACCGGCATCTGTCAGCTGAGCGGCGAGGGACAAGAGCTTGCAATCGAAGGTAAGTACAGTAAAAAAAAATTTTTTTTTTTTCTAATAAAATACTTTTTATTATTGTGTGGTGTTTTTTTTTCACATTAACCCTTTGTGAGCTGGTAAGGGGTCCATGAGACCCCTTATACCAGTTCACAAGGCTGGGGGGGTGGCAAGTCACCTGCCCTAGCGGGTGGCTTGCCATTAACCCCCGCACCCCCATTACCTGCCTCCCCAAAGGCCAGGGGGGGGCAGAAGAGCCCGGGCCCACATAGGCTATGTGGGCTCGTAGGCTGCAGGGTGGGGGGGCCACCAAAGCTGGCCCCCCCACTCTGTGCCTACAAGCCCCCATAGCTGGTCCCGGGCTGGTTACTTTGGGTAAGGGGGACCCCACGTCATTTTTTTTTTTTGGATTTTGAAGGGTTTTTAACCCTTCAAAATCCAAAAAAAAATGGGGTCCCCCTCCCCGGGAAGGGGGACCCTATGTCATTTTTTTTTTTAATTAACCATTTGTCATCCAGCAGCTATAAAAGGCTTCTGGGCAGGAAAGGGTGTCTACCTATACATATGTGGTATCGCTGTAACCGGGAGAAATTGGGGTTTCTCACGCAATAAGATTTTATTGACAAACTTACATTTTTTATTACAAAAAAACTCTACAAATTGTAAAAAAATGTTTTTTTTTTTATTTTTTTTCACACATTTCACCCAAAAAAATTGAGAATACACCTAAAAAATACAAACAAGACATTTCATGTTAAAGCCCAGACTCTGTTGAAAAAAACAATATATAATTTTCCTGGGAAATCCCTGGAAATCCCTTCAAAAATGACAGTTGAATATGTGTAGCGCAAAATGGTGAAACATCGTCTGGCAACAGGGAGTGGCAAATGCTGCAGGTAGGCTGGCAGCGAAAGGGTTAAACCGGATCAACAACCTGGCACAGTTGTAAGAAAAAAATCCCCCAAACTCACTTGTCCCATCTGCACGTATGATGCTGAATCGCTGTCAGCACTTACATTTGCTCTTGCATCCACTCATAGCTGAAACGCCACCTCATTGATTTTCTAGTGGTAGCAGCTTTCTCTCCCAGAATCTCAGCCATGCTGCTGCCTGGATTCAAGTGACATAACTGACACAGTAACAGGAAACCCAGCAGCACTTCCTGTTTGCAGGCAGCCTGCTGATACATGAGCCGCCATTTTGTTTCTAAAATTTACCACAGCAGGTACCTTCATATCGACACATAATTTCTTTATGTTTGAGATTTGTGGGGTAGCCATGGGAGCGCGGTGTGCTCCCTCGGTTGCCAACCTTTTTCTGGGGTGGTGGGAGCGGGAGGTGGTTTTTCAAGAGGGGTTGTCGGAGTATCATCAGAATGTACTAGGATATTTTAGATATATCGATGATATTTTGATACTCTGGCAGGGCACTGAGGATGGTTTTATTGAGTTTTTGACCATCTTGAATGATAACGAGTTGAATATCTTTATGACAGCCAACATTTCAAAAAAACAGGTAACGTTTTTGGATCTGCACATTACATTGATGGGAGATGGAACGCTGGAGACGGGATTGTACCGCAAGGAGACCTCAGTAAATGCACTCTTCCACTTTGATAGCTTCCATACTGATAGCTTGAAGTGTGGAATACCGATGGGACAATTCCTGCGAGTTCGCAGGAATTGTTACAGAGATGAAGACCGTTTCCAGAGGAGAGGATATCCAAAACGGGTGATCACAAAAGCTTTACAACGGGCTAGTAACATCCCGCGTGAGAGGTTACTGACTCCCAAGAAAAGACACTGAGATGATACACAGGTAAGATTGATCACTAGATATAATAATCAATGGGGCCAATTGAAACGAATTTTGAGATCCAATTGGAAGATTCTTTGGACAGATCCACAGTTGGCCAGATGGGTCAGACACAGACCCCGTATTACGGCACAGAGAGCCCCCAATATCAGAGATAAGCTTTGTAGGAGTCACCTTAAGAGACCTGGTAATTGGCTCAGAGATAGAGAGGAGGTGGGGGGCAGCCATAGATGTGGAGCCTGCTCTATTTGTCCCTATATGCAAAAAGAAAAAGGAATATTTAACACACATACAGGTGTGAGCTATAGGATCAGACAATTTATTCATTGTAAAACGGTGGGGGTCATCTATGCGTTATCATGTGATTGCCCAAAAGTGTATGTGGGCGAAACAAAGAACGCTGTAAAGGCCCGAATACAGGCCCACATTTCTAACATACGTCTGGCATCGAGGAATTTACAATTAGGGAAGGTGGTACCCCCAGTTGCGCTACACTTTAGAAGTCTGGTGACTTTAGAAGTCTGAAGGTAGTAGGATTGGAGAAGGTGAGTATGGGACAGCGAGGGGGTAACCTCAAACGTCGGTTGCTACGACGTGAACTCCGATGGATATTCAACTTGGACTGAAGTCCTGAATGAGGACTTTCTGGGGGATGGTTAGTTATATATACTTTCACAGAATTTTCTTTGGGGTTTTTTTGTTGTGGGTTAACGATATATAGGTCATGGGTGATAGATTTGATTTTGATATACATTGTCTGTTTTTTTGTGGGTATTAATTTTTTGCACTTAAGTTTTTCTAGATTCACGAATGAGAGATATTGCGAAGTCCCCATTATGGGAGAGCCCCGAGTGGTAACAACAGGGGAGTCCTGAATGTGCCGTGGTGTCCCGGTAGAAGATGTTATCATAAAGTCGGTTGGATTTCCATCGTTGGTGTCACGAAGATGAGAAGATCCTGAATAAGCGTCCAAACTTCTTAAATCGGCTACTGCTTTCAAGTTGTGTCATATGCATGCTATACTGAGGGTTAGAATGCTGAGGGCCAGGTTAATTAAATTATTGGTTGTTACATTATTCTTTTCCCCTTTGGAGTACTTTTGGGGGGTGTACCGTCCGGTCATCTTTATACGTGAGTGGGTTCACCAGTACTCCATTCGAGTGTACGGGTTTGTGACTCATGGCCAGTACTTGGCTTAGTGTCCCTAACAATATGTAAATGAGTTGCGTGTTGTTCTTGGGGGGTTAGCCTTTCACTGTGGTATGTATAATTCAGTGGGGTTATTATATACATCCTGATCCTCAGTTGGGGGGTCAAATGATGTGGGTACCCTACAGTAAGGTCCCTGTACGTTATGATTCAGTAGAAATTCTTGAAAATGTATATCCTTGTATATGCTATTTAGGGTGGGGGTCTTTGACCCTTCACTTGCTCGTCTTTCCAGCGGAGGCCCTCCTTAATACAGAGTGGCCCCTTGGACTGTATAGGTCTGGGGGTTTTCCTTCCGATAGTTCTATAGTGTCTCTAGGTCATTGTGAATAATACCATTTTGTGAATACTCACCTTGTAAAATGGGTATTATAAGTATGTCACACACCCCGCTTCAAGATAATCATTACATGTGGGTAGTATGGTCTGAAGAGGGCGATCTGCAGAGATGATTGGAGGAAAGAAAGCCCCTCCCAGTCCATAAATACCTGGGACCTCCCACTCATTACCCAGTATAAAGAAAGCAGTAAGGCAAGGGACCAGGAAGAGCCAAATATTAGTCATAACAATGCAAAGTTCACAAAACGATGGATCCAGAATACAAAAGGGCGGGTTGAAGCGGGGTGTGTGACATACTTATAATACCCATTTTACAAGGTGAGTATTCACAAAATGGTATTATTCTAAGTATGTCACACACCCCGCTTCAAGATAATCATTACATGTGGGACATCCAAAAGCAGTGTCCATAAAGGGTGGGGATCCAAAACAAGGCATAAAGCACAACTTAAACTACTGCAGCCTGCAGAACTTTGCGGCCAAAAACAGCATCCGCTGAGGCCCAAACATCAACCTTGTAAAAACTTTGAAAAAGTGTGAACAGAAGACCAGGTAGCGGCCTTGCAAACTTGCTCAACAGAGGCCTGGTGCTGAAAAGCCCAGGAAGCCCCAACCGCACGAGTAGAATGAGCTGTAACACGAAAAGGAGGATCTCTCCCCTTAGCAGAAAAGGCCCCGACAATGGCCTGACGAATCCACTTACTGATGGAAGACTTAGTGGGCGCCAAACCTTTCTTGGGCCCAGAGGGTACCACAAAGAAGGCATCAGTCTTACGAAAGGCAGATGTTACCACCAAATAGTACTTCACAACTCGACCCACATCCAGGGAATGCAGGACCCTCTCCTTTTCGTTACTGGGATTAGGACACAGAGAGGGCAAAACAATGTCTTGATTTAAGTGAAAAGGCAGAAAACCACCTGAGGAAGGAAATCCGGGTTAAAACGGAAAACCACCTTGTCCTGATGTCTTTCAAAATACGGGACCTGAATGGAAAGAGCCGCCAACTCAGAAACACGCCGAACAGAAGTGATAGCTACCAAAAAGGCCACCTTCTGAGTAAGGGAAGACAAGGCAATATCATGCAAAGGCTCAAAGGGAGGACCCTGAAGAGCAGAAAGAACCAAATTCAAATCCCAAACCGGAATCAGAGCCTTCCTAGGGGGCCGCACGTGCGTAACCCCCTGGAAAAAGGTCTTAACCAGCGGATGAAGCGCAAAAGATCTTTGGAAAAACACCGCCAGGGCAGACACCTGCCCCTTCAGAGTATTAAGTTGGAGTCCTATATCCAAACCGTGTTGCAGGAACTCCAGGATTCTAGAAATAGAGAATTCCCTGCAAGGGAAAGCCCTAGTCTCACACCAATCAATATAAGACCTCCAAGTCCTATAGTAAACAGAAGAAGAAGACCTCTTCCTAGCGCTAATAAGAGTCTGAATGACCGCATCAGAAAGACCTTCCTCCTTCAAGATGGAGGTTTTAGCAGCCACGCCGTCAAAGCCAGCATTGGTAAATTGGGGCAACGTAGATGACCCTGTGTGTGCAGATCCGGCAGCAGGGGCAGAACGAACTGATCTTCTGCTAACCTTACCACGTCTGTGAACCAAACCTGTCTTGGCCACCTTGGAGCCACCAGAATTGCTGACGCTCCTTCCAGAGCCAGCTTGCGCACTACTCTGGCTACCATGGGAAACGGAGGGAACCGATACAGAAACCCCAGATCCCTCCAGTTCAGGGACATGGCGTCCGTCGCGAAGGCTAGCGGAACCTTCGCCAGAGACACAGATGCCGGAAGTTTGTGATTGTGGCGGGAGGCAAAGAGGTCCACCACCGGTGAACCCCACCTGAGACAAATCGAACGAAACACCTTGGGACTGAGAGGCCACTCCCCCTTGCAGGCTGACCACCTACTCAGAGAGTCCGCCTCCGAGTTCTCTACTTCCGGAATGTGAACTGCCGAGATGCACGGGACGTGGCTCTCCGCCCAGTCCAGAATCAACGACACTTCCCTGAGGGCACTCCTGCTGCGAGTCCCTCCCTGGTGATTGATGTAGGCAACCGCCGTCCGATTGTCCGACCGAACCTGGACCGGCAAACCCTGCAGGAGATGAGTCAAACGAAAAAGAACCATTTTGATGGCTCTCAATTCCAGAATGTTGATAGGCTCGTGGGCTTCCAGGGGTCCCCACAACCCCTGAAATTGCAGATCCTTCCAGAAGCCCCCCCATTCCGGGAGACTGGCATCCGTGGTGACCACCTCCCAACGAGGAGTCTGAAAAGACCTGCCCTTCAACAGATTGGTTGAGTTCAGCCACTACCTGAGTGGTCGGCGAACCCGGGGAGACATCAGAAAGAATTGATCCAGCGACAGAGGAGATCTATTCCAGACAGACAATAGATGGAGTTGTAGCGTCCTCGTGTGAAACTGGGCAAAGGGGACTGCCTCGAAGGAGGCCACCATCAACCCCACCAGTCTCATTCCTAGTCGAATGGTCAGACGAGGAATGGACATGAGCGACCGAATCAATTCCTGAATCAAAAGAACCTTGGATTGAAGAAGGGACACTCTGGCCTGATCTGTATCCAGAGACATTCCCAGAAAGGATACTATCCTGGACGGGTAAAAGGAGGACTTGGGGTAGTTGATCACCCAGCAGAACCTCTCCAGAGTGGATATTACCATCCTGGTGTCCAATTCCGCTTGGCTGAATGATGATGCCATGATGAGGAGATCGTCCAGATATGGCACTATGCGAATTCCCTGCGCTCTAAGAAGAGCCATCACCCCAGCGAGCACCTTGGTGAAAAACCCTTTGAGCTGTGGTGAGACCAAAAGGAAGAGCTACAAACTGAAAGTGCCGATCTTCCACCACAAACCTGAGGAATCTCTGGTGCGCAGGAAAAATCGGAACATGGAGGAAAGCGTCCTTGATGTCTATGGACGTCATGAAGTCCCCCTGACGGAGAGCGCGGATAGCTGAACGAAGCGATTCCATGCGAAATTTTCGCAGCCTGATAAACTTGTTGAGGATCTTCAGATCCAGGATGGGCCGGATAGAGCCATCCTTTTTGGGGACCGTGAACAGATTTGAGTAAAATCCCCGACCCTGATCTGATAGGGGCACTGGCGAGATGACCTCTATCTCCAGAAGACTTGAAAACGCCTCCCGAAGCCCCTGTGCGCCAGGTGCGTCCGGGGGCACCCTAGACCTGAAGAAAAGCGGAGGAGGACGGGCCTCGAACGCCAACTTGTAGCCGGAAGACACGACTTCCCGGATCCATTTGTCCGAAACCTCCCGAAACCAGATCAGAGAGAAGTGTCGCAGCCGTCCCCCCACCCGCACGGGTGAGGGCGCCCCCTCATTGCTGAGCAGGCTTGTTCGCAGGTTCTGGGTTTTGAACCCCAGTTGTATCCTGAGCGGGCACGTCCTCTGCCCCTATTCCAGGAATCTCCTCTAGTGGAAGGGAAGGCGAAACCTCTTCCTGCTCTGGATCCGCGAAAGGAATGATTGAAAGAAGCCGCCCCGCGAAAGGGACGTCGTTGCTTCTTGCGTTGAGGTAACTTACCCCCCTTAGCTACTGAATCCAATTTTTCTCCAAAAAGCCGTAGCCCCACGAATGGGAGAGACGTCAGCGACTTTTTTGACCCAAAGTCGGCCGCCCACTGGCGCAACCAAACTGAACGCCTTATAGTCACCATCAGAGCAGAAGCTCCCCAACATGAAAGACAAGAATAACTCACAACGTTTAAGTCCCAGAAATTCGTCACTGTCCGGGTGCAAACCGGAAGATGACAACAAGTCTCTGACCACCGACCTGGTAGCCACGACCAGCAGAGACGGAGCGCAAAAAAAAAAAAAAATAAAAAAAAAAAAAAAGGTGGCCCCCAACATTTTATCCCCACCACCACAGGAGAAGGGCATCAGGAAAGGGGGGCCAAGGGACAGGGCATCCCAAACCGGGGTCACCAGCCCGGATAACCGCCTACCCTCTGGTACAGGGTCTCGCGGTGGAGCATGGCTCCAGAGCACTAAAAGTGCCATTCTACCCTCACCCGGGATACAGCCTAGACTGGGAGGCATGTGTATTGGGACTTATAAAAAACATAACCGGGTGGAAATAGAGAGAAAAGCGGGCCGGGAATAAACCCGGCTACCTGAAATCCCCCTGTGCAAGGAGGAGATATCATCTTCTGACTTGCTCGCCGTCTGCAGAGATGGAAAACTGGGTAATGAGTGGGAGGTCCCAGGTATTTATGGACTGGGAGGGGCTTTCTTTCCTCCAATCATCATACTACCCACATGTAATGATTATCTTGAAGCGGGGTGTGTGACATACTTAGAATAGACATCTTTATACTTATGTGATTGGTGTACATATATTAGATTACAGTACATAGTATGTCCAGTATAGTAATTGTTGTTGGTGGATTGTATGATCCCAGTCACAGCTGCGCCCCCTTACTTACCTGCCTCGTTCCTTGTTGGTGATGCGGTTCCGCCGGGTGGCACTGTGTTGCGCCTGGCGGCCGGTCATTGTTCCTCGCACGCTGTCATCCTTCGGCATCGGCTGATGCTGTGGGGTGGGCGGGGCCGCCGACGCACTTCCGGCCGGGGTGCGTCGGCTGGCACTAGCCTAGGCGTGAGGTCTGAGGCCGCCGGAGCACTTCTGGACGGGGTGCGTGCGGTGGCGCCGTAGCGGACCGCTCATTGGCGTGGGAGCGGGGCAGGTATGTACTTAAAGGTGGTCATGGCTGGGATCAGGTCAGGACCTTTAGTTAGCCCAGATGAAGTAACGGGATTAGCCGTTACGAAACGCGTCGGCCTGGGGCACCATACATGTGCGCTGATATTCTGCGGGTAATTTTAATTTCTTATTGGTGTTGTGGTCATGCTTTTGATTGTTTTCTATTTTCACACTCGGCTGTCCTAGTAGGTATTCTAGGCTTTGCACTTTATGCAATTATTGCACGGATATATGATAATTTGCACATTGACTATAGCACTTTAATTATGTTTTAGTAGTAGGTAATTTTGGAGATTACACTGTATGTATTGTTGATAGCAGATTCAGCGGACTCACAATTCCATAATCCCCCCCGGTGGTCCATATAAGGATTTTAGTTGTGTTTTAAATTGTTTGTATTATGTGACAGTCTAAATAATACATTGTAGTGTTATTATTTCTTAAATTTATCTGGTGGTGCTGTGGTGTCCTGGTGTTTGGCAGGGGATTGTGGGCTCCCCTATTTTTGGTTTAAAAAACACCACACAAGTCTTTTAATATTCTGCCATTAACCTCTACTCGCCTCTGCGTCGTCATCCATCCGGCACCTCTGTGGGCCTCCATTGGCTCCTCTTCTGTTGTTTGGAATGAAGAAGAACAAAGGTCCGGCTTTCCTAATAGGCGGACAGCCTGCCAGGCTCTGAGCGCTGTCCGCAGCAGGGAGGGGCATTTATACCCCGTGGCTTCCCTAGTGTCACTGTACAGCTAGAAGACGGGATGAGATTACCAGAGAATACCCCCCCCAAACCAGATGAGAAGCTTTCAGCTAGGAGGTCGCTGTAAGTCTGGTCACATAAGCTAGTAACTGCCCAAAGACAGTACAGAAACTAATTTGTGCCACAATATTGGGTACAAAATGTTATTATTTGCTGTATTTCAATTTAATCTATTGGGCTTTTTAGGCTTATGGTGGTTAGATTACCTTATTTTCATCTGATTCATCAAACTGTCGATCCAGAACTTCTGAGGCCATTTTAAACTTTCCTTTTTCCATGCAAACTGCAACAGCCTAAGTGGAAATAGCCATAGCAGTCAAGGTGAGGTAGTGTAGCAAAAATGATTAAATTAGACTTCTGTATTCCCATCAGGGGCTGCTTTTTTATTTTATTCACTCATTTTTTTAAGGTTCCCCAAAAATATTTGACTATTCTCACATTTAAGATACATGGATAAGTCATCATCTGCTGAGGAGGAGGCCCTGCAGAAAGGAGAGAGTTTATTGGGAGTTACTGAGAAATATAAAGCAGACAGAATGAAGGCTGGAAGAAAGATGCAGCCCCTGACAGCCAGAATGGGGGGGGGGGACAGAAAGCAGGACCATATCACACTTTTCCTGGAATGTTCCTTTAAAGTCACACCTGTAGTTTTGATGATGGACTGCTCGGAAGCATTCGTCACAGGAGCTATGGCATATCCCCTTCTTTTACTGCAATAGAGTGGGCATGTCAAGACCTGGCACGCCCCCTCCATTACAGCGAATGAAGGGGGCGTGCTGTAGTTCCTGTGACAGATGGCGTGCAGTGGTCTATTGTCAATACTATGGAAGTGGCAGACAATCAGGCTGGGTGGTGCAGGACTTGGATCAGGTCAGAGCCCTGAACTAAGAGCAATCACTGCAGGGATAAAGGGCGAGTATAGTGTTTTTCATGTTCATGCCTGGACAATGACTTTAAGGATGGCCATATGCCCCCTTGTTAACTGTAGGGAAAGAACACTGGATGCTCAGTGGGAATCATAAGCTGGCTGGGAGCCATTACAATCCCAGGCAGATTTCTGGTCCTGGTGTTCCACTGACTGCAACTCACAGGACTCGATAGGATTGAGCTGATAGTTATGTGCTCTTTTTCCTGTCTGGACTGGAACTTTAATACCTAAATAATAAAGTAGAAGCCTCCTGCCTTTTGGGTATAATACATGTGTGGGGAACCCACATGGACACTGATAGTGCTGCCTGAAAATGAATGAAAAAAAAAAACAAGATTGTTCTTTATTGCTTAGAATGTACAATGTTTTGGGGCCACCAGGACCCATATTGTCAATAATAATATAAACGTGGGAATTTGTCTTCCTCATTTAACTTATTTGTGAAGTAAGAACAATAAAAATTAGGCCCTTATTTAACAAGGGATAGCGCCAGGTAGCGAATGGTGAGCGAACGGTAATGACGGGCACCGCCACGAGAACGCCGGCTCCCCACCACAATCACACATTTATCAAGCCGATCCTGCTTAGCGACTGACAGAGCGCCAGATAGCGACTCATTCATCATTATTCCAGCCTCACCCCACAGCGCCAGCGAGCGACCTTGAACAGCGACAGGTATGACCTCTCGCTACCTGGCGCTCTCCAATGCATTTCAATGGAGCAATCTTTAAATATTCTTAATTAATTGCTATTAATGTTTTTTTTTTTTTTTTTTTTTTAAATGTCAAAAATTCTGTGACCACTTCTGCAATGTTAGATATTTTTTTTAAGGTAAAAAAAAAAAAAAAAAAAATTGTGCAGAATTGCTATTACAGGTCTGATATTAATGTATTCATATTACAAAATGTTTTGAAAAACATGTTTTTTTTTTAATCAAAAAATATGGTTGTTTGGGGGTTAAAAAACTACTTTTAACCCATCGCCGCCAGCGCTCCGGGGTTTAAACATGCATTTCACAGCGCGAGAATTTCTTGAGCGTGATTTGTTAATGAATATGCTGGGAGCCGTTCGCTATGTCCATTCGCTGTCATGCGCTCCCATACAGCGCGGAACCTGTCAAACAGCGACTCCTAACCCCGTATTCAACATTACCGCACACCGACTGAGTCGCTGTCAACAGCCGAACAACGGCCAAGCACAGCGAATACTAGCATGCGCTGTGAAAATACCACTACTGTCGCTCATCAGTCGCTACCTGGCGTTATTAATGAATCGGCCTCTTAGTGAACCACACAGAGTGGTGGGCTGCCCAAACCACAGCACCCGGGAAGCAGTTGAGCAGTTAGGTGCCTTGCTTAAGGGCACTTCAGCCATATCTTAAACCTGTACAACTGCACCAGAAAAAATAACCTCTGTCCCTACTCCCGTAAATAACTCTACAATTACACAGGCCTCCCGTCCACCAAACAGCTATGAAGTTTTTATTGCCATTAAAAAAATATTTACTGTATTTACCAAAACTGCAAAAATCCGGGCCTCTAAGCATAAAGTACTCTTGGTCTTCAAGGGGTTAAATTGGAACTAAAGCCAAAATGGCCCACATGGCCAATTTATCTATTATAAAGGCTCAATTATTGCATGAAAACAGGGCACCTAACCCTCATTCACAGGTCTGCATCCTCAGCAACTGCTCACGCAGCCAGGGCTGGATTATCATTGGCGCAACAATGCTATTGCCTATGCTGCTGGGTGACCACCTCTATTGAGCTGACCGTCAAGCGACAACTATCTGCATATTTTTATTTTAACTGCCCCCTCAGCTACCCTTAGACTGGACATCCACTTTAAGGGTTTTAGCCTGTTTTAAGGGTCAAAAACAATTATTTTAAAGTGACCCTCCGGTTAGACTGAAGGAGGAAGGGGCCCTGAACAATGTACTGGAGGGGGGAGGGGGCATTGGGAAGCTCAACCCCCTGCCTGTACTCACCCAAATGGCAACAGACAGCCATTGAGGTTTGTGGGGCAGGTTTGCTCAGTTATGTGCGTCCACCTATCTACCCAGCTAGCCCCAATGGTTGCCAGAATTCATATGTGGTTGTGTTATGGAACACGAAAAGGAGGCTGCAAAATGTGGGGGCCCTTCCGTCCTTTTTGGCTGGAGGCTAACTTTAAAGTGGACCAAGAGTCAAAAATAATTGTTGGTCTTCTAAGACCAAAATGCGCTGGTGGAGAATCTGATAAACCAGAATGCTCCAATGGAAAGTCCAGCTGATCAGCAGCTGTATTGCCACAGAGGATTTCCACAGACTAAACAATGACCGGGACTCACCTGAATTTTCACAAATTTCTTTATTTCTGTATGAAGATTTCTGAGATCCTCGGATTCTTCATCAAACTGATCCACCACCTTTGCAGCTGCCTCAAGAGGTGTGATCTGTTCATCTTCTTCAAACTGGACGTCTAGATTACAGCAGAACATAGAATTGTTTCGTTAAAGCCCAACACTGGGTAGAACATTTGAATAGCAACATTGAATAGACCGTATTACAAAACTTCATTTATAGTCAGGGGAATAGCAAGCCTCAATTGACAAGCAGCAATAGCAGTACATATTAAGAAAGGCTGGATTTTTGAACACTACTGATGTTAGGAGGGTTCTGGGGGAGAAGAGAGTAGTGTCTGCAAACAGCTCTTAGCACACAAGGGAGGTTTCCTAACTCACCCAACTTACTACCACATCAGAGGGAGCAACATCTGCTACAGGGGTTGTTGCTAGCTATTGCCAGGTGGAGACAATTCAGTGGCTGTCCTGGCCAAAATAATTCTGTGTCTGCATCTGTCCTGGGCAAAATAATTCAGCCTCTGCATCTGTCCTAGGCAAAATAACTCAGCAGGTGCCCTGGCAAATAATTCTGCATCTGTTCTGGGCAAAATAATTCAGTGCCCACATCTAGCTTGGGCAAAATAATTCTGCTGCTGTCCTGGGTAAAATAATTCAGCTTTTGCATCTGTCCAAGGCAAAATATTATGTTAATTAGATGAAGAGATAAATGCACACTGGTCCAAATAGTAGTGAAAAAGTGCACGACTCGGGGCAGTCTCACAGCCCCACAATAAAGCAGAAAGAAGGGATGAAGCTTCAGCACTCCTAAAAGTCCATAACTTTATTGTAAAGCATTGGAGATGTTTTTAATGGTTTACAATAAAGTTATGAACTTTTGCTTTGCTGACCCTTCATCCCTTCTTTCTGCAAAATAATGATGTGGCTGTCCTGAGCAAAATTATTTTCAGTCATTGTCTACATTTGTCCTGGGCAAAATTATTCTGTGACTGTAACCATACATTTGAATAAATAGTATGTGTCAACCCATGTGCATTAAAAATATTATTCTTAATTAATACCTGGATGCTTTCCTTGCTGCACTCGGGCCAGAAACTGTGCAACAGTGACAGCCTTCATCCTCTCTGAATCCAGAGCGGGCATGGCTTCCAGAAGAACTGCAAACACAGATTTATGTTATTTTGTGTTTTTCAAGCAAAGTGTCCTTCCGCATTCACACTGGTACAATAACAATCACAACGCGATCGCCCTGCGTTTTACCAGCATTTTAGGAGGGCTATCGCTGTTTGCTATCAAGCAATCGCTCCCACAACACTGCATGTCTGACTCCCGATTGCTGTGCATACAACCCTGGTTCTTCCTACCTGCACCACATTTCCTTGCTGAATCTGGCATTGCGAATGACCAGCTGATACTTGGGGGTGTATGTGTGGGGGGCCATCAGCAATCGGAATGCCCCCCCACACACACACAGACCAACACCCATCTGGTGTAAAATGGGCTTTGGTCCACTTTAAGAAGATCTAGGGAAGGAAGGTAAACAGGCTTTAAAAGGGACATCTAGAAAAAACAAACCAACTCTGTTGGTTGCTGGCAGAGCAGTGAATGCAAGAATACAGATCTTGTGCAGATGCTTCTGGGTAAAGGTGAGTATTTTGCTGGCTTTCTATTAACCTTTAGCTAGCGATGCGGTGCACTCGGTTACAGGTGGTAATGTGAGTGCGACCAGGTGAGTACTGGGTCTTCTGATACTCAATAATGAGCAGAATATACCAAACCCTGATGCCCTGAAAAGGTAGGTCATATTGGTAAAGCGGACCTATTACCGGTCAGGCAGACCCTGAGGTTTAAAGCTTGATTGGGGATGCCCCAGTGTGTGAACCCCCTGAGAAGACGCGCAATCGTTTACCTTTCCGATAAAGCGGGTCGCATCCCCAGCATCCCTTCAGCTGAGACGCGCTCCCGCACCCAGCCATTCAGATAGTAGCACACCCGAAACTGCATAGAAACTAGGGATGTGGCTGCTCCTGCTCTCTATTGGCAGATCTTGCTTGGCATGGCATAAAGCGCTGATTGGATGAAAGATTGCGCCCATGGAAAGAGAGACAGGGACGGCCTTAGGGTATTTTCCCCCCTGTGCATGATTTCCAGACACACACACAACAAATGGAAAGTGAACAGAAGAAACATGGAAAGTGGGAGAAATGGGGCAAGAAAAAGAAAGGGAATGTATATAAAGACAAAAGAGAAAAAAGGGGAAATGTGGGAAAACTTAATATGAAAAGGAGGTGAAAAGAGGATGACGCGAAGGTGGAAAAGCGAGTAGAAAAAAAAAAAAGATAGGATGACATAAAAAATTAAGGAGAAAATGAGATTCAAGGAATATGACCATTACATGTGGCAACACTATGTAAGGAAGTGATGGCAAAGCCTTTAAGAACTGCAATCTAAAACTTTATTTAAAGTAGACCAAAACCCACCCTGGAGTCTATAAGACTCCAAGGCAGGCACACTCGCTCCTCCGATCAGGGGTGACCAGCTGTGTGAAACCCCCAGGTGGCCCAAGCCGGTCCAACGGTGCGTGAGCAAGCAGCGGCTGCATCCCTGCTATCTCTTTAGCAGGGGACGTGCCTGCACCAGGCATTTGTGAATGGTCGGCGTAGACATGGACGGCGGGGGATGTGGTCGTCAGGACGCTCAGATAAGCTCGCATTAGGCGAGCTCCTGGACGAAGGAGGTAGAGTGGATCCGAGCACGCTGACTGGACGAGAGGGCTGTGCATGCACCGTAGGACTGGGGGGAGGTGAGATCGGGCAACCTGGGGGGTTTCACATAGCGGGGCATCCCGGGGGGCAAAGATCAAATCCCAGGATAGTCATAATCCTGGGTTTTGGTCCACTTTAAGTTCCAGCCTTATGCCAGGGGGGAGATGAAAAAAATGGAAAGATGACGGGTGCCCACAGGGTGGCCTTTGAATGCTGCATGGATGCCATAGGTTCACAACCACTGATGCCGGGGGCCCATACACCTTAGGAGGGCCCATCTCATTCCTCTGGGCAGCCCCCTATGCAGAACACAGGGTCATGCAGTAATCCAGGGGCGTAGTAGGTGGGGGGGGGGTGCACTTGCCCCGAGTGCAGCAAGTCGGGGGGGGGGGGTGCACTTGCCCCGAGTGCAGCAAGTCGGGGGGGGGGGGGGTGCCAAAGGGGGCCTGAGCACAGGTGGGGGGGCCATTTCGAATCTTGGCCCCGGGTGTCAAAGCCTAGCTACCCCTCTGAGTAATCAGTACTAAGGACTGGCAGCCAGGGGCAGTCCATATATTCTTTGTTTCCTTCCTTCTATTATTTCTGTCAGTCCTTCTATTCTTTGTTTCTTTATTTGCTTCTTTCTTTCATATGCTTGTTTTGCTATATCTTGCTTCTTTCCTTTCTGTCATTCCTTTTTTTGAGTTCTTTCTTTTTTCTGCTAGTTCTTTCTGTCTTTGTCCTGCTTTTTTTCGGTCATTCCTTTTATTCATTTGTGTTGTTTCTGTCATTCATTCTATGCCTTTGCTCTTGCTTTGTTTCATTTACTTTATAAAGGCCTTATTTTCCATCTATTCTTTCTTTTTTTGTTATTCCTTTTTTCTCTCTTTCTTGCTTTCTCGTTTTTCTGTCATTCCTTCTATTCTGTTGTTCTTTATTTCCCTTACTTTCGGTCATTCCTTCTATTATTTTTTTCTTTCAATTCTTTGGCAGTATTCACCAACCATGCAACTTTATCAGTATGGAGTATCATCTTACCACACTGCAAGGGGCCAATTGAGACTTTATGGCCCAAGGGCCAGTATAACTGGAGCCGTCCCTGCCAACCTGACCCAGTCCTGCACTTCACAACGTCCATTTACCTCAGCACAGCTGGACCTAGATAATTAGAACTCCTATTCAGCACATACTGCCCTTAATGGTCATTATGAAGTGCAGCACTGGAGAAAAATCACCCTACAATTATCACATATTATATTACACTGAGGTGAATACATATCCTCCCGCCTTTATAAGACGGGCTAAACCACGCCCACGTGTGCGCTCTATTCACCAATCATGGCGCGCGCTGCAGAGAATATTAGTCCGGCGCACTATCCGGCCTCTATTATTATTATAGAGGGCGTGTTGCCTATTTATAGACCACGCCCAGGTGATAACGTTCCTGATTTCATCATGAGAACAGACATGCGCAGTAACAAACACAGGCGGGCTGTGAGGAGAAAGCCCCGCCCCCTGTAACGTTACCTTCCATGGCGCGGATGCTGTGCTGGAATTCCTCCGCCCGGTGCTCGTGTATGAAGTAGTGACAGAGACTGGAGAACATGTAGTCCAGCACCCAGCCTCTGGCCACTGCGGACGCGTCGTCAGAAAACAGCGCCTCGCGCCCGCTCTCCTCCATGTGGCCACAGCGATCTGTTAGAAAAGCGCGCGCTGCTGGTAACCTGATAATGCTCCCCCGAGCTGCGCATGCGCACACGGTACGAATTTTCCCGCTTCAGGTCTGCGCTGTGTCCCTGCTCTTTGAATTTTGGGCGTTGTAGAGAAGTCTTCTGCACTCAACAGTAATGTGCTGCTTATTTACTTATTACCCTCCCTGGGGAATTTCACTTTCTCCACAGGATTAGCAAGTTGATGAAACATGGTGACTGGCTTTTGCCACACTACAGTTGCTAAGTTATCACACAAGGGCAAAAATTAAAGCATACCTAAAGTCAAAATGGACCTGAGGTCTGCTTAAATGGGAATCCCAGAGGCACATTAAAGTGGACCAACACCCAGGATTTTGACTATCCTGGGTTTTGGTCCACTTCGGTGGGGCACCCCGATAGGGGGTGCCCCGCTGTGTGAAACCCCCCAGAATGCCCCAAAAACTCACCTCTCCCCGCTCCCACGTGACTGCTCCAGCCAATCACAGCGCGCGTCCAAGGCCGCTTGGACGCGCATAGCGGCTCTGAGCGTTGGAGGCTGCGTCTCGCGCTTCCCTCTAACAGGGAGCGAGCCTGCGCCGGCCATTCACAAACGGCCGTCGCGGGTGCGCGTCCTGCTGGAGGGAAGCGCGAGATGCGGCTCGCGCATGCGCCGATGGAACGGGGCTGAGGTAAGGTTTGGGGGGTTCCTCCCCGCGGGACATCCCGATTTCGGATGCCCCGCGGGGAGGGATCTGATCGGTCCGGGAATCTTATAGATTCCCGGGCCGATCCCCTCTGGGTGTTGGTCCACTTTAAAAGCCCCTAAACCCTCATAAGCCTGTTGCCCACTCTCTGGTTTGCATTTTGGTCATTCGTTAAACCGGACCTTCAGTGTGATTTAATGAAAAGCCCAAACTCTTAAAAAACAGTTCCCCAGCATCTAAAATTAATATATTTTAAGTCACTAATTTATTATTCTTTCCCCCACTGGGCTGCAACTCTGTTCAGGAATTTAGGATACGGGCGCCGCCATCTTGACTCAGAAGCATCACACTTACTGAGGAGAGGAGAGTGGGATTAGGTACAGGGGGGCGGGTTATAGCTGTGCTTTGCTCAGACAGAGCAGAGCTGGGGTCAGGTAAAGGTCAGCAGTCCCAGAATGCAGAGCAGCACAGTCAGGAGGCACTTCCTGTTTGCAGGCTGCCTGATAAGATGGCGGCTTCCATAAGCCGCCATCTTGGATGTTTAAAGGCTCATAACATGCAGTAGATGCAGGTTGGATGATTTTTTATGTGGACAATCTGTATGTACAGGGTGTGGGAAACATATAAGATAGACTCTTATTCAGAGTGAAGGTCCGCTCTTTGTCCCTCAGATTCCAGGTGTCCTCCATTGGACAGCGCCATTTTTCTTCTATTAGGCACTGTGCGCAACTTCCGATCTTGCGCATGTGCAGTGCTGATATAACATGCTGTTATGGGAGCCGCAAGAGTTGAAGAGCGGCCTTTTTATAGACCTGCTCTGGACAAGGGCGGCTAAAGATGCAGCCGTCTATTTCAGATGGCTAAGCCAGCGGGATGCAGAGAAATGGCCCTGAAACAGCCGGATGTCACCACCACGCGATTGTGGCGACATCCAAAAGGTATGCAGCGCCCAGTGAGGGGGAGGATGGCAATTAGTTAAAAAGGTCTGAGGTCTTCTTTACAAAACCCATTGCGGTCGGCCTGGGAATCTATAAGATTCCCGGGCCAATCGATTCATTACCCCTGGGGCATTCAAAATCGGGATGCCCCGCTGTGTGAAACCCCCCAGGTCGCCCCATACACTTTGATTCCCGGTCCAACAGCACATGCGCGAGCCGCATCCCTGCTGTCCCTCTAGCATGGCGCGTACCCACGCCAGGCATTTGTGAATGGCTGGCATGGGCACACTCCCTGTTAGAGGGTAGTGGGGGGTGCAGCCATCAGCACACTCGGAGCCGCTGGCCTTAGGCAATGTGACGTCAGTGGCTCCGAGCACGCTGATTGGACGAGCGGCTGCGCGTGCTCTGTAGAACTGTGAAGAATTAACCTTGGCGATCTGGGGGGTTTCACACAGCGGGGTACCCCTGATCTGGGTTTCCCCAGTATACCCTGATTTCCCCCAGGTATCGCCATATGCTCACCCCCTTAAAGTGGACTGATCACCCCCTGTGGCCAGCCTGGAATCTAAAAGATTCCAGACCGGCCGCTAGCCTACCCCAGGGGCATCCTATACCAGATGCCCTGCTGTGTCAACCCCCTGGGGCACTGGTAATCTTATCTGATGCCGGCGGCTCCCGCATCCCTGGTTTCTCTGCAGCTCGGCACGCTCCTTGCTCCCAGTCATTCCAGTAGGGTGGGAGCGTGTACAACATGGGATCCAGGCATGCAGCCGTGCCTTTGTGGACACAAATTTCAAATCAGTGGCTTTATGCCCTGCATTAGTATGCGCCACAAAAAAAGGCTGATTGGATGAGCTCCTGCGAAAGGGTGAGTGAAAGTGCAATTTGGGGGGTTTCACACAGGGGCATCCTACCTCAGGATGTCACTGGGGCAAGGAACAATCACCAGTATAGTGTGCTTTGGTCAGAGACGGCTTTGGGATAATTTTGGCTTGTGCTTGCTCACACTAAGAGCACCAAAGGACAAAGTGGCTTTAGGACCCTTGTTTGCATGATCCTGTCGGATTACATTTGAAACACTTTTAGTCTTCAGGGCCTCCAAATGCCCTCTTTAAATGGACCAAAACCCACTGAACTTGTCAAATACATTTGACCAAAGCCCCTGCCGACAGACTCTTCTTAGGATGTAGAACTAGAAATGGATATTTTCGCTTTTCAGATCGTCCTGGAAAACAGTTTTTTTTTTTTTTTTTGCTGACCCTCTCTGTAAGACGGCAGATGATCAGTCATTGCATAAGTGCGGCAATGGTATCATTGCCACACTCAGCAGTGGCAATGAATGGAGGAGGCGGAGCTTAACAACCAAAACAGGTGCCATTATCTGGGATTAGAGTGAAACGAGCAGTTACTATTCATGGGTGAAGCAATTCAGGAGATGCTAGTTAAAAATGTGGGTTTTGGTACACTTGAAGTTAAGAAAGTACATGTAAGGATATCGGGCAGTGGCACAAATACGTTGTGGGATCCCAGATGGACATGACTATACAGCGATACCAGGGGATTTCACACTGCAGGGAATCCCAAATCAGAATGCCCTAGGACAGGGATTCGCCAAACTAGGTTTTTATTCTAAGAAGATGCATCCTGAGGCCTTTCCTCACCCCATTGGCATTCCGATTTGGGATGCCCACCCACAAGAATCCTTATAAAAAAACATTAGGCCTTTCTGTTCTTGTTAAACAATAGAAAAATGTCTTTTGCATCGCCACATATACCAAGCAATGTAATGGAGTGCTAACAGCACCCTGAATGGGTGCCTCCTGCTGGCAGTATATAAAACAGCAAGTCAGAGAGAAAGGGGGAACCATTTGCAATTCAGCCACAATACAGACAGACAATGGTGCACACCAAAAGTATCAATTAATAATACATTTTACATACATTTTGTTTGGCTGTATTGTGGCTGAATTGCAGGTGGTTCCCCCTTTTCTCCCTGAATTGCCTTTCTGTTTTCCTCAGTCATGTGCCCAAAGTGACCACTGGCTACCAATGAAGTTCATCACCAGGAATACATGGCACCACATGCAGGGCTTACATGCCAGTGGAACATAAAACAAGCAAATACAGCTGTCATGACCATAGGTATGTGGAAGGGTGAGTCCCCCCCCCAATTTCTAGCCCTGGCAGGGGGATACAAGTGGATGTGCATACCAAATAACAATGCCCATGGTTGAGTTCACTTTAAAACCTGGGATTAGGACCTTCCCGGGTTTTTGTCCATGTCCTCGGGCATCCTGATTTGAGATCCCCCACTGTGTGAGACCCCCTGGGTTCGCCGATATACTCATTTGGCTAGTGATCCCACAGCTGCAAAAGCCGAAAGGTGATGAGACTTACCTCAGCCTCGTCCCTTGGTTGAACTTCATCGACTCTGTTTTAACTATGTAAGCTGGAGATATGGCCTTGCATGCGCTGTGAGATCACCAGTGAGGTTGGCTACCCCACAGCGTGGATAGGGAATTGGCCAGCCTTGGAGCCTATTAGACTCCAGGGCCAGCCGAAGAGGGCTTTAGTCCACATTGAGTCCTAATTATTAATTCTCTTCTCTACTGTAAAGCATTAGCATTGCCTCAGCTTGCTCCTGATCACTTCTTTTGCCTATATCCAGTCCAGGTCGTCCCAGTGATGACATGTGGGTATTCCGCCCCCAGGGGGCGCTCGACTGCAAGATCAAAACCTGTCGCTCCTCCCAGCCCCCTATAAAGGCAGGTGTCCCTCTATCATTCCCCAGTGTTCATCTTGCAGTCTGGCTGCTGAAGATTGTTGGATACTGTCTCTCGGATTCTGGCAGCAGAGCGGGGCCCCCTAGCCCGTCGGCCGCTGAGGGCCCTATTCCCATTGATCCCGTGAGACCCACTCTTGCCTCCCAGCCGCTCACTGCCTCTGGATCGTGACGGTAGGGAGAACGCCGGGGTCAGGCGTTTACGGCAGATCTAGGCTCTGGGCCGCAGACCCTGTTTAATGGGTAGCCGGCCATAGGCTGATGGTGAGCCTAACTGGGAGAACCACGTGTACAGGCTAGTTGGTGCCTTTATATCCCTCCCATCCCACAAGCTTTATTATTGTGTATGCTGTGCTTTAACTGTGCAACGTTACTTGGGATGTGAAGTTACATGGTTTCTTGCTGCTTTCTGCTTTTTGAGCTTCATCCTTACCTCCCTCGCGGTTCCTCTCGAGCTGCTGTTCTACCCTCCCCTCCATCTTGTCTCATCACATACGCTGTGATGTGGGGGGGGGGGGGTTGCCGCTCGTGCGGCTCTGCTTTGACCGGCAGCGGTGCGCGGGTTATGCACGCTGCACGGAGTGGATTGCCGCGTTGCTCTCGCGGCCGGCCCGCCTGGCTTCTGGCGGCCGTTTTTCGGTGGGGCCCATGTCCGCCCACTGCGGCCTTGGCACGCTTTTGATGGGTGGGTGCATCCTTGGTGCCGCCGGGGGGGGAGGGGGCGGAGCCGCGCGCTGACACTTTTCGCGTCATCGCAGTGCGGCCCGCCCCTCGAGGATCGCGCCAGAAGCTGTGTGTGCGGTGTGCGGACGCCGCCTCTCTTTCTTGTTGACGCTGCGGCCTTTGGCCTGTCGCATAACGCTCCTGTTGGTGGCGTGAGTCCCTCTTGCTAACAATTGTGCTTTGCTTTACTCTGCATACACTTGTGGGAGTCTGATGGCCCTCTCCTTTTTCTGTTTAGGTTGGACCTAGTGATTGAGGGTTGTGGTTCCTCCCGGTCCCCCATTCCTTATTTAGAGGGATCATATAGGTTCGGGCCGTTAGTGCCTTGTAACCTTTATTTGACAATTCTAATTACCATAATGGAGGCATCTGGGGACAGTGAGCTAGGGACCCCATCTGGGCGGGTGAAGCTCTGCCCCTTGTGCAGTGCTAGTCCTCTGGGCGGTGTCAGCACCGTTTGCACCACTTGCGCTAAGAGCATCTTTTTGGACCATGACCGGGCGGGCATCCCTGCCCCTAGCCCTTCACTGCCTGCGGCCTCGCCAGATCCTCCGCTGCTGCACTCAGCCCTCAGTGAGGGGGAAGCTAGCCGGGGGTCCAAGCCTGATTTGGTGCATAGGGTGGCCAGTCTCGAGAGACAGATCTCGCGAACGGCCCCTAAAAAGGCCACGAGTAAGAGGCGGCACATCGAGCCTGTTTACTGGGATAATGACGATCTTTTTGATGATCTGGGCTCTGTGGAGGAAGGTGAGTTGCCAGATGATGCCCGTTCCACTGCGGACTATTCTGCTGGCGATGACAGTTTGTCTGGTTCTTCCTCGGATGAGGATGCATGGCTCCCTGATGATATGGAGAGGTTGCTTGCCTCAGTTTTGAGACCTTACACATTGTCCCTCCCAGAGCGACTAAGAGGAAGCAGGGTGACTTGTTTTGGCCTGAAAGACAGAGGCGAGTCTTTCCGGAGCAGGTCCATTTTTCTAATATGAGTTTCAAGGAATGGGAAAGGCCTAACAAGCTACCGTCGGTGCCTAAGGGCCTGGATAGGAGCTGGTCCGGCTATGGTCTCATCCTCCCGAAGTGGATTCCACTGTGTTGGGGTTGTCCAACACTACTATTATGCCTTCACCTTCACCTGATACCGCTTCCTTACGTGACCCAGCTGACAGGAGCATAGATCAACTGCTCTGTCATGCTTTCATCTTTGCTGGTGCCTTGTTTCGCCCTGTGTGCGCTGCGGCTATTGTCTCTCTTGCCATCAGAAAGAAGGTGAGACGCCTTGTGAATAGCGCTAAGTCTCGCAAGTGGGCCGAGGGGTTTAGGAACCTCAAGGCCTGCGTGGAATTCATTGCCTTTGTGGTCTGTGCCATGGACGATGGTGTCCGGCTTGGTGCCAGGATTTTGGTCCTGCTTGTTGCACTTCGCCGCTCGCTCTGGTTGCGGCAATGGTCGGCTGATGCTGCGGCTAAAAAGTCGCTTACTAGTATCCCCTTCGTGGGGCACAGGTTGTTCGTGAGCGTCTGGACCTCCTGGTCAAGGATGGTAGACTCCCTCAGAGACGGAGGCCTACTTGGCCCTTTTGGAACTACCCAATCCCGCCTGGGGAGCCAAGTCTAAACCCCCTGCCAAGTCCCCTCAGGCATGAGGAGGCGCCCTCACCCATTCAGGTGGGGGGCGGCTTCTGTTATTTGCTCATATCTGGAGATGGCACGTCTCGGATCGGTGGATTCAGGAGGTGGTGTCCTCCGGTTACAAAATAGAGCTGGCAGTCAGGCCGCCCACAAAATTTCTTCGATCTCGGATATCACAAAACCCATTGAAGGCACAGGGTTTGAGAATGGCCATGTAACACCTCCTGCGGTTAGGTGTGATTTGTCCTGTACCTCTTCAGGAACAGGGTCAAGGTTTCTACTCCAACCTTTTCACGGTTCCCAAGAAGGACGGAACACTAAGACCTATCCTGGACCTGAAGGGTCTCAACAGGTTTGTCAGAGTCAGACATTTTGGCATGAAAACCTTACTGTCGGCTGTGAGCTCGCTTCAGCCCGGCGGCTTCATGACCACGGCTTCATGACATCAGGGATGCTTATCTGCACATCCCGATTTTCCTGGGGCATCAGAAGTTCCTGAAGTTTGCTCTGGAGGAGCAGCACTACCAGTTTGTGGCACTTCCATTCGGGATCTCCTCAGCCCCCCGTGTTTTCACCAAGGTGCTGGCAGACATCATGGCTATCTTGAGGAACCAGGGCATTCGTGTGCTGCCTTATCTGGACGACTTGCTGATTGCGGCCCAGTCCTTGCAGCAGGCCGAGAGTGATACTCGGACGGTGTTGTCAACCCTGGAGGCCTTCGGCTCGGGAATCAATTACCTAAAGTCCTTTATCTCTCCCTCCTGGGAACGATGATAGACACCGCTCAGGTAAAGGTTTTTCTGCCACAGCAGAAGGTCTTGGGTCTCCAGACACAGGTGCAGGCCTTGCTGGCCTGTCAGCGGCAGTTGATACGTCTGGGGATGAGATTGGTGGGCTTAATGGTGTCATGCTTCGAGGCGGTGCCCTTCGCCCAATTTCACATGAGACCTCTTCAATTGAACCTGCTGACTGGCTGGGACCGGATGCAGGAGTCGTTGGAACAGGAATTTTCGCTGTCCCCCTGGGCAGACAGTCCCTCTTGTGGTGGTTGGACTCCCGGAACCTTTTGGTGGGCAAGTCGTTTCTGACTCCCCGTTGGGAAATAGTGACCACGGATGCCAGTCTTACCGGCTGGGCAGGTGTTTGGCAGACTTAGAAGATCCAGGGTCAATGGGGCCCGCAGGAGAACCCCTTACCCATAAATCTCTTGGAGCTGAGAGTGATCCGGTTGGTGCTTCTTCACTTGACTCCCCATTTAAGGGGTCGTGCGATCCAGGTTCGCTCGGACAATCAGACGGCTGTCGCCTACATCAATCACCAGGGCGGAACTCAGAGCAGGCGATCCCTGAAGGAGGTGACCCAGATTCTGACTTGGGCAGAGAAGAATGTTCCCTGCATCTCAGCGGTTTACATTCCCGGGGTAGAAAACCAGGAGGCAGACTCCCTGAGAAGGAGCGCCTCGTGCCTGGGGGAATGGTCTCTCAGCAACAAGATCTTTCACGCTCTGTGTCTCCGCTGGGGTCAGTCGGACGTGGACCTATTTGTGTCCAGACACAATCACAAGCTCCCAAGGTTCGTCTCCCTCTCAAGGGATCCTCTGGCCATTGCCACAGACGCTCTGGCAATTCTCTGGATGGAGTTCAGTTTCCTTTATGCTTTCCCTCCGTTTCCACTCCTGGGCAGAGTGCTGCGCAAGATAGCCCAGGAAGGGGTACCGACTAGCCTGGTGGCTCCTCGCTGGCCGAGAAGGAGTTGGTTTGCGGACATAGTACATATGTCAGTAGATCGCTACATCATGCCCGACGTCCCAGGGCTTCTCATACAGGGGTCACTGCGGCACCCCAATTTACAGACGCTGGCTTTGACAGCCTGGCTATTGAAACCTCAATCCTGACGGAAAAGGGGCTGTCGGCCACGGTTGTGCATACCATGATACAGGCACGGAAGAAGTCTTCTTCCATGATATACTATTTGGCACGCCTACATTGCTTGGTGCGAGTCCAAGAGTCTCCCTTGCCGCACGTTTTCTATCTCTAGGATTCTGGAGTTTTTACAACACGGCTTAGACCTGGGTCTCCAGATGAGCACCCTCAAGGGCCAGGTTTCGGCCTTAGCCATCTTCTTCCAGAGATCCATTGCCAACCATAGGTTGATCAAGACTTTTTTCCAGTAAGTCACCCATGTCCGTCCACCGCGTAAGTCAGTAATACCGGTGTGGGACTTGAATGTAGTACTTTCTGCTCTTCAGGGTCCTCCCTTCGAACCATTGTGCGATGCTGCATTGTCTATTTTGACTCTCAAAGTGGTCTTTTTGCTAGCGATCACCTTGGTGCGTCGCGTGTCAGAGCTGGCAGCACTTTGTATGAAGCCTCCCTATTTTGAGCGACAAAGGATAAGGTGGCTTTTCGCTTTAAACCTGATTTTTTGCCTAAGGTCCTTTCTCCCTTTCACCTTAATGAGGAAGTTGTCTTGCCTTCCTTGTGTCCAGCACCGACTAATTCTAAGAAAACGACCCTCCATGCCTTGGATGTGGTCAGAGCTATTAAGTATTACCTGGTTGCGACTGAATCCTTCAGGAAATCGGATTTGCTCTTTGTCCTAACAGAGGGCTCTAGGAAGTGTTTGCCATCAGCCAAGTCCACTCTCAGTAAGTGGATCAGACAGGCAGTGGTGCAAGCTTATTCTGCCAAGGGGAAGGAACCCCCTTTTCGGATCACTGCTCATTCTACCAGGTGCCTCCTGGGCTTTTCAGCACCAGGCATCGGTTGAACAAGTTTGTAAAGCCGCCACTTGGTCTTCTGTTCATACTTTTACAAAGTTCTACAAGTTTGATGTTAGGGCTTCAGCTAACGCTGAACGAAAAGTGCTTCAGGCGGTAGTGAAATAAACTACATGCTGTTCCGCACTGGGGATCCCACCCTATTTAGACACTGCTTTTGGATGTCCCACATGTCATCACTGGGACGACCTGGACTGGATATAGGGAAAAATACAATTCTGTGAAACTCACCTGTAGAATTGTTTTTGAGTATATCCAGTCCAGGTCGTCCCACCCCGCCCTTGTTCATTATCTCTGTTTGCCTGTAATGGTGGTTTTGGTGGTTTTTATTCTTGGATTGAGTCCTTAAGTTTTGTTTAGAGAGAGTACAAGCTGAAGCTATGTGAAGTAACATGGTTTCTTGGCCTCCCGCCCTGTCTCCTCTTTTACTGCTTTTTAACCACTGGGGAATGATAGAGGGACACCTGCCTTTATAGGGGGCCGGGAGGAGCGACGGCTTTTGATCTTGCAGTCGAGCGCCCCCTGGGGGCGGAATACCCACATGTCATCGCTGGGACGACCTGGACTGGATATACTTAAAAACAACTCTACAGGTGAGTTTCACAGAATTGTATTTTTGCACACCACTTTGCAAATAATCAAGATGCAGAGTAAAATATTAATATTGTTGCTTTACTATTCATGTGCATCTCATTTGTATATTTTTGGGGAGATTTCCCCATATGAGGGACAGACAGGTCAGCAGCTGAAGATGTGTTTGATAAATTTCCTTAGACTTGTTGTCGTGACAACCATGCACGCTTCACCAGTTATTTGAACTGTGGAGGTAATGGATTACATTTTCAATCTCTTGTGCAGGTTGACAACATGCATTCACTTACATATTTACAATATAAGCTGCTATTTAAAAAATTATTTCATTAAAAGAACGATGCAAAACTGGAATGTTTGTTGGTTATCTAAATGTACTACAGACAGGGCAGGCTCCAGGTTTATGTGGGCCCTTAGGTGATAGAGTCTCAGTGGGCCCCTTGCGGTGTGGTATGACTCTCCATACATAAAGTTTCATGTATGGTGAATACTGCTAAAAATAGAAATAATAGAAGGAATGACAAAGTTTAGAAGAAATAAGGAATGAGAGAACAAAAAAGAAAGTAAGAGAGAGAAAAGAGAAAATGCAACAAAAAAAAAAGGTGTAACAAAACACAAAAAAGTACAAATACAGAAAGTAAAAGGAAAGAACACAAAAACAAAGAATGAATGGCTAAATAAAGAAAATGGATACATTACAGCAGCAGATAAAGAATAAAAGGTATGACAGAAAAAAGAAAGCAGGAAAGAGAGCGAGAGAAAGAAATGGAAGGAAGGAAAGAATTAAAGACCAGAAGGATTGAAAGAAAAAAGAAAAAGAAGGGATGACAGAAAAAATAAGAGAAGGGAAGAGTAAAGAAAAAGACTTGAAGGAAAGAACCAAGGTATAGAAGGATAGACAGAAGAAAGAAAGGAAGATTGAAAGAAAGAAAGGGAATGGTAACAAGAACAGATGAAAGAAACAAAGAATAGATGGAAGGAAAGAAAAAAAAATAGTAGGAAAGAAACAGAAAATAGAAAGACTGAAAAAGGCTATGTCCCAATAGCCAATCTGCCCCTGAAGGAAGATTTCTTTTTTAGGTACAGGATCTATACTTATATCTGCAATATATTAGCACACAAACAGCTAGTACATGGGTGCTCAAAACTTCTATAAAAGATTGATCTAAAACTTCATCAGATTTTCACACAGTCCTTACACAGAAAGTCCTCTTTTGTGAACTTTCCCTTTCAGACCTCAGACCACACTTGCTTACCCACGCACCTGCTCCTGCACGTACTTGGCAAGGTCTCAGTCTTCAGTGGGCACCTCTGTACATGGAAGTTCCTGGTGCCAATGGGAGCCCTCCGGATTGAGGCCACGCCCACCCGCCACACCAGCTGCTCAGCAGCAGGTGGGAAATGAGCCACGCAGGACCGCTTGTGTTGCAGCTAGCAACGTTGTGGAGGAATGGGATGGAAAGAAGGGGGAGCCCTGCTATGGCATCTACATGGCACTGGCAATAACAGAAAAGTCACATGCCCGGCGTCAGCACTAGGCATACCTGAGCAAGTACCGTGGCTTCTGGCATCTTCAGAGGTCTGCTCAGGCTCCCACTCAACTGCAAGATGATTTTCCAATGGCCTTCACCCACTGGACTAGATAGCTAGGTGTCCTCTGTGCAGACCTGGCCATGGCCTCAGGATCAGAGGAAGATTGGTGAAAATGGAGAAGGTAGTGGGGAATGGAAGGTGATTGGTGGTAGTTCAGAATGTGGCAAGGATAATTGCCAATGATAGTGACCTCTTCATCAGCAGCACAGATGAGCCCAAGCACCAGAGGGCCATTAGCAGCAGTGGTGGATGGCAGAGGAGAAGGCAGCGAGGACTGGAGGATGATGATCAGAAGGGAAAAAGCAGTAAGGACTGGGGGGAATTGGGCATCAGCAAAAAATACAAAAAGGAGCACAGGAAAGTCATCATCAGCAGATAAGGTGGTAGACCTAGAGGACAAATGGTGGCAGTGGAGAAGGCAGTGAGGAATGTGCATCTAAAACTCCCCCGGGGTAGCCACAAAATTCACCTTTGCCCTGGCTTCCACGGCAATGTAAACAAGGCCAGTCGCATCCTCAGCATCTCTGGGCTGAGGCATGCTCCCCAGTCTAAAGGTAAACTGGTGGTGTGGCCCCCATGCTGGCAGCTTTGAGATCATCCAGTCGCTGATTTCAAATTGGCTATGTGGCATATAAAGACAGCTTATTAAAAAAAAATAAGCCACCGCACACGTTTCAGTGGACCATAACCCGGGATTTTCAGTAGCCCAGGTTTTGGTCTCCCCCCCGGGCACCCCACTGTGTGAAACCCCCCAGAATGCCAGGCAGACACACATCTTGAGTCCACTACGCAGGTGCTCATCTACTCTTCTCTGACGATGCATGTGTGGCTGGAGAAGCTAAATGGAATCCCTAGCCGTTAGTTGGCCGCGCACAACAAGAAGGGATGCGAGTGATGCCGTCGCCGGCCGTGCATGTGTCGTGGGCTTGGGGATGTTAAGAATTGCGGGCGCCCTGGGGGTTTCACACCGGAAAAGTGAGTATTCAGGCCGGGTTGACGAACGTCACCCGGCACCCTTGAGTTCAGGGAAGGGCAGGTGGGGGGGCGCAGGGGGCCCAAAAAGGGTTTTGTTCTGCTTTAAGCAAAAATTAGACAACATACAGTGGAAATAAGGCCCCAATTTTGGAACCTTAGTATAACCCCGCTTCCTTGCCACCCTCCCCTGTCGCTGAGGCAGTATGAGGGGTTACAAAGAAAAAATCCCTTATCCAGGGGCCCCTGCGGGCCCGCCACACCTCCCCCATGTCCCTGCACGCTCATTCACTGAGTGTTTTACTCCCAAGATGCCGACACCCAGGATCCAGAGCGCAGGAGGAGCAGCACAGGCCCCCTGAAAAGGTAAGGGTTTTTTTCTTTGTAACTCCTGCCTCAGCGCCAGGGTAGGATGGCGAGCCGGGGGGGGGGGGGGGTGTACTTGGACTAAAGTTCCGCTTTAATGTATTTGGAAAGTACTAATATAGCACATGTTTTGTTTATGTGTACTTTACTGACACCTAGTGGTCAAATATCACACTGTATCAATGCAAACAAATTACGAGCTCAGCAGTGTATCATAATATACAATGATATCAATGTAAATTAAGGCATCAGTAAATACAAGTAAACAACAGTAAGTAAATATACAGTGGGACCTAGGCTCCTAGTTTCTCATCTGCTTTTGCATTAAAGTGGACCAAAACCCACGCTGATCGGCCCAGGAAAAGATTGGGATGCTGTGTGAAACCCACCAGGTCGCTCCATTCACTTATCTTCGTTCCCGGTCCAATGGCGCATGCGCGGGCCGCATCCCCGCTATCCCTGTAACAGGGTGCGTGCCCACGCCAGATATTTGTGGCTGGCCGGCGCGGGTACGCTCCCTGTTAGAGGGAAGTGGAGGATGCAGGTGTCAGTGTGTTCAGAGCCACTGCTCTTAGACGGAGGCTTAGACGGCATGACGTCAGCGGCTCCAAGCAGCATGCGTCGTAGGACCGGGAAGAGGTGAGTTGCCTTAGGTGATCTGGGGGGTTTCACACAGCGGGGCACTGTCCGTTCCCCCGGGGCACCCCGATTGGGGGGGGGGGGAGGGAATCGATCAGATTCCCGGGACGATCGCTGTGGATTTTGGTCCACTTTAAGACTCATAAAGCTTCACCATGACATGCCCTTCCCAGCTCAGCCAGGACAGAGAAATTGAAGCTAAATTGTGTAATATTAAAATGACATATAAACACAACGGCTAATGAGAGCAGGGGTCACTTATACACCCAAACTGAATAAAACACCCGCCAAGCTTGTGGTTTATTTTCTCATTGAAGATTCAATAAAAACCAGGGGTGACAGGTTTAGTCTATCCAGGGTGTCAGAGCCTGTCACTCCTGATTTCCTCTTCCTTCCATTAAAATAAAAAAACAAGCCTGGCTGTATATTTCTTGATGAGGGGTATTTAGTGAACTCTCATCCCGCCTTCCAGCATATTGGCATGGATTTTTTTCATTGGGCCATTTGTCACGATAGTGCTCCTTTAAAGTGGACCAAAACCCAGGATTTTCACTATACCGGGTTTCGGTTCGCCCCCCTGGGGCATTCCAATTTAGAATGCCGCGCTGTGTGAAACCTGCCAGATTGGCCACTATATATACCCCACCGAGGTTCCCACTGTGCTGACTGTTCTCCAATCTTTATATAATAAAGGCTCGAGAAACTTAAAGGAAGTCTAGCTGTTCATATGATCGGCGGGCGGCAAACCCCACATCTCTTTGTTGTGTGCAGTCCCGCCAGCCATTCAGTTAGGGTGGACAGGGCCACTCAGAGCCAGAGAATGATGCAAGAGATGCCGCCGCCGGCCATGGAGCAAGCTTGTTGAGAAGGTAAAGAAATCGGGAGATCGGGGGGGGGGGGGTCACATCAAGGTTTCACCCAAATTGGGATGCCCCAGGGGTGGTTCTCAGACCAGACCTAGCGACTATTAGACACTAGGTCTGGTTCTGGTCCAGTTTAATCAAAGATTTTGAGATGCCTTTTTAACACTGTTCTCAAGAGGTATACAGTTGGAGGAAGTTAGTGTGTACATTTACAGGGACTTTAAAGGGATTGTCCAGGCAACTACATAGACCATGTAATCACATGTTTTCCCTTTCTTTTTTTCTGCCCTTTTTTCCAAAATGAACTCCCAAAGTGGAGCAAAATTTGAAGTTTTCATTCACTTTTGACATTTGCAGCGAGTGGGTTTTGTCCAGTACAATAGTAGGCAGCATGTTTATATCAGCAGACCTTGACCACCAGTTGAGCCCTATGATTGGTGGTCTACTACTAGGGGAATTGGGGAGAGCCAGAAGTTAGTACCAAGGTTCTCCTTCTAGGTGCGGCTGCGAGGTTACAGGAAGGGATAGGACAGGTTTGAGGAGGTAAACTGCAGAATCATGTTTTTTACATTTTGCTTGCACAAAACTTTGGTGCAAATAGGGGTCTCAGTATAATAGTGGTAATGATAAGAGGACAGTGAGTGAGTGGTGCCATGTGTTCTTTCTGCGATGTTCCACCCAACCAGGCTAAGAATGGTCATTGGACCCACATTTTGCTTATGACTATTTAGGCTAAAATGTCTGAAGTGCTGTCTAGATGTTGGCATGACATCTAGGATGGTCTCAGCAGCTCTTGTTCTTTGGCACATCTGCCCTTTCAGATCAGGATGATCTGGCCATTGACTGTACATTGCAATCAGATGAAATGAAAGCTGCACATCACTTTAGGTACTCGGGTGGGGGGTGTTAGAGGGTTTTTGTCTAAGGACTGTCACAAAAAAATTACCCACTGATAGAAGTCCATATAAATATGCTGGATGGAGGGAGGAGGAGTCACTTAAAACCCCAGGAATCAAGAAATATTTAGCCAGGTTTGTTTATTTCTTTTAATGGAAGGAAGTGGAAATCAGGGGTGACAAGCCCTGTCACCCCTGGATGTCATTCCTACCAGGAGAAGACACCACAAGCTTGACGGGAGTTTTATACAGTTCGGATGATGACTTATCCTCTCATTAGCAATTTTGCAATACTATAAAATGAAAAAAATAATTAGCGCGATTGGAAACAGAGAAATCAACAGTGGGACATAAGAATTCATAAATAGGAACAGATAACAATAAACAAAATGAAGAATAAACAGAGGGTGAGCAATATATGGCAGTCCTTGCAAGGATGAGCAGAGGTTGGATGAACAAAAGCTGATGATGAGCGAGTCTTTAGAAGAGCATGTCCTTAAGATGAAAAGGTCTGGTTGTCTAAGGTCATCAAAAAGGAGGCACCATATGAGTGAGTCCTAGCTTCTCAGTATCTCTTACCATTAGAAAGGCCATTTTCTCAGCTTCACGTGAGCTTGCTTCCACCGATAGGACTGGGTCCGGCTACCCTGATTCGTCAGCATATTTTTACATGTGGTTCTTGCACCTGGCAGAAGTTATGTTTTAATATTTTGGGAAGGAAGGTAAATTCATGGCACCACATCCCAGCATGTCACACCCACATTTTATCCCTACTGTCATACAGCCTAGATTCGCAATAATCTTAATTGATCATTTGCAAAAAATGTAGTCTGCCATGTTGAGCACCTGATCATGGTGGGAATTTATTGCTTATCATAATATATTGCTAGTGAGTAATTCACTAAAGGGGTAGTCACTGACTTGCAAACACAGACTTTCAGACAGTGGGTTTAAGAAGGTGAGCTTTTTTTTCTTTGAGAGACTGTTCTTAAACAAGGCTGATCGGAAAGAGCTTGACATTTTTGTGGGTTTTTTTGTATAGAAGCTCTCAGTGGGGGTAAAACACTTGGAGGCCGATTCATCAATAGCGCCAGGTAGCGACAGATGAGCGACTGTAGCGTGATTTTTTCAGCGCCAGCCAGTATTCGCTGTGCTTGGCCGGCATTAGCTTGATGACAGCGACTCAGTCGGTGTGCGGTAATGTTGAATACGGGCTGGGGGGTCGCTGTTTCACAGGTCCAGCGTTGTATGTGAGCGCCTGACAACGAATGGCCAGAGCGAACGGCTAGCTTCATATTCATCAAAAAATCACGCTCCGAATGTGCTGTCGCTGTCCATTCCTTGTTTAAACCCCAGAGCGCTGGCGGCGATCTGTATTAACTAGTTTTTAACCCCTAAACAACCATATTTTTTGAATGTAACATTATACATGTTTTTAGAATCATTTTGTAATATGAATACATTAATCTCAGACCTGTTAGATCAATTCTGCACATTTTTTTTTTTTTTTTACTTAAAAATAAATCCTAACATTGCAGAAGTGTTCTCCGATTTTTTGACATTAAAAAAAAAAAAAATTATTATAGATTGCTCCATTGAAATGCATTGGACATCGCCAGGGAGCGACAGCTCATACCTGGCGCTGTGAGGGAATTTGCAGCGGCGCTGTTCGGTCCAGGCGGCTTCATGATGAATCCCGCGCTAGCCGTCGCTCTCCCCGGCGCTAGCCTCATTTTGCTTGATAAATGCGTCATTGTGACCGCCGCCGGGCGTACTTGAGTCGGTAGTCGCCGTTAGCTGGCGCTACCTGGCGCTCGTCGGACACTACCTGGCGCTATCGCTTGATGAATAAGGGCCCAAATGTGTGCCTACACCTCATGTAGAAGAGCTTACTGTGGTTGTGGTAAGCTCACTGTCTCTTGTGGAAAGCTCTCCGCACTTCAGTGAGTACACCATAAGAGTATCCTAATTTAATCAGTAAATGCAATACAAACACAAGAAAATCCCTGATAAAAAAAGTCTTGTGGCAAAAGAGGATAATTCATTTTACAAAAGTCTTTTACGTAAATATCCTCACATAAAGCCCTTAAACTGCACCTTCAGCATAATTTAATGAAAAGCCCCAACCCTTAAATACCTATTCCCCAGCATCTACAATTAATATATTTTACATATTTGTCACTTACATATTATTCTTTCCCCCACTGGGCTGCAACTCTGTTCAGGACTCTAGGATACAGGCTTCGCCATCTTGCCCATACTGAAGAGAGTGTGCTGTGAGATAGCTGTGCTTTGCTCAGACAGATCAGAGCTGGGGTCAGGAAAAGGACAGCGATCCCAGAATGCAGAGCGGCACAGTCAGAAGACACTTTTGCAGGCAGCCTGAGATGCCATGTGCCGCCATCTTGGATATTTAAAGGCTCAGAAAATGCAGTACACGTAGGTAGGATGATTTATAATGTGGGCAATCTGTATGTACAGGGTGGGGGAAACATATAAGATAGGCTCTTATTTAGGGTGAAGGTTCGGTTTAAGTCAGATTTTCAATTCCAGAAAAGATTAACCAACAGGCGAGACATAGACAGACTAATGCTTCATCTTCTGACTTCACCACTGAGTGAAGATAGAAAGTGCTCCTCCTCCACCTGTGAGTAGGTACACTTCCCTTTTAAAGTGGACCAACACCCAGAATTCTGACTATCCTGGGTTTTGGTCCACTTCGGTGGGGCACCCCGCTGTCTGAAACCCCCCAGAAAGCCCCAAAAAACTCACCTCTCCCCGCTCCCACGTGACCGCGCCAGCCAATCACAGCGCTCAGAGCCGCTGTGGTATGCGCGTCCAAGGCCGCCTGGACGCGCATACCAGCTCAGCTGGCTCTGAGCGCTGGAGGCCGCGTCTCGCGCTTCCCTCTAACAGGGAGCGCGCCTGCACCGGCCATTCACAAACGGCCGGCGCCTGCTAGAGGGAAGCGCGAGACGCGGCTCGCGCATGCGCCGATGGAACACGGCTGAGGTAAGGTTTGTGGGCCTCCTGGGGGGTTCCTCCCCGCGGGACATCCCGATTTCGGATGCCCCGCGGGGAGGGATCTGATCGGTCCGGGAATCTTATAGATTTCTGGGCCGATCCCCCCTGGGTGTTGGTCCACTTTAAGGGATAGACAATTTTTTTAAAAGCACCAGAATTTAACTGAAAATAATAGTAGCTAACACAGTATCCCATCTAAATGTAAACCAATGCTTATTCACCTAGTAGGCCAGACCACAATATACTGAAAGCCACAAATTGAAAGCTTTGTGACCCACATTTAAAATCATTTCCCCGCTAACAGGTGTGGGTGTTGGTCCGACCACATTCACTGGTTCGGGGGACATGCAAAATACTAGAGCCCCCCCCGTACATAGCCCCCAAGACGACCATCAGTTCTTACCTGTTCCTCGATCCTCCACCAGGATGGCAGCCCTGCCATTGGCCACCGGCTGTCACATGGGCGGGCCCTTTCAGTGGCCAGAGCTAAGGATGTGACCGCGGAACTGCATTCCTGGCTGATATTCGAGAAAGAGATAAGAACTGTGGGCATCCTGGGAGCCATGCACAGGCGCCAGGATTCTAGCCTCCCCCAGCTTGTCTGAATTCAGCTGGACCTGGACCCACAACTATTATCAGAGGAACGGTGTTGGTCCACTTTTAAGTGCTCTTGGCTGTCTCTTAAAAGGGAAGCCCATCAAAGGGGTAAGCGTGGAGTAAGACGATAAAGAATCAAGTCTTTGTAAATAGCTCCACCTTGATTAATCTTGGTTAATCTTTTCAAGCTTAGATCAGTGTTCAATGAAGCCGTAATGGCAGAGCGCAGGAGAAAATAGTGGTTCTGCGGCCGCCTTCATGCCAGCAAAAGGGAACCAGATCTGATGCTGTTGTGAAGTGGGATATGAGAACCCCAAGAGAGTGTGCTATGGAAACCAAGAGGCTGATTTATTAATAGCGACATGTAGCGACAGTTGAGCGACTGTAGCGGTATTTTCACAGCGCCCGCTAGTAGTCGCTGTGCTTGGCCGTTGTTCGGTTGTTGACAGCGACTCAGTCGGTGTGCCGTAATGTTGAATACAAGGTTACGAGTCGCTATTTGACAGGTTCCGTGATGTATGGGTGCGCATGATAGCGACTGGTCAGAGCGACCGGCTCCCACCATATTCATCAAAAAATTAAAGCGCTGTGAAATGCATGTTTAAACCCCAGAGCGCTGGCAGCGATGGGTTAAAAGTAGTTTTTTAACCCCCAAACCACCATATTTTTGGAAACCAAAAAAAAAAAAGTTTTTAAAATAATTTAGTAATATGAATACATTAATATCAGACCTGTAATATCAATTCTGCACAATTTTTTTTTCCCTTAAAAAAATCTAAAATGGCAGAAGTGGTCACAGAATTTTTCACAGTTAAAAAAAAAAAAATAACAATTATTAATATTTAAAGATTGTTCCATTGAAATGCATTGGAGAGCGCCAGGTAGCGAGAGGTCATACCTGTCGCTGTTCAAGGTCGGATGCTGGCGCTGTGGGCTGAGGCTGGAATAATGATGAATGAGTCGCTATCTGGCGCTATCTCAGTCGCTAAGCAGGATCGGCTTGATAAATGTGTGATTGTGGTGGGGAGCCGGCGTTCTCGTGGACCTACCAGTCGCTACCTGTCGCTATTCCTTCATAAATAAGGGCCCAAGTTGTACTGATGAACAGTTTTTGAGAATGTGATGTGGCTTTTCATATAAAGACTTTGTGACCCTTTTCTCAAAAGAGTGTGTGCATGGTGCTTCTGCAAAGGTTACTAAAGATGGCCAGAATCCCCAACCCACAAGACACCTCAGAAGAGATGCCAACCTTGGAGACCAGTTTACAGGGTGATGGGCATGACAGGGGTGTGGTGTAGGAGCGTTGCTTACTCGCGTGCTTTGTGGAACAAATATTTTTTTTACAAAAAATTCAAAATTGTACTAAAAATGATCCTGGCATATAAAGCAGATGTCCGGGCTATGGAAGAATGGCACTGCCTGCAAGATTATACATAACTGCGCAGTAGCAATTAACACTCACGCTCACTGGCCATCAAAGCTGTTTATCAAGAACACAAGCTGCTCATAGACATACTGAAAAGTAAGTCGCCCATCGTTCTGCCAGAGCAAGGGTTGTGAGTGCGTGCCTACAGTGTTTCTTCTGGCGCACTGGGACTGGGCAGCATCTAGACCTGCAGCAGGGTGAAATGAGCTGCTAATAGGGTGACCGGGTGAGGGGGTTCAAAACGGGGTGACTGCCTGGGAAACTGGGTGACTTGGCATGTCTGCCTCAGTGTAAATAAAAACCCCACATATCCTGTGGCACGCACTATTCAACATAGATGTCTCAGTGTATGAGTGTAACCATTGCATATTGGCTAAGTGTTAACAGGGCCAAGGGGCAAGCAAACTTTGGCCCTTATTTAACAAGGGATAGCGCCAGGTAGCGAATGGTGAGCGAACGGTAATGACGGGCACCGCCACAAGTACGCCGGCTCCCCTCCGCAATCACACATTTATGAAGCCGATCCTGCTTAGCGACTGACAGAGCGCCAGATAGCGAATCATTCATCATTATTCCAGCCTCAGCCCACAGCGCCAGCGAGCGACCTTGAACAGCGACAGGTATGACCTCTTGCTACCTGGCGCTCTCCAATGCATTTCAATGGAGCAATCTTTAAATATTCAAAATTAATTGCTATTAATTTTTTTATATTTTTTTTTTTTTTTTAAATGTCAAAAATTCTGTGACCACTTCTGCAATGTTAGTTTTTTTTTTTAAGGTAAAAAAAAAAAAAAAATTTGTGCAGAATTGATATTACAGGTCTGATATTAATGTATTCATTTTACAATATGTTTTGAAAAACTTGTTTTTTTTTTTTTCATAAAAATATGGTTGTTTGGGGGTTAAAAAACTACTTTTAACCCATCGCCGCCAGCGCTCTGGGGTTTAAACATGCATTTCACTGCGCGAGAATTTTTGGAGCGTGATTTGTTAATGAATATGCTGGGAGCCGTTCGCTATGGCCATTCGCTGTCATGCGCTCCCATACAGCGCGGAACCTGTCAAATAGCGACTCCTCACCCAATATTCAACATTATGGCAAACCGACTGAGTCGCTATCAACAACAGAACAACGGGCAAGCACAGCGACTACTAGCAAGCGCTCAGAAAATGCCGCTACTGTCGCTCATCTGTCGCTACCTGGCGCTATTAATGAATCGGCCTCCCCATGCTGTGGAAGTATATGATACCAAAAAGTACCTTTCTGCAGCTGATACATTATTTGTCATGAAAATGGCAATGTGATGAGATTTTGGGTCATAGAGCACCACATGGGTCCTCATGTCATGCTGTCATATCCTTGTGGTTATGATGAAATAAATCTAGCAATGTAAATGACAGAGAACTGAAATGAGACCGAAATGATTAGTGTATACATTTATTTCTATCCCGCATATGCATTCAGACTGAAATGAAGAAAGAAATGCAGTCATTGTATAGACATATGACATAAATGTTTAACAGTTACATGCATGCATACAGAAGAAATAGGACGATTGGTATGGAGGTAATCAACATTCTACTCATTACAATGCCACAGCTCTTCTCTCTGTACATCAAAGGCAGCCAAAATGGAAACACTGATAATAAAAAATAACCCCGTCAGCTCGGTGTGAAGACATAACTGATGTAAATGAGGGAAAGCAAAAATACGGCTGTCGGAACAGAATGGTGGAATTCTAATGAAACCAGTGACAATTGTCAAACAAATAATCACAACAAAGTAATCGCAAATCATTTCCAGCTGAAGCCGATGCCCCGGTGCCAGCTTAACAAACTTGTTAGTAAAAAGAAAGATCTCAATCATTGTTTGAAACAAATTTAAATTGCTGTAATAAAATGTATAACCTTGGAAGAAGACTACCGCTACGTGCTTCTACTTCCTGTGCAGATGACTCCATTGCAGAGTTTCTTATAAAGTACCACTCTTTACCTTTGCTTTATCTCTAATACACCTCTACCTCTTAAACTGAACCTAAACCTAAAGAGGTATAAAGCAAAAACAAGCTGAGCCTGAGTACGGACTAAAATGTTCACCAACTTCCCCACTTCGTTACAAGCATGATGTGGGGGAGGGGAATGCTCTCCGACTTATGTTACAGCTGTGGTGAGCATTTCAGTCCATCCATCAGCCGAGGAAGCATGTTTGCATATCCTAACATTTTGGACTATTGTCCTCCAAAGTAGCAAGCCTCATTCCTTATCAACAAATGCATCCCACTGGAGAAGTCAGCCAGCATGCAGCATCTCGGAATGGCAGCATACAATATAACACATTCATTAGTGGTACACAAATAGATCTTCTGAAACTCAGGATGTCATGGAGCAGGAATGGAGGGGCAAATGTTCCATGTGGGGACAAAGACAAAGAGATCTAACATAGGTCCCAACCATAACGGCCTGGAGTTACCTGCAAGCTTGTAGTATTTCTAATTACATTGGTGGAGAGAGCTCCTTACTGACATTTCATGCTCGCCCACAAGGTCTCTGCCTTCTCTAAACTTGCAATTAGTCAGACCCATGCAATTAGTGGATCTACATCCTCTCTGAGAGGTTGTGGATCTATCTGGAGCCCTAACGACCCCGTCTGGCCACCTCCTGCAGTAAGATGTGGTGAACTATTCCAAGGAGTCTCCTAGAAACTTAACAGGGTGCTTTTAACCTGAACTCATGATCTTGGATCCTGTGATCCTGTTGGGGAGGTTTATCCTCACTTCCTGCCTACATGTTGAACTTAAGCTAAGTTTAGCAGGTGGCACTAGGTCCAGGTGACCAGGGCCACATGATATCTACCCTATCTATTGTTGTGCTGTGGACCTTACTTTAGTGATTTTACAGACCCTAAACAAAAACCTAAACTTTCCAGACAACTTGAAATATTTTATTCTCCTCAGTGAGGTTAAAGTGGAACAAAATCCACACCCCAACAGCCTTGGAATCTATAAAATCTATAAGACAAGCTCTTAAACAAAGGGGCGAGAGCGTTTGGATCTGAGCACGCTAATTGGACGAGAGGCTGCGCATGTGCAATAGGACCGGGGAAGGGTGCGTCAGATCGGGCGACTTGGGGGGTTTCACACAGTGGGGCATCCCCGATCGGGGGGAAGGACCAAAACCCAGGATAGTCAGAATCCTGGGTTTTGGTCCACTTTAAACACAGCAGGCATTTTAGAGACTGTAACCCTCTTCCATTCTAAAGTAGAGCATTCATCTCATATATACTTGAGCCCTGGGTTGGTCACTGTTATTTTCTCCAAGAAAACTGGTGGCAGTAGGCCAAGGCCTCCCCTACCAACTCTCCCTACTGACTGTTACTTTGTCTTAGTCAATCACTAACAGTCACCTTCGGGTTGATTCAGCACCAGGTGAGAAAACTCTACTACTACTTTTTAGGACACTTTTATTGTCTGCCTAGGTGAACGTTTGCATCCAGGTGCTGTATCACTCCCAAGGTAGATAATGAAAGCCAATGGCACTTTTCTCTCCTGAAATGTAGCATCCTTTTTCACCTGGTGCTTAATTGACTCAAGAAAGATAGCGGATGGGAGAGAAACCTGCAAGATGGCAAAGCAACCATTCCAACAAATAAGAAAACCACCTCTTACTATTCCTTTGACATACATAGATACTGTTTAACTTGCAAATGAAAAAACAAAGTTTGCATTATATGACCATTTCTGATCACTTAATAAAGACATGATTATGGGTTGAAATGTAGCTTTTGTGCTCTGTTGTTACCTGCAGCATTGAGGATAGTTACAGAACAAATATTGTACAAATATAAATTCATATGTATTTACATATATATTTACAGAGAAAACATCAAATAAAATATACACTATATCAACATAAATAGTATAAATAGTATAAAGGAAATGAAAAGCAATACTCAAGTCAGTGCTACCAATGCCATGAAACATTAGGTGTACAGTAGTTCTTGTCTTTGCTATAAAGTCACTGTATGTAGAGAGATAGCTCACTTCTTATAATACTGTAGTTGGCCATTACAGAAATGTATTCTGTATGCTGTGTATTACCAGTCAGGTTTTTAGATCAGGAGTCTTTTTTAGTGATCGAGATATATATATATATATATATATATATATATATGTGTGTGTGTGTGTGTTTTTAGGGGCAATTGCCCTGGGTTCCAGACGGATACCTTTATCCCAACCATCCTGTTTTCCACAGATGGATGAGGACCGCCATACACAAGGCCGGCACCCTTATCCACCCATTTTGGGCTCAGTCATGGGCCTGCCTGCCGCTGCTAAGGAAGAGGGTACAGCATGGCACACACCTAAACTGACCAGATGTTCTACTTGGTGGAACAGTCCCTCTGAAAACTCTGGAAATACCAAAATGTCCTACTTTGCTGAAATGGTAGAAAAATGTCCCATCAAATGCAGAATGTTCGATGTCTGGGTGGTTTCAAACTGCTCTGTCTCTTGGGTTGAATGGTGATAGTGGAATGCAATGACTTCTGAGCATTAGCTCAATCATCAATATCTTTTATGGACCAAATATTCCTAGAGCATTTGACCCATAATTAAGCCACACGCTAAACCACACCCCTATCACCCACAAACTGGTTTAAAAACTGTCCCACTTTGAAGACCCCAAAAAAAGGTCACATAACCTGTCACCCCGCATGCCCTTTTCCTTCCATTAAAAGAACAAAAAACAAGCCTGGCTGGATACTTCTTGATGCCAGGGGTATAGGTGACCAGCACATTTATATGAATTTTGATCATTGGGCTATTTTTTCCGATAGTGCTCCTTTAAATCTCTACTTTGATTAAAGTTCAACTCCAGCTAAAGCATTCTATTCCATTTTGGATGTACTGATATTGATACTTTCTTTGCTGTCTGTTACCCTATTTGAGTTATCCACATTACCTGTTTGATAAAATTTGGACAGTTCTTGTTCTATAAAAAAAAATCCTTTAAAGTGGATCAACACCCATGCTGGGCTCTGGGAGAAACCCCGTTTGATATTTCTGTTTAAGTCATGCCTCAGACTAGAGGGAAGCAGGGGATGCAGCCTGTGATCTTGTCAGCCAGTCGTCGATCTCAAATCTACTGGCTGGTTATGGCTATGACAGAGGTCCCCATTAGCCAACTAACTATTGTTTTATAGTGAAAACTTTAAAAGGCCAATTACTTGTGGAAAACCATCTGCATATAAAGCTAGAGTTTCTCTTTATACCCCCCCCCCCCCTTCTTTGGTGATGCTGCTGGCCTGACAGTGGCCGGATTTTTTTAAAAATCTGAGATTGCCCATTGGCTGATCTCAAGATCGTCAGACTTTCAGGTACATCTGCCTATCTGACCATGGAGGGTTCTGATCCACTTTAACAAAGTATTGTATTTTTAGAGGGACAGAGTTCCATTCTGGAGTGTCAGTGTTCTATATCATGCAGCTTGTATAAGTGTGTATGTAGCAGATGCAAAAGAAAATCAACAATGACACCTCCATGGCCTCTTTCACACCTCTCCAGTGCAGCAGATGGCCTTGAAAAGTCCTGCCTGCTGCGACCGGGCCATAAATGCACCCCATTAAAGTTAATTAAACGCTAATGCATTTTTGATGCGGTAGATATTAATTGAATTCAATAAACAGAAAGGCAGGGCATAGGACCCGGGAACAGGAATTATTATAACACAGGCGCAAATGCGGCACAGGTACTGACTACACTTCCTTCTCATTTATGGCACTTTTCTTTCTGTTACTCACTCTCACTGCTCACTAGTAACCTAAATAAGCATCATAAATAACATAATTCACCCTGGGCAAGGGGTGAAATACATGGGTTCTTACTGGTTCACCCATTGCTAGATGCTTGTCTGTTGGCCTGATCACACATGAAGAGCCACTTACAAACATGCATCATGTAAAGTCAGCATTTCTGATCTGTGCTATTGTTTTAAGTCAGTGGCACAATACATACATAAAATACTAATGAGAAAAAGAACTTACAGTACTTGCATAATTCTCTGTCAAAGGATTACTGTGGGTTAAAATGTTACAAACTCATCCCTAGGGTATTCCAAATTGGCATAAAGATTAAGATTTAATCTGAACTGACCCTTTAAAATGCAGCCTTGTGTAAATGAAACATTATCTTTTTCATCCACATCTGGTTGAGTCTTTCATTTAATAGCTAGCCTTAGTAAATCACCCTACCAACGGTAGATGGAGGAGCAACGTGACAGATAGAAACTAGCATTTTGCATGAGATTTTTTATTTTTAGTTTAGGCCATTTCCCAATTAAATGCCCAGAATGTATCTAAAAGGTACCAAGGCAGCTTACTGATTTCAATAAGGTAATTCCTGGTGGTAGGCTTAAAGGAACCCTCCAGTCAAACTAAACAAGTGGGTCACTATACTATTCTCTCAACTAAAGCCTAATACTGAGCCCCTTGACACTTACCTACTTGCACAATTCTTTATTTCAACCATGAGATAAAGACCCCATGTGATCACCAATGACCCGAGTTCTACTGGATCAACAGTCACACAATGCTGTATATGCCCATCACACAATCCTCAATGGCCTTTGTGGTCATGCTGCAACACAGAAGTAAGAGAAATCCATAGCCGTGGCCCAGGCTGCCAGTTGGGTATGCCGCTGCCTAGGTCAGAAACCATCCAGTCTTTTAGACCGAATATTCATCAAGCCTAACTCCAGCCAAAGTTTTTGTTTTTGATAGAGTGGGACTTCTCTGGGTTTATCTAGCTTTGTTTCCTGTTTAATCATGAAAGACAGGAATTCTTTACAATTTTTTGACAAATACATAAATGTTACCAGGAATCAAATACAACAGTATAAAATACCTACCCGCTATTGTAAAATCCAAGATTAACTTCCTGTTTGGTCACTGCAGAAAGGAGGTGAGGCAAAATACCCTCAACTAAATAGAAAGTTTTACAAAATGGGGCTTTCTTAATATGCCAAGTTGCAATCTGTGACCCTTTAGTAAGATATAATTTTTGGTGTCCCAGCGGCACAGTACATTTGAAGTCTTACAATAGACATCTTCCTAATTTTATGGATTACCTTTTTTTTGAGCTATTGTGACTACAAGTAAAGGAAGTAAGAGTAAGTCTTAACAGTAGAACTGGGTCAAACATATCTAATAACCTGTTCAAAAACTTGAAAACAAAAGTTTGACATCTACTTTTCTTTGTGCTGTACAATGTAGTTAAAAAGGTATAGTGTTGTAGAGCAATAATATTTATTTATCTTTAGCAAGGCCACTAGTCACAACTCCAATTGGAAAGAGAGGACCACACAACCAGTTTACTGTAGCTCAACAGGGAAATGCTTTAAGAGCTCGAGTAAGGGGCGGCTGTAGAACGGCGATGTCAAGTGCCAGGGCTGCAATGGATCAAGTCTTCTCAGTGTTAAAGTGATACTGCAGGCAAAGGTTATTGTTACGCCATTGTGTCGGGCTACATTTGGCACTGTCCTAAACAGTTTTTCTTTTTTAAATTGAATCAGAAATGGCTGAGATATCGAGGTTTACAGGTTCAGCCAATGACATTTTCTTTTGCATCCCGTCCCCTAATCAGTTCAGCAGAGCGGGACAAGATTGCTGGTCCCTCCCTCCTCCTGCCCCTCCAGATTCACTTAGCACAAATAGGGTGTCTTATGCAAGTTCTGGGAATCCTACATACCCCACCCATTATGCTGATTATTATACAGCATCACAGATCCAAGGGCCACACCCACTTTTTTCAGAAGAGAAACCATGAGATGATCGGTAAACCTTGATATCTCGCCATTTCGCCATTTCTTCTTCAGTTTGAAGACAGAAAACAGTTTAGGACAGTGCCAAATGTAGCCCAACGCAATGGTTTAACAATTACCTCTGCCTGCTGTATCACTTTAAGGTTAGGATGGCTGTTTAAATTCATTGCTTTGATTTTAGACGACCCATCAGCAAACTTTGGAGGCCATAAAAACACAATATGCTAAAATATATAAATTTGCATTAATAGTTACGTTACCTCTTGTATATTTTTATATTTCAAATTATTGTATTCGTTCGTTATCTCCTTAGTAAAATAATTTTATATAAAAGCTCCATTAAATATGTAACATTTTCAATTTGGTTTTCCATGCTCCAGTGTGTCGGCTTAGAACTTCTTCGGCAGTTTCTTATAAATATATATTTGATTTTTATTAGAATAGTATCTGATCTTTTTCTTTTAGTGCATTCAAAAATAAAGCATTGCAGCATGCAAGCAGTTTAAGGACCTGTGTAGCTAAATATGGTCTAATAATAAAATACAGCATAAATTTGCTAAATAGCAATAAAAGATGTTACCCAGCATCCCATCGCCCCCAATGTTTCATTTATTGTGTGTTAATTAGGAATGTTAGTAAAGAAATGCAAGTTGATACTTTGGAAAGACTACGGGGGTCATGCTAATTTGGTTGTGAATGGCAACCTGCATCTCGTTGAGGTTTTGAAACTTAACCCCCAAAAAGCACAACAATCTTTTAAAAAAGTGGAAACAACAGCACAGGCTGCCCTTCTTTACAAATATAAAGGAAATAGCGTTACCTTGCTGGCAGTTGTTTCTAGGGGAGGGCAAGCAGGGCACCAAGGTCATAGAAGATGCCTTTATCCCATTTATCCTGTTTTCTGAAGGTGATTCAGGGCCACTGTTATTGGTACAAGCCATAAGACAGGGCCCCCATTCCTTATATTGGGCTCAGTATTGGGGAGGGGGCAGTGCCTGCTGCTAAGGAGAGAAACTGTCCTGCTTGCCAGAAAAATGCCCCATCACAACAAAAACACTTGTGATTGCATTTTTTGTGTGTTAAAGTAAAAAAGTTCACGCAGATGTATGTTTCAGGCAAAAACATACCGAAACGTAATCTTCAAATAAATAAAATAAAACAAATAACTGGACCCCAATATTCAAATTCCAGTAACTATCCCTAAGGGGTTCGAAATGACATTCCTTAATTTTGTACCAGTGAGAGCCATTTTTATTAGTTACTTGTCCTGTTTTAAACCAGGGGTGCCATAAAATTCCTAAATCTCCTAAACAGGAGCACAGACAGTAAAACAAAACTCATACGTAAATCTTTTGACCATTAGGTTATTAAATCTATATGAAACTGTAAGGGTAATCAATCAATAACACTGTAGAAAACAGCAAAGACCAATATAAAATAATCCCCAGACAGGTGTAAGTTACAGTGTAGACCCTTGTGCATGAGGCTTTACCACCATAATAGGCTTAAAGTGGCCCCAAGTCCCGGATCATTTTTTTTCATTTTCGATATATTGCGCTTAGACACTGGGTAGATATAGCACAATGCCAGTTTCTAGTGACACCACAGATTTATCGGGGAATAGTAAGACTGGCCATAGAGAAACCTGACAGAGGACCTCTGCTACTCTGGGCTTTAAAACTGTATAGACAGTCTGGAGGCTAACACTGGGATTAAACTGAAGAATAAAGTTATAATGCGTTGTTCTATCTAGGAACATGCTACCTATGGTGGGATTCAAGCTAATTATTTGGTGAAGCAAAGTTCACTTTAGGCGTGCTTTTGGGTGTGAACTGAAACCTGCTTCTGAGTGCTGAAAAGTGCGAAAAGTGACCTATTTTACTTGGAAAATGATGTCCATAATCTGTAGGCATGTCCTGCTATCACAGGAACTTTCAGAAGCATATTTTGTAGTCACACCCAAAGTGAACCTTGCTTCACCAAATAATTATAATGACCCCCAATGTTTTACAATCCCCAATTAGCCTTACATGATATCGGTCTTAGATGGACAAGCCCTTTGTATTTCTACAGTCTATCAACTTTTATAGGGTTAATGATATTGGAAAATCTGCTTAAAGTGGACCAACACCCAGGATTTTGACTATCCTGGGTTTTGGTCCACTTCGGTGGGGCACCCAGATCGGGGGTGTTCCGCTGTCTGACACCCCCCCGAAAGCCCAGAAACACTCACCTCACCATCCTCCCACGTGACCGCTCCAGCCAATCACAGCGCTCAGAGCCGCTGTGGTATGCGCGTCCAAGGCCGCTTGGACGCACATAGCAGCTCATCGGCTCTGAGCGCTGGAGGCAGCGTCTCGCACTTCCCTCTAACATGCACAAACGGCCGGCGTGGGTGCGCGCCCTGCTAGAGGGAAGCGTGAGACGCGGCTCGCGCATGCGCCGATGGAACGGGGCTGAGGTAAGGTTTGTGGGCCTCCTGGGGGGTTCCTCCCCGCGGGACATCCCGATTTCAGATGCCCCGCGGTGAGGGATCTGATCGGTCCGGGAATCTTATAGATTCCCGGGCCGATCCCCCCTGGGTGTTGGTCCACTTTAAGGGCAGGTACACAAACCCGAAGAACAAATGCAAACTAATCCAGTGCCCTGGGAAGTGGTACTCCAGTTGTACTCTTAAAGCCTCCAACTGTCTTGTGGTTCTTACCTGCATGTGTTTGTTTTAATGACTTTGAAAAATTGTGATGGTTCTGTGTACTTTAAAATGTATAACTATATAATTGTGGTGCAGTAATAGTGGAAGCTGATTCATTACTAGCGCCACGTATCGCCAAGTGAGCGTTTGTATAGCAGTGCTTTGAGCGACCGCTAGTAGCCGCAGTAAGCGGGTGTCGGGTGCTGTAACCTAGCATATCGGTCACTGTAGTATCCTGGCAGGCATTGATGAGTTTGATGGATTTGTGGTGGGTGCTGTAGAAGTGCCATCCCTGATTCATTGCAGAGCCAATGGAGAACGCTAGGTGGTGTCCTAAGGTTAAAGCGCCCAAGACTACACCACATCTAACAAGAGGACAAGGTTGCAGCGAGCGAGAGGTAGTGCCAGCTCAGTGCTTCCAGCACCCGGTGCTCCACACCATATTTGAGAAAAAACTACACGCACAGCGTCGGCGCTGTAAAGCTGGGCGCTCTAACATAGAGCGCCAGGTGCTGTGTGATCAAAGTCTGTTTTTGAACAGGCCAGGAGAGGTCACATGACGATTTGAGCAAAAAAAAAATACATTTTAATTGCCCAACACGCTATTTAAACACAACCAAATGAAACCCCATTGAAATGTGTGGCACTGAGGGAAAGGTAATATGTGGCACTCCTGAACCTAGAGCACCTGCGCTTTACACTGAGCCATCTCTAGTGATACATGTGACGCTACATGGCGCTATTAGAGGCGCTCACCAGATTCGCTTTCTTAAATGTGGTTTCACATTTGCCCAGTGCCCAGAGTTCACCGGACGCTACGTGCCGCTAGGTAGCATTACCTGGTGCTAGCCTTTCTTAAATAACCCCCTTAGTTTTTTTCCCCTAGTCCCTAAAGAGAATTCTCTTTTTGAAGTATATGGTGGTTCTTTGAACCCTATTAAAGAAGCATATTTTTTTACTTTTTTTAGTGGTGACATGCAATTTATTCTACTAGCTTTAAAGGATGGAGCAGCCAAAGCTGCTGGAACTCACCTCAGCGCGATCCTTTTCCTCAACAGCCAGTGGCCATCTTTTTTTAGCTCTGGCTTGTGCCAAATTAAAATGCCGCTGCTGCTCCGCCACCGCTGCGAAGATCAGGGCTGAGATGTAATCACACTTACTGCTGCACATTCTGCACCCCCCTGCCACCCCCCAAAGTATGGGTCCTCATTTTTTCAATAGGGCCAGGTTGGGGTCCCAGAACCTGAACATTTATTCAAAGTTACGCTGAACCTGCCGGACCCAAAGCACGCCACCACGCAACCCGTACAATTGCATGGGGCCCCCACCTCTCAGGGGCCCCCAGAACTTCTGGGTGAACACTGTTTACTGATGTAATACTGGTGATGCTGTCAGTGCCGAGGCTACATGAGAAAGAAAGCTGCTTCTCTCCATCATTTGTTCCTCGTTAACATTGTAGTTTGCTATATAAAAATGTCTTTGATTAGGGCCCCCAGACATGCATGGGGCCCCAGAAATTATAAACTCGTCCCTGCCCATCCCTAATGACCATAGACATAAAGCTCTCATTCAGAAATGTGGTGTTGTTTATAACAAAAGCCAATGTTTCCAGTACAATGAACAGTAATAAAAGCTCAAGATTAGCAAAACATATCAGATAGCTTTTTTTAATAATAAATATTAACACAATGACCTTTTCCTGTGCTACATTAGATTGTAAAATGATTTATCTATCTGCATAAAAACATAACTACATACCCGTATTATTCACAAAATGCTGAATTTCTCCATTAAGCATACTGTAAATGAAAAGAAAAATCTAAAAGAGAAATGAACATAGTTTACACTCCCAAAAACACTAAAGAAACAAAAATAGTGTTAACTTACAAGTTTACAAGGCATTTGTGTCATAAACGATGATGGTTTTTGCTTTTTACTTATTTTTTCACTTTAGGTCCTTTTAAAGTCCAACTCCAGGATGTTCTTGTAAATAAACCCCCTCCCACCTCTATTTCAATATTATAAATGGTCACGTAATTCTACATAGTACTTGAATTCAAAAATAAAGTGGCAAAAAAATGAATTTCCATCAGGCAGGTCGAACCCTGGAGGGAAATTTGTAATGTGAGGTTAGAACAACTAATATTCAATTAAATGCAAGTGGCTGGAGCAAATTGGGCAATGGCAAGGTGGTGACTGCTAGCAAGGAAGGAGGATCCATTGCACAGAGCATAGCTTTGACAGCTAGGTCCCACACAGATATTTCTGTGTCCCATACAACCTACATTTCTGGGCCTCCTTGCACATAGGTCCTGGGATTGGGAGGAAGGGTGGAATGAGGGGGTGGATGAGGGGGACTGTAGGGATGTGGATGAGGGGCTGAGAGGGGGGGTTGATCATTGAGGCTCGGGACTGGGAAGGGGGTTGTTGAGTGGGGCTGGGAGGGGGCTGTTGAGTGAGTATGGGAGGGGGTGGATGAGTGGAACTGAGGGGGTGGATGAGTGAAACTTGGACAGGAGTGGGTGAATGGTGGAGGTGGGCTGCAGCCTGCATAAATACTCTGATTAACTGTAACCCCCCTCCCAGAGCAGGTCAAGCAAAGGTTGCTTCAAGACCACTTTTAGGACCAGCAGCCGGGCCCCTTTTATGGCCGCCATGTTGACAGCATTTAACAGTCTGGTCTATAATTACAAGCAATGGAGGATGAATAAGTATCAAATATACTCAGTCTGAAGTAACAGTGGGAGAGGTTGTTTTAAATAGAAAAAATTTTTTTCCTGGAGTTGGGCATAAATAATAGCATGTGAGTGGAACCCACTGCGAATTGCAAGACCCTACAGGTCAGTGGTAACACATATTTTGGTTGCTATGGCTTACATTACTGCAGTTCCTTCTTGAGGATGATATGAAATATACCATTCATTGTAGCTTTCTAACCTTCAGAAAAGTTTGAAAAATGTTTTTATTTGTAGTAACCAGAATGTGAGGGTGACGGGGAGATAAAACTGAACCATTGTTTTTAACGTTTCACATTTAATAAAAATACAAACCTTTTAAAATCAATAGCAAAAAAATAGGCATTTGGACTGTGCCAACATGTCTGCTGAAAAGTAAGAAATTCTGGTACGGTATATATAACAAGAACTAAAGGCTTTACAAAGTATTTCTTCTTTGCACGCTGTGCTTCGGTGGGACTTTATCAGATCAAAGTGTATAAGGTCCTTTTAAACTTGGAAAGGGTCACATTTTTCTCATCTGGGAAAACGCCTCTTAATTACATGTGAGGTTTCAGAAAAATGGATACTATACAGTGCCATTCATCAGTGGGGAGTGGCCTATACATGCCCACACAGGACGATCCATAGTAGCTATAGATGGATCACTTGAAGTTTTATTTTTATTCGGAATAAGTTTCTTTTATCCAAAGCTCTGAAACTTTAAGATGAACCTTCAACGAGAGGTAATGCTGCAAAACTGATTTCTCCATTTGAGCCACTAGAATAAAATACATGAACATGTTTCACGAAGATGTGAATATTTCCTCTAAAATTGGATGCAAATGATTTCTATAGGAGAACCAGGACACTTTGTATCAAATCAATGTATTTCTGGAGCATCTGGTACGCACATTTTTCCTAAGCTGGATTATCTACCTACCAGGCCTTTGCCTGTACCTGGATGGGTCGGTATAGTCTGGAATGGGCAAAGTACCTGGCAACTGGGATCACATTAGGGGAATCTTAGAAATGTCTCTTGGCACTACCTGAAAGATTGACTAAAATTTACACATTTCTTATCTAAGCCAAACAAATGGCATGTGACACCTCCCCAATGGTGACTTTCAGGTGCATCCTAAACCAGCGTGATGAGTATGCCAAAATACTTACCCATTAAGGTCAAACAATGTTTAATTAACAACACTTGGCTGATGATTAGACAGGCCATCAATTAGGGCAATGTACAGCTGCCACAGTGTCAAATAGATGAAACCGTCTTTTAGGACAGTAAGTTGCCCTTGCTATTTGTATCATTTATCTCTACATCCAGCATGAGGAGGATTCAAACTAAGTTTAGATGCTCTACAGCAGATGTGACTTTGAATTGAATTTTGAAAAGCTAGCACTGCCTGCCTGAAATAAAGTAATATATAATATACAATTAAAATTCTGTCATGCCTTTTTTCGTCTTAGCAGAAGTTGAGCTGTGATCAATTGTTGGCAGTGGCACTGTTCTTCCCAGTGGGTAAACCTTCTGAGTGCTGAGTGGTTATTTTTCCTTGGGTATGGTTTGCTTCACACTTCTCACAAGGCTTTTAGCACATTCAACATGTAGCAATCAAGAGCCGTGTCCCCAGATGTGTAAACCTTAACCTTTTTATGGGGTCCTTCCCTGTGATAAACAACTCTGTATAGTATAAAATCTTCTGGTGGAGCTTATACCCCCACATAAATAAAGAGGTATGGTCCCAGAGCAAAGGATTTTATTAAGTACGCTAAAATCTATTTTCTTGCTGCCCGAGATATTGGATATTGAGTTAATTCGACTTTTGAGGTGTGAAAACCAAGAGATTCATACAGGTGGCACCAGTACCTGACATAGGAATCCCTACATTATTTTCAGATCATGGCACCTGGATTGTTCTTGTTTTTTTGTGGTTAAAACCAATGGAGTCCAAACATATGGTTTAATGATGGCCATAATCTTTGGAAATGACATGACTTTCGCTGGAATTTAGGTTTAGGTAATTGCCGGTAGCCTTGAAGCTCCTGTAACATTGCAGCACATTCCAGTAACATGATGGGCAGGAAGGTTTTGTTGTGGGTAACGGTCTCATGTTTGTAGATGTAGGCCCGCACTTTGCTTGTGCACTGCAATGCACTTTTGCGTCATTTAAAATAAAAGTTAAAAGTATAAGTTGTATTTTTTAATTTCAATAGTGCATTATTGTAAAAGAATAATAATTGGGTTGGCAGAAGCCCTCTCCATCATGTTCACCCTCTCGCAAATGGGGATAAAGAATATAAATTTTTAGAATAGATATTAGACATTATTATGTCAATATAAGATATCACCATGAATATTATTCATTAACATTTTTCCTCTACTCAGACTAGGATACAATGTCAAGTTTCCATAGGTCAGCTGGAATGCACCAGAAATGAATGGTCTTAATTGTTAATGGAACCCTTGTAGACATTTTGAACATATTTCACCACACATAGCTTATAAAGTAAAAATACTGATTTGAAAAATAATACATGTTAGGACATGAAATAATGGATTTTACGAACTTTTGGCAGTTGGCATTATGTACGTGGCAACCAATTTTTGTACTATATGCACTCAAAGTGGGACATGTTCATTGATAACATTTTTGGCAAGTTGTCACATTAAACATCAGTCTTCACACTAGTATTTATAGTTGTTAAATCTCGCCTGATTTTTTTTTTACTTTATTATTTTTTAATAAGAAATGCAAAAAGAAAAAAAAACAATCTTGTATGCACAGCAAAAAATCTGCCGTGAGTAATAGCACAAAAAATAAAAAATATTCTCTCAATTAAAACCAGCAAAGACTTCTAAACAGAAAACATTTGATTGCATAACAATCCCAGTGTTGGTGAGCCTAGCAACACACAAATTGTCAATGTGTTGTAATGCCAACCTTTGGACCACCGGACCAATAGTGAGGTTGCAGTTTTGCAACATATTGTAGGTCTGTACAAGTCCTCCAAGCAATATACTGTGAAGGAAGTACCTGTGCCCCAATAAATGGGTTCTGTGGATATGCCATGTTTATCTATATTCAATCTTCTAGCTAACATATATACATATATAGGCTTTCTTAAAGCTCACAGCACCTCATTTCCACCTGTTCTTTAATGCATGCGTTGACATTTATTCCTTTCCTTGGCAAATGCTACATTGCTTTTAAACGTTCCGAAACACATCTACAATCATGGATTAAAGGATCAAGAATGTCGGGCTTCGCAATACACTGGCTCTTAAGAAGGGCTTTCATTATTACACACTGCTGCTGAGTCATTATATATTTTGTTACAAAAGGTAGTTCCTGAACTATTTAACTAAGTAGTTCTTCATGCCATGCAAAATTAATAGTTTATGAATGTCTTTGAGGCTTTTTCTTTTCCAGCTCACAGGCATTACCAACCTTAGTGCTTTTAAGAAAAAAAGTATTTATTGCTTGTGCAGCTAGTCACATGCTGGTCTCACGTGCCTGACAATAACCTGTTTCCTCTGTCTCCGAGTGGATTTCGGGGACAAATAGATGATTTTCCACTTTGCTTTCCTCCTGATTTTTGTCCTGTTTATTGTCATCTCCTGTTAAGTACATGTCCTGAGTACAGTTTTGATTAATATTTTTCTGCAGAGAGGATGCATCGGGTTCTTCTTTTTGCTCCTCGATGCAATTTGTGTTAATGTCCTCCTGAGTATCGTGCTTTGAACCACATACCTGCATGAAGTCATCTTCTGTTTCTATTTCTGTAAAGCTGCTTCTCTTCTTTGAAGAGATTGAAGACAGTTTGGGGTTATGAGAAGGTGACGTTGGAGGTCTCGGAACTCCACCCGTAGACTCAGCTAGTGGCTGTGTTTGTTGCTCTGAGGCAGAATAGTCTTGCAAAAAAAGTGTGCTTAGCTGAAGATGAGAATATAATGGCTGTTCTACTGTGTTTGTTGGTAAGGTGCTTCCAATACTTGCCCGATTTTGGAGAGAACTGCTCCTTGATTGTTTTGAATTTATTCTCAGAGATCTAGATCGCATAGGGTTGTTTCCCCTTACAGCACTCTGACCATCCTCAATGTCACTAGGGATTTGATCTTTTAAACGTATTTTTGGAGTTCCATTATCATTTCTCCCAGAACGTTCTGACAACTTGTACTCAAAGGTAACATCTTTAGGAGCAAAACCTGTAAATTTTGACCGTGGCAGGAACTGAGACACTTTGACTTCTTGACTACCTTCTTCAGGCAAGGTATATGCAGGGAACCTAATTTCAAGGTTACTTCCAGGAAATGGTGTAAGTGGAGACCTTTCAGCTTCTGTAAAATCTGTTGCACAACTGGCGAAACTGTCAATGCTAGAGACACTTCTCATATCTGTGATAATATCTTTTGGTGCAACTAAAAGCTGGTTTCTCTTTGCTGAAACATCCTCCATTTCAATTTCCTCCTCATATGCAGGAGGAATGACAGACTGCTCGTGATATGAAGAATTAACACTGGGATGTGACTGTGCTTTTGTAATCTCATTGTATAGCTCCTCGAGCTTTTGGGCACTGAGATGCTGTGGGCTGGAGGAAGAATTGTTCAATAGTTCTTGAGAGTCATGTTGACTGACCTCTTGATATTTATTGTCAAATGATTTATTTGAGCTTGTCTCTGACATTGTCCTTCGTGCCCATTTCCATCGGCTTGGGGACAAATGATTATCATTAGCCTTCTCAATTTTATTTGTTCCTTCAGCAGACTTATCTACGACAATATCGATCAACTCCATGCTGCGAGCAAATGCATCTTTTAGATTCATGGAAACAATGCTCCCATTTCGTTTTGCTCTTTCAAGTGCTTCTCTTCTTTTAATAGCCTTCTCTTGCCTCTTTTGCTCTTTATAAAACTCTGAGAAATTATTTACTATGATTGGAATAGGCAATGCAATGACTAAAACCCCTGCAATGCAACAAAGCCCCCCAACTATTTTGCCAAGTAATGTCTTGGGATATATATCTCCATAGCCCACAGTGGTCATTGTTATGGTGGCCCACCAAAACGACGCTGGTATACTTGTGAATTTTGTAGCATCTTCATCTTTCTCAGCAAAGAATACCAAGCTCGAAAATATCATGATCCCCATAGCTAAAAATAAGATGAGTAATCCCAATTCATTGTAACTTCTCCTGAGTGTAAATCCTAATGACTGAAGACCAGTTGAATGCCTGGCGAGTTTCAAAATACGCAGTATTCTCATGATTCTGAATATCTGAACCACACGTCGGACATTTTGAAACTGAAGCACGCTCTTGTTGGACTCTGTCAGGAAAATGGTAACGTAGTATGGCAAAATGGCCAGCAAATCTATAATGTTCAGTGGACCCTTGAAGAACTTCCATTTATTTGGAGATGAAAGAAAGCGTAGGAGATACTCCATAGTAAACCAAGCTATGCATACAGCTTCAACGTGTGCAAGCTGTGGGTTATCATTTGGTTGTCCAAACTCATCTGGTTCTTGCAAGTCAGGTAGTGTATTCAGTGATAATGCTATGGTTGAAAGGACAATGAACAGGATTGATATGATTGCCAAAATCTAGAAGAAAAAGAAAAGGAAAGGGTATTAGTTTGCTGTCTCCACTTTGTATGCATGAATTGTAATTTTAAAAGCAATCCTAGTCTATGTTCCTTAAAGGAGTACTATCGCATAATTGTGTAATATTAAAAATCCAATGGCTAATGAGAGGAGGGTGAGAGGTCACTTATAGACCCAAACTGAATTAAACTCCCACCAAGCTTGTGGTTTATTCTCTCCTGGTAGGAATACAATTCAGGAGTGACAGGTTTAGTCTATTAGGAGTGACAGAGCCTGTCACCCAGGATGTCCTTTTCCTTCCATTAAAAGAAATAAAAACATGCCTGGCTGGATATTTCTTGATGCCGGGTGTAAAAGTGACCCCTCCCCCCACTCAGCATATTTATATGGATTTATATCATTGGGTCATTTTTCGCGATAGTGCTCCTTTAACTCGCAGATGTTATTCTTTACACATTTTTTGTCTAGCTCAATGGTTATCAACCTTTTTACTCCAAGGACCTCCTAGCAACAAGCGATTACAACCAAGTACCCCCAAGGAGGAGATCAATTGCTAATGTTACCAAAATAAGTAGGGCTTTGTGGCACTTTTTCAAGCAAGAAAGAATAATGTTTTACTGTTAATAAAAACAAAACCAGTTAGATTCCATTTGGTTGTGCGTCCTTGAACATTGCTGAGTACTCCCTGGGGTACGCATACTGCAGGTTAAGCAATAGTGGTCTAGCTCACAGGCCATATAAGTGTAACTCATATGTATTCATATGTAAGTATTCAAAGAATGGTCATGAATCAAGCACTTTATTATGTATCTTAAAGTACCTTGATGATCCACAGCACTCTGTGCTATGCTAACCTAAATTTAGGATCATGTCAGGCCTCTCTAGCTGATAGCTGGGCTCATGTGGCCATAGGCCTGGCCCAGAGTTGATAATTCTGCCTATAGGTAAACCTCAACTGTCAGTGGCAACCCACATTTACTTTTGTCAGCCAACCCACGATACTAAACGATGCAGACTTTTACCTTTTAATGTGGATGCCATTGAGAAGTTCCCAGTAATGCCCCAAATCAAGGCATGTATTTGCCCTACATCACTGTCTTGCTTGCATGAGGGTTTATTGAACCCCATTGGTTACTCGCAGATCACACCAGAGCTTGTGGGGCCTGGAGTAAAGATAAGCCTGAAAACAGACCCCAGGAATTATTAACTTGGTTGAAGAAGCAGCAGCAGTTAGGCTAGCAATCGTGAATTATATTCTTTTTGCTCGCCCTTTTGTGAAATGTTATAGGTGTTAAGCCAAGAATTTCAAGAGGCATTCGACATACATGTACAAAACTGTACTGGAGCCAGCAGACAGATGCAACTACCCTTTCCTTACCTTCAATTTGCTTAGTTGAGTCCAATTTCTCATGATATGCAGCACAGTATAAAGATATGCTTACTAATTCACTGAAAAGCTTCATTTACATTCTAGTACCACCTGGCCTTCCATAGACTTACAAAAAAACTTGACAAGATCATGGATTCCCAAACTGTTTTTTTAATTAAGGACCACTTTGCTTTATCTAATAATCATAAACTAGGCTTAAGTAAAGAATAGCCTCAGAGATTACCACCTGATAGGACCCTAGATTTTCACCCGTGGTATGCATACCCATGTTTGTGAAACTCTGTGCAGATAATCATCTTGTGACAGTTGGCAGAAATATAAGCTGGTCATGCATGGCCGGTTCCAGGTTTGTGGGGGCCCTTGGGTAAGAGAGTCTTAGTGGGCCCCAAAATAGTGAGTCACAGGATGTCACGTGGCAGCTGCGCTGCCACAAATAGGTCATCTCCTGCTGCTGATCGCCCTCCAGTCCTCATCAGTTGTCACCTGGTTCTCGCCACCTTCTGGGCTTCCATCAATTGCCCTCCATTTGATGCCACCTTCTCCATTGTAACTGATCATCCCTTGTTGCTGAGGCCAGCCATGAGCAGGTCTGCACACAGCAACCTGGCATTCGGTGGTTCGGGTCCCCTGTAAATTAATATCATGGTAATTGCCCAGGTTTGCCCTGTGCTGTGGCCGGCCCTGTGGTCATGTTTTGGCACCCATCTCACAATATAACTAGCCGTGAGAAAAGGTAAAGACAAAAACATCTTCCTTGGGAGCCACTGTCCTGAACCCTAACCCCTGCTAACATTGCAATCAAAAGACCAAAAAACAACCAAAAAACAAAAAACACCCGGCAAACTAGGGAATCACTGTAATTATACAAAATAGGAGAGAAGGGATTCAATCCATATCTTTTGCATTGTTTTTTTATTACCATATAATTGTACCAGTTTGCCAATGGAATATTCAAGTAAAAGAATGCTCCAGCCCCCCATGTTCAGGTTGTACTGCTATAACATGAATAAATAAATAATCAGCTAGCTGCAATCAGTAGCAGTCCGGCTTATGCAGGGAGTCTGTAGAAACACAGCCCACATTCACAAAGATTAATTGCATTATTTACATGTATTATTGCAGTCTTGTGCCTGCTGGGGAAGCTTAAGACTCAGCAGCAGCAGAATGCTAAAATATAAATGCCAGATCAATAGCGTCTACCGGATTTGTAAAAAGCAGCGGCTCATACAGAAATAGGACTGCCATTGTAATAACAGAATTAGAGAAAGACGATCCCTTAGAGGTAGGAAAAAGAAAATGTGAAATAGCTGTATGTATTACACTCCTGGGGCCAGGACCCAGCATCCTACTCCAGTGTAACTCTTGCTGTAGCTACCTTCTTAGGGTCCTTCACTCTTCTGCACCAGCAAGGACCCAGTAGAAGCACCTGAAGAAGGTGGTTGCAGCAGGAGCTGGACCGGAGGACGGAGACCTTTGATAGAGGTGGTGGACCAGCGACGATGGACCAGGAGGCGGTGGTAAATGCGACCCTTCCACTGCAACACAGCACAATGTATGCACTTTATGTGGTGCACATACTCTTCTTTGAACTGTTGATGGATGGGATGTGAAAGAGCTCATTTACTTTTATAGGCTGCATTTTCTTACTAGTTGCACGTTGGAATAGAGTATTTCTCCTCTAACACAATGCAAACGGGAAGGTGTGAAAGGGGCATAACATAGGTTCTGATTTGGGGTCTGTGAAAAATCAAGTGTTTTCTCCCTTTAAAGTGAACCAATAGACTGGATAACTTCTACAAAAATTACATTCAGCCCTAGTGAGACCACCTTACCACGTGCATGCTCTTTAGTCCCAGTTGTTCCTTGCTTGTCGGAATCCCTATTTTGGATTTATCCTGGGCTGAAGGGGGAATGGGAACATCAGTATTGCAAATGATTTTCAGATCCTCTTAAAGAGGAAGTCCAAGCTTTTTGTAAATTTTACAGGATGGGAAGAGTGGTGCTCTCTAGTTATCTCTGCCTAGAATAGGTGAGCATGGCTAAAAGTAGGGCTGGAAGGTGATGTAATCTTTAGCTCCACTTTCTTTTGGCTCATCTGCAGGACCTCAGCATTTTGGGGAGCATGCCTGACAGAGCATCAAACCAATGCTAAAGGCTAATATGAAACATGGCTTGCGGCCTTGCAGCTTCTGAGCTATGGCGATACCTACCTTTATGTATAGTGCTCTAGGACAACCCCATAGGGAGGGGATCATATCATTTTTTTGTACAATATAGAGCAAGTTATCATAACTAATCCCTAACTGATTAAGACCCAAAACAGAACAGATCTAAAGACCAGTAATAAGGGACAGAGTGGATGTTAGGCCACTGACCACTTTTTTGCATGGTCCTGGGGGAATTAAATCAAAAGGAGGACAAACTTTGGAGCCCTGTTATGGCTTCTACCCGGCGCTGTAGGAGAGAGAGAGGAGATGGCACAGCTATCAAATGCACTACTTGCTGCCTTATTATTGCCGTTGGCAAACTATCTTCTTTTTCCTTGAAGGAACAAGGATCAGGGGTGATAGGTTTCTGAAAGTACAATTCTGCTTTTAGAGTGAAGAACTGCCCCACCCAACGTAAGCTGCCATTATGACAAGCAATTAAAGAGGTGAGCAGTACTCCCCTGTAAAATTGGATTGGTACATTCCAAAACCTGTCATCATCATGTTTTATTTCTTCTAGTAATACAACAAGCTTGGTAGGATTCCTTTTTACTTTGAGAGTAGAAATGTCCACCCTCTTCTAAAATGTTTATATGGGCTATTAATATTACACTATTTTGCTCCATAAAAAATTACAATGTTAATGGACTCACAGTATTAATTTCGTTCTAACCCTTTCCCCACGTACTCAAGCAACTGGTACACCACACCACACTGAGGTGTTGCTCTCATGAAAATAAGGTAATGCCGCTCGCTGCAAATTAATTATACAGCAATGCAAGTGTTTCTTTTACAAAAAGATAAATAGTAAAAGGCTACACACAGGGATCGCTAGCAACAGCAAGCTAATCATGCGAGTAACTGATCTAATTATAGACCAGATTCATTATTCAGGGCGCAAATTACTATCCAAGATATTTGCTGGGAGAATCAATTTAGGTCTGAAAACTGAATTTACAAAGACCACGTGGGATTTATACAGAGGTGCCAAGCCGATAACAGCATAATTACTGTAAGTATAGGAAGAAGCTTCCCTATATCTGGATATTCAAATGGCCTTTAGCAGACTATTATGGCCATGCCCCCCGATTGGCATAAAATTAAAGGCCAAAACAAGAATAGTCCCCTTTGCTGCTCTTCAGCTGCTTCCTCCTGGTCCAGCACTTAAAAACTTAGCGGATTCTAAATATGCGTTCCCCTGACATGCGCACAAATAACTGCACCCTGCTGTCACGGTTCCACCCTGTATCAGTCACAGGAGAACACCCAACTTCTATAATGGAGAATATTTTAATGTTACCTCCACCCATATAATGAACAATATACAGCCTCAGGACCAAATTATGAGGAGGGCACAAGAGGCGCATGTCTCGTGGCCTCCACCACTTGCCCTGCAAATGGGCCTCCACCTTTTGGTCTGACGGGCCGCAGGGCAGGCAACTAAGCCACCGGCGGTAGTGGGGCCTCCCTGTGCCTGGGCAAGCCTTTTTTTGTTTTTCCAACCCTGCAGCCAAAGCCATCAAAGGGCAGGAAGGAGAATCTAGAGCAGCAAAGCACCGCCAGCAACCCTACCGTGATGGATGGGTGCAGAGCTGTCAATTGGGGCCGCTCACTGCACAGAATGGCAATGCAGGAGTTCCTGAACAGCAATCACCCGCACAAAGGTGGCACAAGGGTCTCGATCTGACATTCCAGTTAGTGGGCAGGTGCCATACAGCCACTAATCAGTTACTTGGCTGGACTTTTATTTTAAAGCAAAAACAGCCTTTAAAGCTGTATCTGTCTCCACCAGATTTTGTGCCCAGAGGCCTCCACCACACTTACCTTGGCGCTGTACAGCCTGCAGCACTGCACTGGGTTCCTAATCCCCAGACCTGAGCAATCCTGTACAGCAGATCTTCTGGCTTTCCAGCTGCTACATTGAGCTTGAGAGACTGCTTAGTCACTTAATCAGTGCTGCAGTAGCACTTCAGTTCCTTGGTGACTAACAGTCACTCAATGTCAGTCCGGTTGCTTTAGCAGCATCTGAATTTAGGGCAAGAGGGTGTGTTTTTTTGCTGGACTGCTAGCTAACATTTTCAAAATGAAATATCTTTTCATAGCAAAACCTTTAAAGTAGACCAACACCCTGGTGGCCACTGGTGCCACTGCCATAGCACAGGTGGGGGAACATCCAGAATGATGCAGCCCCCCCCCAAACATAACCCCTCAGGATGCCCATAATCTTTACCTTTTCCTCGTATTCCCACCATGTATCCAGCGCCACAATTGGCTGCCGGCGCTCACTTGGGCATTGATGTTCCGGCCTCGTGCGCCTGGTGGCCAAACACGGGTTGGAATTCCCTGCAGGGGAGTAAGGATAAGATAAAGATTATGGGCTTCCTGGGGGGTTATGTTCGGGGGGGGGGGGCTACAGCATTCTGTATGCCCCCCCCCCCAGCCTGTGCTATAGAGGGTGTTGGTCAGCTTTAAGCCTAAACTTAAAGCAGAACAAAACCTGGGATTTTTGATGGGTTTAGTTCCTTGTCTCTGGGGCATCCTGATTTGGGAAGCCCTGCTGTGTGAAACCCCACAGATCGCCTAGTACAAACTCATCTTTTTCCTAATCATAGGGTACATGTGCTCTTCCAATCAGAGCATTTGCCATGCATATTATTGCTGTGGCAGCTTTCATTCCCCATTGTTTACATCGCTGACAGAGCCGCCTGAATAGTTACGTTACCCCTGTGTGAGGGGTTTTCACACAGCAAGCCTCCCAATTTGGGATGCCACATGGGAAGGCCAGCGGACAGAAATCTTTTAAATTCCAGTGCTGGCCTGGTTGGGTTTTTTTCCACTTTAAACAATATGACTTTTGGTCCAGTCACTATGATTGTTAGGAGGCTTCCCGATTTGGCCGGTTGAGTATGCAAAACTATAAAGCTTAATATAACCCTTATGGGGTTGTAAAATAGTAGTTTTTAAGCTGGACCAAAACCCTTATTTGTGATTACCCCATGTGCCCCCTCTTGCAGGGGTATCCCTATCTGGTGTGTTAAGCCCCAGGTTTGCCAATGGGATCACCTCACTGGTAATCCCACTGGTCATCTGCGGGCTCCCATTCAATCAGCATTCTATGACATACATGTCAATGAATGGCAAAGAACACTGTTTACACGCAGAGCCTGGCACACAGCTTTGGGAGTGGTGTGCATCCCTTTGGCTGCTCCCCTCCGGCTGTGCACGCCATTCAGATAGGCCTGGTGCCAGGGCCTGCATCTGCTAGAGACGTGCCGCATATGGGTTTGCAGAAAAGGTCATCTTGGGGTATTTCACAAAGGGAATCACCCAGCCTTGGGGTCTTTTAGCATTTTGGTCCTCTTTAAAATATCTTTGATATAATGGTTTTGGGATGGTCTTAACAGCCCTGAGTTGTGCCCATCCTGGCCACTGGGTGGCACCAAACCACTATCGTTTATCAAGGATAAAAATGTTCATTTACAATGATGTCACATCATGTCTCTGTCATGTTAGTAGAAAATATAAAAATAAAACATTTACATTTTACATTAACTAGTTGTTTAACTAGTTAGTACTGTTGCCTAAATATATTAAAAGAAAAAAACTTATAAAACATGGCTACTGGGCCAGATTTTTCTTGGACTATATATAACAGAGGCATCCTGATAAATACTGGATAGAACCCCCCTGGGCTTTGCTCCCAGAGCTGTGCATGTATGAAAGACCTCCCTGATGCTGGAGACTGGAAGGAGCAGTCCAACCTGGCTGCTTGGCATATGCTTTGTTGTGTGTGCTCGGGAGAGCCGGGTTTACATATCCGCTTTTATCTTCCCTGCGATTTCCTGTGAAATCATCTGTTTGCCTACTGTAGAATGAAATACTTATTAGAAATAATGTAATAAATAAAATGCCGTAATATTCTCTTTCTGCAAGCTGCACAATTAACAATTCACAGCTATGAAATCACTGTGAAAGCAACCCCTTCCTTTAAATTGGACCAAAACCCACGGCGATCTATAAGATTCCCGGGCCGATCAATTACCTCCCCCAGGGCATCCAAAATCGTGATGCCCCGCTGTGTGAAACCCCCCAGGTCACTCATACACTTACCTTCTTTTCCAGTCCAACAGTGCATGCGCGAGCTGCTGATGGGGGCAAGGACCAAAACCCAGGATAGTCAAAATCCTGGGTTTTGGTCCACTTTAAAGTGGATGTCAAGCCTTTGTTTAACGCCTGGCTTGCATTGCTTCCTTGGTGCTGAGGTAAGACGGGGTGGGGGGGTGGTTTACAACAACAGAAAACTCCATACCTCATCTGTGATCCAGTAGAGTTGGGTGAACCTAAGCCACAAAGTTTGGGTTCGTACTGAACTTTGCGAGTTCGAATTCCTAAACCCAAATACAGACATCAGCCAGAAGTCCATGTTCAGGTTCGGCATTCGGCTAGGTAAGCTAATGCAGCTAAACTAATGCAGAGTGTGCAGCACATAAGAAGCGGCTGTACACTTACCTGAGCCAGCAATCCGGTCCGCGTTCTTTCCTCTCACAAAATGTCCACGGCCAGAGCTTCAGACAGATGGTCGCCCCCATGAGTAAGGACACTGGCGGCAGCTTACAATGTAAAGTGTCCTCACTAATGGGGGTGGCCATCTTTATGAAGCCCTGGCCATGCACATTTTCTGAGAGTAAAGAACGCCGTCCAGATCTCTGGCTCAGGTAAGTGTACAGTTGCTTCCTATGTGCTGTACACTGCACATTAGTTTAATGCCCACCCATAACTCGCAGTTGCCACCAATGTTTTTTTTTTTAACAGTCATGTTCTATTCTGCCTGTGGGGTTCACATTTGGGTCAAGTTCTGGTATCCAAATCAAATTTTTGTTCAAAGTTCTGCCAAACTTTTCGAATCTGTACTTCTTGAGTTTGCCCAACACTATGATCTACTTCACGTCCCTGTCCAAGTGTATGGGTGAACAGTGCCACACAAAGAGCGTGGTCATGCAGCACCCAGTACAGGTAGCGCCAGTTCAACAGCACTAGATAGCGGACAAGGTGAGGAGTTTTTTAAGGTAATCCCCTGTCCTGTCTCAGTACCAGGGGAGAAGGCAAGGAAGGGGGGTTAACAACAGACTGGACTTCTGCTTTGTGCTGGCACAAAACCATCTTTAATCATCCCTGGATTCTATGGCCAAACGAAAGCCCTTCCAAGGGGCATCCCGATTTTTGATGTCCCATTGAAATCCCGACCCCCCCCCACAAATTGCTTTTCAGGCTATACACTACCATGGCACATACAGCCCTTTTCTGCACATAAATGAGCTCATTGCCTTGTACCCAGTGACATATCCAATTCCTGTGGTAGCACATACAAGATGGCAGCCATACCTGGCAGTCTGAGACAGATAGCGCACAGTGCGGTGGAAGCAGAGGAGGCCCACACATGAACCTTGGGAGAGTGGAGAAAGGTCAGCAATTCTGGAGGTTTTTATACACACGGGTATATCAAATCGGGATGCTCCTGTGAAGTAGCCCCAACCCCAGAGGGGTTACATTGGAAGGTCTGTCCAGTGAGGCCACCATGCTGTTTCATTGTGCCACAGAGCTTAAGCTATTTGTGAATCAGAGCTCCTGGGGGGTGTTCTGGAACCAAGGTCCAGCAGCCTGGGTGCACATCTTAAAGCACTATACTAGAAAGGTGAAAGAAATGAAACTTTTCAAAAAGCTTGGACTTTCTTTTTTTTAATACACCAGGAAGAGCTTCTAATGGGTGAATTTACTCTGTACACTCTCACGTGCTGCAGGAGCAACAAAGGAGTGTAGAGAGGTGAATTTAGTGAGTGGCTTAATAGGCCACTAGGTATACACAGGGATTAATAGGGATACACAGTGGCCCCCAAGGTCTGCTTTAGGGTGTTGATTTGCTTGTGTGGAAAGCTCTCGAGAGTCTGTAGAGACAACCCGCCCCCCCCCCCCCCCCCCCGGGATAAGGTGTCTAGGTGGGGGGCTGAAAGGGTATAAAAAGGTTCATACAGCTAGGGTTGGTTGATTGCATTAACATGAGAAGGGAACACAGGAGAAAGAAGGCTTGCAGGGAGATAAATAATCCAGAGTCTTAAAGGTTTAGGAGGGAGCATGAGGGAGCTAGCAGTGCAGTGTCAATCTAAGAAGCCCTCCTTGAGAAGAGACTACCTTCATGGTAGGTCTGGAACCCTCACCCCTTGTACCCCCCTGCCACCTGGGACTACTCCACACAGCCCTAGACTTGTAGAATTGATGCTGCCTATTGAGGGGCCAATTGCAATGGAAGTGCTGTGTTTGTTTTGGAATAAATAAGTTAGGACTGACCTCACCTGAGCTACACTAAAGCTGTTGTACCTTTGTGTCTGGATTATCTACCATCATTTACCTTCCCTGTAGGAAACCCTTGAGGCAGTGTCCTCGCCGCGGGCAACAAGGACCTTGCACCTCCCTGCAGCGGGTTATACACCTAATGCTCTGCATGTTCTCCAACAAGATGCCCACCACACTTTGTACAGGGTAATGCTACATTTTAAAACAGTGAAAACAAATACCAAACAGTAAAGGGCGCATCACGTGCTGGAATAATGTCACTCGATTTGCAAATTCAGAAACACAATGGAAACGCTATTGTTTCGCTCCGCACATCACAAGCTATTGTGTTACATTTTTCCCCCTGTAGTGAGTCATTACAATGTAAAGTGGTTTCAGGGAGAAAAACGTACATAGGATTTAAATGTTGCTGATTTCCAGACAAACTGATTTATATTCTAAGTGAATTCTGATTAATTTTAAGTTTCCTCTGTGATAAGTGTAGTCTTTATGCCGGTAAATTCAAAGGCTCTCGCCACTTGGGCTTAGTCATTTTCTGTCACTCTGAAGATTTTTTTTTCAACATCCTTTTAGAAATTCTCAATGCAAACACGATGTTTGAAGTTGCTCTTTAAAACGTTTTGTGTGAATTTTTTTTTTCAGAAGCAGATGCACTCGTTTTATTATCAAGTGTCAGAGATTATTATGGTTGATACAAAGCGCAAGGCTCTTCCTGCATTTTGAATGAATTATACATAACAAAGGAATTTCCTGTTTTTTGTGAATTGAAAGACCTTATAAAAGAAAATGACAAAAATTGAATGACAATGACCTGATATCCTCAGCCTTTCTACTGTTTTATTTACATTACTGCATATTGTAAATGCGTCACGCGCATGTTTGTAAAAAATGGGCACCATCATTTCTGAGACTAGTGTATATCACTTCTCATCACTTCACTACAGTACAATGGCTATTGGTTCGAGAATCCAGCATTACTGTATTTTCCATGGAAACCGAGGAGCATTTGAGGTTAAAGAGGAACAGCAGACAGGAATTTAACTTTCCCAAATTGGGATGCCCCCCCTGTGTATTCTACAGTTTGCCCATTCCACTCACTTTCCTGGTGTTCCCATGGCACAGGCTCGCCTGAAATCGAGTACGCTGACCAGCACGCTTGATTTCACCCAGCTCTGCTTATGGCTAGACAGCCGAGCAGGGCTGAAGAGGCCACATTCACCGCTCAGCTTCTAGCTGTGGGTTGCCCGCGTCACCCATTCATAAAGGCGGACTCGGGTGCGTGCACGACTACAGGTCAGTGGGGATGTGGGTGCGCTGCCAAGATGTGGCAAGGGTTCCGGGTTCAGGTCACTGGATCTAGGCATCCATGGGATTTTACACAGTGGGGCAGCCCAATTTGGGATGCCCCAAGCAGTGAAACTCGAGTGGCCCTGGAGTCTTTGGCCTGTAAAGTTTGTTTTTAAGGTTGGCCAGACATGATTCCTCCAAAATGTAGCTTGATTAAAGGAGCAGTATCGCGAAATTTGCATTAAAAAAGATAAATAATTAAATAGCCACACAATAGCTTCTAACATGTGTATAAATAATCTGGTGATAGAAAAAGGAAAAATATATGCCTTTCTTTTAAATTGTATAATGACAATGGCTCAGTCCATTTGCTGAATTGGGGGATCTGCTGGGTTGTATTTAGTGAGCTGCTTCATTTAGCCCACTGGTCTCCTAGCAACACTTTACCTCAGAGGCTGACACTGTAATCAGTGGTAACGGCTGTGTGTGTGTGAGGCGCTGCTTTTGTTATGAGACCAGGTGACTCAAATGTGTAAAATCTATACAAAATAAACTAAACTGACTGAAAACGACTGAAATTCTTCTTTGAATAAAAGGTATTAAAGTGGAACAAAACCCTGAGTTGCCGACCCTGAAGTCTATAAGACCCGGCCATTGACCTTGCCCCTTGGGCATTCTAAATCAGGATGCCCACTGTGTGAAACAACCCCTGGATAACCACAGATCCCCCCATTTTTCTGGCGCGCTCACGCAGATAGTCATTTAGACAGGCCGGGCGGCCAGGAAGGGTACTGCTCAGGCTCCCCATCTGCGTGCAAACAGAGCTGATTGGATGAGAGCCCGCGCATTCGCTGTGGGACAGGGAAAAGTACGTTTTCACAGGTGAACTTGGGGATTTCACATATCAGGGCATCCCAAGTCGGGATGCCCCTAGGGGCACAAAACAAAACTCTAGATAGTGAAAATCCTGGGTTGGGCTTTGCTCAAAACACACAAAGCTGAAAGAAAGATCATATGGAAAAATGTGTTGAGAAAAGAGAGAGAAAATGGTAAACTGAAAGATTCTGCAGCAGAGCCAACATGAAGGGAAAACTGTCAAAATCAGCTAAATGACTTCTAGAGCTTTTCTCTCTGTTTTAGATATATAAGTTCTGGCCAGGCAATGTTGCAATGTTGTTATCTTATGCTGGACGGCTGCCAGCACTGAACAGCTGATACTTTGATACATTGTTTCACCCCTCTCCTCAGCATGGAACAGGCCAGAGTGTCGGGCTCCGACACTCAGAAGACATAAACATGAGCTATTAGTCTCCAGCTGCTCAACACAGACATCATTTTTTTCTAAATTTGTAATTCTTACTCCAACACTTCCCTACATTCAAAGTACCATTGAAATATAAGTCACCAAGAAAAATTCGCGATACTGCTCCTTTAAAGTGCATTAAAGGGACAGCAGGCGATCTGTGGGGATACACACAGTGGAACAAACAAGTGGACCCAAATTCGGATGCCTTTGTTAAAGAGGAACAACATATATAGGACTATAGTCTATAAGCCACTTGGGGGTTTGCCCTTCCTCTTTATGGGGCAACCTTAATTGGGATACCCCGTTGTGTGAATCCCCCACGGATCACCTGATCCACTCATCTCTTCCATGAGCTCATGCAGCAACTCTAGCTAGATCCGCACCCACGCTAGGCCTTTATTAATGGCCACTGTGCGTACGCCCACAGCTACAGAGAAAAGAATGTGGACAGTGGTGTGGCTGGCGGTGCTCGCCACTGAGATTAATGCAGAAAAGGAAGTCTAAATTAACAAGCACCACTGATTGGCTGACTGACACCAGAGGAGCAAAACCCAAAAACGTTATTAAGAGGCCGATTCATTAATAGCGCCAGGTAGCGACAGATGAGCGCCAGTAGTGTGATTTTCACAGCGCCAGCTAGTATTCGCTGTGCTTGGCCGGGGTTTGCTTGTTGACAGCGACTCAGTCGGTGTGCGGTAATGTTGAATACGGGGTTAGGGGTCGCTGTTTCACAGGTTCCGCGTTGTATGGGTGCGCCTGACTGCGAATGGCCAGAGCGAACGGCTTGCTGCAGATTCATTAAAAAATCATGCTCAAAAATTTCTTGCGCTGTGAATTCCTTGTTTAAACCCCAGAGCGCTGGCGGCGACGTGTGTAAAGTAGTTTTTAACCCCCAAACAAAAAAAAAATTCCTAACATTGCAGAAGTGGTCACAGAATTTTTGACATTAAAAAAAAAAAAAAAAAAAACAGTAATAGCAATTAATTATGATTACTTAAAGATTGCTCCATTGAAATGCATTGGACCACGCCAGGGAGCGCCAGGTCATACCTGTTGCTGTTCGTTGCAGTCGGCTACATGATGAATCCCGCGCTAGCTGACGCTCTCGCCGGCGCTAGCCTCATTTAGCGTGATAAATGCGTCATTGTGCCCGCCGCCGGGCGTACTTGATTCGGTAGCCGCCGATAGCTGGCGGTACCTGGTGCTCGTCAGACACTACCTGGCGCTAGCCCTTGATAAATAAGGCCGTAAGTGTTGTTTCTGTTTAAGTGGACCAAAACCCAGTGAGTAAACAAATTTTAGTTTTGCTCTACTTTAAAACATGCATGATTAAGAGTATGTTTACCCCAACAAGCAGCTCCACAATTCAGGTGACCGGTACAGTGTTGAATGGCCATTCCCTGGCATCAATCACAGTGACTAGTTTCAGGCTGCTGAGCGGTGACCTTCTGTTGTGCCTTTGCATCCAATCGGTAAGGGACTGGAAACAGAAATGAGCGCCAAACCTGGGAGCCCATTGTCAGCAATGTAGCTGACTGCTTTTCCTAATTATGTTTCATGGTTTGTTACATTCAAAGTGTACACATACCCTGTTAAAAAATCCTAAAGCCCCCCTCTGGCAATCAGTGATATAAGCTATTTGAGAGTGCTTACCCCCAAGCAGAAATTATGAAACATTGTGCAGATTCTGTACATCTTGATTTACACCCGAAAGCCCTACTTCTGAGAAACTCAAAATCTCTGTGCAATCATTCCTTTGAGCCAGAAGTAGAAAGCCATCAGCTGTAATGACTTATCATTGCTCTGCTCACAGCTGAGAGCTCCTATATACATTTTACAGTAAATACACTGTATGAATCCTCTGTGGCTGCTGCGCTGATTGACATGGCATGCTCTGATGAGTTGATTAGGGGACAGGATGTCATTGGCTGAGCCTGTAAACCCTGAAATTGTGGCCATTTCTGCTTCAGTTTAAAAACAGGACAGTGCCAAATGTAGCCGGCGCAAGGGTGTAACAACTACCTTTGCCTGCAGTATCACTTTAAGGTCTACTCAATCAATCAAATAACATACAAATCATTATGGCCATACTGTACAGGCCATAGTGTACAATATAATAGCTATTCTGTTCTCTCCCTACCAGTTGTAAAATGACTACAGTGATTTGGTGTACCATGTTCTCTATAGGTTTACATTCTTAAAAGCTACTGTAGTTTCTAAAATTTTCAAGATTTTCTAAAATGTACAAAATAACATGGATTTCTTTTGGTGGAAAATCTTTTTCTTTTAGCAAACACATCCCCAAAAAGGCTTCTGTAACTGTGTGGTTTTAAAACCTAAACTGGAGGACTTTAACCTCCTTTGACACAACCCTGTTCTATGAATTAAAATAACATTTTATTTGATTGATTTGATTTTAAGATGTCCACATGAGACTACATCAATCTTTATGGCCATATTACCCATGAATATTTTTTGATAAGGCGAGGACAGGATATGTATGTGTAATGTATGTTCCAGGCTTCTTATTAATTACACTTCACAGAGAATAAGTGTTGCCATGGTGACTGGTCTACTTTTAGATTATTATGAGCCAGTACATCTACATTTTGCAGTCATACATATGATCTGTTTGTTGCTATGTGATTCTTCTTTGCTATTTTTAATCAGGGGTCGCGGTGGAGGGAACTCAACCCCAAATGTTTATTGAACCAGTATCATTTATAACAGACAACATCTTTATGGAGAGATCGTTTCATCTAAAATGGGAAAACTGGTTTTCACTAGGCTGGGTTTCTAGCAGGTCAGTACTGCACAAACAGTCACACAGACACTACTTGCTTTGATGTATCTCCCGTTTTAGTTTACAGATTTATTTAATTAGTAAATGGATCATTGACGATTTAAGAAGTGCTTCAAAAACTATGGAATTTTTTAATAGATATTTTGAAATGGGGCTTACACCCTTCTCTCCTTAGGTCTTGTAGTCTAATGTGAGCATCCATCAAGGATCTGGCATGCTTGTGCTTGCCGGATCATCAGAATACAAACTGGTAGAAGTAATATGTGACTAGAATGAGCTTGTCTTTCTTTCTGTCTGGAGGGCAATCATCTAACCCTTTTAATCTGCTACTGAATAGATCAGAAAGCCCCTTTACCTCAAGTATACTCAATCACTATGAGGCCGATTCATTAATAGCGCCAGGTAGCGCCAGATGAGCGACTGTAGCGTGATTTTTTCAGCGCCAGCCAGTATTCGCTGTGCTTGGCCGGCGTTAGCTTGATGACAGCGACTCAGTCGGTGTGCGGTAATGTTGAATACGGGCTTAGGGGTCGCTGTTTCACAGGTTCAGCGTTGTATGTGAGCGCCTGACAACGAATGGCCAGAGCGAACGGCTAGCTTCATATTCATTAACAAATCACGCTCCGAATGTGCTGTCGCTGTCCATTCCTTGTTTAAACCCCAGAGCGCTGGCGGCGATGGGTGTTAACTAGTTTTTAACCCCTAAACAACCATATTTTTTTAATGTAACATTATACATGTTTTTAGAATCATTTTGTAATATGAATACATTAATCTCAGACCTGTTAGATCAATTCTGCACAAATTATTTAAAAAAAATTTTTTTACTTAAAAATAAATCCTAACATTGCAGAAGTGGTCTCCGAATTTTTGACATTAAAAAAAAAAAAAAAATTAATACCAATTAATTATGATTAATTATAGATTGCTCCATTGAAATGCATTGGACATCCCCAGGGAGCGACAGCTCATACATGGCGCTGTGAAGGAATTTGCAGCGGCGCTGTTCGGTCCAGGCGGCTTCATGATGAATGCCGCGCTAGCCGTCGCTCTCGCCGGCGCTAGCCTCATTTTGCTTGATAAATGCGTCATTGTGACCGCCGCCGGGCGTACTTGAGTCGGTAGTCGCTGTTAGCTGCCGCTACCTGGCGCTCGTCAGACACTACCTGGCGCTAGCCCGTGATAAATAAGGGCCTAAGTGCCTTGATTTACAACAGCTCTGCAAGTTTAAAATATAAGTCTACCTTCACTGGCAATTTTGCAAGTGTATATTTGTTTATGCCAAAAAGATGTCTTCAAAATTCTGAGCTTTTCTTAGCAATTCTTTTTTTTTTTTCTTAATTTAGCAAATGTTTATTTTGTGGTACACGGGGAGGCCGATTTATTAACAGCGGCAGGTAGCGACAGTTGAGCGTCTGTAGTAGCATTTTCAGAGCGCCCGCTAGTAGTCGCTGTGCTTGGCCATTGTTCGGTAGTTGATAGCGACTCAGTCGGTTTGCCGTAATGTTGAATATTGGGTGAGGAGTCGCTATTTGACAGGTTCCGCGCTGTATGGGTGCGCATGATAGCGACTAGCCCTAGCGACCGGCTCCCACCATATTCATTAAAAATCACGCTCAAAAAATTCTCGCACTGTAAAATGCATGTTTAAACCCCAGAGCGCAGGAGGCGATGGGTTAAAAGTAGTTTTCTAACCCCCAAACCACCATATTTTTGGAAACCAAAAAAAACACGTTTTTTAAATAATTTAGTAATATGAATACATTAATATCAGACCTGTAATATCAATTCTGTACACTTTTTTATTTTTATTTTTTTCCCCTTAAAAAAATTATCTAAAATGGCAGAAGTGGTCACAGAATTTTTCACATTTAAAAAAAAAAAAAAAAAAACTAATAATTATGAATATTTAAAGATTTTTCCATTGAAATGCATTGGAGCGCACCAGGTAGCGAGAGGTCATACCTGTCGCTGTTCAAGGTCGGACGCTGGCGCTGTGGGCTGAGGCTGGAATAATGATGAATGAGTGGCTATATGGCGCTATCTCAGTCGCTAAGCAGGATTGGCTTGATAAATGTGTGATTGTGGTGGGGAGCCAGCGTTCTCGTGGCGGGGCCCGTCATTACCGGCCGCTCACCAGTCGCTACCTGTCACTATTCCTTCATAAATAAGGGCCTAAGTACAGTAAGATCTACAATAAGAGAGACATGACCCTATACACACAACTGATGGAGGTTGTGGCAACCTGGTCCCATGCACAGAAATCAAGCCAAGATAGGTTGAGCTACTCAGGTGTAATAGATTGTTTAGATGAAATGCTTAGTTGAAATGCTGTGAACTGCTTTTTTTGTATTGGCACCGGTTGCTTGCAAGGTCCTGGAGTTCAGGCAGCCAGGGTAGATGGGTGGGTCTACGCAGTCACTCAGGCTGGTCCTGGAGTCCAGGCTGTGTGGCCCCATTAAAGCCGGCAAGCCTCAGACAGGTGCTGCTTTGTGGCATGAAATTCAATCAGGTACTGGGGGCAATAATTCTGGAGGTGGGGAGCATTGTAGCCAACAGCTCTTCCCAATGCTAAGAGACCCATTATGGCACAGGAGTGAAACCCTTATTGTGGCTTCAAACGAGAAGGTGATTGCACATCTAAACATGGATACAGAAGTGCTCCAACCATAGGGCAGTCACAAGGGTGGTATATGTTGAAGTTGGCAAGTTGAAAGAGGGCAGCCACCACTGATAGTGTGAGGGCCTAAATAAATGAGGAGTAAGTAAATGAGGAGACTTGAGAGTGTTCTGTACTGACCAGTGCAAAGACCTATTATACCTGAGTAGCTTTAAAAGGCTCAATTAACGTTATGTTCTTGTTGATGAAAGCTGGACTTGCTACAGATTGGAAGAGAGCCCGAACATTCTCCGTTGGACCGGAAAGAGGTAAGTTTGAATGCACGATCTGGGGGGTTTTACACAGTGGATCCCGGGAAAGTTGAAATCCCTGGATTTGTTTCGTTTGAAAAAGCCATCAAACTGTTAACTTAGAGCACTGAATATCCCCAGTAGCTTGGCCAATATGCATAATGAGTAATTCTCTAGCTCAGAGCCTGTTCTCATGCCAAACCCACTTCCAGTCTGCAGAAAGGACTACATTAACAAGTGGAGGTGCATCACCCATTGTCATATGTGCGCTTTCAAAATGTACAAACTCCTATAATGTACTCCCTTGAACCACACTTTATTTTATTTCATGGCTTATTGTGAATTAAAGCATGAATATGATCCTTATTTTAGGGAAAGTTTTTTACATCTTGGCCATGGTCTTGCAAATACTACCTATAAGTGAACCTTTGTAACTGAATATAGTTTGGTAAACAATACTGTTACCCAACACCTGCCTATAATGTATAAGAAGTAAAGGCAAGTGTAGTTGACACCAGGGCTGTGACATCTGTAAGCCGAAGTCCTGACTTATTTTATCAAGCTCCGATTTTGACTCATTCATAACAAATTTACTGTAGTCAAATGGTAACACCAGATTTTCTCTTGCCGTTATACAAGCAATCGGGCTAGAACATAACACATGAAACTTGGAAGTTCCTGTACAGGCAATAACATAAAAAAGTCTATACTCCCTATGTCTCCTGCAGCTTCTTTGTGCATCTTCAAACTTGAGAGAGAATGAGTGATTCCATTCTCCATCACTGGGCAGACATGGCTGCATCCATTAACATATCTTTACACCCCCCTAACATGTCTTCTCCATTGCAATGAATTAAGTAGGTGTAAAAAATGCTTCATGGAAGATAGAATCAGAGGCATCTGGCGGTGGATGCAGAATTGCTCGTTTCTAGCCATCGGTTAGCATGAAGATGCCTGCACTGCAGCTGTGTTGGAACACCGGGCCTGCACGGAGGAGCTGTGGTAGGCAAAAGTTGAGTTTGCTTCTGCCTGGACAATCTCTTTAAGTTCCTGTAAGTTTGAGGCATTGTCATTAGGGCCTTGGGGCAGCATGAAGATACGGGTATAAGGGACAAGAGAGATTGGAGAACTCATTATCTATCACCACTAAAACACCCTTATGTTGCTGCTGCTTATTGCTTTTTTTTGTTTAATAATTAATTAATAAGGGCCTTAGAATGACAGAATGTAAAATACATGTATGATTAACATTTCAAAATTTTCTATGAAAGTTGCATTATTTATAGAATATTAATAAGCAACCTTCTTTTTTATGCTGGAGTCGAAGTCTACTCCAGCCAAAAGTTGCTCCGACTCCACAACTCCATGGCCTTGGTAGCTGCTCATCTATCTGGACAGTATACAATAGCTTGTCACTGGCAATTGTTTAATACGCTCTTGATGACCAATGCTGGGATTTCCTGCGTTGTTCATAAATCTCCAGAGAAGGTAATCGTTTTGTATAGCGCAGCACGCTACATTGTAATAGATGACAAGGCTGTAAGAAATCTGGAGCAGGTTATACAGTAGTTTCATAATAAATTATCTTGATGGTTACTTGGCAGTAAAAAGCAGAGATGAAATTGTCTGGAGCTATTCTTAGTTTTGCCATTGTTATCACCAGTTTTTATAAACTTAATCTTGTGTCAGGTCAGTGCTAGCATGGTGGCCGGCTAGTGATTTCATTTCTAAGTGTTATAAAAGATAATGGTTGAGAGTAGAGATCTGGAGCCTTTTAATACCCCAACCACCCAAGATTAAGTGTGTTGTCATCGTTAATGGGCACCGACTATAGAGTGTGTTACTGTATATAAAAGTCTTCCATAAAAATATTCATCAAGCTAAAGCTCCATTCATGAGACCCACAATGATATTACATTAATTCACCTCCTAAATGGAGGGAATGGGTAACATGGGCTTCTGGTTGTCCTTTATAAACTGATCACAAATAACCATGTTCTGATGGTTCCCCTTCGCTTTTCTTTTGAATGCTGTTCTCTGTGAGTGTGTACCAAAGTTGGGGTTCGGGCTGCCTGCGCCCCTATGTGGGACGAGGATGCATAATTCAGGGATGCTCCAATTTCACTGTGTGCCACGGGCCAGGGCCACGTCTGCATTCTGGTCACTTTCAAAGGGCCAGTTAACTATAAACACATAACCAAATGCAAACACGACCACCCACTGTGATGTGTTCCCCTGGCTGGAGTATACCCACTTCATTCAATGCAATAAAGGGGACATATCAGCAGTGTCTGGCACTCTGTAGGAGCAGGGCCAGCTCCAGGGTTTTCTGAGCCCCTGGGCGACAGTGTCTCAGTGGGCCCCCTTTTTCATGTCACTTTAATGCTCTGTTTGTAGATCTGGCATAAAGAGTGAACCGCCTACCGTTACCTGATGCGCTCCCACACCCAGCTTAAACATCTGGGCAGCGGATCTAAAAGATTCAAGGGCCACTTGTTTCTCCATGCGGCATCACTCACCTCTTCATTGTTCCAACGGCACATGTGCAGGCTCTCATCCAATGAGAGCCATCTGCTGTGACTATGTCATTCATCAGGTGGCTCTCATTGGACAAGAGCCTATGCATGCACCATTGGAACGAGGAAGAGATGGCTGAAAAGCTGCTTTCTGGGGGGTTTCACACAGCGAGGCATCCCGATTCGTGATGCCCCAGGGGAATATCAGCAGCCAGCCCTGGAATCTCTTCCCTATGGGTTATGTTACACTTTCACACATACCTGTTCTGGATGCCCCAAGAAGAGGGAATAAGCCTGGTTTTGGTCCACTTTAATCATCTTATCCAACTTAGAAAACATTCAGCTTATCCACCAAAATCTGAATGGTTTCTAAAGTGGGTAAGAAGAAAGGTTGCACTTGCTAGCACAGATGCAGAAAATAATCTAAATAATCTAAATCTAATCTAAACTATAGTTACCGTGCTGACAGGCTTCCTCTCTCTCAGGCTGTTAGCGTAACCTCCGCGTTCACCACTGACAATTACAGCATGGGGCAGGAGGAGGTCTGTGCGGCAGGACCATCCAGCCAATCAGCTCATTGAGGCTGGTGGAAGTCCGTGCAGGAGGCCGAGATAGCCCAGCCCACAAATAAAACAAGCCAGCCAGCATCCGTGCGCGGGGCCAACGCCCACCGCCCGGGCCCTCAGCAGATGGTAGCACCGGGCCTGTGTAAGACGCAGTAGCTTGTGGTCTGTTCTCAGAAACCAGCAAGTTTCTGAGCACAGTATCAGGAGGAAGCTTCTTCAGTGCAACACATGTGAGTATCTTTTTTAATGCCTGGACAGTCTTTTTAAAAAACATCACAGCAGTGGCTTCTGGGTTTTCATTCCTCCCCCAGGTATGCAGATGCAAGGAAAATCCCCTTTGATGTACACTAGGTATGCTCCAATCTATAAATTACATACTTCAGAAATGAATATTTGAGATTTAAAGAGCCAAGGCCTTCTCAATGCCTGTTGTGTACAGTGACGCTATATATAAAATAATGTGTAGGAAAATAAGCGTAACTGTCTCTGTTGGAGGGAGACACATGAAGCACATAAAGGCATGGCATCCTGTAATGTTTCATTCTGTAAGAAAAACATTAGTATAGCTTAGTGGAATGCCTTGTAGTTATCTGCCTAATTATAGCTCTCCCGAGGCATTTCTGCACTGCAAGGCATTATATTTATTCTTAAGGCAGCAGTAGGCTGGAAAAGCTCTACTTTGGTACTTCAAGCAAAACTTTGCTATTATATGCTTCTGGCCTACTTATTCTAAAACTACCATAATGAGCCTCCGCAGCAACAGAGCCAAAGGAAGCAGGAGATAAGCCAAGTCTTTCACTTGACATAAAATGTTCCTTTACTGTGAATAGAGATTACCCGGCTTGTGTCTTTGATTTCATAACTACAGCTAAATAGTGCACTGCATCGTATAAATGTGCAGTGCTACAGACAAAGCAAAGGCCATTTTGATGCCCACACAACTCCCCGTTTAATTTGTCTCTTTGGAACCAATTTAGCAAGGTGTGCATTTTTTACTCAAAACGGAATGGCCATTTACAAAAATAATAAGCACAGAACTGAAAGGGCACCAACCTTTTATGCTTATGTGCTGCCACGGGTTTGTCAAACTAAAAGCCTAAAGGCAAAAATTAAAGATAGGAAATCTATGCGAACCAACTTGCAAGGTGCGCTATAGCTGTTTCTTTAAAGTCCAATTTGAATATGAGTGATTATGTTAATACAGAGATTGTAATATATGTAAGAGATATAATACAAGAAGTGACTATTCCAACACTCCTGCACTTTATATCTCCTCGTATTTTAGGTATTTATCTTGCAATGTATCAGTGTTAAATTACACATATTCCTCGCACAGACAAAAAACAAATCCAAATAGAATAAATTAATACAAATCAATTCAAGTGGGGTTACTCTGCACTACTACCTGGGGGTGTTCCTATAACACTCCCCAAGCCTATGAGGGACTCTCCACTTCGTGGTACCCTGGCCACGTAACATGATCCACCCTGCTATTTCTCCATCTGCTTTCGTCTGACAGTATGCAGGTTTACAACACTCCACAGATAAGGTATTCCAAAAACGTTTATTTCTATCTCCTTTTGCATGTTTGATCACATTCATACACAGGGCCGGATTATGCCCCGGGGCCTCCACCACTTGCCCTGCAAAGGGGTACTCCGCCAACCTTTGGGTTATAGACTGGTCCTGCAGGCTTTTCAGTCATTGGTCTGACGGGTCGCGGGGCCAGCAACAAAGCTACGGTATCAGTGGCCGTTTTTGCAAACCTGCACATAAGTCACCAAGCACATCCACTGGCAGCTCAATGTAGGGAACTGTTTTCTGCTGGACCAGCTGGGTGACTGCACTACCCCCCACCCAGAATGGCAAAGCAGGAGTTCCCAAGCAGCACGCACCTACACAAGGGTTGCGCAAGGGACTCGATCTGACGTTCCAGTAAGTATGCAGGTGCCAGACAACCACCAATCGGTTACTTGGCTGGACTATTATTTTAAAGTTAAAAAAAATACTGTATCTGGGGCCTCCACCAGATTTTGTGCACAGGGGCCTCCACCACATTAAATCCGGCCCTGTTCATACAGGTCAAATAAAGCACTACTTTTTAAATTCTCTTGGCGTTCCAGACTGTAACTCCCACAGTCTGACACTAAACAGTAAAACCGCCTGGGGTTTCACACAATAACCCCCCTCCAATGTCTTCCTGTAGGTACTTGTGTAGTGCTGTTGCACTGGACTTAATGGATGCCATTATTGGAAACCTTGCAAGGAATGAGCTGTGGGATTTATATCCACCACTCTTTAGTTGGTTTGCATAGATTTAAGTGAAGGACATAATCCCTTCATGCAAGGCACTTCCCCGAAAACATTGAACTTTCTACTGTGTTTTATTGTTTATTCACAAAAATAAGGCAGGGAGCAGACTCCTTGATTGGGGTAGGAGAGTGCAACAAGACCAGCCATGCTCTCAGTCTGGAGAGCAGCTACAGAGAACAGCTGGAAACAGAAAGGAGCTGCTGTCAGTTCATCCACTATAATTATATACATTTCATAACCACATTTGACATGCAGCAAATCAATCTTCCATAGTCATCCCTCTATAAATGAATTCATATAGCTAAATATCAGATACCAGGGACCCTAAAAATAGAATGGTTGCAACTGCCTATTTGTCGGCACTTGAACATTATGACTTTGATTAAGCAAAGACTGTTAACAGTTCACTGCAGATCATCTGTGCGATCTGCATGAAAAGTGCACTTGTTCAGGTTATTTAGCAACACGCCTGCACTTTGAATGGATGTGCGAATGCCAATGCATTTATAACGGCTGTATACAAACTATAACATCACTAGTTACACCAAAGACAAAACCCCCAATTTCAACAGAGACTATCAATAAACAACTATAATTCTAAAAAAATACAAAGCAATTTATTAATGATACAAAAATCAGCACAGAATTAAATAAAACGCATGCAAGGACAAACTTCACCATGTTAAAAACAGACAAAGAACGATCCCTAAAGTGCAGCAATATTAGCAACTATTAAGCCAAAAATAATACTAACTCAACCTATACAACAAATAAATGTGCTAGTGCTGCCCCTAATAAGGCAGATGTCCTTTTTAGCAGCACCATAATAACATATTTGGTAGAAAAATGTAATAAAATGATCTTACCACAGCATGTACCCGCTACTTCCTGGGGGAACCAGCATTACTAAGTATGAAAGCACGCAATATCTGTGTGTATTTAAAACTATGCTGAGCCTTCCTGCACCCCCTGGCCAGTGGGGGGAGCAGTTAATCAAGCAGGCTAGAGTATTGGCAAGCTACCTGCCTGCCACCATGTACTTTTTTGGTAGTGGGGAGCTTTAGGGACTAATGCCCAGGGGGACATTGTCTCCCACTTTCTATCTTTCTGCCTTTCCTCTAGAGCAGGGATTTTCAAGCTTTCCATCTATTAATTATATCAAGTACCATCTGGGTGATACATATGGGTTGTTGTTCAACTAAAACCACCATTTGAAGTGTATGGAACACATAGCAGGTTTGTTTTTAAGAAACAAATCAGGCCTGGGCATAGTATAAATGGTAGCAGATCAGGTGAGTCTGCAGCCTTGTTAAGTACCATCTGATGGTATCTCAAGTACCATCAATTGTACTAGTACCAGTGGCTGGGAACCTCTGCCCTAGAGAAATCTGCCTCTGGGGGGCATACAGCAGAGTCATGGCCTCTGGGAACCCCTTTCTCGAGAGGAAATACTTATATACAGCAGGGGATTTGCCTTTGGGAGTTGCCTTTGGGTAGATAAAAGCTTTGCCCCACAGCGTAGCCCAGCCTCTATGTCCTGCCTCTGGAACCACCCTGCCTCTGGGGGGAGAGGCTTTGATGCAGCAGATGCATGGCCTCTGGGCCTGCCGTGTTGGGCTGGTTGTCTTGAGGAGGTGGTGTTTTTAGTGACAAGGATTTACTAGGCTGAAAACCCCTGATTTTGATTACATAGTATTTGGTTCAGTTCCACTAGGCTTGTCAGTATTTATGTCATAATACATTGTAGATATCGAGAGGATATATATATGGATTTTATTGGTAGTGCTTGGTAAAGGTTAGACTTTGTCTAATACCCCAGGTATTGCCATTATACTTTGAATTGATGTTTTGTGTGATGCTGACATTTGTCACATCAAAAGGTCTACGCACACACATTAATTTTATCTCATTTTATCATTAATTGTTGAGACAAATTCAAAATGAAAGACTGCAAATTGATAATTTGTAAGGTTTTCTTCATTATCCACTCTAAGCATGCTGTCACAAGGTGATACTCATCTGCCCGCTGCCTTGCCGGGCAACCACCAGGAACATGTGACATGGAAAACAGTCCTTCCCATGTCTACCGCATGCTATGTCACCTCTAATGCTGCAATTCCCTGGACATCCCAGTTTTATAGCTACAGTCGATGCCTGGTGCAGGTCTTAGCTTGTAGGAGATAGCTAGTTTAAAAGCAGCCTTCAGGAACAGCATGGCAACAACTGTATTGTCAGGTATCTGTGCTGTTCCAGTCCTGCCGCAGTACATTCTGGAAGCCCTGTTGCCGACCACTGCCGCCTCACCACCTCTAAGTGCCAAGACTTGTTGCTGACCATAGCTATGTCTGACCATCTCCAAGCACCAACCACTGCTACGTCTGATCATGTCTGAGTACCTTGGCCTTTTGACCACTTTTGACCATGTTTGAAATGCCCTGCTCTGTAGCTACATCCCCCACCAAGATTATATTCATAATTGTGAATTTAATCATGCCTTATGTCTATCTTATGATACAGAAAATGTATATGGGGCAGACTATATGGACCATGTGGTCTTCTTCTGTGGGCTACCTTCTATGTTTCTTTGCTCACCTCTCTTTTAACTAATTCTAAGTCTACTGATGGCTTGGTTGCACAGCATCAATAATTTACATGTAGAAGGACAGAAAAAACCTACCTGCTTGTCAAATGCCTTACACACCATAATATGTAGTATATAATATATTATGTCTTATTAGGGTTGATTCAGCACCTTATTTTTTTTAAACTTTTTTTCTGAGTAAACTGTTTTTCTCATGATTTTGTTCCTCAGTGCAATATATCACCATACTTAGTTGTGCAATTTTTTTAAACATTTGCACTACTAAATTTGGTGCTGTACTGCCCCAAGGAAAAGAATCATGAAAAAAGTGTTTACTCACAAAAAAAAAATGGTAAACAAAATATGCTGCTGAATCAACCGTATGGTGTTGTAGGCTGCCTGCACCTTTAGGCAGGCCACATGGCCCATCTAGTCTGCTGATAAATCTTTTCCTTATCCTAACATAGACATAAGACTTGATTAAATTCACTGTTGATTACTATAATCTTGATGGGGGATATTCCAAACATGGTCAAAAGGGGTAATGGTCAACAACAGGCTAAGGTACTTGGACATTAATAAAATCAACATTTTACTTTCACTGTAAACCTGTGAGCTGGCCATTCCTACTTATTCTATTAGAAAAACCCAAACCAATAACCAGGCCCTGGTCAAAGTCATATTTTTTGAATTCTAATTACTGATGGTTTCATTAAAATGACTGCTGATTGGATACTTGCATGAATAAGTAAGTTTACATGTCTTTCTACTAAATGGCTTGGTGAGATAGGGGTTCCATGACCAAAAAACACTGGGAACCAAAAAACTGCAGCATCTGCAGCTAAAACCCTTCCATCTCATTGCTGAAAGATGGGCCAGCCTGCTATTCCCCTTCCAAGACCCCGTTAGTTACTTATCCCATAACCCATACAATACACAAATACTAGCTACAACTGGAATGATACTTACCATTGTCCATGCAGAAAGAGGACTTCTCTCTTGCCCTTAAATACTGCCAAGACCACTTTTCCTTGCCAGAACATGATTGCCCCCCCCCCCCCCCCCATCGCACTGAGAAATCCCCTACCCCTATGGTCCATAGCACAGCCCCAAATATATAGTTATATCTGCTAATATAATGACTTATTCTCGTATGATATACCATGTGAAAGTTATACAATTATATATTGTAGCAGCACAACACAACATATAGAAGACCAAGACAAAACAATGCCATTTTCTCTAGCTACTCGATGAGTTCTTCATATACTTAGATTAATCCCTTTCTGTCTGGTAATAGAAAGCTGTTGATGTTTAATTCACTGCTGAGACTTGAGCACATGTGATTTAGATAGCTATTTTGAGAAGTGAATTAACTTTTCTGTCACGGGTATCCAAGCCAACGTCAGCGGAGAAATATGGCCTGATCACCTCTAATAATCACGAGGGAGGTCAATGTAGCAGACTAGCAGTCATACAGAAAAGTCTTGGTCCCTTTGCTGAAACAACTTCCATATTACTTAAATCTGGTATAAAGTACGACGCAGCATATAAGAAAATATCTTTGAGCTTCTTAGAGAATTTCCAGCCCATTTCCCTGGTGTTTCCAGTTAATGCCCTGATCTCCTTACAAAGTAAGCTCTTCTCAGCAGGAAGATCCTAGATAAGAGCATCCGTAGCAAGAAGCACTTAAAGAGCATGTTTTGCGTATATGAGTTTGCTTCCAATCCATTCCATTTTCCCAAATGCATATATTACTTTTAATTTTTATAGTTTCCTATGTGTATTCTTTCATTTTGCAGGGTGTCACTGTATTGAGTAGATTAGGTAGTTCCTCCTGTCTGTTCACCATAGACAAGTTTATTTAGAAATAACTCCATGGATGTCAGTACCTTTACATAAATGAATTATTAATTTTGATCAAGAGATAATAAAAGGTCACACTCACACAAATACAGACAAAAATACAATTCTTAAATAATAATGCATAAAAAATAGCCATGCGCTGGGGTAACTAAATATTCCTGCCACAAGAATATAGACTTCAGATCATTGGTTGATCTAGTGGTTAATAAATAAACCATTGTTAGCAAACAGAAATTGCAGTAGAATGGCCCGTTATTTCTTAGTGGGCGATATCAACGATATCTCTGCTAATCAGTCAATTAGCCATATGCAAAGTGCAAAAATACATCTTAAATGCAGCTCATTTAATTAAGGACAAGTTACTTTCTGTCCTTTGCAACTTCATAAATTAGCAGTTTCTAATTAGTATGCACTTGTAGCGTTCAGTTTTAAGTATATTCATGGTTCCTAATGTCTTCTATCTGGGAAATTCAAGATATTCTCCAAATGTTTGCTTTTTTGTTATGTGTTTCTAGGGTATCAAGCTTTTTAATTCAGGTTCAAACTAAAACCTGTGGGAAATGTAATATAAAATAGCGGTGGTGTGTCTGAGAAGACTAACAGGTAAACTGGTTTTTGGGGGGGCTTAGTTAAACTTGCCACTTTAAAGGCTAGTGGGTGTGACTGGGTGAGGTTTGGTGGTATGGTTTATTAGTGTGATTTTGAGAAACATTCTACTTCTGCTACTCCTCTGTGTGCTTAAAGCACAATTTGGATGTCTCTGGTCCGTAAAGGATGTTGGTGATTGACCTCATTTTCAGCCAGTCCATGCATTCCACTATTGCCCTTTAGCAAATGTGCTGGAGCAGAGCCCCGGTTGAATGCGAAAGGACTTTGATTCTGATATGCCTCAAAGTAGGACTGTCCCACCAAAAGTGGGTGATCTGGTCAGTTTAAACTTAGGCTGCCTAAAGTGACTAAATGTTTTATTATAATAATATATATATGCCTTTTAAAGTAGCTCTTTTGGCAAAGCTTTTTATTGCTAGACACTTACCTATCATTGCTATGCTTTGACCCAAAATAGTCCTGGGACCTGCAGCACGTTCAGTGCTATCAGCTCTGGTAGGGGAGAGGGAAATCAGATGGTGATGATGCAGCCACGATAGTGGTGCTCCCTCTTTGATTGGATGGATTGACACCACATTATTAAAGTGTAATTCCAATCATCTATTAACCCCCCCCCCACCCTGCTACCCTTTATTACGCTGAGGCAGGCCAGGGGGGGTTAGAAAGAAAAAAATGCTTACCTGACCTGCTGTTCTCCCAGTGCTCCAGATATTGAGGGCCACCATCTTGCCCTGGCTCTGTGTGCACTCCCACCCACCCATTCAAGTGAATGAATGGACAGGAGCACGTGGGGGAAGGGTGGCAGGGTGGGGAGATTAATAGATGACTGGAATTCCACTTGAAAGAAAAACACAGTGGTGGTCTGAGCTGGCCTGAGAGCCTGGGTCCTCTAACGGGGCTGATAGTGCTTAAATGGTCATGCTGGGGACCCAGAATAACATGACCTCATGACAGCACAAGGACAGGTAAGTATCTACCAACAATGCCCCTTGCCTACATTATTACCTTCATTTTGAGGCCCTGGGTCAATGTTTGAGCGCTGATTCTGTCTCCCAGCACTGGTGGCTTCGCATGGGGGCATATGTGGGGCCTTGTTTACACCTCCACACACCAACTCCATTCCTTGCAATGGAGGGAGTGTGCCAAGACAGGTTTGCCATGCTCACTCCATTGTAAAGAATGGATTAGGTGTGTTAGAGGAACACAAATTCAATTCGATGGGCGCTGCCATGTCTGCCCGGTGCTGGAGGATGGAATCACTCGTTCTCCCTCATTTGTAAGTATGTAGAAGGAAGTGCTCTAAGACGCAGCCATGGGTGACAAAATATGTTTTTTTAATTTAATGCCTGGACAGGCACTAGAAAAAAACGTTTTAAATTTATTTTAATATTATCTGTTGAGTTAGCAAGTCTCTCATAACTTAGTCTCTACAAAATTAGCCAAATCTTTTAGAATCATTCAAATAACCCTCAAAATGTCCTTGTCCTTTACAGAAAAAAAAGTTCTTATAGTATCAATCATTACAGTGCTTTGTTTTATGTTATCAAAGATATTTGCCACTGGGGAAAAGACAAGTAATTGGCCCTGTTTAATGCGACCTTTATAACATCTACTTAGCCACTTGCTATATTACACACTGGGATTCTAATTGGATAATACCTTGACGAGTAATTGTGTTTGCAGCAGTTGTTAGGCACTTTATTAAATGGAGATCTTAAGTGTCAATGTCATTGTGTGAAGGACGTTGTCCCAATTAATACTGAAGATGAAGGAAAGTCAAACCTAGATACAATCAGCAATGTTTAACCACATGATGAAGACTCTTTGGGAGCGTAATCCAGAATACAAAGTCTTAAAAAGGTGGTTCGGTTTAACACCTCCTTAAAGTGTACCAAACCCCTTTTGGGAAACCCCACTGAGTGAAACCTTGAGGTGGCCTGAACTCACCTTTCCCTGGTCCTACAAGGGTGTGGGAATGGCAGCATCACTGGTTTCCCTGTGGTGTGCGGCACACTCCTGGACCCAGCCTAAATCCCAGTCTAAATGACTGGGTCCAGGAGCACCCTTTAGCTACAGGGAGGCCAGAGATGCACCCCCTAAACCGTGGAGAGGTGACGTGGGAGCTCTGAAAAGGTGATTGTTATTTGCAGCCATTGGGAGGGAGTTAAATATTTAAAGCAATATTAAAACTCTATATAAACATGCTAGATAGCAAGAGGAGGGGTCACTTATAAACATAATCTGAAAAACCCCATAAGCTTGTAGCTTTCTTCTCGTGGTGGGATTAAATTCAGAAGTAACAGTTTTTTTTAGTGTACCATTTCACTTTTTCAATAGTGATCTGTTCTATTCCGACGCCTGTGCCGCGAGCCTGTGGGGAGCAGCAGCATTACCCACTCTGCCCAAAGTATTGCACGATGGGTAAAAGTATCTGCCCATATCGGAAGAGTTGCAATAGCAAAATGCGGCACGTGCTTGCTCAGAGGAATGGGCAATACAAAAATATGGGGCAACACTATTTCAGGTAAAGTCCTCTCTAAAGACAAGGGGGCACTCCCTTTGACTGGAAAAAAGAAATTCAATCTCCGGTGGCGACTATTACTTTTTACCATAAGAACTATAAATCTGTGGAATAGCCGCCCACAGAAGCTTGCTACAGCATCAAAAAATGATAAGATGCTTATTTATAAGAAAATAACATTAACATTTACTATTAGCTGTTATTAGTAAAAAAACAAAAATAAGATAAAAGTAACTTTCTCTACCCCAAACCCCTAGTTGAACTTGATGGACATATGTCTTTTTTCAACTGTATTACCAATGTAACAAGTGTGGCTGGACTTTTTTGATGCAGGGCATATAATCAGCCCCTCATCTTGCTATCTAGTATGTTTATGGCGATTATTATTATTGGATCATTTTTCACAATCTAACTTTTTATAAGGGTTCTGAAGCTTCTGACTCCAGATAAGGACCAGGTACTCCTTAAGACCATAAAATGCACTCAGGGTTTAGAGGAGAAGAAGAAGAAAAATACAATCCTGATTCAAATTGTGTTTCACTGGTATACCCCCTCCCAATCACCCTATTGCAGACAGTCTACAAATCCCCCGCAATTCAGGATGCTCCAAGGAGTGGGATTTGCATGGCCATGGAGTATTTTAGACTCCAAGGCCTCTGTTGTTCCTCTTTAACTGAATCATTTTTCCACGTATAAGAGATTACTCAACTAAATGATTATCTCGACACTCCATCCAAGACTCCTGAGCCCAGATCAATAGAACTTAAATTCATCCACCCGGATATCCCTGATTCATTGTGAATGTAAGAATCCTTCTCCTGCCTGATAGTAACAACTGTAAAAGACACATGAATTGGGGCTTATCTTTATAAGAACATCCAATAACAAGTGCGTCTGTAACATAGAAAACGCTTCAGATAGTCTAGTGGCAGCGTAAAAAAAAACCAAGGGAAAAACATTCATTAGCCAGAGAATGGGTTGAAACAGAAGCCAATGTGATAAATAAATGAAGTTCCACCGAAATTGTGTCACTCTTGATATAATATACTGTAGACTTAGGCCTGTAATTGCAGCTCAGAATAAATCAATTGTCTCTGTGCTTTATTAAACAGAGGGTTGGTTAGCCTGTGTTATGATTAGAACAGATAACAGGAATAAATAACTGAACTGTTATGGCAGTGATAATATTGTGGTGGACATCCAGCTCTTTCTCTTTGCCAGTTTATACTCATTTTTAGCAGAAAAATATATGGGTTTAAATCAAGTAGCAATTCCTATTTTCTATTTTTCCACCAGGATGGTATATAGGGGTTGTACAAAAAGACACATAACTAATGTCATCACTCTTTGGAGTGATTCATGCTTGGATAAAGTGTAGACGGCAGCAGATCATGTTGAGATAAGAGATCAGTCTGCAGTGAAGTATCACCTGATAGGATCTTGTGCACCACCAGTGGTTTGTGTACACCGGTTGGGAACCCCTGGGCTAGAGCTGCAGATAAACATAGAGCAGTGATTAATATGGGCCACCCGCCAGAGCCAGGCAACCCTGCAAATTAGAGGCAACTATTCTTGGGGAGTAATATAACAATATCAGATATAAAAGACAATAGGGAGTAGTGCAGTTTGCACACTACCCTAAACAATCGGGAGTGCCACAAAATTCAAAAACATCATTAAAAGCCTACATAAATGACACAAAAAGTATGTACTCAACTCCCCTATCCCTATGGTTGCTGAGTATAAGATAGAACTGTTACACTAGGTAACACAATAAAAAGTTCCGCCAATAGCAATATAAAAAAAGGCTGCTGTAAACCCAGGGAGAATATCACTTTTTCTAAATAATAATCCTCTGTTATGTGCAAATATACACCTATACAAAATACAAAGGCTGGTATCACAGCAGTACGTTTGTGAAGCGCCCACACTTCCGGGCGAGTGCCACGCAATCCTTGTGTGCATCGTGTGAAGGGTGTTCAGCGCTAGTGCTCTCCACTCACATGGAGGGAGACTGCGAGCACTGCGCCCTCAGGACGCTGTTGGCAGGGCTTTAGCAGAGCACTCTGAGCACTCCGCAAACGGCCGACATGTGAACGCATCCATAGAATACTGTGGGCAGCTTTTCACAGGCGGATGCAGGGCGCTCACCCGAAAGTGCGCGCACTCCACATATAAACTAATCCAATTTGGGCTGGAGCCCTGAAAGTGCAGGTGCCAGACTATAAAGCTAAATAATACAAAAATATAAACATAAAATGGATACCGTAAGTGCACAAAGGAATGATCCAATAACCAATAACAATGAGAATATTATTATACTGCCCTGGGTAACCACAGCCAAAGTTCTATCAAAATCACATTATTGAATGGCAGTCGCAGTCATGAAGAGGAGGATAGATGCCTATGGACACATTCGAACATGGCTGCCTATGCCACTTCTGCTTGGTGTGGGAGGGTTATATTCTTGGGTTAATTGGATGGTGATGTTGGGCCCTTTCACACCTTCCTGCTTGTGTATTCCGTTAAGGTTACCCCAATGTAACTAAAACAAGAACAAAACTTTGCTACAGGTGCATGTATATATTGCCCGCGTCCAATTGTGGTGCAGTTAAAAAGCCCAGATGCTCACTGCTGCCTCCCAATCACCATACTATAACTGATGGTCCTGCCTCTTGTTTTACCTATTGGAGGATGCTTGGAGGACTAAATCCCCATACAGCAGTCATCCTTTGCAGCCTCAGATACCAACCCTTGCACAGTTAAACAAGAACAACACCCATTTTTCACAAAATGGGAAGCAATAGATGAGGTTTTTATGTATTTCAGAAAATACTTTAGGCCTGCTTAACCACAAGCTCCCTGGGCATTCTGATTAATGAGCCCTAGGTTAGCATCAAAATGTTCTAAATTATTCACCCAGTCTTTGCTCCCATGCCACTGTTGTTGCCACATGCTGGAAGCAAATTGGGTTAGGATCGCAGCTGACATACACTCAATTTAGATAAGCTCACCCAGGGTGGTAGGGGATGGAGGTGTCAAAGCATTAAATATAAGCACAGCACGGTAAATTGCAACCATGCAAGTTACTGAAGGGTAACCCTCAGTTCACTTATAGGGACAGTCCGGGCAATGCAATAAGGCAGCAAGCAGCTCACCTAATACCTGCCCCATGTGCTCTGCCTCTATTGCCTGCAGTGGTGGGTAGAAGTCACAGAGCTACAAAGTCCCGCCTCCTTTTTATTTCATTCCTCCAAAGTTATCTAACAGTTACTTTTTCCCTTGGAGCTCTCTGTGTGAGTGAGCACAGCAAGACATAGTGGTCACTCAGCTGTGTCTGACGACAGGCAAACCTTAAACATTACTCATAAAGCTTTGGCATGACACACCATTCAAAGCTCGGCCACACCCAGGAATGGAAGTGAAGCCAGCGGCTGTGCTTAAAATACCTATGTTAATTATATGGCACATTTTACACTGTTCCAATAGGGGATAAGGGGGAGGGAAGTTACCCTGTGCCTTTAGTCCAGGCATTGCATTTACAACCACCCACTTGCAAAATGTGAATGTAGGTGCATCCGATAGTACCATATGTCAAATAGAAAAAAATATAAACCAGCACTCCAAAAGCTCTTACTAGATTTGTATTCAGTGACAAAAAAAGGCAAAAGCCAACGTTTCGGGGTTGCTTACTACCCCTTCTTCAAAAGCTCATCTATTTTTCTATTGTGTGCAACTGAATGTATTCTAGCATTCACTAAGAGAATCTCCATAATACATACCACTGACACAATTTGCTCTTCAGGGTCATTTTTTTTATTTGACTTTTATTTTGACCTTACCTAACATAGCTTCTTTACTGTGTAAATAACATATATTTATGTGTTTCTTTTTTCAGTTTTTTTATTTAGCACTTTTTGGATCCAGATGGTAGAGTTTACCCTGTTGGGATTACATTGTATGTTTTTCACATTTTTTCAGTCAACATCAAATACTGCCAACTCATTCCATCCCTGTGCTGATGAGTGCCACCTGCCTTAAACACGCGTGCACAAATGGAAGGTGTTTGTGTAAACTTTACGTTAATTCTTGCCATTGCACACTCAGCGTCTTTCTGAGTGCCTTGGATAGCACCGAGATGTAAAGGGATGATTTGCAAGTAGTTATGGGTAAATCTTTTATTCCTTGTGTTGGGCACTGTGTAATTCCTCTCCATTCCAGGGAAGCATCTCTTTTCTTAGGCCCTTATTTAACAAGGGATAGCGACTGGTGAGCGACCGGTAATGACGGGCCTCGCCACGAGAACGCCGGCTCCCCACCACAATCACACATTTATCAAGCCAATCCTGCTTAGCGACTGAGATAGCGCCAGATAGCCACTCATTCATCATTATTCCAGCCTCAGCCCACAGCGCCAGCGTCCGACCTTGAACAGCGACAGGTATGACCTCTCGCTACCTGGCGCTCTCCAATGCATTTCAATGGAACAATCTTTAAATATTCATAATTAATTGTTATTAATTTTTTTTTTTTTTTTTTTAAATGTGAAAAACTCTGTGACCACTTCTGCCATTTTTTATAATTTTTTTAAGGTAAAAAAAAAAAACGTACAGAATTGATATTACAGGTCTGATATTAATGTATTCATATTACAAAATTATTTTAAAAAATTGTTTTCTTTGGTTTCCAAAAATATGGTTGTTTGGGGGTTAAAAAACTACTTTTAACCCATCGCCGCCAGCGCTCTGGGGTTTAAACATGCATTTTACAGCGCGAGAATTTTTTGAGCGTGATTTGTTAATGAATATGGTGGGAGCCGGTCGCTATGGCCAGTCGCTATCATGCGCTCCCATACAGCGCAGAACCTGTCAAATAGCGACTCCTCACCCAATATTCAACATTACGGCAAACCGACTGAGTCGCTATCAACTACAGAATGACGGCCAAGCACAGCGACTACTAGCGGGCGCTCTGAAAATGCCGCTACAGTCGCTCAACTGTCGCTACCTGCCGCTGTTAATGAATCGGCCTCTTAGTCAACATAAGCAAAGGAGACTACATGTGAGATTTTCTATGTAGAGTTACACAAGCGCAGCAATATATTTCTGGAGTCCCCTTAATATAATTACAGTAATATTACATGGCAAATGGAACAGCTAACAGAAGCTGAACAGCCAATCAGTACAACTTACACTAAAGAAATTTGGTTGGTAATGCAGAAAATTGCCTGCAGCATAAACGGGAACTGCACTAAAGAACACAGAATTCCATTTTAGCTCGGGAAAGGGCCACGGCATTCACACGGCATAATAGGCTCGCAATTGTAAGAAATATAAATTGCATACTCTGTGGACGCGTTTCCTCTCACATCCTGTCTGTATAAATTGTTGGAATGTATCTTCAGGACTGAATGATGAAATGGAACATTGAGTTATCTTAAGTGTTGATGTTGCTTTTTATAATCAGTCGCTGAATCTGGTTTGTGATGGTTGGCCGCACGCACACAGGTAGAGATTGGCAGCCATACAGCTCCTCGGCTTTGCTTCACTCTCATACTTATTTAAAAGGATGGTTTTAAGAGCCGTGATGATGTGCAAAGTGCAATTTGTAGCCAGCAGTTGGATTTCAGTTTACTGATTGAAGATAAGTCACTGTGCCACCGCGTGGACCAACCTTGTATGACATCACTAAAGATTAATATCTTCTTACAAACGTTTGCATTTGGAATGCAGTATGCTATTTACCAATGGTCAAAGTATACAAATTGGTTTTAATAATTATCCTAGCCAGAATGAAATAAAGAACTTAGACATTTTACCAATACTTTATTAGTTATCTTGGTACAACTGGGCATTCTATACATAAATGTGGCATACTTTATATAACATACTTTTGTTATATAGATAAAGCACATATCAAGGAACTTATCCAGTGAGTAATGCCTCATCTATGGTCTATGTCAATGAGCTGTGAGATTTGGCCGGGTCTGGATAGCGAACTAACTCTAAACAAATTGCATATCAGTTACTATAACTGTAACTGTTCTCTAATGGGGTATACCCTTAGAGACAGGACAACCGGTTTGCCTTAGGGCTTCTCATAGTATCATGATAAACCGCTATTTTAACATTTATAACATTAACTTAGGGAAAGATATAAAGATTAGAGTCTTCAGAGTAATATGGAAGAAAAGGGTTTAGACTATTGAAGAGAGGAGAGAAAGAAGAGAAGTGTGGAGGGGTTTAGTCCCATCCAAGAACTAAGACATTTTATGTTGTCGTGAGGTATTTGGGGAATTTAAGGTTCAGGGAGGCCCACTCCCACACACTATACATTTTGTACACTAATGGACCGCCCAATAACCAGCGGACCAAAACCCACTTTTTAACTAGCATCGTCTGCCATCTCACACAAGGGCACAGCAAAAAATCTGTGTCCCAGGACAATTAAAAAAGTGGAAATTTCCATTTCTGGTTCTACATCACAAGAAGGGAATATCGGCAGGGGCTTTGTCCAAATGTATTTCACAAGGTTAGTGGGTTTTGGTCCACTTTAACATAATTAGACATTGGTGGTGGTATGTCATTGTTTCTGTGTACTTACCAGGCGCTGTACTAGGATCAATAAACAGATATCTAATATAAAGTGTTACATTCAGCCAAGATCTTACCCATTTGGCCAGAGCAGGGTTAGTCCTTAATTTGTTTTTTATTTTTTAACCTAAATATGGTGTCCCCCCCCCCCCCCCCCGGCACAACAGGCATAGAGACATGCAACCCAATGCTCAGTGGTAAGGCTACATCCCGGAAAACTGTACCAGCCACTGTTCCCTACAGCACATGCATGGTGCTTTTTTTGCCCCCACCCTAACTCCTACTGACCAGGCAGGTGTGGAAGAGCCTAGTGCCCCTCAGAATGGGCCCATATTTCTCCAAGTGGTCTCTTGTCACTTTGACCAAACACTGAACCTGTACTGATGGCCATAGGGACTGATACACTTGCAGGGATGGTGGCTGGCCACTCAAAACCTTTAAGCCCAGAATTGCCAACGGCTAGTTAGGAGTGGCTGCATATTTTTTATTTACTAAGTAAAACATTGGAAAAAACAGCCAAATTATTTGGGCAGATTTTACCTCTGATAGGCTTGTTATTCAGCTCATCACTATTTGCCACAAAATTCAGTCCAACTCTCCTAAAACCTAGGATCAATTCTGAAATCAAAACCTTTGGGATTTTTTAGACAAATTTAATTAGGCAAAACCCTAAAAGGGCTCAATTTGGGTCATTTAAAGGGGACAAAAGCTTGAAAGGGAGACTTAAAAGTATCACACACCACTTTCAGGGTAATTGGAGAACTTTTGAGAAGTAACAACTTTTTAGACTTTCCCAAATTTATCCTGCTGTCCATGGTGCTGAAAATGTCTAATAAGAGGCTTATTTATTAAAGTGGACCATCACCCTCGGGTGATCGGCCCGGGAATCTATAAGATTCCCGGGCCGATCACCTCCCTCCCCGCGGGACATCCTAAGTCTGTGAATGGCCTGCGCGGGGGCGCGCGCGTCAAGAGGGACGCGCGGGAGGCGAGGAGCCACGGACAAGCGGCTGTCAAATCTCTTGTCCGTCGGCGCTGGGAGCGGGGAGAGGTGAGTTTTTAGGGTGATCGGGGGGGTTTCACACAGCGGGGCACCCCGATCGGGGGTGCCCCAACGAAGTGGACCAAGACCCAGGATAGTCAAAATCCTGGGTGTTGGTCCACTTTAAGACAGAATTGTTAAATATAGCTATGTTGTCCATAGTAACCAAAACAGTTGTAGGTTTCATTAGTTGTCAAAAGATCAGATCCCATGAAGAAAGAGTGGTGTCTGGAGCTTTGCTTCTTCCTGGATTTGCACAAGTTAGCGCAAGTGATTGCTACTCACCCAGACCACTGATGCAGTGACTAAGCAATTTCACCCGTGGGACCTACTTGGCTCCTGCTGTCTGATCGTGTTTTTGGTGATGAGAAGTTAATTTTTTTAAAACCCGAACAGGCAGTAAAAATGACTTACCTGCCAGAACCCCATCCCACTGCCCTGACTGTGATTGACTGCCTCTGCTATGATCGGCTGACTAAGGAGTTTGTCATGGTCAGCGCAAACACTGAAGCCTTACTTCCACCAGTAGATCAGGTGGCTGCCTGATATACAAAATAAAGTGCAACCTCCATTGTGGACCCTACTGTATTGTTGAATCTGTAAGTAGGAATATTTTGTCAAAGTAATTGAATATAATTAACTGTGTATTTATATGTATAGACACATATTTTTCTTGTATCTTTATAGACACAAAAGCATAGACTAGGTTGGAGCTTTCTTCTCCTGACGAAGCCCTGTTGTTGGGCGAATTGTAGGGGTATGAACATCAATTCAAAGCAATAATGTACATTATCATATGGTCCATGCAAATGAGAAAGATTGCTTTCAATGTTTTTTATGTTTTATAACGATTATCCGTATCAAATAAAACATTGTTAAGTTTAATTTAATAGTAGATGGGTGTCCAATATTACTAATAACAATAGGCTCTCTTTAGGGGAGTAACACTAATTGGCACTGTGCTCCAGTTTAACCTTTGCAATTCCAGAAAGAAGACCACGACAGATGTTAAAATGTTTGCAATAGAAAACAATCAGATTTTATATTGACTAGCGCAATGAATCGTATATGTTGTTTTAAGAAATTGCACCATCCTTGCCCAATAAATTATAATTTCAAACTGGCAACGCTCGGAGATCTTTCCAAGTTAATCTCCTTGTTGTATCTGCATGAGTGAAAAGATTTCCCTTGCGTCACCGTCTGAAGACCTTGGCAAAGTTGGCACCGCACATGTAACATAATCGGTAACAGCATTTAGCCTGGCAGGAATCCCAGACTGTCACTATGGCAACAGTGGCCTAGACAGTTACCGTAGAAACCAAAGCCAGACAAAAGATTCTCTAGTCACTGCAGGCAGGGGGCAGATTCCAGTAAAGCCTATACTTTTTTATGTTTTTTTTTGCTCTTTTGTTTTTCTTTGCCCATCTTGTTGATTTTAGTTTTGGATAGCGTTGGCCTGGATGAGAGCCGCTGTTGGTGTTTTTTTGGTATTGTGACCTAATCATGGATAATATGCCACAGTTTCTGTTTCCCCCATGCAGTTCAACAAGAGTAAAGCTAAGGGTGTCACTGGGGTTAGAGTGGTATTCCTGGCACACAAACCAAATATTTATTGCTGATCGCATCTTCCTGTCTCAAAGACAACCATAGATTTTATGGTAATGAACTTCTGGACTCCAGTGACAAACAAAATCCTGGGCTAGACCTCCTAAAGAGAATTACAGACAGAAAAAAGTGCCTCTAACCCTCTCTGACTCTATCTAATAAAAAAGAAAAATGTCACAGCAGCTGGGCTTTGATCTAATATCTGGTATATTTCGGTGTTGCTATTTTTAACAGCTTGAATGCATCTCTTTCCTGCGCTTCTATATTTGATGTTAAATTTATAGCGATATATTAGAAAAGCAGCATGTCACTGTGGGTCAATTAGGCACTGAGACGCCGCATGCTGAACTTTCTATCAGTCTTATGGGGTCATGTTTAATCTGCCACAGATGCAAATAAAAGAGAAACATAAAAGGTAACACTGTCAGACATCTCTTTTAGGAGGCAGACAATAAAGGTGGCTGACATTTGTTAGTCGGTGATAAAAGAAAGCCAATTCTTTTCTTGCCTCTCGATTTCTTTTCTGACTTGCCTTTTCATTGCTACTCTTACTGCACTGTTGATTGGCACCAATACCAACAATTTTCTTTCTTTGTGGCTGGGTCTATTGTGACAGATCCTCTACACATGACCTTTATAGATGGCCGAATACTGGGTGCAATGAGCTGAACTTCACAGCTCTGAGCAAAACAACCTATTTCTTTCTATTGCCCATCACAAACAACTGTCACCTACCACTGGGCTTCATACAATAGATTTTATAGATCATTGAAATCCCCATTTTCTCTAATGCTACTGTACCTATTTTCACTCCTCTGACTTTTAAAGAGAAAAAAAATCACTTCACTGAACTGCGTATAATGAGATTATTATACAATTCACAGATGTCCTTTCAAATAGTTGAAACCTAATATCTTCAACTAAGTCAATGGTTTGCTGCATTAATTATTCTAACAGTTCCTTTTAAGCAGTGCACTCCATTTGAGAGATGGTGCAGGGAGAACTCTCAAGCTCTCGATAGTATATACAACATTGAATCATCTCCGGCTCCTTCCTCCTTGACATATGTTGTTACATGGAAATGAGACCTACACAATTCTAGGTCACTTGAGGAATCGACTAGAATCTAGGGAGTCATCTCATTATGTTCTATTAATGTTCCTACTTAGAAGGCTGCCTTCAAGGTGGTGATGGAACCTGGTACCAGCATGGATCTCTAAAGTGGCCCCTATCACTGAAATTGTTTTGGGGTGGGGGGGTAAAACGCAGAGTGATATACACCACATATGGTAGTCCTGCCCAGTAACGATCAGATTTTGTACACCACATATGGTCGTCCAGTGGTCAGATTTTGGTCGACCTTGCCAGACAATTGTTTGGTAAGGTTGTCCAAAGGGACCATTGGGGGGCCTGCCTATGTGTTACGTTCTGGATATACAATCCTGCCCTTGCTCCTGATGCCCGTTCTTTGCCTGCAGAATGCGGGCCAGGAGTTCTCTAATCGGGCCCTATGCAAAACCCGGGCTGTGGTGGCGAGGGCCTTCTGGCTTTTGAAGTCCAGATTTAGGTGTTTGGACCATACGGGGGGGGGGGGGGGGCACTGCAGTATGACCCCAACAAGGTTATACGAATAATTTAATTTACGGTTTTTAACAGGGACCACAAGTGCCAGAGTGGCACAACTGAGTGTCAGGGTCCTTCAGTTGGTGGGCGAGATGCAGGAGCTGCGCGACTCGTTGGGGACCACAGATGAAGAATAATGTTCGGTGGCCTGCCATTGCTATGTATTTAGTTTTTTATAGTTGTAAAAATTTTACATTTTCAAAATTTTAATATTTTATATTTTATGTTGGAAAAAAAAATAACAGTTTCAGTGTCATTTCATTTACAAAATACATTAACACAAAACTAATGGGCCCAGAAATATTTAAAGATGAATATTTACATGACCGAGAAGTGATTTGGGTAAGTTTTAGGGGGCTAAAATGGAAGAAGAACCTAACCGCGAAGTGGTTTTGGTGAGCTTTAAGGGTCCAAAAGGGAAGATGGAGGATAGTGCTAAGTGATTTACATACTACTACATTGTAGTAGAAGTGAGGGTGGCAAATATGTAGGCGAGCACTTTAATGAGTTAAGTTTGTAGTGCGCAGGCGCAAGATCGTGAGGATTTCCTCTGGACGATTATTTACTGAAAAAGGGAAACAGAATCTATCGGGAAACGTAAAGGATTCGTGGGAGGAGACGATGGGAAAAGGGCAAAAACTAAAGCCTACGTTGTAACATGAGAAAATGAAACGGAAAAGTCACGCTGGAAAATGACATCCTCATATTTGTACTCTGCCGTACGAATGGACGGAAACTTTACAGAAGGATTGCAATGCATGCATAGAATCGCTCGCACACTTATACGAGAGCGGGAAATTTAAAAAAAAAAAAAAAAAACAGATCGGCACAAAAACTAAAGTCTTTTTTTGTCTCTCTGAATCGAGCCTGATATTCAGATGCTTGCCATTTCTTCATAACTATGTATATAGGTATTCATGGTACCACAAATGTATTGTGCCGTTTCTCCAATGCTTTTCATATGTCTAAAATCTTAATAAAATTATTGAACAAGAAAAACTGTAGAAACCTGCACACCATAATGTTACATGTCTGTTCTTTATTTAAGATAAGAAAGCAACTGACTTAGTTGAAGGTGGGGCTAAATCTCAAATACTTGCATGGTATGGCTCACTTTTGGTCAGCCTTACTGCTTATGGACAGCACCTGTTTTGGGGCAGTTCTACAGGTGAGATGCAGATTTTTTTCAATGAGCTGAGAATATTTTTTGGGGAGGCCCAGATACTTCATAGGGTTGCTGTCATTTCCAAAATATCAGTGCATTCAGAGTAAGGATGCTTATCAACAAAAAGACCCCCAGGAAACCCATATATTGGACATTTCTAATCACCTGGTCGATGCTTCCCTCACTACCCCTATCAGTCAATGGGGTTCAGTCCCTAGTGCTGACCAGTGGTGCAGTGCCAACTATCTTTACAGACATAACTCTTGAAATACAGCTAAGCTCAGTAATTTTCCATGTATCAGATGTCTACTATTTGTTGGGACGTAGAGGGATTTGCAGGTAATGCATGCCTGCCCACTTTTTAGGTCCCTGTATCAATGCTATCAACTAAATGTTTGGAGTGGTACTGGGCCCAGGACAGGGCACAGGTTTGCAGCTTATACTTTGTCCTAGATCAAGTGCTACCATTGGAGATTTTCCATTCCCATTGATGGTTGGAAAACCAGGTAAACATTTAAATTTGACCTACCTGTTAATGATGGTTTGTTAGATACTCTTCACATATGTACTTGCCTGTAACGTAAACGTCTTAATTCTAATTCTAGTTTCTAATAATATTCCTCTACTATTTGAGAACTGTTGCCTATTTGGGGGATTACCGCCACTCTACCCAAAGCATAATGAAGCTTTGCCAAGATAATAGGACATAAACATTTCTGTTGCCAAGAACACAGGGTCCCAAGTACAAATGTTCTTAAATAAATATGGGCGGAAACATAATTGACTTGTCATTTGCTTGTGGTTGTACTGGAACCCTGTATTACAATTTTGACCTAGAGATAAGGAAATGATCACGTGACAGGAGGGTTTCAGGTTTGACTTCTTGCTGGGACATGCTCTAGAGCAAGGCACCAAACCCCAGGACTGCTCCCCGGGAGCTGTAGTTAGGACAACCCACCTCTCTGTGCATGTGTGCACCCGCTGCTCTTGTTTGTCTCACTGCAGAGATGAATGCAAGATTACAATGGCCATATACTGTAAGCACAAAAAATAATTGTTGACTACAGTACTCTGCTATGTCATTTGCATTTATGAGAACAATAGTCATTTATTGAAAAATATGCAGCCCAAAAATAGATTTTTTTTATTTTCTTCCTTTCCTCATAGTTGTGGTGTTAGTAACTTGTTCTCTGATACTTTAATCTCTGCCAATCACATGCACCATATTTACCTCTGCAAAGCTTTTTGAAACTCAATTTCCACTAGATTACTTTTGTGCATTGACAGTTACATTCTGCACATGGTTGTGTAATGTGTTGCTGCCCCTGGGCTTTAAAAATCCATCTGGAATGCTTAACAGGCTCCCATCAAAAGCATTATGTTTTCCTATATTTCCAAGATTGTATTTGAATGTCTATAGCAATTAAACCGAATTGACATTGTTAAAGGCACATTACAGACGTTACTATTTAGATTTAAATTCTAAAGTATTACTGCAGATTACATTTTTTAAATGTAATGTTATGTATTATTGTTGTACAAACACTCGATTACTTTAGGCTGCAATTTATAAAAATGTATTTAATTTTATTATTGTATGTACTTTAGGGATATTACAGAGATTATCTTGGGTCTGATTATACAACAGTTGGGCGGAGAGAGAATTCTGTCTTAGCCTTAACCTTTGCTCATAGTGTCCATGTCCATAATAATTTGTTTCTGGAAGCTTTACATTGATGGTCTGTAAACAGAAAGTGATTATTTTATCTGCCATTGGTGCAATTGGATGTAGGATAAGTAGGATCAACTGAAATTATATTAATGGAGTTTAAGAAGCATTGTGCTAGCTGTATATTCAATTGATTGTATTCTGCAGGATTTTACAGGAGATACAGAAACATTGGTTTACTGTTTAAATTGTACTGTTTTACTTACATAATTGCAACGCTAAATCAAGACTGTGCAGCCTGTAGATTTGGCACAAATTAAATTTGATCTGAAATTGAAATCCAAACTTGCAAATTGTTGCTATTGTTTAAAAAAGCACTTTCATTTTGAAACAATATTATTTAGATCAAAATAAATCATAAACCAAATCAGCCAAATTCTTTGGCGCATTTCAAACAAATTCATGAATTTGATAAGTTGCTTAGAGCAGCTTTGATCAAGTTTAAATTGTACCGGTCTTGTTAGGAGTAAGAAACAAATATAAGGCTTTCCAAATGTAGTGATCTGACTAAAACTGATAAATCTTATACATACATGAATCAGTGCTATAAGAGCCCTTGGCACATTTCTCACTGCAGAGGCACCCAACCAAGATCCTGGTAAAGAGGGGGCCAGTTCATGGGGTTAAATGGGATGGAGCATATCCAGCGTATTTAAAATGGACCTTAAGTTTGACGATACAAAGGTTAGTAATAAGATGGACACTCCTGGAGGTGTGCAACGATTTAGCTTATTAATGGATAAATGGTCAAACCTGTGGAAACTAGAGTTTAATGTCTCTAAATGTAAAATCATGCACTTGGGTAGAAGGAATCCCTGCTCTGAGTACTGTATGGGCAGCACTGTGTTAGCCAGGACCTCGGAGGAGAGAGATTTAGGGATACTGATTAATGAGAGCTGCAAGATGAGTGGACAGTGTAGCAAGCACGATGCTCGACTGCATAGCTTGGGGCATCACCAGTAGGAAGAGGGAGGTTGTGATGCCGCTGTATAGATCCCGAGTGAGGCCACTGCTAGAAAGAATACTGTGTTCAGTTCTGGAGACCTTACCTGAAAAAAGACATTACTTAAATAGAACAGGTCCAAAGGCAGGCAACGAAAATGGTGGAAGGACTTAAACTTAAAACTTGTCAGGAGAGACTTAATTTGTACAGTCTGGAGGAAAGAAGGGAGACATGATTGAGATTGAGAAGGGACATGATTGAGACCCTTAAATATGTGAATGGATTCAATAAGGTGCAAGAGGGCAGCTTTGCGCATGAGCATCCGCCTTGATTGGTGGGAGCACACCGAGGGACCATGCCAGGACCAGAAGAGTTCATTCTTTTATTTTAACCTCCCACAGTGACTCTCCCTGCCGTGGAAAATGCCCATAAATTCATTGTTCAGTACTTTTATAATAGTCACATAAAATACTGTCATTATGAAATGATAGATCGTCATTATGTTTCATTAATACACGTACTATTTCTCAGAATTCTAAATCATGTAAGAAAAAATTAAAAAATGCTACACTGTCAAAATATGAGCGACTTTGGCTCCCATGACATGTCATCATTTTAATGTGAAATATTAACCCCTAGACTAATGCTCCAGTGTCAGCTGGGGTCACAATTTAGGGTTAATTACATAATGACTTAATTTTTATTTGCCAGGTACTAAAATAGATTGTAATTACTTTTTTCTTTCTTTTGGTTAAGTGTTACACAGCATGTCAGTAGCTAATTATGTGTTTGAGATTTAAGTCAGATCATTAAATAGAAAAAAAAAACTTATGCCAGTTCAAATGTGACAAAAAAAAAAGTTGAATGGCGGGTGAGAATGTGTACAGACACAGTGTGCCAGATCGCTCCGTATTAATGCCATTATGAACCCATTATATTCAGAAAACTGCTGCTAGATATAGTCTGGCTGGGTTAAAGCATGATTAGTACAAAGCCTTGCCATGCAGAGTTTCCTGGAAGCTGTATGTTGATGATCTGATGTTATTTTTATTCTTAAACATCCTGTAGTGCCTACGTTAAAGAAACCATTGCAGAAGTAAGTGGTGATAAATAATAACTATCTTCTAAACATTTGGTCCAAATAGTATACACTGAGAATTCCTCCATCTAGCCGACAAAATAAAAACGCTGCATGTAGTCTGCTGAGCTAGTGTAGCATGAAGCCCTAGGACCCTAATGCCACAATGTCTAGGAACATAGTTCATAGAACCATGGTCATAGAGCCATAGTCAGAGGAACACCCAAGGAGCTGGTCCAGTGGATTCCCCCCTGTTCCTGACCTGATGAAGCACAATGCCACTGTCGTAGCCTTTTATGAGCCTTTTTCGAGCGCAGTGTGGCAGCTATTTGCATTAGGGGATGCTTAGCACTAATGAACTGCCAGGCAACGCTTATGTAACAAGTGAGAGCTGCATTCACTCACACTGATGAGGCAGAGAAGGGCGGAAAGGAGGCATGGGAGCCTCAAGTTCATGGAGCTCAGGACACATCTTAGGAGGAGTAGAAGTGGGTTGTCATGGTTTAGGAGGTGCAGGGAGTAGGTGACTGGCCACAAAAAGTACCGCAGCAGCATAAGAGCAGCCAGAAATGCAAAACACCCATCAGTGTTCTAGCAGTCGCATCCTGATGTTCACACTACATCAGCAGCTGGGGAATGCAGAAGTCATGCTCCCATATCGCACTGTTGTGAACCTGAGGTATGCATACCCCAGGGGTACACAGCTATATTCAGGGGTGCATGAACTGAGAGGTCTGGTATATTTAAAGCGGGACTATACTCAAGTCCCCACTTCCTCATTCATGGTGTATGGCACAAAAATGCAAGTTCATCTGATGTCCAACTAAAACCATTCATGTATGATGTGCAAGTCCACTGAGAAATCTCAATCCCAACATGAATGTTGGGATCTGGTGGGACTTTACTGGAACTTTGCCCATGAGAATTGACAGGCCTTCTGACTTTGAATTGTGGGGTCAAAGGAGCATCCAATTTGCATTTGGTTAACTTATTGAGATTTGGGGAGTTGCACTGCTTATTAACTGAGGAGGGGGGTGTATTGGGGCCCAAAAGCTTAAAGTGATTGGCAAGTCAAAAAATATCAGCAGCTAACCATTCATTGCGTGGCTGGAGCGCTGTGATTCCTCCACTGTCGGTCTCCTTAATAAGTAAATCACTTCATTCAGCTTTCAATCCCACTATGCTGACCTGATCCTGCAATCAACTTTCAGTGGACCAAGAATGGAAAAACCCCTACTCTCTCCCAAGACATCCTCATTGGCTGCCTCTCTCTGCAGCTATGATCACACTATGTGCTGGCAGTAATAACTAGAGGCACAACAATACACTCTTTTTACTATGATATATGTAAAGCACACAGTGTGCTTACATCACATCCCTGTTGCCACACCCACTGTTTCTCCTCATTTTTTCTCAGCTTCTCCAATGCTCTAATACCTTTACAAATAACTTCAGGGTCTTTTTGAAAACGGATTAAACTTTCGGGCAGTGCAACGTTTAATCTGATACAATTGAACAACAATTAGGCTTTCCTTTAGTATAACTTGAAAACTATGCCACCAGAGAGGTGTGCCATAAATTTAGAGTGTTACCCATGCTAGTTTTGATCAATGCCTTGACTGCCCCCTACTTGTTCCCATCTCTTTTGACATTTGGTCGACCAGCTCATATTTCAAGTGGACCAACACCCAGGCGGATCGGCCCGAGAATCTATAAGATTCCTGGACCGATCCGATCCCTCCTCGTGAGGCATCCAAAATCGGGATGCCCCGCTGTTTGAAACCCCCCAGGACGCCCATTCACCTTACCTGGATCCCGATCCAACGGCGCATGGGCGAGCCACGGCCACATCTGGCGCTTCTCTCTAGCAGGGCGCGTGCCCACGTGGGCCATTTGTGAATGGCCGGCATGGGTGCGCTCCCTGTTAGAGGGAAGCGCGAGATGCAACCGCCAGCGTGCTCGGAGCCACTGTAGCAAGACGTCTCATTGACGCACATACCACAGCGGCTCTGAGCGCGCTGATTGGATTGAGCGGCCGCGCATACGCCGTAGGAGCGGGTTATGGTGAGTGTTTACACGCGATCTGGGGGGTTTCACATAGCGGGGACACCCCCGATCAGGGTGCCCCATGAAAGTGGACCAAGACCCAGGATAGTCTGGATAGACCCTGGCCATCCATTATTCTATTTGCCCTTAGGTGTCATCCTTTGTTCACTGAAGTCCTGGAGGTCATCTGTGTGCTGGGACGGTAGCTCCTCCACTCCCCTCTGCTAGGGTTCAGCTATAGACAAAGTGTGCTTAAATAACTTGGATTCCTTTGCCAAGATAGAAGAGAACCTTTAGAGAAATAACGGCAGTGGGTTTTCACATTTTCTCTTACTGGGTGAGAACAGCAAACTGACTCCACTTGTTTCTTTAAGCTGCTTTATGTTAAAAAAATTTTCATTCCTCTATGTATCTTACAGTTATGCATTATTAAATAAACAGAACAGCATTCAGTTTTCCAGGCCTTTCAACTTTTATTCTGACATTTTCTTTCCATCTACAATAGGCGTATTTAAAAATGTTTTAAAAGCCTCACGTAGACTGCTTTTATGTGAAATTCTGCTGCTAAGTGACAGCCTTGTTAGTTCTAATTTTCTTTCATCTCTGGTTAGAAACATGAAATACTTTTTAATGATAAACGTGCTAAGCCTGAAACACCTTCAACTAAACCTGGGCTAGTTATTTTTAGCTGCGATTTAATAGGATCTTATAAACGCAGAATGAGAAAGAAGGGCTGTCCTAATGATAGCGCCATGCATTAATGACCCCTTTAGTGGTGCTTTGCTTTGCAGGTGCAAAAGAAAAAGTCAGAAGGATTTGGTTGGTGATTTTGTAACCTATTTTTTTTTACGTTCTGTATTTTCCCGCACAGTCTATTTCTGTCGGTCGTTTCATGATGTCATGCGTCAGTGATTACTATGTGGCAGCCTTTCATTTGTCTACTCGGCGGTTTCTTACCAGGCAATAATTAGTGTCAGAAAGCTCCACTGGCAATATAAGTAGATATGATTATGAGCACCTACAACCAGGATAGGCAACATTGCAGCTGCTGATGAGCCACCATGCTCGTCACATTATAGATAGTACTAAACTGGTAAAATGTAGAAAAAAGCTAATTCCACAATGCTAAATATGTTCACAGCTATGTAGTATTTGCCTGTAGTAAAATAAGGGAAGATTTATAAAGGGATTCATGTTTTTTGTTAGACTGTAAAGACTTCCTGTTTTGTTTTGTTCGGTACTCCTTGGGGGAACATGATTTGGGGGACCCCTGCTGTGTAAAACCCCTGGTACGCCTTGTTTGTTCAGCTTTATCAGCCATGCATATAAATACACAGCTAGGAAAACTGAATGAAAAATAGCTATGTGCCTTCCGCTGTCTGCTTCCTATGGCTGTGTATACCTGTTCCAGCCACCAAGATAGGCCTGGCATGGAAGCATGCAGCAACCAGAGGGATGCAGCTGGCGTCCAACACATGCGCTGTGGGATCACCAATGAGGTAAGTAAACAGACTGAACAGGGGGGGGTTCACACTCCACCAACCACCCATGGGCAAGGGATTGTCCAGCCATAGAGTCCTAATAGAATTGGACAGCTTTTTAGCTTAACACACAAAGAAGTGCAATTTATTTTTACATTCCTTGCACTTGTTTTGGCTTTTGAAGCATTCTACAGGTTTTCACAAATAAGTACATAACAACCCCTCCAATAAGATATTCAATAACATGTGAAGGGCTTTCCATATGAGGTACAGATCTCTCAACAGAAAGTAAATGAATAGGCACATACCAGTGTTGTCTGATAGTGAGGATACTTGCCCAATACCTTAACACTGCATACCCCACCATGAAATTTACAATGGAATACAGAGCATCGACACAGAAATTCCATGACATGCAAGTAACCAAAGTTGGGGCGGTTTCTAACACAAACATATACAGAAAACCTACTGATGCTAATACCAGCTTCCATCCCCACATTTCTTCAGGGGTATCCTGACTGGCCAATTTACCAGGCTAAAAAGAATTGCAAGCCAGGATAAGGTTTTCCAAAAACAAGGGGAACTAATGTGTTGTGAATATCAGGAAAAAGGGGTATCCCAAGAAAGAGATAGGCGCTATCTTTCAAAAAATTCCAAAACTCCACCCAAAAAGCAACCCTGATGGAACCTAAGAAAAAGACCAGGGAGAATAATAGGTTAATATTACAGTGCCAATATGAAGTGCATGCTAGCTTTTGGAAAAAAAAGATGTTCCAAGCACTGGAATATTGTCATGTCCGGTTAAACATATCCAACAAATGATTTGTTCCAAAAAAAAGGGGGCTTGTCTATAGGTAGAGGTAGCAGTGCAGATTGGGTGTTGCCACTTGACCAAAGGCTGGTGAACAACCTGGCATCACTGGGCAAAGACCCCCCCCCCACGTTAATACAAAAAAACAATGGGTTGTTGGAAATGCGACAATTCCTAAGATATGAGTTGAGTTCTCTTAATTTGGGATGTAAAAATGTATTTTGCCTTTTTGTTGGTCTAATGGCACCGCTGCCATTTTTAAATGTGATTTAAAATAAACATAACCATTTCTAATGTTCATTTTGCAACAACAGATGCTCATCTCTGGATATTACATCGAGGAAATTATTTTCTAAAACCTCACTGGAGGATTTCTCCATCTGTTTGGTATTTACTAAAGTTGGTAAACCTCCAACCAAGTGGAAAATATATTCTTTTCCCTAAACCCCTTGCAGTCAACTGTGTTTTGATGTGAAGCAGACCTCCGGGTCAAATGCAGATGATTTGCAATGAGGTGGACATTTTGCACACTGTAGTATAGTGTAGAACTACAGTAACTCCCTGGTATATACTATAAAGAACCCCCTCTGGTCAGGCTTTACAGTGGGGTTCTTACTAGAGCTCTGTTGGTAAGCATACTCTTACTGTTTAGGGTGTTCAAGACATTGGGTTCCAGTCACTTAAAGTGGACCAACACCCAGAATTTTGACTATCCTGGGTTTTGATCCACTTCCCCAGGGCACCCTGATCGGGGCTGCCCCGCTATGTGAAACCCCCCAAATTTCTGGTTAAAACTCACCTCACCCCGTTCCTACGGCGCATGCGCGTCAATGAGACGTCTCACCACAGTGGCTCCGAGCACGCTGGCGGCCGCATCTTGCGCTTCCCTCTAACAGGCAGCGCACCCGCGCCGACCAATTATAAATGTCCGGCGCGGGTACGCGCCCTGCTAGAGAGAGGCGCAAGATGCGGCCTGTGCATGCGCCATTGGACCGGGAGTAAGGTAAGGTTAGTGGGCGTCCTGGGGGGTTTCACACAGAGGGGCATCTCGATTTTGAATGCCCCACGGGGAGGGATTGGATCGGCCCGGGAATCTTATAGATTCCCGTGCCGATCAGGCAGGGTGTTGGTCCTATTAAAAGATTTGATTTGCCAATATAGTGGAGTAGGGGCATACATGTATATGCTCTTACAACTTTGTAATGTAATAATGGTAAATACTTACCAGAGCTTTCCAGAGGATTTATCTATTTCAGTACTGCCACCTGCAGCTCACCTGTTCCAGCTTTGTCAGCTCCGATTCCAACAGTGATTTCCCAGGTCGACTGTGTCAGGTTGAAAAGTGATGGCTTGCTTTTGGACTTGTAGCTGCTTCCAAATCAGTGAGGGAACCTTCTCCCTCATAACTAGAAGCAGTGATCTGCTTTAAAGCTGGCCAGGGAGCTGACAGTGCTTGAATGGGCAAGATGCAGCTGGCAGCACTGTGATGGCTGGTCCTGCAGAAGGTCAAATAAGTATTTAGCCCTTTTAAACTATGCGTACCGAAATACTTTAAATACTTACTATATTCGAACTTTAACTTCAAGGTAGAACTTTGTTCAACAAATATGCGTTAGCAAATAGCAGACAAACACAATTTGAGCTGGAACAATAACAATTCATATCTGTCTTTGTCTTTGGCAGCCAGTTTGCAAAGCTTTGACCTCTACTAGCTCCAATTTACTAAAGGATACAGGACATCAAAATAATCTTTTCCTAGCAGAAAACTCATTCACGAAGGCCCTTGGTTGTCCCAGTATCAATCTCCAGCCCAGAGAATAAAGCAGAGACCTAGTTGCAAAGGTCCCAACAAACTTTATTCCTTCCCAAGAAGATTAAAGCACTCAGCTTACCAGCCTTTTATGCCTCCACCACCATTGTTTGCTTTCAATATTTTTTTTTTTTATTGAGGTAAATAAGAAAAACAGTACATTATACATAGGCTATACAAGCCAGAAGTACAGTATATAACCGCTACAAATAATAATGAGAACCAAGGGTAAAAGTTTTTATCCCGATGCAGAGATTACAAAGGTAACAGATGAAAGTCTGCCCTATCTACTGTAGTTACCAGGGAAGCATGCCTATGGATGCCCTAGGATCTGCCCAGAGTTCCATTGGAGGACACCTTCCATTGGCCATCCAAACATCCCAAGGTCGTATACTAGCACCGGTCTATGCAATTACTCATCAAATAAAAATAACTAGTGAAATCTAACAAAAACGAGAGGAAGACAAATACAAAGAAAAAACCTTACAAATGAAAAGCTGTGAGAATATGAACCAGCTTCATATAGAGGATAGAGGATGCTGGGGTAGAGGTTTATGTAAAAAGGTTCCTCGGGCTGTCCCGCCAATACAAGGTTGAGCCAGAAAGAAGATATTTATTGCAGAACCACTGAGTTCTGGTTAGTATGTGACATCCAAGGCTCCCAAATGGAGAGAAAATTCTCATGTGAATAATTAAGAATACTTGATGAGTTTTTCATTAATTTAAAACCAGTTAGTTATAGAAACTACTTCTCTAAATGGAATCAATTGCCTGCCAAACTACGTCAGTAGTTTAAACTAAAGTTTGTTAATGCCACTAGGCTACTAGACTTAACATGAAACAGCGCTACCCATGGGTTTTTCGCAATGTTTGATGAAAAATCTTCCTCATTAGATTAAAGAATTTACTGTAGTTCAGCTACAAAGGAGCATGTCCATCATATGTGTTGTGTGTCCCCATCTGAAACAAAGTCCAGCTATGCTATGTAGCTATGCAGAATAGGCTTAGGTACCAACGTCTCATATCTGTATGCAGATTCTTGTGTTATCACATTAATACTGCAAGAAGAAATCATATCCAATATTCTAGTCTAGATTTTTAAGGGTTTAGAGACTCAAAGATCCTTTTTCCAGTTAACTATATAGTTGTGATTGAGAGACTGATAGAGGGAGGATATAAGACCATGTGATGTAAGATTTTCAAGGCGTCTGTATGGAGCTGAAAGTCATTCTCCTGTCATACCTTTAACAGTGTACAGTCAGTAAGGTGCTCTCGTGACAACCCCTCCATGCCACTTTTCAGCATTTTTATTCTTGTATATATTGACATGTATGTCAGTGATTTATTTCAGTCCCTGTTATATAACAACATGACACAAATAAATTGGCACAGTTATCACAGAGTTTGGCTGTAACAAAAAGCCAAGGAATAAAACCCAAAGGCACAATGCAAAATTAATAACACTGCAATGTCATCTATTATAACAAGACAGCAGTCATTATTTCAGTTACATAAATTAATAAAAGGGAACATGTTTTAAAATAACTTAAGGGAACTGTCAGATATTTGAGTAACTCCTGTGCCAGTTCTATAAAATAAATAACTTGCACAGTAAAGAATGGAGTCTTCCAGTGCAGTTAGTAGTGAAGGGTGGCTCAATAGCCCCTTATCTGTTCCTCTGCATCAAAAAACAATGATTGGCCAAGTCTCTGAAAAGATGCTTAAAGCTCATGCATAGGGTTGCCACAATCTAAAAACTAAAGTAGTCTTCAAGCCTTTTTTTAAAACTATGCTTCTCGATTACCTAAAATGTAGCAGCATTTTTTGCTCTCTAACCACTATTTTGTTCAAATTAAGCAGTATCATTCACACATTGTAGTGGTCCAAACAACTGCCTATGTTGGGATACTAAAGAATAATAGGAACAAGTCCACAACACTCTTCCATACTCTTCAATGTTTAGTTTATTTTATATTAACAACCAGTATGGTCCTCTGCATCATTACACTGTCCAGCAGCACCACTCCCTGGTTACAATGTCATCTCTACCCAGTAGCAAGGACCACATTGTCAGAAGAGGGACCTTCCATAATCCAGAAGTTGCATTGGCAGCAAAGAAACTAGAAACCCTGGAAGGAGAATATTACTCCCAAAAGCCCCAAATTATGAAAAGAATAAGGATGTAGTGATGTTTACAATGCTACCATCAGTTTTAGGATTGGATCAAAACAGCGGGTCTGCAGTTGTACCATTTAACCCTACCAAAAAACAAAGGAAAATGGCCGAAGGAGGGACAAAAAAGTATTTGTCCTCATCTATTCATCCAGCTGGAGGAGGATGGGGGGGATTTGATGCTAGCTACCAGAGGATCATCTGACCCGCTGGAAAACCATTTAACCCAGTGTTCCTCAAGCTTCTCTTCGGAAGCCACTAACATGCCATGTTTTGCAATTGTCTACCCAAATGCACAGGTGAGGTAAAATGTGCTTAGATAGAGCTATCGAAACACCTTTGTAAAGATTCAGAAAACACGATGACCTGTTGATGGCTCTTAAATAGATTTTTCTGCAAAAGGCCTCTTCTCAGCTTGCCCTCCAGTGCCACTTTGCTGATGTGGGTCACCAATACTAGCTCGAGGAGCTAGTCCAACCACACCTCCTTCTGTACTGAAGGCTTGAATGGCACTCTCAGAGCTGCCATTCAAGCCCAGCTAACCCCAGACCTCTCTCCGCCACACCCAGCCTCCTACTAGCAAGCGTTCTCGCTCCCCAGGCCACCCCACCCATTATGCTGATTATTATCCATCATCACAGCCCCATGGGCAACACCCAAATTCTTCAGAAGAGAAATCATGAGGTAAAACTGTAAACCTTGATACCTCGCCCATAAAAACGGAAATCAGTTTAGGACAATGCCAAACTTAGCCTGACACAATGGTCTAACAGTTGCCTTTGCCTGAAATATCACATTAAGGCGAGCATTAAGGGAAGGTACTCCAATTTTTTTCTTTTCCCTGCTCTACACAGAGATACTGTATATATCCAACTTTCTTCCCTGAGTCATAATCCAGCAGATATATATCTCCCTCCAAGCTGCATTCCCTCTGGGCTGTTTAACGTTGTAATCCGTTGGTGTGTACATGTGGCAAGTGTAGGTGTAGCTAAAATGTTATCAAGTTCAACCTCTGTAAAGCCCCTCTGTGTTCTGGTCCATGGAAAGGCAAATCAAAACCCTGCAGATTCTCAGACCATCAACACTACTCCTGGACTCATGGGCATAGCTAGGGGGGAGCAGGGGGGCACTTGGCCCAGGTGCAGCAGGTCCGGGGGCGACAAACAGGGGTCTAAAAACGTGTGGAGGGGCTACATTTTGAATCTTTGAAATCTAGAAACCCTAGCTACTCCTCTGCCTGGACTATATGTGTGCCCCACTAAAGTGGACTAAAAGTCTAAATGGACCTTTGGTTCACTGTCCATGTTCCCAAGCTGGGCATGCTGATTGGAATGCTCTGCAGTGAGACCCTGTACAGAAAGCCCAGGATATCAGGTTATGGCTGGGATCATGTGCGGCTGAAATCAGATAAAACGGCAGGGCAGCATCTCTCCACCCTGGAGTGGTGTTTGTTGTGGGAGCTCAGAAGAAAATAAGTGTATCACCCAATCTCAGACCTTCTATACAAGGTCCTTAAAGTGGACCCACTAAATAGATTTTTGGTTCACTGGTTAAGGGTCCCAAGAGGGCATCTAAATTTGGGATGCCACCTTGGGAGCCTTAACTATCTTTTCTTGTCTCCATTCTGCTGGTGTTTCTGGTCCTTGATGCAACAATTTTTGTGAGGCTGCAAAGAGTGGAATCCCGCACTATTTGTGTGCCCAGCCGACTATTCCATTGGATACAGAGCAGGGGAAGACACTCTGTGCAGTCTCTGCACGACCGCCGCCTAAGGGCAGATTGCAGTGCTAGATTCTGGGCAAAGTAAGGTTTCTTTTTAGTTACACCCCTGCCCTGCCAACCTCCCCTGGCAGTAAGGCAGAGGTTATTAGAGACCAGACTTCCACTTTAAATAGTTTCTATAAATTAGGCCAAAATTGATATAGGCTTTTGGTACAGAGATTAGATTAGTCCTGCCGCTTTAGTAAATCATGCCCTATACCCTTGTATCTCTGCCATGGAGCAGCACTGTGTATTGGCTGTGGTACACTGTTACATGCATGTATGGAAAATGGCATTCACAATCCAACGGAAGGAAATGAAACCGCGAGGTGACACAAAATAATGCTGGCGCTGTAGAAACTGCCAGTTGTTAAAGAACGTTTGGTGCTCTTGTGTACAAAGCAGTCAACCACCTCTCATCTTTTAGACGCGTCAGCTCTTTTGGGGGGTTTTGAGTTGAATCAGAGAGCGGCAAATTGCTACACTTAGCAGATTGTCAACTGATGTATGAATAATTAAATTGTGCTAACTGGACTTTCTTTTCTAGATGAACATCGCTATAAAACACGGTATACCCGCAATGGACTAGATGCCTTTTAATTGAGATGAAGTGGTTTCATCATTCCTGGAATTAGACCAGCTGCTCAGCATGGGGCCAACACAAAAGCTCAAAATGGAGATGGAAAGGTTCACGTTGCGAGCTAGAGGCTGCGCTATGCTGTCATAGCAACAGGTTTCCCGTCAACATATAGGATTTGCTGCAAATTATACACCTCGTTATGAAATAATCTCTCAGATCATCAGTCACCTTAAATCAACAGGCATGCGTGCACTCAGAAGCACATTCAAGAACAAATAAAATATTGACCAAAGCACCATATTGTGAAGCGATCAAAGTGTCATTTTATTGAAGTATCTGTACCGGATAGGGGGTAATAATATTGCAGACATATTACTCAGGCAAGGAGGAAGTAAAGAGGCTCTCTAGTAGATAAAAAGACCCATGCTCCTATAAGAAATCACAGCACCCAAATTATTGTTTAAAGTCCCTGTCCAGACACAGTCTAACTTCCTTCCACCTTCTCCACCATGGAGAGAGTGTAACATAAGCTATTGCAAGTGAAGCTGCTCTATGTGCTGTCATTTCTGGGTTGTGGCTGAACTGGGAAGGGCATTTTATGGAGCATCCTTATGAGGCATGTTTACGTCAATGTGGTCCGAGTCAGCTGAGAGACCACTGTGGCTTGCCGTGCTGAGAGCACCAAGGAACAGAGTAACTGTTATACCACTTTAGTGCATAGTCATTAAGACATGTAATTAAAAAGGGGGTAAATTTGGAGCCCTGCTACAGCATCTACCTGGTGCTGCTGAATAAAGTTGTTTTTTTGAGACCCAGCCCCTCTTCTGTAGACCAGATCCTGGATATAAGGTTTTCATGACCGCCTTGTTTTTAGAACGAAGAGATGGACCTATCACCAGCCCTCTTGCCCTCATTGGGCACATCAATGCTTGTGCGTGCGGGGAAGGATAGCTTGTATTGTTAACTGGTACCCCTTGAAAAACACCAGGCTGATACCAACAGGTAATTATCTGCTCCGCCAGTGCCCGCCAGGGGGTGTGGGTCATTGGGAGAAGCATCTTGGCTCCATCGAGGTCTTCTTGCTTGCTTGCAGTGGCATCCTCAGGACTGTACTTAGTGTCGATGCTGCCGTAGGCACTTTTAGTGCTTATGCCCCCTGCTGTAGGGTCAGACACGGACCCTAACAGAAATATGCAGTGTACTTGCCCATACCCACCCCCCAAAAACAAAACCTCAGGTTCTTCTAACAGCCCTATATGCGCACTTGTGCAAACCATAGCAATAAATGTCCCTTCTGCAGAGCCCCCTGCAGTTGACCAACCTATATACAGGTCTAGTGTTGCCTAGTGTTGGAAGTACAAACCTCGGCTTACTTTATAGTGATTCTTAAAGGAGCACTATCGTGAAATTGTGTAATATTAAAAATACATATAAACATGTCGGCTAATGAGAGGAGGGGTCACTTATATACCCAAACTGAATAAAACTCCAGCCAAGCTTGTGGTTTATTCTATCATGGTAGGAATAAAATCCAGGGGTGACAAGTTTAGTCTATCAGGGGTGACAAGGCCTGTCACCCCAAATGTCCTTTTCGTTCCATTAAAAGATAGAAAAACAAGCCTGGCTGGATATTTCTTAATGACGGGTGTATACGTGACCCTCTCCTTCCACCATCCACCATCCAGCAAATTCATATGGAATTTTATCATTGGGGCATTTTTCTCGATAGTGCTCCTTTAATCTAGCCAGGAGTGAATCCTATACTTTATTTCCAAGTCTTTCACCCAAGAAACTGAAACAAGCCACCACAGGAAGGGACTTTCTTGCCCTAAAGTTCAAGGGGTACCTGAACGCATCCTGGTCTCTATCACCTTTGAAGTCATCTTTTTGCTGTAATCTGCCCCCAAATAGAAGCTAGAGAAGAACTCAAGGGGTGGTCAATAGGGGAGAGTAGCACTCAAAGAAAATAAGTGACGTGGAACAAGAGGCTGAGAGGGCACAGAAGCTGAAGCTCAGGACACATCTCAGGAGGAGGAGTTAGTTATCACGGTTCAGGAGGTGTGACAACTCACTTCTCTTCTTGAGAGGTATCTGACTTGTCCAGTAGGCAGAAGTAACCAGAAAGTCTGGCCTCATGTAGCATAGGGCTTGGTAATTCAAATCATTTGTGTACAGCTTTGAGATTCTCCTGTAGAATTCAGTGCATAGCTACACCTCTGCAACTCGAACATGTAATCCATTTAATAGCATTTAGTCTTGTAATTACTGATCAACTTCTAAAGCATCTCTTTTAAAAACACAGCAATATCAGCAATCACAATTCCCTACATCAGCCCCAAATGCCATCTGTTTTAAAAAGCTATTTGCTGTTTAACATCCTAACTGTCTAGAGCTATGCTGGAGGGCTCACCTACCTAATGGGCCTGTAACTGCTTTATGAATTATTAACACATTTTTAATTGTTTCTTGCTTGCATCTGCATAGAGAGGCTTTCCTATCTATATTAAGACTTATTCCAAAAAGCAGAAGATCACAGTAATGCATCCTGACGTTGTATTCCTAATGGAAGGCTGAAATTGATGCAACTGAATACTAGAAGAAAATTATATTTAAAGTCATATTTTGATGGAGGCCTGTAGTTATCATGGCAACAGGGTGTAACTATATGGGGCGCAGGGGTAGCGACTGCAGGTGGGCCAGTAAGGTCAGAGTGGCCTCATTGTTGTAGCTCCCTTGCCAGATTTGTGTTTTAATTTAATCACGTACAGGAAAAACCATCATTTCTATCTGCTGTTTCAGTCTTTAGTTGTCTAGTTGTATCCAGATTAGTTAGAATTTCAGGAAAAATGTTACTGTGTAAGCAATGACAGGCCCCATCTAATGTCCGCAACAGGGCCCTGTCACATCTAGTTACACCACGGCATGGCAGCCTTCTGGTAGTCCATGCTAAGTCTCAAATGAGGGACAGATGAAGGGTTAGAAAATAAGCCGCACCAGAGAAGACCATCAGTCAACCCTGCATCATCAACTTTTTACACCTCCAACCTTCTTTAATCTCAACAAACCTTTAGAAATAAACTTTGGAATTAAACTTACCACTTTCGGTGGGGCAGCCCCACTGAGAGGCATTTTGCCCCTTTCCCCCCCCTGAAAACACTGGGGAAACCGAAATGTCCCACTTTGAAGACTTTATGGGGAAGACTGTCCCACAAAAGGCAGAATGTAGGATGTCTGGGTGGTTTACAACTGCTCAGACTATTTGGCTAAATAGTGGTAGTGGAATCTATCACCTGTCTGTGCATTAGTTTAATTGCCAACATTTGATATGGACCAAAGAACCCTGAGGCATGTGACTGAGGGCTGGGCTACACCTACACACGCTACACACTTTAGCAATATAGAATGCTGTGGATATTTGTTCCTCAAAAGCCAGCAAAATAGGCCCCACTCCTAAACCACACCCACCACCTACAAACTGGTTATGGCTGTCCCATTTTCAGGCCTCCAGTAAATGGTCAGTTTACCTAGAAATCACCTAGGCTAACTCCATGCCTACCAGGTTTGCCACCAACCTGCCACCCAAGGTCTCCCAAGTGCCACGGCAAGCACACCAGTTATATCTGAATAATTTCCTCTTAATACAAAAACCCTTAAATTGGGAGAGAAGTGTTGAGAAGCTAGAAAAAGAGTCCTTCTTGATACAGAACCCCACCCACAGCCTCTCAACTCAACCAATTAGGGCCAAGTTAATCCAGAAGAATCTGCTTAACCTTCATAAATGAACTGCTTATAAATGAGGTCAAATGAATTGTATGCAATGATGTTACATAAGCAATAATTTGCAAAACAAAATGCCAAAACAAAATGCAAAACAAAACTTCAATCTCAACTCTTAACTCATTGCCAGTGGCCCAGGCCCATCTTCTATCCCTTATCCAAAGGGTTAGAAAATAACTTGTGCCTTTAAATATGACAATAATGTCACACACATTCCCTTTTCCTACTGACAGTTCTGCATTAAGATGATAAATAGATAAAAGCATTTTTGACATAAACAACCGGCATCAACAGCAAAGAACCCTAATGGTAGATTGTTGATATTTGTGTTGTGTAGCTTTAAAAGCAATTCCGTGTAACTGGGATGTAGGTGGCAGCGGATCTTATCTTCACCTTCGCACTTTCCCCAGCCCTCTGCCTCTTTTTGCTCTGTCAGATGTGCCGCTTGCACTTAGCTTTTGATGCTTAGAAATGACCTGATGGATTAACCTGTCACTGTCAGCACAGATCCACATTGTTGGAGACTATAGGGTCGATTCATGGTCGTGCACAAAAGCGCTCAGACAGAGCAAAAGTGATTCCACATGCTCCTAGGCGCAGGATTCATGGCTGTGTGTGGACGCCAGGGGCACGTGCGAACTGCACCAGATGAGAAGCGCACAGTAGAAGCGCAAATTTCCTCTTCTTGCACTAATTTGCGCCTTCTGCAAGGAAAATCTGCTGTTTTGAAGCACAAATGGCTCTGTCCCATGCGCCGGCTAAGCGCTTAACTGCTGCTGATAGTCCAACAGGCACTGACACTGGCTGGCCAATACCTAGTGCAATAATCAAAGTTAATTTTAGTGCTCGGTGCCTGCTAGCGTCAATGTAATACACAGCATAGCGGCAGAAAAGACGGGAATGTCGGCACTCTGAAGCTGGGGCTATAGACACAAAAATTATGCTAAAAGGCGCACATCATAAATTAGTCCTTAGCCCATAATATATCAATGTGTATTGGCAGAGGCACTCTTACTCAAATCAATATGGTCGGGTGCAATGGCTAGCGGTGGCGCCGCATAAAGCCAGCACTCCTCATTACCAGATTTGCTTGTATTGTGCAGAAAATATATACATGCAGTATTCAAATTCCATCCACTAGTTTGCGCCAATATGCATCCATACGTCCAACGTTTCGGGGTGTTGATACCCCTTCATCAGGGACACACAAGAACAAAGCCAAGCCCATAGCCCATAATATAATAGCATTTCATTTTTGCAAGTGTTGTTCTGGAGGCCCTTTTGATCTGACAGCTTGGGGGCATTCCCATTTGGAATCTCTTGCTGCACTTCCCTTCTGGTAACCCTGTACTTACCACTTTGCATTCCTTGCTGAACACGTGACCACCAACAACCTATCAGGTGTACACTTTAGAGTATGCCTGCTGGACTGGTGAAATTCAAATGAACTAATCACGGTCGACTAGGTGCAACTGTGTGAACCCCCCCATATTTCCTGTAAGCTCCTTACCTTTCCCCGGTCCCTCGGCACGAGTGTGGGCCGCAGCCGCATCTCCGGCATCCCTGTAGCCATGGCAAACAACAGAAAAGAGGTTCTCTAGATATAGAGGTGTTTGGTCTCTGGGGCAGGGTTTGCAATGGGGTATCCCAAATGGGGGAGCCACTATGCTGTCAGCTCAGAGAGACCTCTGGAATATTGGCAGCCCTGCAATTCTAAGATAGAGTCAGACAGCCTGATATCCCTCTATAAAGATGGCTTAAGCAATTTGTCAGAACTCCAAAGACCTTGTCAATTCTAAGACTTTGGGGTTGATTCAGAAACAGGTGCAAAAAGTACCTTAGGGGAAAACAAAATGCAGTGCCATTTGCTGAATTACTCTTTCAGTTTAGTTCAAACGTATTTTTGCATACATTTTATTGGTGGGGGAGTGCCATTGCACTTTGTTGTCTACCTAGGGGTGTACTCAGCACCACTGCACCGGGGCCCAGGAGGTCTCATCATTGTTGCTCCATCACCTTATTCTTCATTTAGCAAAAGGAAACAGCATTTGCCGTCAGTCTTTAGTTGTCTAGCTGCATCCAATTGAGTTCAAAGACAGAAAAAAAATGATTGTATGAGCCTTGACACGGCCCCATCTACTGTCCGCACCAGGGCCCGTCCCATTTATTTACACCACTGCTAAGACCTTTTCCTAATTTATACTGTATCTGTTGTTCTTTATACTTAATGACAAGGTGGTGATGTTTTGATTCCTTGAAAGGTGCTTAATGACACAATCTTCTGGCTGCACTACCCCAAAGAAATTAAATACTGTTGGAGGGAGCCTAATCCTTCTTCCAGATTGATTCATCACAAGGAATAAGATCCTGTTGCTGAGAAGCCTTCAAGTTAACTATGACCTCTGGTCTCCCACAGTCCTTGGAACATCTGGCTCTGGGAGATTTAGGAAGATTAACACGATGCTTTGCATCCGTCTCCTGTAAACAGCTTAAGAGTTGCTGTTTAAATATCACGATGGTGAAACACCTCACCTGCCATTTCAACTTGTCTGCCTGCGACGCCTGTCATCCAGGTGCTCTGTGATGTTTGTCTTGTTTCATCTAAGCATAGAGTCAGAGTAAAGTAAATGGACGACAGTAGAAGCATTTATAATGGTGCTTTATTCCACATTATTTGAATTTGTAATACTCATAGTATGCTGAGAATGTTACATCCCCAGATGATAGGTGTCTGCATTGTATTAGCATTGAATTTAAAGTTCTTGTCCAGACACACACTTGTTTCCTCTCACCTTATCTACCTTGAAAACTTGAGAAAACCCACGGCAACTGGCCCGAGAATATATGAGATTGCCGGGCCAATCCATTACCCTCCCTGGGCATCCAAAATTGGGATGCCCTGCTGTGTGAAACCCCCCAGGTTGCCCCATAAACATACCTTCTTTCCCGGTCCAATGGTGCATGCAAGAGCCGCGGCCACATCCCTGCTATACCTCTAGCAGGGCGCGTCCCCATGCCAGGCATTTTTTGAGTGGCCGGCGCAGGCACGCTCCCTGTTAGAGGGTAGCGTGGATGCGGCCATCAGCGCGCTCGGAGCCACTCGCCTTAGATGAAGGCTTAGACTATGTGACATCAGCGGATCCGAGCGAGCTGATTGGACGAGCGGCAACGCATGCGCCTTAGGACCTGAAAGAGATGTGTTCGTTTCGGCAACCAGTGGGGTTTCATACAGCGGGGCAAGGACCAAAACCCAGGATGGTCCACTTCAAAACTTCAAAGAGTCATTTCAAAGCATCTCAAAATCTATGATTATATGTATATTGGATGTATACTATGGAAAGCCACTTTCTTTGCTTCAGTTTCTGGGCCCTGGCTTAGAAGGATATGTCATGGCACAGCTTTATGAGTCATGAGTATGATCTGCTGTGATCAGCGACAGCTTCAGGACTATGGTGGCTTGCTGTGCTTTATCAAAATTCTCATAAGCATTTGAAATGCATGCTTACAAATGCTAGAAGTTTGACTAATAAAATGGATGAACTAGAACTGATAATAACAGAAGAACAATATGATATTGTGGGGGTAACAGAGACCTGGCTGGATGAAAGCTATGACTGGGCAGTAAATTTACAGGGATCCTCTCTACAGCCTGCTCTGCGGGAGGATATATGTGAGGGGAATGACCATGTGGAGTCGGTATGGGTAGAAATACATGGAGGGAGAAACAAAAATAAAATACTGATGGGGGTTTGCTATAAACCTCCAGATATATCCGAATCCATAGAAAATATGATGCTAAGGCAAATGGATATAGCCGCTAAAATAAATGAGGTAGTGATTATGGGGGACTTTAACTACCCAGATATAGACTGGGATGCTGAAACATGTGTTTCGCAGAAAAGTAATAGTTTTTTATCTAAAACAAAAGATGGCTACCTTTCCCAACAGGTACAAGCTCCAACAAGGGGGAAAGCCATATTGGACCTAATACTAACCAATGTACCAGACAAAGTAATAAAGGTAGAGGTTGGGGGACACCTTGGAGGCAGTGATCATAATATCATTAATTTCCAATTAGCAGTCACTAGGGTGCCTTATCAAGGAGTCACAAAAACGCGGGACTTCAAAAAGGCAAAGTTTGACCAACTTAGAGATGCCCTACACTGCATTGCCTGGGAAAATGTCCTTAAGAACAAAAGCATGGACGCTAAATGGGATACTTTCAAAGGAATACTTAATTTTCAGTGTGACAGATATATACCTTACAGGAATAAAACTATTAGACACACATGTAAACCGATGTGGCTAAATAAAAAGGTTAAGGGGGCAATAAACAACAAAAAAAAGGCATTTAAACGTTTAAAGCAGGAAGGGACAGCGGAAGCGTTAAAAAACTATAAAGAAGGAAATAAACAATGTAAACAACAGATAAGGGCAGCTAAGCTGGAGACAGAAAGACTGGTCGCGAAAGAGAGTAAAACTAACCCTAAATTATTCTTTAGCTACATAAACCGTAAAAGGTACAAACCTGAGGGTGTGGGCCCCCTGAAAAGCAAGGATGGGACCCCTATAGAGGGAAATGAGGAGAAAGCTAATTTGCTTAACAACTTCTTTGCTTCTATATTCACAAAAGAATTTGACATGCCGAGTGAAATGCAGGGGAATAACCGGAACCCTCCATTAAATGTCACTGGTCTAACCAAGGAAGAAGTCCGGCACCGTCTCAAGCAGATGAAAATCGATAAATCACCGGGACCAGATGACATACATCCTCGTGTTTTAAGGGAGTTATGTACAGTAATAGACAAGCCGTTATTTCTAATATTTGTGGATTCCATAACTACAGGGTTTGTTCCGATGGATTGGCGCTTGGCAAATGTGGTGCCAATATTCAAAAAGGGATCTAGGGGGGAACCTGGGAACTACAGACCGGTAAGCTTAACATCTGTGGTGGGCAAGCTGTTTGAAGGTTTCTTAAGGGATACTATCCTGGAGCACCTTGGGGAAAATGACCTTATTACTCCATATCAGCATGGATTTATGAGGAATCGCTCCTGCCAGACAAACCTGATCAGCTTTTATGAGGAGGTAAGTTCAAGATTGGATCAGGGGGAGTCATTGGATATCATATATCTTGACTTTTCTAAAGCATTTGATACTGTGCCACATAAAAGGCTGGTACAAAAGATGAGAATGCTTGGACTGGGGGAAAACGTGTGCAGATGGGTGGGAAATTGGCTTAGTGATCGGAAGCAGAGGGTGGTTATAAATGGTACACACTCAGATTGGGTCACTGTTACCAGTGGAGTACCACAAGGGTCAGTTCTGGGACCAATTCTCTTCAATATATATATAAATGACATTGGGTATGGATTAAACAGTAAAGTCTCAATCTTTGCAGATGATACTAAGCTGAGTAAAGTAATTAAAACAAAGGAGGACAACAGGCAACTACAAACAGATTTAGATAAATTGGAAGCATGGGCAGTTAAATGGCAAATGAAGTTTAACACAGATAAATGTAAGGTTATGCACATGGGCAGGAGGAATCTGTGTCATGATTACACACTAAATAAAGAAACACTTGGCAAAACAACAATGGAAAAGGACCTAGGGGTTTTAGTTGACAATAAGCTCAACTGTAGTAATCAATGCCAGGCAACTGCTGCCAAGGCAAATAGGATCATGGGGTGCATCAGGAGGGGCATAGGTGCTCATGACCAGAACATCATTTTACCCCTGTACAAGTCACTGGTCAGACCCCATATGGAATACTGTGTACAGTTCTGGGCACCTGTGCTTAAGAAGGACATATCAGAACTGGAGCACGTTCAAAGAAGGGCAACAAAGTTAATAAAAGGAGTGCGGGGGCTAGAGTACCCGGAAAGATTGTCCAAGTTAGGCTTATTTAGTCTAGAAAAAAGACGATTGAGGGGTGATCTAATAACTATGTATAAATATATTCGGGGTCAATACAAGGATCTGTCCCACAATCTATTTATACCCCGGAGTGTAACCATAACCCGGGGGCATCCACTAAGGTTAGAGGAAAGGTGCTTTCTCCACCGACATAGGAGGGGATTCTTCTCTGTAAGAGCAGTGAGACTATGGAACTCGCTGCCAGAGGAGGTAGTAATGAGGGATACATTAAAAATGTTCAAAAGTGGCCTTGATGCCTTCCTGGCATGTAATAACATTTCCGGCTATGGCTACTAGACCACTGGAAGGAGTTAAACAGGCTGAACTGGATGGACTAAAGTCTTTATTCAGCCTTACATACTATGTTACTATGTTACTATGCTGAGAAAAAGGGACAGAGTGGCTGTTGGGCCATGTTTTCGTGTGGTCCGAGAGAAATGAAATGAGAGAAAGGGAGTAAACTTTGGAGCCCTAAACCTGCTCTACCCTTAACTGCAGGAAATAGAGGAAAGGCAAATGGAACAGGCTTCAGGTGGGCTGGCTGCTGCTTTATTATTGCTGTTGTCTGGACAGTCACCTTAAAGTGGCCCAATCACAGCCTATTCAGCATGCCCCACCATGTGAACCCCCCAGATTGCCTGCAAGCCCCTTACCTTTAGCTTTGTCCCTTACGGCGATCTCGGGCAGCCGCCACATCACCGCCATCCCTGCAGCTGTTCTAGCTTCTGCTTCCAGCCATTAAGATAGACCGGGCGCAGGAGAGCACGATCCACAGGGGAGATAGGGAGCACACTCCGCAGGGGAGCCAGGGATGCTCCCACCGCTCCCTATGCTGGTGCGCTGTCCAGATCCACGGCTTTATGTCAATCATGGCTTTAGTCATTGATTGAACGAGTGCCTGCGCATGCGCCATGGGTACATTAGAAAGGTGAGTGGGGGGTTTCACATTGCGGGGCATCCATACACATTGTGGTGGTCGGAGCTATTGTACCCAGCATTTGGGAGTACAGATTGCCCAATACTGGGGACTATCCAGCCAGAGGGCTTCCAAGCTGTCTCATCACTAGTCCTGACCCATATGTATGTTTGTATAAGTATTTTAAATGAAGAGGGCATGAGAAAGGTGGCAAGTCAGAAGCTGGTGCTGCAATGCATCATGTCAGGGTAAAGTGAGTAGGTGTTTTTTTAATGGACCAAAACCAAGGATTTTTACTATTCCAGGTTATGGTCCTTGTCCCTGAGGCATCTGGATTTGGTATGTCCCATTGTGTGAAGCCCCACCGGTTACCCATTATACTTCCCTCACGACAATCCTGCTGCGTGGCTCTTCTCCAATCAGCTTTTTTGGCATATTAATTATCCGTTAAAAAACTGAATGGGGCACAGGTGCAGGAGATGCTGCCACCATCAGCAACGCATGTGCTATGGAATCATCAGCGAAGTAAGTTTAACAGGGTTTTTTGGTCCAGTTTTCATCCACTTTAAAGCATAAAGTAACACTATAAACAAATCATGAGGTAACAGCTAGATAAGCCAAAAGATCTGCTGTGCCTAAAAGAAAAGCATAGAGCCCTGTTTACAATCGAGTTCTGTTACATTGCATTAAAAAAAATCTATTTGAAGGCTTTACAGCAAAGGTATTCAACTGGCGGTCCATGGTCCGAATGCGGACTGTGGCTGCCAGATTTCCGGGGCAGGAGGAGAGACAAGCGGGAGGTGAGACAGGTGGGCGGGCGGGCAGATAGATGAGCGGGCTATAGCGGGGCAGCTGGCACATCTGTCTGCTACGATTGCAGGAGGCTAAGCGGGCCCATTTAACAGACGTCCTGCATTGTGCACTATTTTATATCCGCCGGGCAGCAACAAGCAGGGCGATGTATTCGTTGCACCATGCATAGTTCCATTTTAGCTGCCAGGCCGATATAATACATTACATGATGCAGGGCGTCTGTGAATGGACGCCTTTTTTTACTGTCCAGCATGGGATCGCCAGCTATGTTTACTTCCTTTCGTCAAAGGACTCTGATTGGATGAGAGCCCATGTATGCACCATTGGAGCGAGGAAAGGTGAGTTTTAGTGGGTTTTCTTGGAGGTGTCATACAGCAGGGCATCCCAATTCAGGATGCCCCAGGGGCATAGACCAAAACCTGGGAAAGTCATATTCAAGGTTTTGTTCAGGTGGCCCAAAAGCATTTCTAAATTCTATAAAACTCCAGGGCTGTCTGATTCAATTTACTGGGGCATCTTGATTTGGGATTCCCTGCTTTGTGAACCACCCCAGATCCCCAGTAAACATTACAATCCGTCGATCCAATGCTGCATGTTCGAGGTACATGTTTAGCTAGGGGTTTCACATAGCAGGGCATTGACCAAAAACCAGGATAGTCAAAATCCTTGAGTCTCCTTTGAGTCTTATGGGAGGGTGATAAGATAAAATAATGTAATTGGTGATCGCATGGGAGATAAAAAGGAATTAAAGCGGACCTACACCATCCCTGCATGCTCCACTGTGTGAACCCCCCATGTAGGCCTGCAATCACTCACTTTTCTGCATCCCTGGCCTCACTAGCTAGATAGGCTGTGGATGGGAGCGCACCACAAGCCACAGGAATGTGGACATTCTCGCTGCCTATGGTGGAAGACACACTGTTCAAAACAGCTCTTTAAAGTGGAACAAAACTCTTGTGGCACAGCTCTGAAATGTATAAGGTTCCAGAAGCCGGGCATCCAGATGCCCCACTGTGTGAAACCCTCCAGGGTGCCTTCACCTTACATCAGGCTTTGGTATGTGGACCTTCACAGAAAGTAGTTGAGTACCCCTGCTTTGTAGATTTGTTTTACATCATCATATGCTTGCTAAAAGAGATGACACAGCACCTTTGCAAAATAAAGCCATTGTGTAAAGAAGGGGGGAAAAAGATTAATAAATACCTGTATTTTAGCCTAGAATTAGCTGTATTTGTAGAGACATGTTTCTTTGAGACTAGCAGACAACACTGTACAAGCTGTAACAAGAATCTCATTTGAAATGCGTATTCATAATGCACTATACGTGTTAGAGCAGGAAAAAGGCTCTTCATTAAATTTTCATTCACTGCTGTGCTTAACCCTGGTTTCCAGCAGATGGAATACCGATTAAGACTATACAGCCATTACCTGCTGCTGATCAATGTAAATATCAAGCCTAGAGTTGGATGGTAACAATGACTATAAAGTTCAACTCATTGCCTTGGGCCACAATATATGATTCCCACTTTAAGTCATCTAGATGTAAATGTTTAAATCCTAGCTACTGAAAATTGGTATTCATTTTATACATATTTATTTGTATATTTGTATCTAGGGTCACATGCCCAATCCCTGGTGTTCTGGCTAAGTAACCGTAAACGGTGAAAATTCTTGGCAACAAGGGGTTTGGGTGATGCTGCTGGCTCAGCGGTGGCCTGGTTTTCAAATAAAACCTGTTTTTTCCACGACCAAAGCCAAACCTAGCGGCACTTTGAGATCGATGATTGGCTTATCTTAAAAGTGCCGTATGACAAGATGCAGCCAGCTGGCCTGGTCCCGGCTTGCAGATAAGCTTGTGCAGGAGCACACAGCTACAGGTAAGCCACCAGTAAGGATGTGTTTACTGGCATCTGCTATAGTATGCCCCAGGGGTAGGCTAATAGCCAGCCCTGGAAACTAGGGCCAGAATTTTTATCAGCTTTAACTTATCGTGTAAACTTATCATGTCCTATCTCTGGTTTTCTGAGTGTAGAATCTCAGAAACAATGGTTTTTGGAGAAGAAGTATTATATGGGTCCAATTTAGTCGCTTCTGTCCAACCTCTGGTTATCTAGCCAAGTGGCAGGCAAGTGTTGAATCTGACAAAAACAAGGGGTTTGGAGAACAAGGGCTATGAGTGTAATCTTGGGTCACATATCCACCCTCTGATTTTGTAGAATCTCGCAATCGGGGAGGGGGGGGGGGGGGTCACTGGTGTTAACAGAGGTCACATGCCAAAACTCTGTTTTTCTGGCCATCCACTAACCAACCAATCCCAGGAACAAAGAGATTTTTGGGAACAAAGAAGGGATTTCTTTATAGATTTAGGGGAAGGGAAATAATTGATTGCATAAAACAAAGAAACAACATGATTAGCACACATTGATTAAGCAGCTGACGTTTTAGTAAATAACTGCTTTATTATTCGCATTAACAAATACTGAACATGCCGACACTATCTATTAAGATGGATGGTTTGGGCAGACCAATGACATGAACCTTGAGTTGTCAGCATGCTGATGGAAAGGTGGCTGACCCAGGGATGAGAAATATATGAAGATTAATATGCCTACTATTCAAATTAGTGTAACTGCTAGTGACAGCATTATACTAGAGAACAAAGTTTCCAGCCCGCCAGTACTTTACAGGGCCACATGGTTGTGGTTTTTGTGCCCTACAAGCCCCTGATGCAGTGGACCAATACAGTCATGTTAATATTAGGGTAATTATCATAATTAGAGGTAATAAGCTTGCCTGCAGCTTGTATTGCTATAATAGAGATTCTCTAACATTTGTGCAGGTGACTAGAAACCACTGTTCTTTTGGTACATACTACTTGAATATAGCTTATTATTTTGGTAAATGCTTATCTAAGCAAATATGTCCAGATATATTATACTTTTCTGCCCAGGTTTATCAGAACCTGGGGCCTGACAGCAAGATGGTCCAGATTACGAGTTTAAGAAATTCTAGTATTGAGATAAAAGATATACGTATTCAAGATATATAATATATTGGGTCATACATCCAATTAGAGTTTGGATGTGTGGCCCAAGGTGACACATGTAGGACTTGTTCTCCAAACCCCTTGTTTCCCAGATTCTATACTTGTCTGCCACTTGACTAGATAACCAAAGGTTGGACATGCAACTTAAGTGGGCCCATATAATACTTGTGTGTGGGTATATATATTGTGGGATATTGGGGGCAAACGGTAGTGACACAGACAACAGTTCTCTCTTGGCAAAGCAGGTTTATTTCAGAAAAATGAAAGTATTCAAATGATAATACTTCTCCATTCATAGGTTGCAGCGTCAATGCAGAAAATCAAAACAAATGGTTACATCACCAAATAAAGGTAAATCCAGGGCTGGGGATTCCAGCAAGCTGTGGGTCAAAGGAAAGTCCAATCCAGATTGCAGGGCAAACCAGCCCGCCGCTTCTCACCCCCAACGGTCCAAGAGTGGGGCGCAGAAGCCAAGTCCTCCAGCTTAATAGTCCAGTATTGTTATTCATACAACATGCAGTTCAGCCTGAGCTCCCTCTATCAGGCTGGTCAAAGACAAATGACTGGCTCAGTGGGAGCCTTTTATTCAGGCTCCTTCCTGGAATCAATCTGACCAGGTGTGCAAGGCCTGAGACCAGAAGAAACCTAGGAGTGGGGAATGTGACCAGGGTTCTGAAATCCTGGCATGGATCGTGCTCTATACAGCACTGTAGGGGAAAAATATACTCCATCCAGGACTTCTCCACACACTTTACCACAATATATATATTTTATTTAGTTCCGGCGTTGCAAGACAATGCCACTGATCTGATGCAGCGCTGTCAAATTGTTTTTGGAATATTCCAGGTCTGTAGTAATCAACAGCTGATACTTCTAGATCTATAGTAGGGCAACCAAATGCCCACAAAATGCAAGGAAAGGTCAACATACATGCAAGGAACATTTAGTGTAAAGTTAAAAAGCCAAAGGTTTTATTTGTTTGATATTAAAAAATATTCCCATGTTAATAGGGGAACTCAGCAATACATACAGGTGTTTTACTATGGTTATAGTTTATCAGCATTCTAATTAGCTCACATATCTCTTCAAACCAACTGACCCATGTTAACCCCTAACTGTTTTGGATGGGTTTTGCCCTTTTAATAAAAAGAGCTTTTAGGTTTGGTTGAGCAGACTGCTGACCCTTACTGCCCCCTCACCCTGTGTGCACCACACTCTGCACTGTGTATGGAACTGACCTGTAAACTGAGTCACTAGGACAGGTAAGGGGGTTAAGCTACTGCTGTGTAATCTATTTTTATGGGGTAGCGCAAGTATTATTTTATTATCTCTGTGATTAGATTCAATAGCATGAAATACAACAGCAAGATCATATGTGTTTAAGCGGTTTTGTTTCGTGCTTCCGGGGCATCCTGAATTAGGATGCCCTGCTGTGTGAAACCCACCAGTTTGCCCAGTAAAAACCACCTCTTCACGGTCCAACGGCGCATGTGCGGTCTCTCGTCCAATCAAAGCCCTTTGCTGTGTTTACATTCTTTGGCAAAGGGCTCTGATTGCCTTCAATGGGGAGCTTGCACTGCCAATTCCCCTGCATCCCTGCCGATGTGTGTGCTTGCGCCCCATCCTATATAAATGTTTGAGGTAGGAGCATGCACACACCACCAGGGATGCAAGAGATGCGGCAGCGTGCACTCCCCATTGTGAACAATCGGAGCTCTATCTGGCCGAAAGCTTGTGCATGCGCTGTTGGACCGGGGAAAGGTGAGTAATTACCAGTGCCCCAAGTAGTGTCACACAGCAGAGCAAACTGATTCTGGATGCCCCGGGGGAAAGCCAGATTTTAGATTCCAGGCTGGCCGCTGGTAGTTTTTTTTTTCCCGCTTTATCGATCATATTATCTTATGCACCAGGAGTATGGTTTTCAGCTGCCTTTCTTTGACATGCGATGGGATGGGAAATAATATTTTTTCCCACACTGAGAGATATTTCGCATAGAAACTGCCCCGGTCATTAAACAGATTCGGAGGGTATAACTTGCTACCTGTCCTGATCACATTGATCAGTATACATTAGAGGTATTGTATGTTAAATAAAGTATTTACATTTTGTATCCGGTAGTTGTCACAGTCCATTTGGTGGTTTTGTTATACCAGGCACCAGCCTTGTTTTCTACTGGAAGTGCATATTCAGCACCAGAGCTAACAGCGCTAAAACAGGCTAGCTGGAGCCATGGGGGACTATGATGGATAAAAGCAGCAGGAGGTTGGGTAAATATCTGGCTTGAACAGATTCTGTCTTACTTTAAGCTATATTTGAAATGACATCAATACTATGTGAAGTGTGGAATAAAGCATTTACTTTGTATTGTCAGCACATCATTAAATAGGTTGTGCCATAAAATGCACACATGCTTTGAGGTGACCTCTGTAAGAGGTGGCTGGGGAGGCGGACAGTACATTGCAGCACTCCAGATTCCACCGCATCTTCATGTTTCCAGATGACTGCATTCTTGGAGAGAAGGGCAGAGCTTTCTCTTGTGCAATAAATAATGCATTCAATGATGCACGGTCACAGAAAATTCTCCTTATAACCATTCAACCAGTTTTATGGAATCCCCCACCTGACCATCACCCCAAGATTTGCAGACAAGGGTTAAAAGCTTTTAGATCAAGTAGACTCAAGAGCATACAATTAGGACTCCTCACATGAGACACCTCAGGCCTCTATGGAATAAATTGTATTGTCACACTGTGTTAACAAAAGGACACTTTCAGGAATTCTAGACTTTTGAGATCTGAACCCAATTCTAGGAAAATTCAGGGCAGTTTCTAGGCGTAGCAAGGAAAAAATACTTCCCCCTTCTAACCTATCCTATGGGTTTTCTGCCCTATGCAGGTATTTTCAATGCTTTGCCTTTATCTGGATGGAAGGTTTACCAGGTTCCTCTGGCTGGCCATTCCCCTCTACTGTGCACACCTTCTATCAGCCCATTAGTTACGCTGGCAAGAATGCGTACATCAGCTGAAGGAGCTCTGGAGATGCCACCGGAAGCTTGGACATGTAATGAAGTTTATCAGTGATCCTGGGTGTTTCACACAGCTGGGATTCCCACAAGCTGTGACCAGGGTGAGGGTTCTTGCTTTCTTTAAAGAAGCTAATTCTTTGTCCCTGTGACATCCCACTGTGTGAAACCCATGTTTTACTGGCAATCTTACTCTGTTCCATAATCCCATGGGGCATGCATGGGCAGAGTGCACAGCTAGGCATTCCCGTACAGCCTCTGCAGCATCCCTAGCATTTAAGAGGCCGATTCATTAATAGCGCCAGGTAGCGACAGATGAGCGACAGTAACGTTATTTTCACAGCGCACGCTAGATATTCGCTGTGCTTGGCCGTTGTTCGGCTGTTGACAGAGACCCCGTCGGTGTGCGGTAATGTTGAATACGGGGTTAGGAGTCGCTGTTTGACAGGTTCCGCGCTGTATGGGAGCGCATGACAGCAAATGGCCATAGCGAACGGCTCCCAGCATATTCATTAACAAATCACGCTCAAAAAATTATCACGCTGTGAAATGCTTGTTTAAACCCCAGAGCGCTGGCGGCGATGGGTTAAAAGTAGTTTTTTAACCCCCAAACAACCATATTTAAAAAAAAAAAAAAAAAAAACATGTTTTTCAAAACATTTTGTATTATGAATACATTAATATCAGACCTGTAATATCAATTCTGAACAAATTTTTTTTTTTTTTTTTTACCTTAAAAAAAATATCTAACATTGCAGAAGTGGTCACAGAATTTTTGACAATTAAAAAAAACAAACAAAAAACATTAATAGTAATTAATTAAGAATATTTAAAGATTGCTCCATTGAAATGCATTGGAGAGCGCCAGGTAGCGAGAGGTCATACCTGTCGCTGTTCAAGGTCGCTCGCTGGCGCTGTGGGGTGAGGCTGGAATAATGATGAATGATTCGCTATCTGGCGCTCTGTCAGTCGCTAAGCAGGATTGGCTTGATAAATGTGTGATTGTGGTGGGGAGCCGGCGTTCTCGTGGCGGTGAGCGTCATTACTGTTCGCTCACCATTCGCTACCTGGCGCTATCCCTTGTTAAATAAGGGCCTAAGTCTGTGTGTGCACGCACAGGCATGGGATGCCTGCCAGGCTTATATATGCACAGTTGGATTACAGGAGAGGTAAAATTAGCGGCAGGACTTGGGGGGTTCACACAGCGGGGCATCCCAAATCGGAGACAAGAAACCAAAACCGTGGATAGGCAAAATCATAGATTTTGGTCCACTTTAACAACAGACAATCAGCTAAATAAGTGTCTGTGACTTTAAAAACCCGGGTTTGCTTTTTAGTGAGTAACACATCCAGTATACCGCAGGATTCATATTCTCTTTGATAATTACTACCTAAGACACCAGCCAATCCCGACTAATGGTAGAGGAAGCAGCCCATCGTATCTATGGATACCAGCCTAGCAACCGTATCTCTGAGCTTCTAAATATACAGTACTGTATTCACTTCACCGGATGAAAGATCAGTATCGAATCAACAAGTGGCACAACCTGAGGATTTGGAACAACACACAATGTTTAGCAAAAATGACTTTGTAACAAAGAAAAAACTGTTGATCATTGTGTGTTTTAAAGATATTGTATGTATTATATATTTTTTAAAATCTAATATTAAATAACAAAAAAAACACTAATCCCTTATAGCAATATAGATTTTAAGCGGACCCACATCCGTTTTCCAAATAACGGGTGTTGGGCTGCATCGTGACAGGTTTGGCAATATGGATCCCCCCCACGCATTGCCCCTCAGAACACCCTGAAGTCTTTACCTTAACCTTGATCCTCTACCAAAATGCAGTCTTCTGATCGGGAAAGACGGCCCATGTGACCGCCGGTAGCCAACTAGGTAAGGATTTCCCGTAGTTGCAGGGGGCATTGCACGAGGGGGAGATGGCTGTTCCCCCGAGCCTGTCAAGATGAGGCCCTACACCCGCGTTGGAGTCCCGGACATGCAGCATATGGAAGTCCTGGAGGCATAGAAACCACTTCTGTATGCAATAAGCCAGACCTTCTTTTATATCTCAAGTGATCCAGAGTTGGCCAATCAAAACACAGGAAATAGGAACAGAGTTTACCTGCCTATCAGCAACTGCAATGGTGCCATACCTCCCCAACAGTACTCACTTAACCAGCATGATGTACTCCATGTTTTGTTTGCAGTGCATAGTACAGAGGCAGCAGCACTGAAAGTAATGAAACTTACTTTGCTGCTGTGCAGTGCAATGTAACAAGCAGGCCAGAGCCCCTACGGGTACTTTATAAAAAGCTGTCCAGCTTCCTGCAGTATTACATTGTAACAGCAAGTTACAAATGAAACAAGAGCAGCACCTTGCTAAGGTACTTTATATAGAAAACACAAGCCCGCTACTACAATGTAAACACCCTACTGCTGACTCACAGCTTTCTACATTGTGTGAGTCATCTCTCCATCCCAGTGCTGCAATATGGGAACACGTGTATTGGGATTGGATAGTTTGTGGGTTTGTTTTTGGAGATTCATTTTGACCCATAATCGCCCTACAATCAACCAGCAATTTCTGCCCATGAACCCAATTTTTACTTTTTGGAGGCTGCTACTTTGAAAATAACTAAAAGTTAAAAAAAACATTCCATTTGCACCTTCACCCCCAGGATTCTTAGGTACCCAGAATTTGGTCAGATTTACCCATCAGTCTATGCTCAAGCCTTGATTGTCCCCCACGACAGAGATTAGTGGGCCACAGTGGTCGCAGCCCAGAAAAGATGGATATTACATTTCAATTTGGGCTTCCTAGGCATTGTTAGCTGAAGGCATAGGGTTTGGCAATCAGGGCGAGAGGTTGTGCTTCTGTCCCAGCCCCTACACCCTTCACCACAGGGTCAGTGCTGATGGGCATCAAGTTTTTCCACAATCCTCAGGCTGGTGTGGGTCATTGTGCGGGGGCACCGTAAAAAGAAAGCAAGTAAAAATGTTAAGAAACAAATGTAAATGACTAGACATTTTTCCCTGGTCTTGCCACTATCCTGGTCTGACCACACGAAATGGTTGAGCTTAACAGTGACCCAGATCGGGAGCCCATCACTACTGTTTGCTCGTTGTACTGCTAGTTACTATTCTGGTAATCAAAATGACTAATTTCTACATTTTCTTTGGTATCACACAGGCAGGGGTTGATTGGCCATAGGGAGACACAGGAAACTCCCCGGTGGGCCAAACTGCTCTTGAGTTAGTTGGGCTGCTGCTTCTTACACCCACATCTAATCCCTGCCCTCTCCACCCCTTGTACCTACACTCAGTGTACCAATAAGCCAAGGAACCCCAGCCCAAAATGCTATTGCCCTAGCATCATGGCTTTACTGTACCCACCCCTACCCCCATACTACTAAAAATATATAAACATTGATTTAAAGGGAACCAAAAATTTTTAACTAGCATCCCCTGCATTGCTCCTTCCCATGAGGATTGTTAATTTCCACTGCTCCTACTTCACTCTAATCCGAGATAATGGCGCCTGTTTTAGATGTAAAGCTCCAGCTCTTCACTGCCACTGATGTGTGTGTGGCAATAATGTCATTGCCACACTTATTCAATGACTGGTCACCTGGCATATGACAGAGAGTAACATCAAAAAATAAAGTGTTCCAGGGCGAATCGAAAAGCTAAAATATCAATTTATAGTTCTACATCCTAAGAAGGGAATATTGGCAGGGGATTTGCCAAATGTATTTTACAAGTGCAGTGGGTTTTGGTCCAGTCTAAAGAGGAACTATGGTTAAAAATGAGCAGCGTAACCCAGGCTTCCCTGCTGTGCATCGGCACCAGCCCATCATCCTCCACAGTGCTGATAAGCTCGGTCACTGGGGTGATGCACCACATGACAGTGAGCAGCCTATCGGGCTGAGGAAGAGCACTAGCCAGCACTATAGAGGCTGATTCTTGTTAACCCACCAGGACGTTCATTTGGAGGGGAGGCGGAAGGAATGTCTGAGGCTGGCCACGGGCTGGTAAAATCCTGGACTGATCCAAACCAATCTGTGCACACAGGCAGGGGTGGATTGGCCATAGGGAGAGTAGGGACAGTCTCCCTCAGTCTCCCTGTACCCAGTCCCACTGTATCCACAAGCCAAAGAACCCCAGCCACCAATGCTATAGCCCTGGCATCATGGATGGGACTCAGCAAGGATGTCTTAGGCCGGCCAGGAGCTGGTAAAATCCAGGGCTTATTTTTGGCCCCAGTCGGCCACTGTACACGGGGTTAATGTTCCTTTGCTCATCATAAAAATCACACCCATCTCTCCTCTCTGCTCCAACTTTAAAAACTGTCCTCGCCACAATTTTGCTCCATGCAACTGACTTTTATCTTTTCTTCCTGCCCTGCACCCCCTCCTGTGAACACAGAGTCACATTCTGCTGGTTGTTTCCCAAGTACTATGAAGACTCATCTTAGGGATTGCTGTCTTCCTAAAGTAACGTTTCCAGTAATAAATATGCTGCTATTCACCGTGTTAGGGATATTTTCATTGAAAAGATGGTGTTTCATTGAAAACATGAAAATGTTTATCTTACAATACGGTGTGAGGCTGATCCATCCTCTTCTCCATCACTAACAGCTGAATCTTACACTTGCACATGTACACACTGCTGCTGGTCTAAGCACTTAGAGCTATCATACAGGCTCCATGGAGTCTGCTGTTTTCAGCGCAGTAGATGCGGCTCAAGATTTCGTACGCTTGAAAATATTTCCTTTATCAATAGATCAAAGCAAAAAATTAAAAATTATATTTTCACTGTACATTAATATATAAATGCAGGCTTGATTACACAGTTGCAAAGCTACAACAATGTTTTTGTAAATATTCTGTAATATATATATATATATATATATATATATATATATATATATATATATGTGTAAAACACTCAATTTATTATAGATAGATATGTAAAAACCCCTATTTAAGGAACAACTATCATTAAACATCCTATCCTATAAAGACTCATTCACAGTCACATGACCAACAACAGTCAGTACCACTTCCCTGCATCTCATTTTATCAGGTACAGATTACCTTCTCTAACATGAGCATCTAGAAGAGGGGTCCTCAACCTTTCTTATCATGAGAGCCCTATTCAGCATTAAAGTGGAAGGCCAAGCATTTCAGGACACTCTATCCACCCCTCTCTCCCCCTGTGCTAAGCCTGTAACATAAAAAACAGTAACTAAAAAAAAAATCTGCAGTGAGCCCCAAAGTAGTGAGTCACATGATGTCACATTGCAGCTCCGCTGCCACAAATGGGCCATCTCCTGCTGCTGATCGCCCTCCAGTCCTTGTCAGCTGTCACCTGGTTTTTGCCACATTTTGCACTTCCATCAATTTCCCTCCATTCCATGTCACCTTTTCCATTGTTGCTGATCATCCCCTGTCGCTGAGGCCAGCCATGAGCAGGTCTGCACACAGCATTTGGTGGTTGGGTCCACTGTCAAATAATACCATGGCCAAGTGTGAGCCTGAGCGGGCCCTTGAAGATGCCAGGGGACCTGGAAATTGCCCGGGTTTGCCCTGTGCTGGCGCCGTCACTGGCCTTTAACTGTGTGCTAGACCTTTGCTAGAGTTTTGGTCTAGCAGACAACTGTCGATCCACACAGTAGAGGTCCACAAGGCACATGTGGCTACCAAAATACAGGTAGGAGCCCCCTGGTTTAGACTGTACTGGGACCAATGGCCTGGTACTGCGCCAGGTCTGGTAGTGTAAGATGTATGAGTTTTAATCTTTGGACATTTGCAGATTTATACTGCTTACTTTGCTTTGCCTTGGTACAACGCACCAGTACAGATGGGATGAACCTAGCCTCTATGCTGCCTGAGGTAAACTATAGAAAGGCAGCCCTCAGGAAGTGCTGCTCTCATCCTCCGCATGGCTCCTGCCTACAGGGCTGGTGTTTAGCCCAGGCATCCCAGGAAAATGCTTTGCGGCACTCAGGGTCCCAAGACTCAAAGAAAGGGCCACTCAGTTGCGAGTCCACAGGTCCAGAGCGAGTGGTAAGCCCCCCCCAGCTGTCACTTTCACTGTTGGGCTTCCTGACTCAGTGAGTGCACATCATGCAAGAGCACCCCCAATGCTACTTCTCGCTGTCTGTCACTGCTCGTCCGCAAACAGACAGTGCCAGTAGGCAGCTGCCTTTGACACCTCCTGGAAAGCTCACTCTCTCTCGCCCGAGAAGGTGAAGGTGGGTGTATGGGGGGATACACAGAGCGAGGCATCCCAATTTGGGATTCCCCCCTGAGAGGAACAACGCAGTAGAAAGTTAAAATCCTGTGTGTTGTTGCTATGTTGGATTTGGCACATGTATTGCTGCAGGAACATGGCTCCAAATATATGTGAACATTTATGTTGCAGCAAAAGGGGGATGATGCTTTGGCGTACCATACGCGTATTGGTATTTCTATTGATCCAGTAGATGAATCAATGACTTTCAATGTCAGGTTACGGTGACAGGTTTCATACTAGTGTTCTGCCGTGCCTTTTCCTGGATCAGCAGTATTGAGTGGATTTGACTTGATGGACCCTGCACTTTACTGTGTATTGCAGTTGTTGATCATCACCAGTGAACAAAGATCAATGACAACAACCTTTTTATTATACACCACTAAGTGCTAATTTCTGCAGGCAGAAGACAGACAGTGTCAATGTGTCTAAATGATGTGCAGTGTGTTAGTAAGAATGAATAAATACGGTATTTTTCGCACTATAAGACGCACTTATTTTCTCAAAAAGTGTGTGTGTGTGTGTGTGTGTGTGTGTGTGTGTGTGTGTGTGTGTGTGTGTGTGTGTGCATTTTACTGGACAAAAAAAAAAACAACAAAAAAAACTTACATTCCCAGCTCATGTGCCTCAGCAGTTGTCTCCCACCGACATAAAACCACACACACACACACACACACACACACACACACACACACACACACTCACACACACACTTCTAGCCACAAGCAGTTTTTTCTAATTGCATTTTTTTAACAGCTGCTTTATGAAATCTCAGTGCAGTTGAGCAGTGGGTTAATTATAAACTAACCGTTTAAGTACTGCCACCTTCACATGTTTAGTTTGTGAACTGTTGTACGGTACCAGTCGCAGTCCCTTTTTAAAATTTTCCACTCCATATGGAATCAAGCAAGTGAACAAAAAGTATTTATTTTATATTCTTCAATGAAGACCCATTTGCCTTGATGACAGCTTTGCACACGTTTGCCATTTTCTCAGTAAGCTTCAAAAGTTAGTGGCCTGGAAGGGGTATCAGCTAATAGGTCTGTCTTGTCAGGATTTAATTTAACTTAAAGGAGCACTATAGCAAAACTTATGAAAAAGAAAAATGTAAGTTTATGTAAAAAATCAAAGAAGCATAAAAAACTGTTTATATAATTACCCAAATAAATAGCCGAGTGACGCTTGCTTAGCGCATCCATTAGTAGAACGGGGGAGTCCAACGCCTGCTTCCTGTTATAATCCTGTTCACGATAGTGTTCCTTTAATTCATGGAGACCATTTATACTGTGCAGAAATAGGATTGGTCATTTTTTTAAGACAGGAAGGTCAGTGAATCCAGTAATTTAGAGGAATTAAGGGTATTCTTAAGCGCAGTCATGAAAGCAATCAAACGCTCTGAGGAACTACCCCAGGAAAATAAGTCAAAAAGTTACCTCTGCTGCAGCGTATACATTTATTAACACTACAAGCCTCAAAAATGCAAATTAAAAACACTCCAGATAAGAGCCTCACAAAGATCAAGTTTCATACACATCTCAACATAAACTCAACATCTCAACTCAAACATCTCCAGTCAAAGAAAAAGAGGTGCTATCCTAGAATGGGAAGTATTTATACAGCACCCAACAAAAGGAATAATAGATTCACCCATCAATCCTTGCAGTGGGTGGAGCCATGCAAATCATCTCTTTAAGTCTCGGGGCCATCCAATATACTGAGCACTGCCCTGAGAGTCCAATGCTAAGGATTAGATTAACATTTGTACAGACAAACACCTTTCACTTGTGAACACCTGTTGTTTAGAGAAAGCCGTGGAAACAGGCATTTAAGGCTGTATTTCTGAAACTGAAGCCACTATCGAGGACTATTAAAAAACAACAACAAGAAAAGAATTTATACGACCAAAAACACAAGGAATAAACATTAGATCAATTGAAATCTATACTTATCATTTTTGGTTGAAACCGCCAAGTCTTTGTGAGATGCAGAAAACATGAGCTTATGGTTTCTACACTCTAAAGCATGAAGAAGGATGGGAGCTGCTTTGCTGGTGACACTGTTTATGGTGATTTATTTAAAATGAAACGCACATTTAACCATCCCATCTAGTTTGCAGTGGGACCATCATTTTTTTAACACGACAATGCCTCAACAAAGACCATGTAAAAGCTGTTCAATCAAGAAGCAATATTATAGTGTCAATATTATAGTGCCTCCACATTTACTAGCAAAAATGTTTTTCTTGACAGCGGGCGTCAGATTTTGCTTTGCAGATTTCGCAAAACAAAAAATCTCGCTGAAAACCCTGTTTACAGTTTATGAAAATATGGCATTTGTCTCAGAATATGTGTGTGGTGCCTCTGGAGTGTCTGGGGTGTTTGGGAAGCCATGATAAAAAAAAAAGGCATGTGTGTTTTATTAGTTGTTTCTCCAATACCAGTTATCTGACCTTCACGCTCGATGTATTTGTGATAGATGTAGAAATTAAATAAAGTGAAATTATCACAGAAAATAAGATTGATTCCTATAGGGTTTGCTGCTAAAAGCTGGTGCACTGAAAAGCTGTTTGCCAAAAAAACAGTCGCAAGGCGCGTAAATGGCCCGTAAATACGACTGATGAATAGGCAATCTTTACAGAGTCTTTTCCATCCCACAGCGCAATGCACACAACACATTGCAGTGTAACTGATCAAAATTCCAATATTAGGCCCATGACTGCTATGACAGCTAATTACAATAGAAACAATTAAGATAAATAAATTACCACTTGACTTAAACAATGTTACACAATGGACCTCATAGTAGGGAGCGGGCAGGCTTTTCAGGTTCATCTTGATGCCCAGCAAATGCTTAGTAAATCAGCCCCAAAATATATTCTGGTTGAACACGTTTTTATTTGCTGCTTTATTCCATCCCATTTTCATACTTTTCATGTCATTAATATGAACCTATAACGTGGGAATAAAGTGTAGCCCAATTTTGACTGGTGCGGTATATCCTTTAATGGATGTTACAATGCTGTGATTTCAATAACACTCTTTTTACAAAACAAGCTGTACAGTACTTGAATCTAAATGAGCAGATTATCTAGTGGTCTCTTGCCATAGGCCCCAGTGCACAGAAATGTGGTTACATCAGGTTATGAAGACAAGGAAATTGTATAGAAAGCCATTGGTTTAGGGACACAGGTGAAAATAAGTGCAGTGGGCCCTGGCCTTGATTGGATTTCCTTAGAAGACTTTTCCTTTGCTGCTTGTGACATCTCCAGACAATTGCAGAGACTGCCGTATCAGACTTTCGATTTAGCTTCAGCTATGACATCAGTGCTGAGGCAGTGCTGATCTTATGAGCTCTGTTATGTAGAAGACCGGCCTTAGTCTGCGGGAATGAGAAGCTCTAGAGCAGGGATGGTCTAGGCTGCTAAAGTGGACCAAAACCCTCTGAATTGCTCCCCCCCGAAGAGTACCTTTTGCCAATTTTTAGTGCATTACTCTAATCCCAGATAATGGCGCCTGTTTTAGCTGTAAAGCTCCGCCTCCTCCATTCATTGCCACTGCTGTGTGAGCCACACCAATGCAATGACTGATCACCTGATATCTCACATCAAGGGACAGAAAAAAAACAGTGTTCCAGGTTGATTCATAAACGGAAATACCCATTTCGAGTTCTACACCCTAAGAAGGGAATATCAGCAGGGCTGATGGCCAAATGTATTTCACAAGTTCAGTGGGTTTTGGTCCATTTAAATCGTTATATCTGTATGTGCCGAGGTGAGCAGATGTGGGTATAGGTGAGGTGGAAATAAGTGGTCAGGGGCGAAGTTGAAAAAGGTGGCGTAAGCAGAAGTGAGGCAGTAAGAGGTGAGTGGAGTTGGGTAGAGGTAGGCAAATGAGGTGAGGGGGGAAAAAGTGAGCAGCTATGGTGGTGGAAACAGGAGACATGAAGAGGTGAGGAGAGAAAAAGTGAGGGGGGTGGAGATTTGAAGAGATGACGTAAGCAAAGGTGAGGTGAGAAGAAATGGAGAGATGTAGGCAAAGGTGAGGTGAGCCAAGGTGCTGTGGGCAGAGGTGCGTTAGCTAAGCAGAGGTGAGGTGGGGTGTGCTCTGTTTCAAGAATTAGTGCTGCACTGCCTCTAGTGGCCAGTAGCCAGACAGGGTTATCTTAGTATTACAACTCACCAACATCTAGAACTTGGGTCAGAGGTGGTAATCACATTTTTAACCCTATTCTATATATATAAAGTTGTCAAGTGTTGCACACATTTATATTTTTATAATAAATGTTTGCATACAATCTAATAAACAGCAAACTGTGTAATACTATTAAATGTGTCTAAACAATATAAAGGGAATATAACATATTTGTGCCAGTTCTTCTCTACAAGTTTAACAACAACTGGTTTTGCAGAACCAAGGACAACCTGCTGAATCCCACCCCGGACTTGGGGTACCAGGGGCTGCAATTGAGGGCTCTGCAGTATATGTAGGTAGAGAACCAGGCAGATAAGCATATTGAGTATACACAGAACACCGTGGGACATTTCAGATATCTTAGAGGGCCAACTCATTTATATGCGTTTTGGTCCCCTTTAAGCAAATGGACATGCCAAAACAGGTTTAAACAGGAATGAACTAATGCTTAGTCCTGACTGACCTCATATCAGGGGTTACCTAAAGGCAAAAGACTTCCCTGGTTACTTTCAACCAGTCTTGCAGCATTGCTAACGCTCCTGCAGCAGCAGTAGCCGAGTTCTAGCTGGCTGGCAATGTATAAAGCTCATTGGGTCTGCCAAATAGAGAATACTGTCTATGTATTGTTATACACATAATATATATTTTAAATATTATTCACCTACAACTTATTTTACTCATCAGTTAATCGGTTGTTAGATTCATTGTTTCATGGTCATCCCCATGGCCACTCAAAATGCAAATGAAATGAATCATTTTGATCCATAAACTGGCAAAAGAAAACATTTTAATACACATCTACAAATCCACTTAAATACCGGTTACACTTTCTGCGTTTAAAAAAAGAAATGAAGAGGTGAAATCTTACACAGTAGTTTTAATCATCGCTAATTATTTCACTAGTGGAAATGGAACATGATGTTTTAGCTCACGTACATTGGCTGCCTGCTAGGCTACACTTGTATTACAATGACAAGTTTACTGCTAGGAGTGTTTCAAATAAAAAACAGAATGTGACTAAGTAAATACTTTAGAATATCTTATATTAAATGTTAGTGCGTAGGCTAAACGCTTTTTACATTTGGTAATAGTGAGGACATTTAGAAACGCTGCATGTTCTTTGTGTTATCCACAACCCCACTGTAGTTATTGAAGAACCTCTGTCACCTTATCTGACAAGCTACCGTATTTTTCTCCCTATAAGGCGCACCTGCCCATAGGATGCACCTAGGATTTGGAGGAGGAAAATAAGAAAATAAATATTCTGAACCAAATGTTGTGCTATAACTCCATCCCCCAAGAACCAAATAATAGGCAAGGTGCAGAATCCTCCCATTACAGGCAAAGTGGCATTCTGCCCCCCATGGCCAGTGTGGCGTTCACCCCTCCCAATCCCCATATAGGCAGTGTGCCATTTCCCTCTACCAATCCCCATATAGGCAGTGTGGCATTCCCCTCTCCCATTTTCATATAGGCAGTGTGGCATTTCCCCCTCCCATTCCCATATAGGCAGTGTGGCATCCCATCCCTCCCATTCCCATATAGGCAGTGTGGCATTCCCTCCCTCCCATTTCCTATATAGGCAGTGTGGCATTCCCCACCTCCTATTCCCATATAGGCAGTGTGGCAATTCCCCCTCCCATTCCCATATAGACAGTGTGGCAATTCCCCCTCCCATTCCCATATAGGCAGTGTGGCATTCTCCCCCCTCCCATTCCCATATAGGCAGTGTGGCAATTCCCCCTCCCATTCCCATATAGGCAGTGTGGCATTCTCCCCCCTCCCATTCCCATATAGGCAGTGTGGTATTCCCCTCTACCAATCCCCATATAGGCAGTGTGGCATTCCCCCGCTCTGCCCATAGGCAAAAGTAAAAAAAAAGTAAACTCACCTTTGCATCCTTCCCGCTGTCCCCACTGTCTTCACACATAGACACCCGGTTTGGTATAGTGGTGGGCATGACCGATGCGCAAGCGTCAACTACGCCCACCACTGTATGCGGCCGGGTGTCTGTGTGCTGGCGCCATGGAGAAGTGGCAGGGACACTTCTCCATGGCGTCAGCACACACAGACACCCGACCTTATAAAGTGGTGGGCGTGGCCAATGCTTGAGTGTCAGCCACGCCCACCACTGTCTAAGGCCAGGTGTTCACTTTGTATGTGCTGGCGCCACAGAGAGGAAGCAGTGGAGGCAGCTGTATCTGCCGCCTTCTCCGTGGCACCTGCACATACAGACATCCAGCTTTATACAGCGGTGGGCGTTGTCGATGCTTGAGCGTCGGCCATGTTCACCTACTGTACAAAGCTAGAGCGCGGCTACACCCACCACTGTTTAAGGCAGGGTGTCTGTATGTGCAGGCACCGCGGAGAAGGCGGCAGATACAGCTGCCTCCGCTGCTTCCTCTCCACAGGAACAGCAAGAGCGGAAAGGATGGAGAGGTGAGTTGACTTTTTTCATTTTTATTTATTTCCCCACATTCGCCCAATAAGATGCACCAACATTTTCCCCCCACTTTTGGGGAAAAATAAGTGCATCTTATAGGGCAAAAAATACAGTAACCTCCATTGCTCACAATGACAGTGCTGTACTCTTTAATCAAATAAGCTGGGGCTAGATGAGGGTGAAAACAAAGGCAATTACACCTCTACCTGGTTGATAACTGGTGGGAGGCAAACAGGGCATTATAGGGCCAAGAGCAGCCTGCCTTGTTTGGATAGACAGAATTACATAGGCACACTGCGGGCCAGCTGAGAACTTCTACCTCAATGCAGCTGGCTAGAGAAAGATTTTATCTCCTTTTAACATTCTTTGTGATGAGCTGCCAGCTCATCTGCAGTGTTTCCCACCCCCGAATGCTCATATATAGCAGGGCTCTTAGGTGTGTAGCAAGATGGCAGGTTAGGAATGCAGCATCTGCAAATATATTCCACAACATCTGCTTGTGGTTAAGCCCTCTCAAATAGCAAGCACCACAGATCATTGGGGGGGGGCAAGGGTTATGGCTGCAATTTACTAAACTTTGAACAAGCTAGGATTGGAATCTGTGCTAAGAAAATGATCAAGCACCAACAGGTACCAATTTTTTCACCTACTAGCCTTGGGTTGCCCCGATATACAGATATCAGTGCCATATATTGGGATGCATTATCTCTCCCCTCTGCTGAAACAAACAAGAGTCATTCTGAGAGCCTGCCAGCTCCCTACTTAAAGTTACATTGTGTTACACTGTTATATCCGGGGAGTAGTTGATGTGCCTTAATTGTTTCTATTGTAATCAGCTGGGATATGTTGTAAATCAGTCATGAGCCTACTATTTTAATTTAAATAGCTCACAGATAGCTTACAACTCAATGTGATGTGTGCACCCGTGCTGTGTGATGGAGATACCACTGTTAAGATTGTCTCCTCTGTAATCCTGAACAGCACTGTCAGATGTAGGAACAGTAAATGCCTTCTAAATGTTGGATTATCTAAATACTTTCCTACACTATGCTGATGTATATCACAATACAATACACAATACACCTATGGCTATATACCTGGGTGTAGAACACTGTACCTTTTTATATCCTTATTTATATTTTTTCTTTCACCCGGTTGCCAGAACAAATCTATGTGCTTGGCAAAGGCAAGGGTATCATTTGGCAGTTGTTCACTTTTCACATCATTAGACATGATCTTTTGCAAATAACTCTGATCACCTTTTCCTGTCTTGATTTTAAGGCTTCAGTATTTATTGTGGCACCAGCAGAAATTTCTACTTTGCCTGTATTGTAATTGGGTCTGGCATAGCCATGCCTGAACGGGCTCTCCAGAGACAGCAGCCATTCATTCTTTACACCATCCTCCATCACTCCCCCATTAAGTGATGTGAAGTGCAAGGAATGGACAGCTCCTGGCAAGTCTGTGCCGGCTGCAGTATCCGGGATGGGCTAAGTGATGTACACAATACTGATGGAGTCAGCTTGATGGATTTTTACCTCACTCGCATTATAACTCCCTTAATTGCCATATTTATTGATTTTTCTCAGAGTGTGTTAAAATGACATCCTTCCAAGTCAGCAAAGGGTCACATGGTTTTGTTTTTGTTGTCAGAATTACAAGTGATGCAAGGACTATGTGCCGCTCAAGTTAATGCGCTTTTGGAAAATTCTAATAACTAATACGCAAAAACTATTTTTTCTAAAAAAAATCACGACAGGGGTATAGTAGAATAGCTAAAGGTCTAAAGGAGAAAACATCAAATTTGCAGACAGGACAAATTATTTATAGATATTCACCTACATCCAGTACTACTGGGGACTGGGAGACAAAGGGCAAAGAGGGACAGGGGAACTATAGGAGTGAACCCGTGGGATACCCAGTGGATAGACATCAGGAAACGATGTAAATGCCAAAAAGGGGATAATAGGATAACAGGAGCCGCACTGTTCTAGTAAGAGGGATCACAACAAAAGGGGAAAACACAAGGGACCCAATAGCTGGAAAGGGAATAGCAGGGAACAAGCATCACTGTTCTATAAAGAGGGATCAAAACAAAAGGGGAAGACACAAGGGACCCAATAGGTGGAACGTAACAAAAGTCCTAGCGAGAAGGATCCGATAGAGAGGGATCATGAAAAAATAAGAAGAGCAGAACTGGAGAGACGAAGATGTCCTAGTTAGAGGGATCACAATTAGAGGGATAGCTCACAAGCGACAGATCCCAGAAGCAGATCGCATCACTTGGGGTCTTCCTGATTGGGATCATTTTAATATGAGGCTCTCTGCCAAGGAGGTTATATCTTCATCTATATGCACTTTTTGCACTTTGATTTTGGATTCATAACCTTGCATCCTATATGACTTGAATATGGGTCAGCACATAGCACTTTTTATAGTTATTTGTTATATTTTAACGTTAGCATATGTATACTACTGTAGGTTATTCAGCATTGATTCTGTCTATATAGTTTTTATCAGCGTTAAATGTCATAGTGTATTATATAGTATGTATTCTCTCCACACTTACTTTGTTCCACCAAGGACTTTTTATTTATTCTTATTGTTATCTTTTGACAGTGCTGCAGTTATCACAGTGTAATAGCAAATCTCCTGCTGTGCTGAGTGATTTCTCCGCTATAGATATTTTTACATTATGCAAAATGTGTCCGTTGTTGAACCAAAGGCCTCCGATGCGCTCGGCTCCACTTGGCTGCTTTCGGCTAGATTCAACCCTTAGCCGATTCTTGGGCGAAACTGATTGGACGAGAGCCCATGCATGACCTGTATAACCAGGGAAAGGTGATTTTTACTGGGCAACCTGGCGGGTTTCACACAGTGGGGGTGTCCTTGGGGCAAGGACCAAAACCCGGGATAGTTAAAATCCCAGTTATATTTAAGTTTCTCCAGTGCTCCCATCTCATTCTAATAGTGGGCTACACTGACCTTGACATGACATATGCTTCTGCATACAAACTAAACCTGACACTTTGTATTCAGCGCCAAGAATTCTGGTTATACACAATGCGAGAAAATAGAAAATCCAGCCTTCATATCAGCCAATAAACACAAAAAACATCCAATGTCATTTCAATTAAAGCGGTCATTTCAGGACTAATGGAAATTAATTAAACCTTACAGACAAAGCAATTTACATTTATAAGTCAATTTATACTTGGAATGACCCAGTGTTTTGATATCTCATGACATAGTTGTACGAGAATAAACTACATCAGACTATCAAATAGTTGTCATTTGCTGGCTGCCGGTTTTATAGTGACTAAATCTGTCCAATTAAATATATGACTTGCTTAGATAGGATAGGAGTCAAAATATTTTAGCATAAAAAAATAAGAAGCTGTATTATACAATTTAGCCACAAACCGGGTAAGTTCCTCATAACAATAAGCTCAGCCTAATGGTAGCTCTTTACTTTAGATCCACTTCGAGCAGCCTACATGATAGATCAAGACTACCTAACCCAATGCTAAGGGTTCCAGCCTTTACTAGACAAGCCGAGGAACATGTGCTCTCATCTTTCTAACCCCCACTGATTCCTGATTCTCAGACTTACTTCCTATCTAACTGTTTCAGCTTATACACATATGTCTATAAAGAAAAAGGCTGTGTATATAAATAGCAGACATCTGTAGAGTTTGGGTACTTTGTCCCTGCAGAAAGGCTATGGATCCACCATGTACATGCCATTTCAACCCCTCTGATAACTGCCCTGTCCTGACATTCCTTTCCTTTGCCTCATTCCATCATGCCACTTTAAATAGTCACTTATAACGCCGTCCCTGGGGGCTTAAAATCTCCAGGGGTATTTAAAAGTATCCCTGGGGCATTCCAAATCAGGATGCCCCCCCCAGTGTAAACCCCCACGTGAAGGCCCACATTTACTCACCTACTTGGGGCTCCAACACTACAACTGTGGGCTGCTGCTGCATCCCTGGTGCTCTCACGCCCAACCATCCCTAGGCTGGGAATCCCTAGGCTGGAGCGTGCCGCAGACCGCAGGGAGACTGGGGATGCAGTCAATCCTGCTTTTCTATGCCAGGCTCTCTGCCATATTAATACATCATACAGTGCTGATTGGACAAGTGCCCACGAATGCACCATGGTAATGATGGAAAGGTAGGTTTTTAGGGTGATCTGGGGAGGTTCACACAGCATAGCATCCCAAACTAGAATGCCCTAGTGAAGTGACAAAATCCCTGGTTTGGGTCCACTTTAACCTCCTTTTCCATACAGTACCCCTTCCAAATATTGTAAAGGTTAGACTAAGAAACTTAAGTAACAAGTAGCTGCAAAGTTTGGAGCCCTGTTATAGCATCTACAGCTGCAGGAAATTGAGGAGAGGCACATGGGACAAGCTTCTGAGCACATTGCTGCCTTACTATCGCCATTACTCCGAGTCCTAACTGTTCCTTTAAAAAAACTAGCAACAATCAAAAGTCTTTGTATACAATACAGCAACACATGTATAAAAGCCTAGGCAAAATCTCCTTTTGTGTCACTGCTGTCCTATACCAATATATGCCCAGTATAGGGTTGGGAGGGGAATGAGGCGTCTGGCATATGACCAGTGACACAAACTCTGGTCCTGACCTCCAGTATATGTGGAAAACAGATTGGCTGGAATAAAGAATTAGGCCCTTATTCATGAAGGGATAGCGTCAGGTAGTGCCTTGTAAATGACAGGTAGCGGCAGGTGAACGCCGGACACGGCACGCAATTACAAATTTATCAAGCGGATTCTGGTGAGCGACTGGGATAACGCCATGTAGCGTCTGATTTATAATTATCCCAGCCTCAGCGTACAGTGCCGGCGTTCAGCCTTGCAGAGCGTCACATATTACCTCTCGCTACCTGGCGCTCTCCAATACATTTCAATGCACGTTCTTTGACTTCTCTTTAAACAGGGGGTTTTTATTATTATTATTTTTATTTTATTCTCAAATAATGTTGTGACCTCTCCTGGCCTTGAAAAAGCCATTTTTTCCAACTTTTTTCTTTTTTTATATATTTATGCAGAATTGACATGACAGGTCTGGCATTAATGTGTTCATCTCACAATGTTATAACAATGTAATTCCATATGTTTTCACTTTGTTACTGGTGGATACATTTTCTAAAACAGACTTTAATCACACAGCCTCCGGTGTTTGAGGCTGTTTTTTTTATGAATATGGTGTGAGTCGGTCGCACTGACCAGTCGCTACCATTCACTCCCATACAGCGCTGTACTGCTCATATAGCGACTCCCCACAAGGTATTCATCAATGCTGCACAGCTGAGACGCTCTGATCTAGCAAACCATGGCCAAGCACAGCGACTACTAGCGGTCGCTCTGAAATCCGCTCTACAGATGCTGATCTGTCACTACCTGCCGCTAGTAATAAATCAGCCTGCCTGTATTTTGTATTAGGGCCCCCAGACACAAATTTGCATGGGGCCCCAGAAATGATAAGCACGCCCCTGGCTACAGTCACACCAGTTATACATAAGTGTAAAACACAAAAGCGCCAACGGTTATAGAAAGTGACTGTATGAATGTATTTTTGGTGGTCGGGTGGAACCACGAGCTGCAACCAACCGGAGATTAGCGGAGATGCGCCTCATTTAAATGTGGCCAGAAATTGTACATCATTATACTCAGCCGCTAAAAATAGCCAACATGACATTTCCAAATTCTTTTCTTTCTAGGGTGAATTGTGCTGAATGTCACACAATGTAACCCACAAAATGAGAATGGACCGGAGAAGCAGGCAGCACAATTGAAGGGAATGAGAGAAGAGAACAAAGCAAAAACCATGACAACCTGTCGTAATGAATGGTGTAAGTGTGACAAGAACGGCTTTCCTTTTGTGAGACTGAAGGAAAAATGGCACCTAACATGTCTGCCGTGCCAGGGAGGATGGCGAATACACATTCATGTGTGAGTCATGGTTGAGTCCCTCCTTTTTCTATACACTTTTCTATTTGCTTTTAAAGATAGCTCTGTAAAAAATGGCTTTCATGCACATCGCTTGAGTTCCAACATTTCATTGGTGCCTTTGTTGTGTATTTTTTATACAGTTTATTTGATATTGTGGTAATGTGGGGCTCTACAGTTCTTTAACACTGAACAATACCAGGTTTTCATTTTAATATGCTTTGTTTTAAAAACCCGAAATATGGGGCCTACTTTTGTTGTCTACCTGAGGAAGGGATCCAAGCTGGCGCTAAAATGTTGTACCTCATGCTCATAAAATGCAGGAAGAAGGCCAGTGGACCATCTATTACACTGATAACACTCCATTCATCTTTATGTGAGTATCCAGATATAACAATTGCTGCAGTAAGACTTGGACTACATTTTTCATCATACATTTCTGGGCCCTGTACAGCCTTCATTTCTGAACTTCCCTCCACTGAGCTCCTGAGTGGGGCTGGGTGGCCACAGTAGGCCAAACAAAGTTGCTGCCGGCTGTTATCAGGGCCGGAGGCCAACACTCCCTTCACGGGGGTAAATCACCTTACTGTAATCCATTGATATTCCCCTTGTGTTTTTGTCTCTCTTCATGGCCATCTTGTCGAGGCTGAACAAGCCTGATGTACCGCATCTGAGCCCCGCGATCCATTCCTGTCAGCATTCAGTGTACTTTATAAATGGTTTACAAGTGGTTAACTGTGGGACTGGCACAAAGGTCTAATGCTCCAATATGTCACAAAACACTGAAAAAAATTGATTGAAGATATTGCACATATACCCACACCAAAGGACTGTACAGAATTTCAAAAATAAATTAAAAACACAACGTTGAGTTGCTAAAAAACGCCCCCCCCCCCCACCCCCTGTTCACGCTATTGCACGGAGAAGGAAATGGCCAAGGAGAAACCGTCAGATAAATTGTCGTGCCTTGTCCAGTAAGCACAGCTCAAATGTCCTCCATATTAGGGGTCATAAAGTACGTCGCGCTGTTTTAGTTTGTAATTAAACATCCAAAGTCTTTCGGCTCAGCTAACTCATGTTACTGGCTCATAAACTAAACTGCAGGCTTGGTTTCTGCCAGGCTCATCACCCCGATCACAACAAACGCTGCCCGTCAAAGTGCCAATACCAAATACTTAGCTGGGCCAGGTCTTCATCAGTAGCGTGTAACTTAACAGCTGCGTGTGCAGCGCAGCGTATGCACATCTTGCAAGAGAGCCGGCGGCCAGTCTCAACGCATAGTGAGGGGATGCGAGCGGGGAGGGGCTAGCCGTCTACCGACGCACGTTTCCCACCGCTCACCGGAGCTTCGTCAGGGTCTAAAGACTCAAATGGATATTTTCCTTTACCTACCTAATACCCAATCCAAACATGGTTAATCACATATATCAAACTGCTACAGAACGTATTGTGAAATGAAGAGAGGGCCCACATATTTCTGCTAGTAGCACACAAATGCATCAGTCATTGAGACAGTCTATTTTTATATTAAGAATGACTTATATCATAACTGGTTTAACGCTTCGATTAAATACCCTGCAACACAAAAATGCTCCTCTTATTGCCATGGCATTACAATTGCTATTTGGCAGTTCACAGAAAACGTCATCAAGGAAGCAATTCCACTGACATTAGAAAACACAAAGCAGCTGGGCCGGATCCCAAATCCCATTAGGTTTATTAACAGTCATGTTCTTAATGCATGAAGTAATTATGTTCTTGTTTACAGTAATATCAATAACTAGTTCTTACTGAGTTACGGTTATCAGAGCTTTGTGAATACCCCAAGCTAATAATGCTCAGAAATTACAGAAAGAAACTCACACCCACTGAACAGGCTGAGGAGAACCTGTAATGCAACTGAAGCTGTCAGCCTGGCAGGTAGAATAAACGGCAAGTTCATTAGGATTTCATTACTATTATTTTTACTGTTTACTTACAAAGTGCCGTCATCTTCTAACAGAAATTGCAGACTGTGTAAAACAATTAAGGGCCTAATTTACGACGTGCACCTTCTAGCATTATTTTTGTGACTATAAGCGCCAGCATTCCCGTCTTATCTGGCGCTGTGCTGTGTACTACATTGGCGCTAGCAGTCGCTGCAGAACGCTACTAATTATCTTTAATCGTTGCACTTAGGTATTGGTCGGCCTATGTCAGAGCCCGTGGTACCCACGACTGAATATCCCAGCGCCAGTGAGCGCCACTTTGTACTGCCGCATATTTATGATATTTTTCCTTCTTGAAATATTTGGCGCTGTATTTTCCCAGGGCTGGTCAGCGTTTCTTCATTACAGTTACAAGATATCACTGCTGGGGACAAAGGGGACAAACTTTACAGTGTGTTTAGGCTGTGTTTTAGTTGTTGTTCTCCAAATTACACTTTGTTAAGCAAGAGAAGTCAATAAAATCAATTTTATTAACCCCCCCCCCAAAAAAAAATACAATTTGGATCATCTAGGTCCTGCGTTTCCATTACTGATAAGTCCCAATGCAAGTTCTGTATAAATAAATGTTTGTAATATTAATTGTGAGCATTAAACACTTCAATCCAGTTCAGCCCATTGTGCTCTATGGGATATTAAAGTACAGTGACATGTTTCATCTGGCGCTGTTTCAACATAAGCACCTGTCACTGCATCCTGTTCGGCGCTAATGTTAAATAAGATGCTAGCTGGTGGCCGCATGGGTATTAGTGCTTTTTTAGTTGTTAAAACAGATGCTGAGTACCGCTGAGGCCAAAAAAGTGGCGCAGTTGCTGCAGGGTGATTTGAACTGCTGACAGTGTGACCAGGTTAGAGTGGGTCGAAACAGGGTGAGTCCCTGGAAAACTGGGTGACTTGGCATGTCTTTCGATAACTTTTGGCACCCTATTGAAAAAACACCAGTTCTCACTATGTTAGGATACTGGTAGGTTTTCCACACCTTTTAGTTCCTCGCAGAGGCTCACATTGGACCGGTACTCTCCCTGGAACAAAAAACTCCCTCCTGTCATACCCCCCACCCGGTGCAGCAGCTGCTCCACATTGTTTCATGTCCCCCTTCTCTTTTCCTCCCCCAGTGGCATTAGGTACCACCAGAGAGAAGCTTGAGTACCACTGGTTGAGAACCCCTGACAAACTAGTCAGAAATTAGGAAAAAGCCACAGCAAGGGCATAGGGTGGGAAAAGGGCACCAAGTACTGACCAAATTACTGCTCAGCCGATCCTTACATTCCATTACCGCTGTTCAGTCAATGAGCTGGAGCAGGGCGACAATTGTGATTTGAGCATAACCTGGATTTAGTGGGATAGTCTTCTCCATATTGTCAGCAAAGTAGGACATTTAAAGGAGCACTATCGCGAAAAATGGCCCAATAATAAATATGCTGGATGGCAGGAGGAGGGGTGACTCATACATCTGGCATTAGAAAATATACAGCCAGGCCTGTTTATTTATTTTAATGGTAGAAAGAGGAAATCACAGGTGAAGGGCTCTGTCACCCCCCATTGACTAAACCTGCAACCCCTAGATGTTATTCCTACCAGAAGAAGAAAACCACAAGCTTGGCGGGAGTTTTATTCAGTTCAGGTGTATAAGTGACACCTCTTCTCATTAGCCAATGTGTTTATATTGATTTTTAATATTACACAATTTTGCGATACAACTCCTTTAAGCATCTCCATCATTTTTTGAGGGACAGTGGAACAAAATGTCTTAGATTGTAAGCTTGCGAGCAGGTCTCTATTTGTTTCATTTGCCTGTCTGGTTAGTTGCTATGTCATTATTTCTATTTATATATGAAGCCTTTTACTGTAAAGCACTGCAAAATATGTTGGTGCTATATAAAGATTATTATTATTAAAATGCCTCAAAGTGGGACTGTCCCAATTAAAGTGGAATGTCTGGTCAGTTGACATCCTGATTTGGAATGGCCTACTTCCAGGATCACTAGCTTACCCTCCGTCCAAGCTATATACTCACCTAGTCACAACAAGTACACAAATTTGGAACAGCAAATGCACAAAGTGTAATCCCCTGCTGTGCACTCTTGTCGCACAGGAGCACCCACGGGGGGGGGGGGGGGAAGCAGAGGATAGTACTACAGGTGATTGCTGTGCTGAATTTGTGTGTAGCGCTGGATTGTGGTTAGGTCGCTGTCCTGCTCAGGCAGGGGGTTAGCTATCCATTCCGGCTGTGGGGCATCTCAAATCAGGATGACCTATAGGAATCCTAATAACTGGACCAAAAGTTAAATAAGGCCCTTATTTATGAAGGAATAGCGACAGGTAGCGACTAGTGAGCGGCCGGTAATGACGGGCCCCGCCACGAGAACGCCGGCTCCCCACCACAATCACACATTTATGAAGCCAATCCTGCTTAGCGACTGAGATAGCGCCATATAGCCACTCATTCATCATTATTCCAGCCTCAGCCCACAGCGCCAGCGTCCGACCTTGAACAGCGACAGGTATGACCTCTCGCTACCTGGCGCTCTCCAATGCATTTCAATGGAGCAATCTTTAAATATTCATAATTAATTGTTATTAATGTTTTTTTTTTAAATGTGAAAAATTCTGTGACCACATCTGCCATGTTAGATAATTTTATTAAGGTAAAAAAAAAAAAAAAATTGTGCAGAATTGATACTACAGGTCTGATATTATTGTAGTCATATTACTAAATTCTTTAAAACATTTTTTTTTTTTTTTGGTTTCCAAAAATATGGTGGTTTGGGGGTTAAAAAACTACTTTTAACTTTAAAAACTACTTTTAACACATCGCCACCAGCGCTCTGGGGTTTAAACATGCATTTCACAGCGCGAGAATTTTTTGAGCGTGATTTTTTGATGAATATGGTGGGAGCCGGTCGCTCTGACCAGTCACTATCATGTGCACCCATACATCGCGGAACCTGTCAAATAGCGACTCGTCACCCCGTATTCAACATTACTGCACACCGACTCAGTCGCTATCAACAACCGAACAATGGCCAAGCACAGCGACTACTAGCGGGCGCTGTGAAAATACTGCTACAGTCGCTCAACTGTCGCTACCTGCCGGCCTCCCTGTCTTTTGGTCCATTTTATGTTCCAGCTTATGGAAATTGAGGTATTTAAAAAATGTAAATAAATTATGATAAAGTCACTATTATGGTATGCGGAGTCCCTACAAATGCTTGCAAACACAGCATAAACTTTAACTTCTTTGTAAGTTATTCTCTGCAGAATACAATCAGGCCTAAATCTACCAAAGAAGCTCATAAATTAGTAACGGGCATTGAAGGATGCAATAAAGATACGATGTGACGTTTACAACAGGAGTCTAATTTCGAATCTATAACTCTTTTATATGAAATGTCAGCAAAGCCCAGACATGCCTATAAAGATTCCTATCAAATCTATGATGTATGTTGTATTATTTGATGAGATGCATTTGAACATTCCATGCTATCACTTCTGAACAGGCATTTCCTCACAATGTTGCAAAGATTTACTTAAAGAGGAATTTCAGAGGCCCTGGAATCTAAAAGACTTCATAGCCATCTGAATTCTACTCCTTGGGGTGTCCCAAATTGGGATCACCACTGTGTGAAGCCCACTCGATCCCGTTTCACTCTCCTGCTCCTGGTGCCCTGGGGCTTTGGCCGCATCCATGCTCACCACTAGCTGTGTAAGCACCCACGCCAGGCCTTTCTGAATGGGCAGCACGGGCACACCACAGCTAGAGACTGAGCTGGGGATGCGGTCGACAGCATACTTGGTCTCGTTCGGCTCCCTTTGGCTCAGCAACTAGCCTGGGCCCACTCAGCCAATCAGCGTGATCCATTTTGGCCATGCCTGGCTGCGGGCCCAGGCTAACCAAAATCATGACATAAGCTTAAAGCCAACCTTCAGTCAAACAATTAGAGCTTAGTAAACTGATCTACTAAAGCATTGGTTTTGAATGCCCTCCTGTGTGAAACCCTGCCGGGCCCAGTCATTCAGATAGGCTGGGGATGGGAACACGTAGTAGACTGCAGGGGAAATAAGGATGTGGCCACTCCCCATTCTCTGTGCCGGTCTCTGTGTATAAACAGAGCTGTATGGTGTGCATTAATATGCACGGCATACAGCGCTGGTTGGATAAGAGGCTGCACATGCGTCATGAGACAGAAAAGTGAGTTTTGAGGGGGTTTGCACACAGCAGGGCATTCCAAATTGGGATGCCTTAGGAACAAGGACCTATTACCAGGATAGTAAAAATCCCAGTGATAGGTCCACTTTAAGCCCATGCAGGTGTTGTGGAATGGCATGCAGATGTTGTGCTACTGGACTGCATGAGAGCTGCCATCTTGCTACACAACCGAATGCCCTGATCCTGAAAAACCTGGTCCCACTCTCAGAATTGGCTTACATTCCTCCGTCAGCCATTTATTCAGTGTGCTGTCCCATTTTTCTGAGGCAAATATCTCTCTTTTTATTTGTGTGGACTTCTTGTAGAAAAACTCTGAGCTTTGCTGCTGACAGCCTGCCTTATGTGGAGAGACAGAATTACACAAGCACACTGCAGCTCAGCTGAGAACTTTCCATCAATGCAGCCAGCTAGAGAAATATTTTATCTTTTTTTAACATCTCTCTCTAGCTGAATGGACTGACCATAATGACAATGCCAGTTCAGCTGCAATGTGCAAACAGGGCTCTCAGGTGTGTAGCAGGATGTCTGCTCCCATGCTGTCCAGCATCTGTAAATATATTCCACAACATCTGAATGGGGCTTAATCCTCTCAAACGGCATATACCACTTATTGTCAGGGGGAGGAGTTTAGGGAGAAATTTACTAAACTTTATTTTCTTGACTGGAGGTCTGCATCAGCTGCTGTGGCTGCTATCTATTGTAGTCTACTGTAGTCATATGTAGGGATATATATTTGTTCTCTTGGGTTCTGATGCAAGGATTGAGCCCTCACATCCATACACACAGACAAAAACACACACTGGGTTGATTCAGTGCTGGTGAAAAACTCACTTTTAGGAGAGAAAAGTGCCATTCACTAAATAGGGGCTAAAAATTTACATCTGGTTGTTGAATTCCCCCCCCAAGGTAGACGATAAAAGTGAATGGTGGTTTTTCACCTGGCTGGCTATGAATTGACCCCACCGTGTCTATACTTTTAAACCCCATTAAAGCAGAGTGGACTCTTTTATACTCTTAATTTATGGCTGAGAAGACCATTTTATAAAATGGTTGTCCGGGATATACAGGATAAAAAAAACACTCATCTGACACCTTGCAGGCTTGATTTAACATCAAATCTGTTTATGAGCTCTCTAAAACTGATATTGCACCCCTGAGCATCCACCATTAATAGTATATCATAGTATATCATATCATAGTATATTAATAGTATATCATAGGTGGGCTCTTGCATGGTGTGCTCCCAGATGCCAATCAATAAGTGAGCCTGCTCCCTAACACTTGGGGGGAGGCACACTTGTTAGCACCAGAACTGACAGCTCTATCTCTACATTCCTGTGCAATTTCTGAGCAACAGTATACTTCCTGCATTGTCAGTTAACTTTGAAATATATGATGAAACTAAGAAGACAAGCATGGTAACAAAAAGCAGAAGCCCATCTGCAGACAGTAGTGACAATAGTGTGCCCCACATATTCTAATACAAAAAGGTTGGAGTTCCAACAACCTCACAGTGCAAGAAAGGGGGTTGGGCAGAAAAAAACGGGGTTTGGCTGCAGAAAAGGGTCTAGAGATCAGTTTCAACAGCATTATTCAACACAATGTTACACCAACACTGATTTAAAAAAAAACACTCCCACTTTAACAAAAGTTAAAAACAAAATGCACCAAACTCACAACTGGTGACTTGCTTGTAGGACGCTGTGCCATCCTCAGATGGCAGCAAGGTCCCCCTCATGGGTTGGGGCATTCTCCATTATCTGGTTACAGGGAATTCCCTGTGGTGCTAGGAGAATCACTAGGAGAATGGTGCTAGGAGAATCACTGTATGGCTACCCCAGGTTATAAAAGCCTCTTCCCAGAGGCAGGGCATTATTGCTAGGGCACATGAAGAACAAAACACCAATGGAGGATCTTGCAACCACCACCAGAAAGCAGTATAGACTAGCAGGACAAGCCAGAGCATGACAGTGCAGTTCGCAAGCCTTCCAGCTGGGTATTCTGCAGTATCGGGCATTCAGTAATTCCACAATGTGTGACCTGGTATAGGGATGCATTGGACCCCTTATCAGTTCAAAGAGTATTAAAAAGAAAATAAAAAATCCATTAAAAAAATACTCTTGACGTCTTCCTACTTCTGTCCCCCGCCAGTCAGCATCCTCCCTTTAGTTGAGTGGGGTCAGGGGGCTCCCTCTCGCTGGTCTGGCACAGGCTGGTCTACTAGTGGTGGGAAGCAGCTAATGCAGCTGCCCCTCTGACATCTGTAGTGAAGGGGGACACGGGTCCCCCCTCCTACTTCCTTGTCGGTCTGCAAAGATAATGCTGGGCTGCCAAGCAGGAAAATCCCCCTGAATGTCCCTCCCCCTGCAATGGGAAGAGCTTCTGTCATATAAAAGCCTCCCTGCCTGGCAGGCCCCTTTACTACAGATGTCAGCGGGTCGATTGCAACAGACGCAGAGAGGACAGACTGCGGGACATAAAGAGAGGACAGCCTTCTAGACCAAGAGGGTGCCCCCTCCAGTGAACCTGAAAAGCGGATGCTGCCCAGTGGGGGACTGGAGGGGGAAAATGCAGAGGGGGGATTCATTTTCCATTTCATTTATATTTTAACAATCTGAGAACTGGTAAGGGGAAGGAACTATGTTTTGGTGGCCAGCACAGATGGTTGGCATGCCGGATGACCTTGCCGATATCTGGGATGGGGCAACCTAGACTAAAACGGCATGATCCGCGGTAATTCTAGCTTCATCCCAGACCCAATGCCCATCACTACTTGTGACCCAAAAAAACACTATTCCTAACTAGAAACAACTGTATAAGAATGACTACACACAAGAGCACAGTTCCTAGGATGCACATGAAATGTTATTAGATGTAGGTGTTCTGGACTGACAAATGAAACATAACAGAATTTCTCTGGACAAGGTCATCGGGAAATAACTATTCATAGCATTATTTTAAAAGTAATCCAGTTTTACAGCACTAGTGCATTCAATGTCTTTAGTGTACTGTATGCTCAAGGATATGCCCTGCCATCACTTATTTATACATAAGAGACATAAAATAAATAAAAGCCTCCCTTTTTAACAATAACATCTATAGGTGTCAGATGAACTCCCTGATAGCCCCTTCCAGCTTGCATTTACAAGTTATATTTTACTTTCAAAGCTGGATCTGTGCACAGATGTCCTCTGCAGCCATTATACAGCACTGGGATATACTCTCCATCTATATGCAAATGCAATGCAACACAAAAACAATGCAAATGCAAACTGTACGCAGCCTTTATTCTAGTGGGTAATATCAGACTACTGGGAACTATACAGGTTTCTGCATGAGCTAATTATTTTAAACTATTTCTGATTTTTAACAATTTCATTTTCACATGAAAATATAAACTGATGTATTAATTTATGTTGTAATTAATTGTTGCATAAAACAATATATGGATTTCTTCTTGGACGCGCGTGATGTTGTTTTTCGATTTTGTGACTGTTTTGTCTATAGAATATTATACAATATTTTACAGTAGTAAATCGAACAACCTTGAGAAAATCAATCCTGCAGTTGAGAGGTTCTGGCATACATGACACCTGTTTGGTATTCTTTATTTTTTTTAAAGACTTTCAAAATTATTTGACACACATCAATCCAAAAAGTTTAGCCTAAAAGGACAGTCCAGATAATGGCAATTAAAAGGCAGGAGCTCGTCCAAAGGCTGTCTCACGTGCCTCTCCTCCAGTTCCTGCAGCGTACTATACCGGTCTCTTCTTTACTTTCCATTCCTCCATGACTACACACCAATGTGGTCACCCTGCCGCTTATATCTCTCGGCGCTCCCAGTGCTAGCAAGCCACAGTGGTCACACTTGTTGGGTTTGTTCGGGTAGTGTCAAGTGGCATAAATGACCAGACGACCACATTTGTGAGTGGTCATGAAGGAATGAAAGGGAAAGGGTGGGCAAACTTTTCAGATGTAAATCAAGTGTGTAAATTACAGAATCCTATAGTGTAGCCAGAAAAATTTAGAGAAGTCTGGCTAGGCTCTCCATCTTAGATCAGAGAGGTATGAAGAACCTCGCCAAAAAAGTATTAGGGGGACACGCCTGATCCGAGCCTCTCTGAATATGTTGATTGCCCCTTGGTTAGCAGGGCAAAGTAGTTGCAGAGTTCCAGAGGTTGCCATTAGTTCCAGGCTGAATGCAGCAGCATGTGAATAGCTGCAGTTAGGCAATAATAAAAGGCTAGTCCGGGCAAATATACACAGTAAGTACTTATTTCCCCCCCTCTATTATTGCTTCACAAGGAAATGACTATTTACAGTGGTCCCGCACCCAATCTCTCTATAATGGATGTAGGATGGCATTGTACCAGTCTCAGGGGGAATCCAGATTGCCGCAGTCCTTAACTGATCCTCTGGGAGAAAGGCCCTGAGATTGTCGCGTTATGGCCCCACACTCATTATGTAAAAAATGGACGTGGGACCACTTTAATTTCCTAGAGAACCTGTGTTCTCCATTTTTTGGGGGATATTCTGATTCCAGTTAAACCTTAACGTTTTTGTGCACAATGTTTTGTCCCAGATGCCCTCTTTAACTCTCACTCCCGTTTGGTTTGCATATTAATGCTTAATAATTTAACTATCATTTTGTTTTGTTTTCACTAAACTTTTGGGCCAAATATCCATGTTTTTGTTGTTTGACCTTAGTTTTTGTGATTTTGGACAACATTTTATCATTTCTTTTTTGAACAAAACCAAAAACCACGGTTCAGTCCCTTCAAAGAACTTGCGGCACTTTCATTGTTCAAAAACATGCTGACATGTGTTTTTGGAATGAAATTAGCCTGTTACTCATTGGAATCAGCAGTATTCTCCACCTATTTGTTGAAGGAAATTCACTCTTCAAATTACCACATTTGCGCACCCTTTTTGCCCTCTAAACATACTATAAACCTGGTGCTGGAGACAGCTTGGTATGCCAAAATGGTGCGAGTGGAAAATACAAATTGGTGAATTGACGAACATTAGTGTGCAAATTGGTGCAAAAACAAATGCCCATCCTATTTTGATGACCATAAATCAGACGGAAACCCGAGCACGACTTGGCGCTCCAAAAAACATGCATAAATTCGTTTGCGCACAACCATGAATCAACCCTTATGTCTTTCAGCTGAATCAGCTAAGAAACTCAAAACTGGAATGTCTCCTCTTAGCGGCATCTGACATTATATATGACCCTTGAAAAAATATGTTCACACTAGTGTCACCCACTCCCTCTTTTTTGTGACTGTGATTAAACCGTGGGTTTCTTGTTTGTTGTTTAATCACTTACCTACCACCCAACAACTTTATATGGTGGTGGTACAGCAGGTTGTTAAATGTAACCTGACATATATAGGCATCAGGTTACATAATGAGCTGCTGACACCCAGCAGCACTGCAGATTGATGCACTAAGCCACGCTGTTACTATTCCACCATGATCTCAAGAAATAGCCCTGATTCCCATCTTTTGATCATTCAGATGCTAAAAAAATGTGTAAATAGAAAAATGTCTATAAAAACAATTAGCAGAGCCTTTCTCTGGGGTATGGGATATCACTCAACTAAAAACCATGGTAAAAACTCACAAATCAGCCACTTACAACACATGAAACACATAAAAGATACACACATATTTGTATAACCTTTTGGAGCAGTTTTGCACAGCTATAGATGGCAGCATATGAGGTTGGTGGTCAGTCTGCAGCCTTCCCAAGTAACACCTGATAGGGTCTTCAAGTACCACCAGTGGTACTAGTACCACCTGTTGGGAACCCCTGATCTAGAGTTCAAAACACACGGCAGCGTTTAATGGATAGATGTGCACTTTGAAAATCCATTTTTCTAGTCCCCAGAAAATAAAATGTCAAACTTATAAAACGAAAGGAAAAGTTTCTCTTTGCTGCATGGTCCTTTTTAAGTTGGTTTTAAAAATTCCCTCTGATGTTGTTTTCATTTTTGCTGTGTTTCCTGACCTGAAAACCTGCCAAGATTTCAAGTGATGACCTTGCAACTCTTTCTTCCTTATGATCAAACATACTGAGAGATGTGTAAAGCTGAACTTGGACTTCTGGGAATGGAAGAGCTAAATAAAGAGAATTTGCAATGCAGGAGACGTGACACTAAAAAAATACCCTTTACATACTTCAACAGAACTTCTAGAGATGATTTGGCAAAATTGCTCTGCCGGGAAAATGTTAGCAACAGACCCCTTACCAATGTACTTATGTTATCTGTGCTTTACCTTTAACCCCCAACAGATATATGGGATAAGCCAATAAACTAATAATTAACTAAACTAATTAAAAAAATTATTGTTGGGGACTAATACCCCCTGTTATTACCCATCTAAAAGTTCCTTACCATGAGACTATATGAGATTTTAGTGGGTTATCCAAATGATTCGGGATTATTCTGGAGAGACTGAGTTTGAAGAGGCAGTGAGAGCTTTTCTCCCGCACCATGCAATAAAGTGAATAAAAAATACTGTAGTTTTCTGCACACATGCAATGATGCAATGATACCTTTGAGACACAAACAATTATTAATGGGGTAGTTTTGTATGTTATATATTTTTGAAGTTATAATATAACAGCAGCCTATGGGAAAACACATTTGAATAGGTTCACTTTTAAAGAGGACCAAAACCCAGGATTTTGACTATCCTGGATTTTGGTCTTTGCCCCCCCGGGGATGCATCGCTTTGTGAAACCCCCCAGGTCGCCCGATCTCACTCACCCTTCCCTAGTCTTACGCCGCATGCACAGCTTCTCATCCAGTCGGCGCACTCAGATTCGCTCCCACCCTTTCTTCCAAGTGCTCGTCTAATGACAGAGGATCCGAGCGCTCTGGCGGCCGCATCACCTGCTATCCTTTAACAGGGAGTGTTAGGGAGGGCGCTGGCCATTCACAAACTCCTGGGATGTGGCAGCTGTTCGTGAATGCACCAAACTGGGAACGAAGGTGAGTTTTCGGATGACCCAGGAGGGTTTGACACATCGGGGCATCCCGAGTCTCATAGACTCCAGGGTGGGTTTTGGTCCACTTTAATGTGTTTGGATTCTCCATAAGCTGCTGTTGTTTGGTGACAAAGGCCAAATAACGCTCTGGGCTACCTAAGATCTCAAAGCAACCCATGTGACATTTGCAAACATTCCTCAATTATAACTTAGAACTCAGCTCTGTATTTCCCTTGGCTGTACTCCTGAAACTCTGCTGAACAGAGAATTGTGGGAAATGTACTTTGAAACTGTCACAGCAATTCTCTAATGACAAAAACACCCTCAGATCTCAGTACCTGAAAAAGTTATATAATGCAATCTCAAATGATTTTTTTTTCATTGCAGCTAAGTAAGAATTATTTAGATACTAGATAACAAATGTAAGCACTGATGTCTTGTCAGAAAAATTATTAGTTGTTGCCTGCAAAATAATATTTACGTTTCATTTGAGTTGATGGAAGAGGAAAGATAAAAAGGTATTAAAACTGACATCCAGCAAGTTCTAGACAAGCAATAGATATTGTATCTATGGATAAATCCAGGACTCTCTGCTCTTAAAGTTGTAGTAACAGCAAGCCTGATTGGTGTCCCCTTGTCTCGGGCTACATGGTACACTTTCCCAAAGTTAATCCATTTTCAAAAAGATCCTGTAGTTCCTAAGTTATCTTTAAAAGTATTAGAGAGATGCAGAGAAAAAATGAAGAGTGGGTGTGACATAGCGAATGTGATGTAAGCACACTGTGATGGGTGTGAGAGGTGGGCAGGGTTTCAGAGCTGCAGATAGAGGCAGCCAATGAGGATGTCTGGCCAGGAAGTGGGGGGGTTTCGGGCCACTGAAGGTTGATTGATGGACCAGATCAGTGGAGTGGGGACTAAAAGCTGAATAAGCAAGTGATTTCCTCACTAAGGACACAGACAGATGAAGAAACACAGCACTTAAGCCACTGAATGAAAGGTAAGCTATTGATTTTTTTTTACTTTTGACTTGCCAAACACTTTAGTTTCATTTAAAGAGGAACATTAAATTGGGGCCGATGGGGGGGAATTGGCCCCTATTTACCTTCTGGATGTTGGCGCGGCCTGCTGCGGCCACATCTGGTTGCTTCAGGGCCCGATCACTTCCCCCCGCGCCAGCCAAGCCATCTGTACGGCTTTAGCTGTGCTCTTCAAAGTCCTGCGCCGATCAGTGAAGTCTTGCAGGATTTCCGGCGGCCCCATTGTATCCCACTCATGGGCACTGCACAGGAGCAAGATCAGGGGCCTTATGGAATGCAAGATGTCGCAGTCTGTCGAAAAGTCGTCCGGAAACCGAGGGACCTAGAAGATGGATCGCTTGGCGAGGTGAGTAAAAAATGCCCTAAGTTAAAACCGGAGGGAGGGAAGCAGATCGGTGAGGTTTAGGGGAAGTGTTAATGGGCACCCCCCCAAAAAAAATATATAACCTTTCTTAATGCTTTCTTCACTTCAATTTTTGCTGAAGCTGTGTGATTTTTGTAGAAGACAAACAAGTGATCTCTTGTGGTCTTTTTGTGTGGTTGTGGAGAACTGGAATTAAATGTGGAGGAGAGGCACGTGGGACAGGCATCATGTGAGCATCTTGCTGCCTTATTATGGCTGTTGGGTTTAAATTACCTTTAAAGCCTAGCTTTTGTTGAAGCTAGAGGTTTCTGCAATGCCTATGTTTTGCTGCAGCTGGAATTTGGTTTGGTTTGGTTGGAGCTTAAGTTTTCTTCAATGCCTATATTTTGTTGGAGTTGAAGGTTTTCTTCAAAGCCTAGCTTTGGTTGGAGCTGAAGGTTTCTTCATAGTCTAGCTTTGGTTGGAGCTGGATGTTTCTTGATAGCCTAGCTTTGGTTGGAGCTGAAGGTTTCTTCATAGTCAAGCTTTGGTTGGAGCTGGATGTTTCTTGATAGCCTAGCTTTGGTTGGAGCTGAAGGTTTCTTCATAGTCTAGCTTTGGTTGGAGCTGGATGTTTCTTGATAGCCTAGCTTTGGTTGCAGCTGGAGGTTTCTTCATAGTCTAGCTTTGGTTGGAGTGGGAGGTCTTCAAAGCCAATTGTAATGTAACAACTTGTCAACTGACACAGCCTGTGCTGAAACAACAGCATATTACTATTGCAATTCTTCTGATGTGCGTGGATGTCCTTACCCATCATGCAATGCTCTGGGCATATGTTGAAGTGGTAATGCTGCTGCTTCACATAGGCTGACTCAAGAGACAGGCATTAATATGGAGCAGATCACCCGATTAAGTAGAATGGTATGTTCAAAAACTGGATTTTATTCCTCCAAGTAGAAGAAAACCACAAGCTTGGTAAATTTTTTTCAGTTGGGGGGTGTAAAAGTAACTCCTCCTCTTACTATATTTTGTGAAACAGTGCATTTAATTAAATATCTAGAATCTGGGCAGATCTGTTCACATACAGTATATTAATATAAAAAGAGCTCAACATTTTTAATGTAAGTATTTACATTTTTTGCAACAAGAAAACATCTTTGTTAACTGCTGTTGATCTTTTTTTTTTATTTTTTCCCCATAATTAGGCACTGTTATTCCCTGGGTACTCTTTTCAGGCATAATTGTCATCTTTAACGCTGCCCGTTGGGCCTTGTCATCAGGAGATGAGCCACAGAGGAGTTGTAGCTCTTTACTGAAGCGTGTAACAGCTGTTGCGCATGGAATGAGTACATCAAAGGTGCTTTCATAGGTGATCTGTTCCTGTTATGTTTTTCACAGTATGTCTATGCTACGATGTCATTTGGTCCAGTGTTTCCCAAGATGTACTTGTGACCCAGTATATGGGTTAGCAGTGAAACAGGCAGCAACTAGAAATGACAACTTCTCCTTTGTTATGGCCAATATGGGGCAATCTGGAGTTTTTGATAAGTCCGCCTGAGCTGCACTGAAACTGAACAAAGCCATATTCAAATAACACTGTTGGCAACCCACACAGATAATGCATAGCCTTTCTCTGAAACAGATTATGTTAAAATTATTATTTCTGTTACTAAATGTTGATCTCTTGTTGATGCAATAGAAACAGGGATCTTGGATGGGCTATCATCAAACTTATCCCCTGTTTCTCATACCCACCCCTTCATGAGACCTTGGGATACAAAATACAAGATGAGTGTAGCAGGAAGCTCCTGGTAAGGGTGATCCCTCCCAATGCCCAACCTAAACCTTTGATGTATCTGCCCTACAACTCTGTTGACATTCCATTTTTCCTGGGACAAACCACTTTCCTTTGATCATGACTTCTCCAAGTGGTGCTCTTGGTTTAGGAATTACCATCCAACCCACTATCACTTAGGCCCTTATTTATGAAGGAATAGCGACAGGTAGCGACTGGTGAGCGGCCGGTAATGACGGGCCCCGCCATGAGAACGCCGGCTCCCCACCACAATCACACATTTATCAAGCCAATCCTGCTTAGCGACTGAGATAGGGCCATATAGCGACTCATTCATCATTATTCCAGCCTCAGCCCACAGCGCCAGCGTCCGACCTTGAACAGCGACAGGTATGACCTCTCACTACCTGGCACGCTCCAATGCATTTCAATGGAACAATCTTTAAATATTAATAATTAATTGTTATTAATGTTTTTTTTTTTTTTTTTTTTTAAATGTGAAAAATTCTGTGACCACTTCTGCCATTTTAGATAATTTTTTTAAGGGAAAAAAAAAAAAAAATGTACAGAATTGATATTACAGGTCTGATATTAATGTATTCATATTACTAAATTATTTAAAATACTTTTTTTTTGGTTTCCAAAAATATGGTGGTTTAGGGGTTAAAAAACTACTTTAACACATCGCCTCCAGCGCTCTGGGGTTTAAACATGCATTTCACAGCGCTTGAATTTTTTGAGCATGATTTTTTGATGAATATGGTGGAAGCCGGTCGCTCTGACCAGTCGCTATCATGCGCACCCATACATCGCGGAACCTGTCAAATAGCGACTCGTAACCTTGTATTGAACATTATGCCACACCGACTGAGTCGCTGTCAACAGCCGGCCAAGCACAGCGACTACTAGCGGGCGCTGTGAAAATACCGCTACAGTCGCTCAACTGTCGCTACATGTCGCTATTAATAAATCAGCCTCTAAGTCTATGCTGTGTATACTTGGCTGGCCTTCTACCCTCTCCTTGTACCCTAAACATTTAAGTATACTTTGCACCCAGGTTGAGTCCCATTCATCTTTTTCTACCTGTGAATTTTTGTTTTAACCATTGCTTGTGATTGTACTAAACCTACATGCTAAAAATCTTTCTATGTTTGTTATCGACAATAAAGACTGTGATTTAAGGTTTATACAACTGAAGTACGCTGTGTAGATATATACTCATTTAATGGGTCACATTAGATGTGTGCTATTTTTGGCACTCCTAAAAAAAGGTTTATGTTTCCTGGACTTGGTCTAGGGATACGTCTGTATATCTATTTGTTATAAATAAGAAATTACAATTATGTTATTTTGTTAAAAAGTTGCTCAGCACTAGAACTGGCACCGGGCACTATCTTTTCATGAAAAGAATATTGATGCACCTGGGCTTACAGCAATTTTTGTCGCCTTCATTTGTCACTAATCCACAAAACACTAAGCAACTATATGTTTGACATGCTGAGCCTTAATTATAATAACCAGTTGTTTAGTGTTTTGTGGATTAGTGATCTTGTTGGGTGGAGATCAGTTCCAGGTTTGGGACAGTGCTTGCATAGTAGGATTATTTATTGTAAGGCTTTCCCATCTTATTATTATTTTCATGTCTTAATTTGTCCTATGGAAAGGTATGTGACAGTAAAAGATGGGGGTGAGTTTCCTTATATTGATAAGCTAGGATGATACAAACCCCATTCACCTTCTGACACCTACTTATACTAGGACCACTACAGACATAGCTGAATAGGTATACTTTTTGTTTAGCTGTTGATGAATCTGTTAGTCCTGATAGGACTCGGGTCTCTGGCAGCAGAGGGGGGCACCGCACAGAAGGGGGGGAGTGCTTCTCACGCTCCTGGCCCAGAGGACGTAGTGGAGGGAGCTTTCTCACTGTGGCGGCATCCGGTGTCTGCTATCCCTGCTCTCTGATGCTTCCTCAGTTCCTGTGTGACATGCGCTGAGGGGGCATCAGAGAGCGGCGGCAGCAGCAGCGAGGAAACTGACAGCAGCGCCAGATGCCACCATTGTAAGTAAGTAAACGCTGCATGAATGGAGCCAGGGAGGGGGGGGCAGGGCAGGCCTAAGGTGAGTGGGAGGCTACACATAAAGAAACAAAAGCTCTGATAGCTCTACTAGTATGTGAGGGTGCAAGCAGGGGCTGCGAGGAGGAGGTCATCTTTCCCCTTCTGCCCAGCCAGCTACAACACAGCTGAGAGGCAGCAGCAGAGGTCTCTTTTTCATTTTGGCCAGATTGTATACTTGTCTGAATTGGTCAGTTTTTAGGGTGCTTTTGAAAGCTTTGAGTGTTGGGGAGTCAAGAATTGGGTGGGGGAGGGCATTCCCGAACATTGAAGTGGCTAGTGAGACGTCCTGGAAGCAAGCATGAGAGAAGGTGGCCAGGGTGGAGGACAGGCGAAGGTTGGCGACAGAGTGGAGGCTACATCTAGGTTGATATTGTTGGATTAGAGAGGAGATGAGGGGAGGGGGTTGGCTGGAAAGAGCTTTGTAGATGAGAGAGTTGTAAATAGTATTCGCTGTGGGACTGGCAGCCAGTGTAGGAGCAGAGCTAGATGAGCGAGAGGAGAGATGGATGAGGGGAGCAACAAAGTTCAGAATAAATTGCAGGGGTGTCAGTCTGTTAGTTGGTAAGCCACAAATACGGATGTTGCAGTAGTCCAGTCGGGATATGCCCAGGGTGTGCACTAACATTTAGGGATGTCAGATGAGAGGAAGGAACGGATGCGCGAAATGTCTTTAAGTTGGAGTCAGCAGTGTATTAAAACAGTGGGGACCAATGATGCCTATAGCCACACTTTGTCAAAAAAAAAAAAACTTAAATAAATACTACAATATTAAATTTTTGAAAAAAAGAAATTTGTTTACACCCTAGTTTAAAATATTGGAAAACGTGTCCAAATTTTCAGTGCATCTGATAGAGGAGTATTACTCATTCTTAGCTGCATGTTAAGAAAAACTAGTTATGAAGTACAGTACCTATAATCAAAATGAAGAGGTAACTTTTTTTATTAGCCAAGATGTCATTAAAACTTACTGGACCTTTAAATAAATTATCAGCTTTTCATTAGTTTCAGCTCAAAAGTTTCATTCTTGATTGTAAAATCTAGGATATTACTGAATTCTCTTTTCATGCTTTTTCTTTTTTATCAAGGAATTAAAATAATAGGCTTTAAAAAAAAAGCTTGAGGCCACACTTAACAACGTATCTAGATTCTTGTTAAAAATTCAAAGGAAAAAATAATGCAAGCTGTTCAGTTCACTGTAATACATTAAGCTTTAAAATTGTCATCACTTTCCGGTTTCTCTCCTTCAGATTTACCGTAATTATTAGTACAATGTTCGCAGTATAGACTCTGGGAAGTCAGGTGTTTGGATAAGGAACCATCTTTGGGGCCATGTACAGTAATCTAACCCGATTGATTGTATATAGTATAAAGGTACTGTAGCCTTCGAAGATAAATAGTAAAATTAGACATTTCAGTGAAACAAAATGAATGATCCAGCCAATATATTGAGGCTTCTGTGTGATAACATTTTTTACATTTGAAAATAGACCATAAGTCAAACACATTTCTTCTGAGTACCCTCTTCCCAGGACATCCCAATGTGGGATAATCATTCCTTAAGAACCCCTCGAAAGACAGAAAATGAGCATTGAATACTCACGCTTCTAGAATTACAATGTAGCTGACAATTGGGTTTCCCCTGGGTGGGCATGCATACGCACCTTATAAATCGGATTGGCCACCGGAAGTCACATAAGCCACAAGAACTTGGGAGCATAGACTTAATGAGTAGTTACAGAGGTCCAAAACCCTATGCAGTCATGATAAAAATGTTCAAAAAGCCTGCCTCCTTGTCTCTTAGTGCTACCATAGAAAAAGAAAGGAATGTTGGTTGAAGTGATTTTGGCTCTAAAGTTTACCACATCTTTATTTAGTACAAAAGAGCAAAATCATGCAAATGTAGACCAAAACAGGAAGAGCACCAGGCCGTACCAATGGTCAGGGGGATGCAGGTAACCTGCAAGCCACCTACCGGCATGTCAGGCAGATAGCTTGTAGCTCCCCTACCTTGTAAACTAGTTTAGGGGTTGATTGGAACCCTATTTAGTAGACAAATAGTTAAAGTAATAAATAATAGACATTTCCATAGGAAAACCCTCTATTTCCTGCCCTCCAGTGAAGCACATACTCAGATGCCAGCCTCTGAGCATATAAGAGCTGTCAATGGAGGAACATCCAGTAGTGATGGGGCAGCTGACAGCAAGACCGGCGTCCCACAATCCCTGGAGCTCTGTTGACAGCCACGATGCATTGGGCAGTGTTCGGTACGAACCCTGAACTTTACAGTTTGACTTCACTCATCTCTAGTAGAGCCACAATCACTTCAACCACTAGCCTTTATTGTTTCTATGGTATTACTATTGTATTGGTTTGTGACTGTCTCATATAGTTATTTGTGCAATGCTCTATCAGCATAGTGGTGGGTCTGACTCATTTTGTCTCCTTGTCTCTTAGATGCATCATCTTAGAATCACCCAGGCTTCTTCTGGGAGTTCTAGGTCCCCATGCAGGATCTCTCCTCTGCACAGTGCTGTCCTCCTTGTTCATGCTTGTGGTGGGGCTTGCATCCCAAGTAGCGTGAGATTTGCAGTGTGATAAAGGGACGTGGTAATGAATGGATGCAGCAACTCAAATGTCTCTCTGAACTGTCTCTGCATCAAGCCTGCAGCAATGCAAAGAGGGTGTAGGGCTACCAGTGAACTTGTGGAACTTTTCTAACAAACTACACACCTTGACTTGCATCCCAAAGTGTAGGGCAGGAGCTTCAGGAACACATTCAGAGGAGAATGCAGTGGAGCCGAGGTGTGCTTAGACCGTGGAAATACAGACCCGGAAGAATGTTTATTATTCAACTCATCAAATATGTGACCTGATTTTATTTGCCACATAAGAGAGAAAATTTCATGGAGAGATCCCTTGTCCATTTAATTATCAAGTGATGTAATTTTAGTAACATTTGGTTGCCTTTGATCTTTCTTCCCAGCTGTACTCCCTGGTGATTATGTTCAGCTCGACATTATTCAGGAGTACTAATGATACAGACACCGAATAGATGATAAATCATATATATATAGTACTATCAATTACAATATCAAAGTCATTTAAAGTTAAAGGAACTAAAGTTTGCTTTCATTCGCAGAGGCTTTGTCAGCATCCCAAAAAATTTCAAAGGAATCTGGAGACGATGAGAATGTGGTCAGGAAGAAAGTGAAATTTCAAAGCTTTTTATCGCCTGCCACAACTTAAGCAAGGTAGATGCAGAAAGGCAACAGATGCAGATATCAGGTAAAGAATAACCACATAAATGTAATCCTTTACCATTTAATGAAAATGTACAAAAAAAAATCATGGTACCTAAAATTCTTCTACAGAGCAATCTTTAGTTTTTGTGAAGGCACTACCTAACAATGTTATAATTACTTCAATCCCCAATTTTCTATTTGTTTAATACTACTATACTTTTAGTACTGCTATGATCTTGCTAACGTTTGGCAATGTTGTTGTTTGCGTGTGTACTATATCATTTATGTTACAGGTGTCGATATGGCCTGATCCTTTTTCTAGCCTATTAAAGGAGCACTGTCGCAAACACTGGCCCAATTATACAATTCATAGAAATATTCTGGATGTCGGGCTTGTTTTTTTTAATTAATTTTTTAAATTTAATTCAGGGGTGACAGGCTCTGTCTGTTAGATTAAATCTGTCACCCCTGGATTTTATTCCTACCATGGAGAGAATAAACCACAAGTTTGGTGGGAGTTTTATCCAGTTCAGGTGACCTCTCCTCCTCCTGTTTATATGGATTTTTAATATTACACAATTTCGTGACAGTAATCCTTTAAGTAATACTTGCACTGTACGTTATTAAGGAAAAGGGGGGGGGGGGGTAATTTATTAAAGTGTGAACTGCTGATTCGGACAGAATTTAGCATCAATCAAGTGCAGGCATATCTTAAATCCCAGAAGATAAATGACTTATTAGGCATCAATCTTCAACAACAAAATACAATCCGAAATACACAATTAATAGACAAGGCTTCCTTCAGCATCACCATTGGAGTCCACATTGTGGGGAGGCTTGTGTACTGTGTCAGCACGTATACACCAGCACAGCGTCACTTTCCTAAGGAAAGACATCTTTCACAAAGCCCCCACAGGAGGATCGGTAAAACGCATCAGAGGCAGCTGGCCCCACCAGCACCATCCCAGCACAAGGCTTCCTCTTGCTACTAGCGTGGCGACCACCTCAACCACTTAACAGCGTCACTGGAAGAAGTAGAGTGATGAACTATAAGTGCCAGATTGGAGGATTTGTCCTCAGGAAAGTGACAGCAGGTAGAGTCATCGCTACAGTGGATGTGAGGCAGGAGACACGGCGACGGTGTATACGCGCTGTGTGGACTCCCATGACGATGTTGAAGGAAGCTGACCTAATCCACAGGGACACGTGAGATCTTACTGTTTGCCTGGGTTTGCCTGCAATGTTCCTGTTTAGGAACATTATTTTTGAGGTGTACCCTCACTGGATCATTTATTGCTAGACAAGAGTGGGATGTTATTACTGACCACCCTGGATGTTATATAGTGGAAATCATTTGCATCATATGGGCCCACAGGCAGGATTGAAATGTGTGACTCTGGACCATTTTCTTTTTCTGACATCTTAAATCCCTTCAACCTGGCTTTGGGGTGGAGAAGCTCTAGGTGAGGTAGATTTCTTTTCAAATATGTGAAAATATCCAACCAGATAATTCATTTAATAAAGTTCAGAGCAATTTCTATATAAGGTGGAGAGCTTTCATTTTGGGTTGAAATCCACACTTAAACCGGACCACCAACCTGGCACAGTTAGAAAAGAAAGGTAGTGCATTTTGGAGCTTGACTCTCCCAGCATCTCAGCCATACTGCTGCCTGGATTCAACTGACATAACTGACAATGCACAGTAACAGGAAGCCCAGCAGCACTTCCTGTTTGTAGGTGGTCTGCAAATGCATGAGCCGCCATTTAGTTACTAAAATGTACTACAGCAGGATTAAAGGTAAATGAATTTTTATGTGCAGCAATCTAAATTGCCCTGGGGAGGGATGCATATGAGCACTGGTTGTTGTGTTGGTCAGGTTTAAGTAATTTTTGACTGTTGGTCCACTTCAAATAAATAATCCCCTAATATATTTCCAGTATGTTGTTCACTGACAGTAACTCTATCTCTAAAGCAGGGTTGCACAACCTTTTGTGGTCTAGGGGCCACATTTACTATGGTTTCCCAAGTCTGGATTTTAGGCAGGGTGCAATGGGTGTGCTCCCTTGGGTCTGCACTATTTGCCCTGCAAGAGGGTCTCCACCAAATTTGCCACCTCCGTTCACCGGGACCATGGTGGCTATGTGGATTCAGCATTCAGAACTGTACCACCCTGGGCAAGATACATTGATTTCCAGATGATTTGGGGGCACGATTCTCTGGGCCCAAAGGGGCTAGCGACCCCTGCAAGAGCATAGTACATTTTTCTTTTGTAAACCACCATCCTGCCTTAGCACCAGCAGAAGGAAACCAGGTTGGGGGCTATGAAGACACTGGACATTCGCTTTAATGGAAAAAAATACTGCATCAGAGCCCCCACCAGATGACTCCAGATAGCTAGTGGTAGACAAAGGTGCGGCAGATGTGTGACAGACAGAGGTGAGGTGAGACGGGAAGAGCTGAGGTGGGCCCTATTTTAGGAATTGGCCTCTAGTGGCCAACTACCTGCAATGCAGGCAAGTTTACCTCAGCTTTACAACTCATTAAAATAAGTAAGGTTATACTGCTCTAGAAGTTCCTGGCATGAGGTGGAAGAATTTCCTCTATGATGACTCCAACTTTAACTTCATCCAGCGATGTAGCACCACCAGGGCCTTCAAGCACATGCATCTTGAATTTATTCAGAGGGTCGGTTTCTGGCCCTAAGTTTACTGAGAGTGTCAACAGGTAAGCTGAGTTATCTCCATGAGGGTGGAACACAAGGAAGTGACATCAGATTCCAGTTCCCCTTATTGTACATAGTCGCATGAATGCAGCAGCATAACAGGATATGTCAGAACACCACATATATGTGCACTCATACAGGACCTTTGGGAATGTTTTTTTACTCTTTTGCTTGATGTATAATAAATGATTTTACTTGATGGGCCTGGCACCATTGTCATTAATTTTGAGTAATTTATTGAAAGCCCATCAAGTTGATAAAGCAATACAGCACTGGCTTTAGACATTTTTGAAGAGACTCATCTCTCAATCTCACATGGAACATTGTTGCTTACAAGCGCTGGTAGGTGACCCATATTGGAAAGCCATATAAATCTGGTAAGCGAGGTGTGAAGGTGAAGGGAGTACTGAGGATAAAAGATAGCGGCAAGATCTGATAAGAGACTTTTGTTTTGGTGGTTAATTGGAAGCTCTGATGCTTGTGCTGATATATGTAAGGCTTAGGGTGACATTATATAGGGGGCTTGTGGTGCAGTCATGGCATAGTGGCTATGGAACCATTCTTGTGACAGAGGTTTCAGGTTTGGTTCCCAGGTGGGGCATGACTGAAGTGCTCTTGAGCATGATGCCTAACCCCCCAACCGCTCCCTGAGAGCTATGGCTAGGGCAGCACACCCCTTACTTTCCCTTAGCGTGTCCACTGGTGTGCTTCACTAGAGCGGTTACTTTGTGTTTTGAACGTTGCACAGATCGGAAAAAAATCACAGGCTCCTATGTATGTGTAAGCATACACTGGTGATATGAGCTCATTATACATTATATAAGATTTACTTTAGATTTCCTTAGTTTCTACATGTAATAGCCAGGAACATTGACTGTGGCAGACTGGGAACCAAGGGGAAAGATAAGATTTCTTTGGTTTAACGGGGGGCAAGGGCAAGCAAGATGCCCCCCTGCGCAAAGAACAATACCCATTTTTTGAATGTTTAAGCTTTAGCATTGTAGGGACAGATCATGGGAAGATGGAAAGGGCCACTAAGCGATGGTACTGAAGCTTTAGTATTGTAGGAGCAGGTAATGTGCAAGGGTGGGTATGGCCCTCCAGACATAATGCCGAGGCTATAGCTATGCAGGGGGCTGAACATGTCCTGTGATATGTTGGTTGGGGGTATATTGGGGCTGGGTATGGAGGTGAGGGGCTGGATGGGAGACAGGGGATTGTGGAGGGGTGCTAAAAGCAGCAGTACACTGACAGAGAATAATTTTTCCCCAATTTTTCTACTCAGCTGTCTTCAACAGAAAATAGAATAGCATGTCTTGAGTCGCAGCCAGCAGCTTGCGAATAAAAAAAAAAACAAAGGTTGATTGAGTGCAGTTAGTGTACTGAATTCTAGCTGAATAGAAAGCCTAAGGAAGCCAGTTTCATTCTCTGAGATGTGTTTTCTTCTACCAGAGGACAAGCCATTATTTCTTACAATATACAATTGCAATATTGCCAGCTGCGGCCACATTTTACATCTACTAATAAAAAGTTGCCAATTATTTATGGGTCCAGCCTTGGTATATTAATATAAAGGTGTTGCTCTGGAATAAGGCAGTAAGGATATTATATAGCATCACTGTAAAGAATATCATTATCCTTATACAGTATTTTGTATTATTTCTGCTAAAATAGCCATGCATTCTTTTATACCACTGCTAGAATGGGTATCTCACTCACTGACCAGAATTGCCAATATTAAAGTGGATGTCTATGTAATCCCCTGCCTCCCTTACCTGGCACTGAAGGGGTTACAAAAAAAGGCCTTACCTCTTCTGTAATCTTGTGCTGTCACCTAGGCAAGTGAATGGGCTTAGGGGCCTCACACTAAGCGGGGGATACCCCTTTCTGCAGACTCCTAAACCAGGATGACCCCTAGGAAGCATGATAAACCAGACCAAATCTAAAACAAATTGGTCATGTTTGGACTGGACTTTTGGCCCAGTTTAAAGCGGAAAAGGTCCGATGTTTGGACTATTCTAGGTAGTTTTCCATGGGGGCATCATGATTTGGGTTGACCCACTGTTTAAACCCCCCAGGTTGCCCAGTAAAACTCACCTTTCTTCAGATCTACAGTGCGTAAGTGGACTCTCATCCAATTATAGTAATTTGCTGTAAATATTATTTATTGAAAATGCATCTCTGTTTAGACCTAAGCTCAAAAATCGGGAGCGAGAGAGGCCATATCCCCAGTGCAGGGCCTGCAGGGGATGCAGCCAGGATTGCTTACCTCACTGTAGGAGGCACCACAAAAGTTGAGTTTTGCGGGCCACACCTGCCCCAGGGGCAGGCCTTTAGAATCTAAAAGATTCCAGGACTGGGCACTAGCCTGCCCCCAGGGCGCATCCTATATTGGATGCCCCAATGTGTGAAACACCCCCCCTAGGCGCCTGTGATCTTACCTGATCCCGGCAGGTCCCGCGTTGCAATCTCCACAACATGAAGTGCTGTTTGGACTAGTGCCTGTATATGCGCTGTGGGAATGGGAATAGGTGAGTGGAAGTGGGCAATCTGGGGGGGTCATACAGGGGGGCATCCTACACTGGGATGCCCCCAGGTCAAAACCAATTACCAGAACAGTCAAAATCCTGGTGATCGGTCCACTTTAAGAAGCCCCCTTTGAGATCAGGATCATAGAAAATATGCCTTTAGATTGCTTCTTTTTGGTTAACATACGCAGAACAGATATGAATTAAACATTTTCTCGCCTTTTTTTGGAATCTTTACTATTTACTTTGACCTAATAATAATTCCATAGTGAAACATTAGTAAATTGCATGTGTTTTCTGTATATTTAGTCTGCACTTATGCACAAAATATTTTTTGCTACACCTGCCAGTTATATTCCAGTGGTAAAGGATACCTGCTTGCAGAGTGTAAAATTAAAGCATACCTAGCTTACCTCCCTAGCTTACCTCCCTGTAGATCCCTACTGGTCTGCTCACTAAATTGGTTATAGTTGCTATTTTTTAACACTGTTCTTTAGAAACATTCCCCAGCGAACCTCTCTAGCCAGATGTCAAGCCTCCTGGCTACAATCATGGGGAGAGCTGAGCTGAGCTCCAGGTATGGGGCGAAGTGAAGCAGAAAAAACTCCAAGAGCAAATAAAAAGTCTGAGCAGAGTCCAAGGGTGAATCCGGGGTCAGAGGCAGGCAGAAAACAGGCAAAGTCCATAAGCAATCCGCGTAAAAAATCAGGTTATCCGTCAGTGTATAAATCCAGGTATTCAATCAGGTATTCAGGAATCAGGGAAATCCAGGAAGTAAGCTGATAACACAGCATTGGCTGTAGGCCAGCTGTCCTCTTAAATAGGGCTATCAATCAGCACAGGGAGGGATGTGCCAGAGTCTGGTGAAGTCACTTCCTGTCCATTCAAACTCAGGACACCAGGAAGTGAAATCAAGTCCAAGAGCTTACACTCTAGGCCTTGTGCACTTCCAATGGGCTGAACAGCAGGTGTCACTGTGGAGCATGCGACAGAAGAAGAGCCTGCTCTGTTAAAATCATGCAGCTGAGCATGTCTGCTGCTGCATGCAGTCCGTGGTATGGCGCGCTCACGATGCCTTAAAGGGCAGGAAAGGCGAGGAGACTGACACCAGACCACATTCTGTTAAGAGTAGAAGGGTTTCTAGAATATATCTATCTATCTATCTATCTATCTATCTATCTACAACGACCAAAGATGTACATACCATAGAGGCAAGGAGGGCAGCTGCCCATAGGCACATGGTAGAAGGGAGCCTGTCGCAAGTTGCTTTCCACACTCTATTCTTTGGACACCCACAGCTGGGTGCAGTGGTGCATAGCTGCAGCCTTGCCCACCTCCCCTGCGACAAGGACAGAAGCAGTAGGCTCTCCTAGGTAGGCGACCAGTCTACTTCTGCCTTCCCTTTCCAGGCCCCACCCCCAAGGATGCCTGTAACTCTGACAACCCTGACCAGGAATAAATGCAGGGGGTGGGCAAGGTCTTGCGCCCTATAAAAAATGCGCATGCCACAACAATGAGCACCCTTGAAGTGAAAGTGTGCTTTTGATGAAATTTTTGAAAGTGTATATTATTGTGTGCCAAAAGGGTGTCCTCAAGGTGTAAATATAAAACAAATGCTAGACTGGCTCAGCATCTTGAGGGCATGCTCTTTTCATGCAATAATCCATCCATGCCCAGGACAAAAAGAAAAACTCACCTTTTGTCCAGTGCAGCTCCACCACCTGGACTCACTTAGCACGAGTGGAGAACAAGCCTCCCATTGGTCTTCTCTGGTCCAGAATGGCCCTAGTTTCACTTCATTGATTGCAATGGAGGGGGTGTGCTGAGGTGGGCCCACATGCCCACATGCATCACCACCTCTCCATCCGTTGCAATGAATGAAGTGGGCGCAAACTAGCCCCCCCCCCCCCCCCCCATTTTGGACTGGGCACTCATTCTCCATAAGTTAACAACAGTGGGTCCAGAAGGTAGACAAAAGCACTGGACAAAAGGTGAGGGTGGCCTTTTTTTTTACCCACATACAAGAACAAATTTCTTCAGATCTTTGAAACATATTCAACTCCTATATCAATGCTCTGCGGAATAATGAAGAAATAAATACTAATCTTGTAATATTATGTACTTTTTTGGCATTTTCCCATGTGTAGTGCTGATGCTTCCCTGGTAATCCATCATTAATATTAGCTGGCACCTCACTTACAAGGCATTTACAGTATCTGGCATACAACTGGATTAGCTTTACATTAGTGCATTAGGATATAAGAGTGCTGACTCGGGCTTGCCTCTTGTAGATGGGATGTATCAGGAATCACAAAGTGTGGAGCAATTTAAAATTCTTTTGAGTAGCAGGATTATAATGTAGCTAACAGTAGCCTGCGGTTTACCAACATTGTAAAAATGCAGCTTTCAGCTGTAAACAAATTAGTAAATGGGAAAATTTCAGTTAAGGCAAAAAGACGCATCATGTAAGAACAGGATATATAGCCAAAGTGAGCTTTAAATGCCTCTTTATACCTGTTACATAACAACTCCATTACCACCAGCACATACAGCATTGATTGAAATTATATAATGTTGGTTGTGCTAGTTTTGCCCCAGTCTAAACTGCCATCATGCTGTTTTATAACAAGTAGTCATTTTTTACCCCCTGGTGTATCCCAAAAAAAACTCTCCAATATACTAAATAGAAAGTTCTTGCTTAATAAGCCCTCTACTGTATCTACAGTCCTTTGATTTGGTGTAGAAAAAATTTAATATTGGGTGCCTGTAGTTGCATTTGTTTAGAGTAAAGCTCCCTAACCCCCTTCTCAGGCAATCAGTGAACTCCATGCAGATTTTGTGGAATAGCAGACAGATTCTATGCTCCTGAACTGCATGCTGCCATGTCGCCACAGTTTTGACAGCCCTGCTTCTGATGCTGAAAAACCCATCCCACAGTTAAAATGACCCTATAGCTAGAGATAGGCGAACACAAACCTCCAAGTCCGTGTTCGAGTTCGGCATTTTTCCCGAACACAGAAAGGCCAATTGATGGGTTGCTGTGCGAGAACCTGAACCAGCTTCACCTAAAGTGCAAACTTTCCTGAGCCCCGCAATACCGTTCCTATTGGCGGTCGGCTTTCATTTCAAATGGGCTCTGGCTGGGACAACAGAAAAAAAGCCGCTACTCCTATAAGTGAGGACACTTCTAGTGCCAGCACTGTCAGCTGGCACTAGGAGTGTCCTCATTCATGGGAGTGACAGCCATCTTTTTGTGGCCCGGCCATGGCCCATTTGAAAGAAACCCCTGCCACTGTTCCCAAATTTGTATGCAAAGTTCAGCCGAACTTGCAGAACCCAAACTTCAGGGGGGTTGCCCAACACTAACTACTACATCTCACTGAAATGATGCTTTGTTTCTAGATAGTAGCTTAAATGACTCAGTACTGCTCAGGAAGCTATTAAAACATTTTATCAATATTGTAAACAACTGTTGCAATGCTCTGTGGTAGCGAAGGCCATTGACTTACATTGATACATAGTTACATTCATCACCTCCAGCTTCTGGTGATTCAGTGTGTGCGTGTAACATGACAGACATGCAGATCTGTTTTCTGAGGCAAATCTCGCTCTTGTGTGGGCTGCTTAAAGCAAATCCCCAAGCTCTAGACAGCTTGCCCTATGTGGAGAAACAATAGTTGTCAGCTAGAAAAGGATTTTATCCTTTTCTAAGAAATATTACAAGGAGTCATGTTCTTTCCAAGTCTTGGAACTGTGGGCTGAATATAGAGGTATCTCTCTATGAGTGATAGAGTTTGCTAGTCGGGGGTATTAAGTAGGGTTCCCAAAATAGAGGGGGCTATTTAAGCCCCCCTCTCCCCCTTTTTTTGTTACTTATCCTTCTGTCTTTCTATTCTACTTTTTTGTGTCTACAACATGTCCTCTACCTCTTCTTAATGGACAAATTTAACTGGACAAAGAGAAGAATGACATAATATTCATATATATGGATGTTTATATGAAAGCTTCTGGCTCAAGAAAACCAATATACTATTTTTATATATTATTATTGATTGTACATCCTATCTATATGTCTAATACAAAAACATATTGAAACAAAAAAAGAGACATTAAAGCATCATTATTTATTGGATCTCAGCTTAACCTCTGCATTTTGGTATACCATGATACATACAAAAAAAGAGAAAGCCCGATATACAGTAATAGTAATTACAAGGACTGTGTTCTAGCACTGCCAGTGGTCTGGCAAACCTAAGCACTGGCCGTCAAAAGATAAATTTTAGGATTTCACATTGTCCCTCTGCCGATCTAGTTATTTCGGTACCCTGCACAGCATAACGCCAGCAAAATGAATGTATGCAAGAGGATTTTTTTTGTTGGCTGTGACCCGTGCACTGAAGTATTAGAAAAAGACAAATAGAGGAGGAAGCAGTGATCCTCCTGTACACACAGTGAACGAATATGGGTGGAGTTCAGTCTACTTCTACCAAAAAAGGTGGTCTAGGAAAAGGTGGTCATGCTAAAGAATTTAGGAGTTTAGCTATAGAAAAGGCAACAAGTCTTATGCTGCAGTACAGCAGGGCTAAGCAGCTGTACTGTAAGTAAGGAAATAAAGCTTTACAGTGTACCTGTCCAAAATTAATCTATAACTGCTAAAGCTATTTGTGTACTACAATTGCAGCAAAATGTTTAATTTTCACTTCTTTCCATTCTGGCAATTACTGGGTGAGACATTTGCAAAAAAAAACAGTGAAAGCTAGAATAAGAGTTTTCTTCTTTTAGCATTTAATATATATGATGGCTGAGTGGCCATTCATCTGTTCTGTGTTTAGTAAGCCTGAAGAGTTTTGGCTTCTAGTAGACATCCTGAGCCACCTATTTAGAGAGCAACAGCAATTTGCTGCTAACGTTTGACCGCGTCATTTATAATACCATATGACTCAGGCCTCTCCGGCAATAGGAAATTGCGTGTGTTGATTTAGCCTTTTAATACTGTGTTTTAGGTTAAATCACATTGCCTATGATGGAGCTACATGCTATGCTAAAGGTCCTTTCATTTAAATGATTTTTCCGTTACAGCTTTCTACCTAAATATGAAGATTCACAGAAAATAAATACTGTTACAAAATAAAGCAATACATTAAAGGGACAGTCCAGGCAATGGCAATAATAAGGCAGCAAGCAGAGTGTTCCATGTGCATCTCCTCTTTTTCCTGCAGCGTGCTGTGGATGCTGTAGTAGGGCAAAGTTTGTTCCTCCTTGAACAAGCCTAGCAAGCATCACTGGCAATGTAAGTACAGCTTCCCAGGGGATTTTACACTGGGGATTGGAATGCCTTGAGAGTAGTTCCCAAAACAATCTTGGTGTATAGTTTTATGAGTAGCCCCTAACAGGTACTTATATATACATTTTTATAAAAAAAATTTATGGGAGTGCCCCCCCCCCCCAAAAAAAGGAGCAGATATTTTGGTTATAAGAGAAATAATCGAACTAATCAATATTAAAATATATTAAAAGATACTACCTGGTATGTCTGTTTGACAGGAGCCCCAGGCTCCTGAAGCTTGTTTCCCTATTGCTCTATAGCTCTAGCTATGTTCCATCACCTGTTGACAACATTTATGGCCTCTGGTGCTCTCTGGTGATGTGTGAAGGGGCTGTATGAAGTGCCCGGAGTGTTACAGGGCCCCACCATCAACAATCCTGGCTCTGCTGCTGTTGGCCAGACCCAGCTGGCCTAGGCAGCAACAGTCTACCACTGCCAGGAGCCCACCGGAGGATCAGGTGCTGCAAGATGGGGGTGGGGGGCGGTAGCAGCAGCCTCCCCTGCTTCTATGGTATATACTCTCTTGAACACATACATAAAACACATTAAAAAAACAACACAATGGCTACAAGAGGGAGCTGAAACACCTATAAATCAACACACCTGATGGTACACCATATACAAGATAAGGGAACTAATGATAATCCGGCCTAATGTCTGGACCTTTAGAAAGGTCAAACACCAATTTTAGACAAAATTGGTGTTGGTCATAGTGCAGGGGGGTATCCTGATTGTTGATGTCCCCTTGCACAAACACCACACACAAGCCCTGAAATTCTTACCTACTCCTCTTTTCCATAGTGTAACTGGTCATTAGCAATCATGTAGAAGAGGACCCTGGCCCACATGACCACCAGCAGCCAATCACAGAGCCGGACTTCACCAGGGGAAGGAGGAGTGTATGCGTGGGAACATCAGCACTTTGGATTTCCCCCTGCGTCCAGACCAACACTCATTTTTGTCTAAAAGTAATAGCAGTGTATGTGCATGAATGTAATGCAATGCTTAAAAATAATAACATAGTGCTGTTTGGCATACCAAACACCAAAAAGTTTTTGTAACCAGATTGGAGGTCAAAAGAATGGATTCAGATGGGCCGTGGCTTCTGCATTACTCAGCTGTCGAGGTGGTGAACATGACAATGTGACTGTGGCTGGAACAGCAATGCTGCTGCTGAAGACTGTGTACCTTGATGGTGTAAGACGTGCCCTGCTTTCCTCTGAGTGCTGCGCTACATCCGCTCATTACATCCCCTAATGCACACAGCGACCATGTTGTGCTCAAGAGTGCCTCAAAAAGGCTTGCCCCGAGCTCCACCAGGTCTGGGGGGGGGGGCTGGACCCCTGGACAACCCCCTTAGGCGCTCCCCTGTGGACTGCCCACAAAATTCCAATGATAACAAAACCATGGCCAATGTAAGAACACATCTAGACAGTTTAAGAAAAAATTCTGGCTGGATCAAAAAGGAGTTCCTGGTGGGAAGTAGAAGAAACTTTTGAGACAACAACTTGTATTCTGCACCTACAATATGAAAAACTCTCTCACTATGCATGATAAAATGAATAGCGTGTTGTAAGGCGTTTCTTTGTTTTGTTGTATATTTTATTCTTCCCCCCACACATAGCAGAGCAAGATCAGCAGAACAACCTTGAAAACATATAATTATGAAGGCAAATAGAAAAGATTTGTGTAAAGTAATTGCTTGTAATAATTTCAAGCTAGCTGAACATGATTGCCATGAATACAAAGGGAATTAGCTATTTAGCAGCAATAAACGTTGCTCCAAAAGACTAGAACTAGCAAATACACTTACACACGTACACATGTACACACACAACTAAGTAAAATATTTTAATTAAAGGTGAATCTGTCAGGAGCAGTAAGAGGTTTTGCTCACTAGAGTTGGACCAATCACTAGGATTTTCAGTATCCTGGTGATTGGTTCTTGTCCCAATTTGGGATGCCCTCCTGTGTGAAACCCCCTAGACCACCCACTCAACTCACTTTTCCGTTGTTCCCATGGGGTATGCATATGTTGTCGTCCAATGAGCGCTTTAGTATACGCGGCATAAACCTGTTGCTTTTATCTGAGCGGCATCATAGGGAGTTGCAGCACAATCTCTCGCATCCAGGGACTGGTGGAAAGAATAGGGGTTTGTGGGGCACAGAGGCGGGTTCACACAGTGAGGCATCCTGAACCTGGATGCTCCAGGGGCGCCTGACACCAGTAATTATTCCACTTTAACAACATCTAACAAGCAACTCCCTATACTAGATTTTAAAACTAATATTACTCCCAAATTAAAACTTCAAACATTAACATTAAAACATAAAAACATTCAACAGATGAGGTGAAGGGTAGACTTGCCAGGTGAAGAACAACACCCCAGGATTGTTGGACATGATGACACTTCACTAGTGATAATGATGTGAACAAGAACGCTTAGGCCCTTATTTATGAAGGAATAGCGCCAGGTAGCGACTGGTGAGCGGCCGGTAATGACGGGCACCGCCACGAGAACGCCGGCTCCCCACCACAATCACACATTTATCAAGGCAATCCTGCTTAGTGACTGAGATAGCGCCATATAGCCACTCATTCATCATTATTCCAGCCTCAGCCCACAGCGCCAGCGTCCGACCTTGAACAGCGACAGGTATGACCTCTCGCTACCTGGCGCTCTCCAATGCATTTCAATGGAGCAATCTTTAAATATTCATAATTAATTGTTATTAATGTTTTTTTTTTTTAATGTGAAAAGTTCTGTGACCACTTCTGCCATTTTAGATAATTTTTTTAAGGTTAAAAAAAAAAAAAAAAAAATGTACAGAATTGATATTACAGGTCTGACATTAATGTATTCATATTACAAAATTATTTAAAAAACTTGTTTTTTTTGGTTTCCAAAAATATGGTTGTTTGGGGGTTAAAAAACTACTTTTAACCCATTGCCGCCAGCGCTCTGGGGTTTAAACATGCATTTTACAGCGCGAGAATTTTTTGAGCTCGATTTTTTAATGAATATGGTGGGAGCCGGTCGCTATGGCCAGTCGCTCCCATACAGCGTGGAACCTGTTAAATAGCGACTCCTCACCTAATATTCAACATTACGGCAAACCGACTAAGTCGCTATCAACTACCGAACAACAGCCAAGCACAGCGACTACTAGCGGGCGCTCTGAAAATGCTGCTACAGTCGCTCAACTGTCGCTACCTGCCGCTATTAATGAATCGGCCTCCCCGGTTCCTTCTCTATTAATAATTACCTTTCACACATGCCACAGGTTTGCGTTAATTGAAGCTAATTAATTAAAGTACACATTTAACATAGTGACAGGTGATTCATGCTCAAGTCCTCCTTAACGTGGAACTGCAGCATCCTCCACCCACCATATATCCAGATATGGAATACCTACAGAGGAGACAATCTTTAGAGTCTTTCCTATCCACAGCCTGATGCACACATCATATTGTACTTGTGCTTTCTGAATTACAATAAAAGGCTCGTGACTACTTTAGAAAGTATCACAGCTGATCACAATAGAAACAATTAAGATAAAATAAAACATTATTTTGGTCCACTTGCCCGGGGCACCCCGATCGGGGGTCCCCTGCTATGTGAAACCCCCCAGATCGCCCGACTCTCAACTCACCTCACTCCACTCCTATGGTGCATGCGTGGGCACTCGTCCAATCAGCACGCTCAGAGCCGCTGAGGTATGCGCATCAAAGCCGCGTCAAACCTCAGCGGCTCCGAGCACGCTGGTGGGCGCATCTCTCGCTTCCCTCTAATGGCCGGCGCAGGCACGCGCCCTGCTAGAGAGAAGCGCGAGATGTGGTCGCGGCCCGCGCATGTGCTGTTGGCCCGGGATCCAGGTAAGGCTTGCGGAACGACCTGGGGGGTTTCACACAGCGGGGCATCCCGGTTTTGGATGCGCCGTGAGGTGGGATTGGTTCGGCCTGGTAATCTTATAGATTCCCAGGCCGATCGGGCTGGGTGTTGATCCACTTTAAATAATGTAACACAATGGACCTCTCAGCAGGAGCTGGCAGGCTTTTCAGAATGACTCATTGTGTTTGTTACAGTCACAGCAGGAGGGAGAAATAGCCCATCCCAAGGTTTTAACATCTCTTTATCTGCTTGATACCTCTTAGGAAGCTTGAATATTGCATATTGCATATTAGTTATTTTGTCCACGGTCGAAAACCTTGTGCAGGTTTCGCCAGGATTGCTGGTGACCAATGGGGTTTATATATGATCATTGATGTGTGTGCCACGGTACACTTACCTTGAGTCCGGTCCTGTGGTGTCTCCAGGTGGCGCACCGGGCGGATTTAAAGGCCAATCAGCCCAAAGTTTATTGATAGTACACAGCCTAAGGATTTAAACTGGGCAATCAGCCCAGATGTTATTATAGGGTCAGCTCCTTGTCGTCCAATCCCCTACATCTTTGATATATAAAAATGGATCCCCTGCCATAATGTTATTGCCCGGGATAGCGTTTAGCTGGGTGTGATATTCCTGAGGCTCCAGTTTTGTTTTTCCGTTGCTGACCTCGCTAGCCTGACTGTTCCTGACTGCCGCCTGTACCAACCTCTGTCACTCTGCCTGAATTATGACTATGTACCCGTCTCATCCCTGGTGCCGCAAAGCTCTCTGATCTCCTGGTTTGACTTGGCGTGCCCTTTGACCTTACCCATGTTCTCCCTTAGAGCTGCTATTACAAGAAATGTAATCTGTGTATACCTCGGCTACCCAATTACGATAATCTTACCTTTGGTTCATTCATCTTCACACCTGTGAGTTTAAATCCTTTGAGCTAACAAGTCCTGGGGGCAACTGAATCCGGTGAGGCATTTAAAGAGTCCCAGCAAACGGGGAATTGGCTAAAGGTGAAGCTAGCTGTGGAGATTGGGGGTTGTGAACTCACTACAAAGACGGGTGTCCCTGGGGTTTGACAGTGTGCACATCCAAACTGTGGTGGATGGTGGAACAGTCAACAGTGTAGTGTTTGATTGGAGCCTGTTTGATTGCTAACAACCAAATAGGTCACATTAGGATCTGATAGATGTGCCTCTGGATGGAGCAATGTCTCTATATCATATCCATCCAAAACCTGACATAGTTTAAGTGGACCCACACCCCCTGCCTACCTAACGGGTGTGGGTCCAGGCCATATTGCTGGAGTCCCCCCCTTGCACATCGCCCCCCCCCCACAATGCCCGAAAATTCCTTCCTTAGCTCAGCAGAAATGCAGCCTCAATGCATCTAAGGATCGCGGTTAAGGTAAGTATTTGTGAGCAATGCGGAAGGGGATGTGCGGGGGGGGGGGGGGGGATACAGCAATCTGGCTGCCCCGATCTTGTCACAATGTGGCCCAGCATTAAAGTCCTGGTCCAGACACACACTAACCTCATCCCACCTTACTTACGCAGCTTATTGAGTTTTGTGCATGCTCTTCTGTAGTCAGAGACAGCTTTGGGACCACTGTGTTTGTCGTGCTAGCTCACACTAAGGCCACCAAGAAAAAAAGTGGCTTTGTGACCACTTTCTTTGAGTGGTCTTGGAGACATGAGATTAAAAATGGCAAACTCTGGAGCCATTCTACTGCTTCTACCCAACACTGCAGGCAGTGGAGGAGAGCACATGGGACAGGAATAAGGTGAGCTGCTTGCTGCCTTATTATTGCCATTGCCTGTATTGCCCCTTTAATTATTTACTTAAGGATCACTCAGTGTAACCACCCAATGGAAAAGGAGTCTGACAAACTGCAAGTGCTATTCCTTTATTATTTTAATGGGACTACTTATCCTTTGTGTTTTATGCTTCCTACATTGTATCAACTAATGCAACAGTTAGTGCCATTTTATTAATCCTTTTACAAGCCGGGCAAGCTTTTTATGACACAAGTACATTTACTTATTAAATAAGAATATAAAATGACTAAAGGACAGTCCATAAAGTGACGATTATTATGATGCTTATTTAAGGAAAGCTGGAGCAGATTATTCACATTTATAGCAGCATTTACTAGTTAATTTTATTTCTGTAACATCTAATATAATATATAAGAAATGAGAGCTTTCCCAAAAAAATGTGCTTGTAGATTTTATTTGGATTACTAATGCTTCCGCTTCTTCGTGTATGTTTTATGTCTCTAATCGCGGTCTCAGCACTTGACCTCAAAGGACATTTTAGAGTAGCAAAGCCCAGATGGTAATTGCAGCTTCAGCTTACTGCTTTGCTTAATGCCAATATTTAAATTTAAATGTGAAGCCTTGTCCGGGTGTTTAGTGGCATTTTCCATAGGGAACAAGTGTGTTCCAGATTAAATGAATGGCGAGCAATACCCCAGGAATTAGTGGTGTGTTAAATGCATTCATATGCTCCTGTTATGAGTCCTAAAACTATGCCACATATGTGCCTCAGGCTCACTTCATATGTTTTATTTAAAAGCAGAAAAGCAAGGCATTTAATGCAGAACAAAACCCTGGGCTGCCATCCCTGCTGGCCTTCCCCTGGGGCATCCCAAATCTAGATACCCCACTGTGTGAATCCGCCCCCCCAAGTTCCGCTCCCTATTGCCGAGCTCTGTGTCTAAACAGAGCCGTATGCTGGGCATTATTTTTCACGGCATACGCTGATTGGACGAAAGACCGCACATGTGCTGTGTGACTTGTGGATGTTTTATAGGCAATTCAGGGGATTTCACATAGTGGGGCATCAATGATCAAAACCTAAATTAATGTAAATCACAGGTTTTGATCCACTTTAAAGTGGTCTAAAACCTGGGATTTTGGTCTTTGTCCCAGGACACCTCGATTCAGATGCCCCAGTTTGTGTAACCCCCCAGGTCAGCCAGTAAAACTCACCTTTCCCTGGGCCTACGGTGCATGCACGGACTCTTGCCCAGTCAGTGCGCTCGTCTGTGCTCAGCAATATCGGCTAAGACTCTGCTAAGGGCCAAGTCTAGCCGAAAGGAGTGGATCGCGCCGGTGGCCGCATTCCTGCGCGTTTGGCTAAAGGTATAGCTGATGGTGAACGCGGCTCACGCATGCGCAGTTGGAATGGGAACAAGGTACATTTTATAGGGGACTCGGGGTGCTTCACACAGTTAGGCATCCCGAATCTGTATTCCCCCTGGGAAGGAAATTGGGCTGGATGCTTTTGGTCTACTTAAGGGACCCAAATAACCAATAGAACCTTTTGCCAATCAAACCTGGACTGCAATCATCATTTTAACCTACTAATTATAACACACACCCCCATTATTTTACTCATGGCAGTTTCTAGGCAAAATAGCACTCAGTGTGGGAAGGAACAAATTCTGCCTCCTCCTCACCCATCCTGTGTTGCTGCTGCTGTAGCAGCGAGCAGAGCCCCCTCCCCACAGCTCAGCCCAATATGGGGGATTAGAGGTCTGTCTTATGTCCGGCATCACTAACAGTGGCCCTAACTCATCTGCAAAAAACAGGATGGCTGGGAAAAAGGTGGCCCTCGCGGCCTTAGTGCACTGGTCGCCATTCCCTAGAGACAGTCCTGATTGTACTATTTATAAATGATTTGGCTAAATGATGCTGGATAACTTTAAATTGGGTTTATAATCCCTGTCCAGGCACACAATTTCATGCAACTTGATCCACCTGAGCAACAGTGTAAAATGTGTCATTTTGAAGCATCTTAAAATCTCAGATTTAAGAATAGTTGGTCTTTTGAGTAGAAAATGCTTTTTTTCCCTTCAGTTACAGAGCTGTGGTTGAGCATGGACGTGTCATGGTGCAGCTTTATGAGTCATGTGTGCACACTGCTTTTGTCAGTTGTGCTCGCTGAGTTTCAAGGGACAGACTGGCTGTTAGACCACTTGTTTGGTTGGTCCTGGTGGAATTGAAAAAATGGCAAGCTTTGGAGTCCTGCTACGGCTTCTAGTTCCTGCTGCAGGAAATAATGGAGGTGCCTATGGCATAGGCATAAGGTGAGCAGCTTGCTGTCTTTAATTCTTTAATTCATAGCAATCTTGATGATTCAACAGCCGCAATGGCTACAACCAGTACTAATAAAAAGTTTAGACACAAATTCTTGTTTTTTATTTTCTAGATAATATATTCATATTGAAGACATGCCAGCTTTGCACACTCTTGGCGTTCTCTCAATTAGCTTTGTGAAATCAGAAAGGTTTTCAGTCAACAGGTATGTCTTGTCAAGAGTTAAGTTGTCAAGAATTTCTTGCCTTTATACTGTATGTTTATGATAATCAGTTGTGTTGTGCAGAGGTTTGATACAGTACATATTCAATGTATATGCATATTCGAATTTGTACAGTACATATAGTGTACTGTACATATTCAATGCAGTGTTTAGCCCGATTTAACTACTGTTCTAATCTACAATATGGCAAAGGCCCCTCAACTAAGAAAAATGACTTTCCTTTACTTTAAGAATTGAAGGTGTCCTCTAGTGTGATGATGATATTGGCTCAGTTGATGACCGCCACAGGAATGGAATACCAAGAGTTACCTTTGCTGCAGAGGAAAAGTTCAGTAAACGAGAGCAAGTACCAGAGACATGTTCAGCCGAGATTGCAAAAATTTATGGTTGGACTGCTGCAGAGGAGCCACTAGTGAAAAATAAGAAGAGAATTGACTGGGCCAAGAAGCACAAGGAATGGAAATGGACTTAAAGAGGAAATATGGTCAGAAATTAGTCCCTCTTTAATATGCATCAGTGGGGCAGGCTGGGACAGTTGCTAGCGCTCCTCTTGTGATTTACAAATATGCCATGGGAATTGTATATTGCAGCTAAGCTGTTTTTTCCCTCTAACATGCCGATCATGGGTTCACCTCTAATGAGGCGAGGCAGCTGCCTCAGGAGGCAGAAGAGGGAGGGGAATCAGGCTGTGAGGCAATGTGTGATGATGTGACATTAATTGCAGGGGATGTTGGACTTGGCAGGGGCCCCTGTGTCACTTGTAGGCAATACAGTGCCATGTTTTACTAAAACTTACTTGGAGAAGGAGCTGTCTGGCACAGATTGTGCTGTGGTCCTGCTCCCCTGCTGGAGCCCTTCACTGGATCAAGTGAGTATAGCCAACTTCAGGGCTGGAAGGAGGCAGTGTTTTATTAAAGGCAGATTGATAGGGGGCAGGGCCATAAAAAGTGCATTAGACAGCATTAAGCTTAAAGTAAAACTTGGTTGCGATTGGTTAGACTTGGCTGGAGCTGAGTCTTAGATGATTTGACATCAGTGCAGTCGAGACGAGAGGCTGCACATTCGCCGTAGAACCGGGTGGGGGGACTTTTGGTGGCCGACGTGGGGGGTCACACAGCAGTACATCCAGCAGCGGGGTGCCGCTGGGGCAAGGATCAAAACCCAGGACAGTCATTATCCCAGTTTTGGCCCACTTTCAATACTTGCTTAGGACATGTCATGTGAGGGGGAAGCACCTATTTATTGTTTGCAGCAGAGAGGCGAGGTTCATCTCTGATATTGAGATTGCACCCTGTGGCAAACTGTGGCCAAAAATCAGCTTGGGCTGCTATGCTTTGCCTCCAGGGTGCTTCCCAGCTCAGGCTATATACCTGCAGGGGCAGGTGTGGCAGTAGCTACTCTGATGGTACTAAAACAGACCGACAGTGTGATAGGGATGGACAAAGACTCTTACAGCTATGATTCTGAGGATGTATTGCTGCAGGGGCAGATCATCTGCTGGGGTGAGGTAATAGGGCCTTGTTAGAAGAGGATGTAGTGAATTCCAGCATAGGGTCTAGGTGAGGCACCAGGCCAACAGTTCCCCATGCATTACCCCCTCGCCCCCAGTAATTCTCCCTGTGCTCCCTATGTAAAGTCAGCCCCTGGTTGTCATCTTATATACGCCTGCAGCCTAGCTTTAAGGATAGTAAATAAAACATATTTTTTAGGTCATTAAATATTCACAAATGCTTTTTCTCAGTTATAACTAATGATGTGAATCAATTTGCTCAATTTTTCCGAAATTACACTTCCTTGTTTCCTCCTAATTGCTAGTGTTTTAATGAAGCCTTTATTGTAAATCTTTCATCTATTCAGCAATTATTTATTCTGCATATTTATAAAGTGCCACCACTTATTTTGGAGCACCTTACAGAGTACATACTACTGTTGAAGCTTTCACAAACAACCCTCTCCTTAAAAATGTAATATGAACATAAAATCAACTGGAACTATTAAAATATTAAAATAAGTGTAGCACATTGTGTATACAGAATGTATTTTGCACATCAAAAAGTTAAAACATACAAGAACCAGAATTTATATAGTATATCAATTAAAATTTAAAATGAGACTCACAAACCAATGTTCACTGCACACAGATTAGACAAGAGGTCGATTCTGAGCCAGGTGACAAAACTCGCTACTTTTTTAGGAGAGAGAAACTGCCATTCACTTTCATTATCTACCTTGGGGCTGATTCAAAAACCGGATGTAAATTTTCACCTGGTGTTGAATCAGCCCCCAGGTAGACAATGAAAATAAATGGAACTTTTGTTTCCCATCTGTCTCTGAATAGACCCCAATCTTCATATCTAAAGTCAGTCTCTTTTGCAATATGCTTCAATTTATCAGATTGACGTGCGTTTCGACATATTATTTAATCAGAGACACTGTCTGATAAAGTATGCATCATACTGCTCTATGGCATACCAAAGCATTTTATATTTAATCTTGACAATTTATTTATAGTATTTGAGCATCCATTGTGCCTAGAAAATGAGACTTTTGATGAGAATTTGCCAACTTGGGGTGGATGTGATGATGGATTTCTATTGATAGCTCAAAGGCTTGGGCCTTTGGTCTATCAACGGGAGTTCCTGAATCCTTTGGAAGGAATATTTGGAGGGCACAAGCTGACCAAGGCTGACACATTAATAAGTGGGGGGGCATTTCCATTACAAGCTTCCCTTGATCCATGCCAGTGGGCTATGGACAGGAATGGGTGCACAAATGTCCTCCCTTCTATTTGTTTTTAGAAGGTAAGCTGGAAAGAACAGCACCTTATATTGGGGAAAATGTTTTGGGAGATCGTGGTGCCAGGCATGGGCTTTTTTCAGTATAAAATAATGTAATATATTACAAAAGAGACTTGCAAAATTGTAGAAGATCATATCATCTGTGTGCAGTAAACACTAGCTTGCTAGTTTCAATGCTCGTCTTCTACTCCAGTAGGTCAACTCTTCCCTTCTGGAACCACACTTTCTCCTCTGTACCCACTTTTTACCAAGAGGTCTGCTCTACTTTTCACTTCTGCATCCTCTGTTTTGTTTACCACTTTTCAGTTTTATACAACTCTCTTTTGTGCTTTCTCCCTACTTATCTTTTTTCCTGTCTACCAGAGTGAATTTAGTACTTAACTTTCAGTAGGTTCATTACAACTCTGCTCCCTGTTATCAGTCTCTTTATTTCATCGTTTTCCCCAGCATGCTTTTCAAAGCAGCATTAAATCTTCATCATCCCCAGAACGCAATAACTTATTTCCAGCCAGGGTCTTCTTCCACAATAACATGGAGTGCCTTAATATGGATTGGGGTGCCTTAAATAGGAAAGGAAATTTACAGCATGTTGCATTCTATTTTGGTATTATGGTTTTCAAAATACCATCATTATCAAACAATAATATGTAGCAACAGATTTGGGATCCTCGGACACAGATAAAGGATCATTAAAGGCCTCAGATTTGGGATCATGTATAAGAGGATATGAGGACTAATTATGTTATGACAATGTAAAATTAGAAACAGGCTAAAAGGTTTGAATCTAGATAAAATATGCGTGGTAATTATATAAACACTAGTTTAGGTATGCATTAATCTAGAGGTAGTTAGACAGGAAGGCCATACACTCTAGTTTAGCAGAAGAATTTAGGACACCTGAATCATACAGCAGGAAGGGAATAGATTATAATGCAACAAATTAGGAGCTCAGATCCTGGTAAACATCCTCTCACATGGTCCAACGTGTGCAGCAGTTTTTACAGTGGTCTGACTGCAGTTGGGTTATGGAATAACTGTAACCTTACCATTGGTAGTGGGGAACACTATAAAATGGATAGGAACACCTGTTAGGATTAGCATTTACTGTAGTAACAAGGATTGGAGTACGAGGAACTGTGCAGGAGGGAGACATCAGCAGACGAGAGGATCCAGCCAGGCTGTGCAAACCTTGCCAAGGTGCTAAGAGAAGCACCACCCAGGTGCTTTCATGTGAAGCTAAAGCCCAAGCTACCATTGAAGGGACAGGGAACTGCAGCAGCTACCTATTTACTAAAAGGGAACCAGTCCTGGGTGCACAACAATGAACTTATTTTTTTTTTTTGCTGTGATATATGTGAAGCACACAGTGTGCTTACATCACATCGCTGTTGCCACGTCCTCTGTTTCTCCTCGTTTTTTCTCTGCATCTCCAATGCTCTAATACTTTTACAAAGAACTTAGGAACTACAGGGTCTTTTTGAAAATGGATTGAAGTTTAGGACATTGCAGCATGTAGCTCAAGACAAAGGAACAACAATCGGGCTTATCTTTAGTATCTTAGTAACTTTAATGTTACCTGTGGAAAATGGCCACTTCTAACCTCATGCCCCCCATTGCCACGATTCTACCAAACTTCATTCTGCCCCAGTCTTTCTGTGTTAATGGCTGCAGGTTGGGTGGGCTGTGTAGTGTAGTGATGGTTAGTGTCTGATCCTACATTTTAACCACCGCTGGGACCGACTTAGTTCACACCTTTGTCTGACCCCTTGGATACTGTAACACCTCTGACCCTTGACTCACTTGTCTCTGGATTAGATCTTCACTTCTCCCTTTAATCTGACCCTTGGATGACTGATCCACTGTTGCTGACCTGACACCCCTGTGGCACCTCTTCATTTTGTCTTGGATCTCTGTGAGCCCTTGCAGGCCCAAGTGTCAGTTCTGGGAGCAGGCCGGGTAAGCATATCTTATCCCCCAGAAAACAGGTCCTTGCTATATGAACTAGCAGAGATGAATTGGGGGTTGACACCTGAACAAAGGCTGGCGATCGGTCGTGTCTTAGATGGATTGTGTGTGTGAGTGCTTTTAGAAGGAAACAGGCAGTGGTAACAATCTGATTATGACACACAGGCAATTTTTAATAATCACAATATAAAAGCAATTTTTATTCCTCTTGTCTTCACTGGGCTGGGGCAGTTTCCCTTTTCGCTCCCCAGTTACACTGATTATTTTTTAAGGACAGCTTCTCACTGGGGAATGATTGATATCCAGATCTTTTAACTGATCAGCTTTATTACCCTCAGCGGCTATAAACTTTAAGTGCCAAGGGTGGCACAGGAAAGCTTGTGTCAGTTACATGTTACTGAGGCCAGATGTGCACTAGAAGAGCTCAATGTACGATAGACAATATGCAAGGTTATTAGGTGAGGCACAATATTCTTTATAAAGCATGGCTGTTCATTTTAGCCACATATGTATCTGCACATTTCACATAGTACAGATGCTCAGGTGTATTATAGCTAGGGATACGCAAACAATTTGATCAGCTTAGAATTCAGTCTAGATCAGGGGTTCCCAGACTTTTTTTTTCTTTTTTCAATTTCCATTCCTAAGTAGCACTGGAGTGGCGCACGTGTGGGTTGTCAGTCACCTAGAGTCATGGTAAAACACAGAAGAGTGAACAAACACACAAAAGAATGCATTTATCAAATCTGGAGCTGTCTTGTACCTTTGGAGCGAACCAGTCTTGGGTGAAGTATAGATGGCAGTAGAGGTACAGGTCATCCTGCAGCCTTGACGAGTATCACATGAAAGGATCTCTAGTACCACTAGTCGGAAACCCCTTGGTCTAGATCAAACAGTTTGAGAAGCATCTGGGACGGTTGGTTGTTGTTCATTATGAACAGTCCAAACTAGTGAACTGTTCAAAAACTTGTGTTGTTTCTGTTCCTAATGGTAAACGCAAGATACAACCAGGGTCTCCATCAGGGCAGTACAGCTAGGACTCCTCTATACCCCCACAATGGGGGTCTTGGCTGCTGGCTCTGATGGCAGCCCTGCAGCAACTTTGGCCTGACCTGCTATGGGCTTATTAGGCTAATTATGCAGCTTGATGCATTTATACACCCAGAAAATGCAGCACACAGGCACAGGATCCACACTTCTACCAATAAGGGTATGCAGCACTGCATTAAGGTCCCTGAATGGTTCTCTTATATTGTATATTTCTATAAATATTTATGTTTTTTATAGAATTTTGGAATGTTATTCTTCTGCAGGGTAAAACATATTTATATTGTACATTCAGACCAAGTGGGGCCAACGGGCTATACCAACAGGTTATAGCCAACAGACTATACCCATTATTCCTAGTGAGTGGGAGGAATAATTAAAGTAATATCTTTTCATCTCTATGCTATCCCAAGCACTCAGAAGCCCTTGAGTGGGCAATGCTTGGTTATATATAATATTTACAAAGACATCAATGCCTACTTGTGGCCCTTGTTAGAACCAAGCTGGAAATGATGGCTGTGTGATGGAGGGGACATGAGAGCACTGTAACAAAGGAGCAAAGTGACCTATGTTGGGCTTAATATAGTGGGCTAAATGAGACTATAAAGCTCCTTATTTAAGGGTACGAGGTACTGCAAAATCTATCCTACTCCTATTTTTTCTTTTCAGCCAGCTTAGAAATAATACAGTCATTGATCTATCCACAGATATATATAAATATTAGCAGTTACTCTAATGTAATGGGTATTTTTGGTCACCTTTTTGACATATGTGATCACATGTGACATGTCCTTAGGGACTACATACAGGATTATGTAACTATGCATAATGTTCTAATTGACAGCCAGCACCGTTTCACTAAGGACAGAGACTGTAAGACTTACCTGATTGGTTTCTGTGAGGAGATAAGTAGAAGCCTAGACAGAGGGGGCGGCTGTTTTTCTGGAATTTGCAAAAGCATTTGACATTCGCTTGCTAGGGAAATTGAGGTTTTCAGGTTAGAAAATACATTTTGTGACTGGATTGAAAACTAGCTGATGGATCATGTGCAGAGAGTTGCGGTTACTCTCTGAATGGTCCCCGGTGGTAAGCGGTGTACCCCAAGGGTTAGAGCTGGGCCCTCCTTTATTCAATTTGTATAAATTGGGGATGGCATTAAGAGCACTGTCTCTATTTTTGTGGTTGACACCAAGATATGTGGAACAGTGCAGTCCATGAAGATGTTCACAAGATTCAGGCTGACTTGGACTCTTTGAGTGTCTGAGCATCCACTTGGCAAATTAATTTCAATGTGTATGTTCAAAGTGTAAAGTCGTGCACTTGGGGTCCAATAACCTGAAGGCCACATATATATATCCTCGGGGGAGTAAAACTGGGAGAGTCACTTGTTGAGAAGGATCTGGGGGTACTGGTAGACCACAGGCTAAAAAACAGCACGCAATGCCAAGCAGCTGCTTCCAATTCACCAAGATATTATCATGCAATAAAATAGGTATGGAATCACGGGATAGGGATGCAATATTGTCTCTTTTTAAGGCACTGGTGCCCCCACATCTAGAATATGCCATCCAGTTCTGGCCACTAGAAAAGGATACCCTGATTTTAAAAAGGGCGCAGAGGAGGGCGTCACTAAACTTGTAAGGTGAATTATGGATCTTGGTTATGAAGAAAGATTATGGGAATAAAATCTGTTTAGTCTTGAGAGGAGACGTCTGAGGGGGACAATACATGATTAACTTGTATAAATATATAAATGGCCAATTCAAAAGTATGGGGAAAAACTACTTCAGGTAAAATCCTCTCTAAAGACAAGGGGGCACTTCTTTCAACTGGACAAGAAAAGATTCAATCTCCGGAGGCGAAAATCATTTTTTACCATAAGAACTATAAATCTGTGGAATAGCCTCCCACAGAAGCTTGTTACAGCATCAACAGCTGACAGCTTCAAAAAAGGATTAGATAATTTTCTAGCAGAAAGTAACAGAAACAGTAAATATTAGCTGTTATCAGTAAAAAGAATAAAATAAAAATAACCCTCCCCAACCCCGACCCTTGGTTGAACTTGATGGACATATGTCTTTTTTCAAACCTACTAACTATGTAACTATATGTAAGTCTATTTATTGTGCTTTCAATATATTAAGCTATCAGATAAAATAAACGGTATACATGTTTTATCTATATTTTGTTATTCATATATAAATCAGTTTATTCAATTCATTTGTTAAATATTAGAAATAACCAATAACAAAACTAATTTAAGTTTAAAAATGTATTTACAGCTAGTTGTAGTTTGCCTTTATGCCCCCTAATCCCCCTCTCCCTACTATTTTAACTCACATATTAATATGAAAAAAATGGCAGATTGTTACATACCTACCTGTGTTTAAATGTCAAAAGCAAATTTACAACAACCGTAAAAGAGAATTACCCCGACCTCTATACTGATTGGGATCCAATCTCCTAAATGTACTATAAACCTGTCACTGTGACTTTTACTGACACATTAGTTCGGTAGATCATAATTCATAATATGAAGATCACACAAGAATACGCTGTACAGAGTTGTACGGATCTTAAATTGGGCCAGAATTCTGATTCTTTTCAATCAATACCTAATTTTGGCAAAATTTGGTGAAACTCAGCCAGAAAAATCCTTTAATGCAAGTAACATTTAGATCATGTTTTAAAATTGTTATATAGTATATTGATATATATATATATATATATATATATATATATATATATATATATATTTATATTTATATATATATATATATTTATAGTAGTAAAATTCCCCTTTACTGTAGTAAAACATCTGTATATAATGCTAGAGTGCCCCTCTATTGTATTTAGGGTTAAAAGAAAATATCTACTTTGGCTACAGTTATTTAAAAAAAGTATAATGCATGTAGCAAAAGGCAAAAGTAAACTTCAGCAATATTTTCAAGTTTCATGAAAACTTATGAATGTACTACATTTCTTCATTTCACAGCTATACTCTATACACTTGTTTAGCACAACTCCATGGCCCACACTGTAGATAAAATTACCAATAGCAGAGAACAAGCATCCTATCAGTCCTCTCCAATCCTAGATGTTGGCTGTGGTCGAGTCCAGTTTATTCCTCCGCAGCATACCCACTCCATTCATTGCAATGGAGGAGGCGGTGCTGGGCCTCTGCACTGATACTAAAGTAGAATAAGGGTTACAGTCCATCTATGTTGCTTCTTAATATTAATGTGCAGTTTGGAATTTATTAGATTGTGTGCAAACATTTAAAGTGGACCAACACCCGCGCAGTTGTGGGTATTTGTCCCCGCCACTATAAGACAGTCGGGTTCATACAGAATGCTGAAGCCCCCAGCACATAACCCCCAAAACTCCCCAGGTGGGGGGGGGGGGCGTTCCGGCGGCCAGAACGTCGATACACACGGGAGTGCCGGGCAGCCAATCGTGGTGCTGTATTCCCCGCGAGCATTGAGGCTAAAGGTAAGAATTACCAGTGTTCTGGGTGGGTTATATGTGGGGGGCTCCCACGCATAGTGGCGGTACCAACAATCGTGCTCGCACAGATTCAGGTCCACTTGACAACTTTAGGTATAGGGAACCTGTTAAAAATATAAAGCCCGTCCCATGCAGTGTAGCCTACTCAAATGTGCAAATGTGTAGTTTTATATGTACATGATTATTTATGGCTCCTCGGGTTCACCACCTGTTTAGTTTAGCAGTCTCTCATTGCTTTAATCATTGAATGCAAATAAAGGCACATCCCCTCCAGTGTATTCGCTTCAGTAGCATGGCTGATTATTTCCACATCTTCTCAATACAACATTTTTTTTTAAAATTTTACTGCGTCCCATTAAAATAAATGAATAAAATGAGAAAGACAACAAGCACGTTTGTATTTTAGTATCCACCCTCTCTCTTAAGTTTATAGGCCATCTGTTCATTTATGATTTATTTGTTTTTGACAGGCAAATCCATATTACAGTTTATGCTGCAATTTAGGCTCGTCTTAATGAGCAAGTCTTGTCTCTTACTCATGTAGAAATGGAATTTCATAGCAAACATAATAAAAAAGGATAAACTGATAACATATCAATAAGATAAAAACAGGGAGAAGAGGCTCATCTTTAATTACATTGAAGAGAATAGATGTCTTTGGGCAAGGTACGTATAAATTATTGTATGTGGGTATCAAATAAGGGAAATAAGTATTACAATCCATATTTCTTGATCACCTGTTCCCATTGTCTGTGTAGGAGTTACAGATACAGGGGGTTCTCCTGCCTAACCACATGTCCATACCATTGGAGATACCTTGTCATGTCTTTTGTGCTGGTGCAGTTTGCCTGTTTAAGATGATGGCATATTCAGTTCTGGTTGAACTAAACTGAATCAGCAAAATTCTGTATAAATTTTGCTTTACTGTGAATCCGAACAGCACCAGTGTTAATGCCTTTCATATCAGAAACCAGCTAAGAAAAAGTGTAAACACAAGCAAATGAATGTCCATTGAAATATATGGGAGAGCGACAGTGAGGGAAAGGTAACACCTGGTGCTCTGGAAGTTAGAGCGCCGGCGCTATATGCTGAGCCGCCTGTAAAAATACATTGGACGCTACATGGTGCTGTCACTCACCAGATTCACTTTCTGATGTGGTTTTGCGTATAGCTACCTGCCGCTACGAGGCACTACCTGCCGCTATCCCTTCTTAAATAACCCTCATTGTTATAGAACTGTTTTATAGTATACAAAAACCTGAACAGACTTCTGGTCTACTTAAAATCCTGCTGCGATCAAATGCCACATTCAGCAGACCACACTGCGCAGAAGCTACATCTTCCAGATCCTGATGATTTGCCTGGAATGGTGCACACAGTGGAGAAAGTAGGCCTGCAGCTACGGTAAAGTGTGTTTCGCTGACTGTGCCATTTATGTATATGTACAAACTGTGGGACATCCTAAATTAGGATGCCCTCAAAGACCTGACATTTGGACATTTGTTCCTTGTTGACTCGTGGGATAATGATCAACTTGTCCAGTATAACACTGGACTATATTTCCTTACAAAGACCTCAGCTTTTGTAATGATTCTTAGTTCTGAAGGTGTAAATTCAGTTCCGCAAAACTCTAAATAGTTAATAATTAATCATCTGTTCTGGTGATAAATATAAACAATGCTAAAGCCTAAGACTGCTTTGAATTTCAGTGTCTTGCTGGACACTCTCTAAGGCTTTCTTGGTATTAACATTGACTTATTGACTTTTTACTCGCTTACTGCTGCTTAAGTTCTGCTGAATTTACACAATTTAGATTTTTCTTTGGTTGAGCCATGGATAGAAGTGACAAAAGACTTTGAGTTACACTGCACAGTGTCCAAGGATGTATGAAACAAGCCAAGGCCGGCTTTAGATAAAGCTTGCTCCTAGGCAAAAATAAAAGTGTGGTCTCAGGTTCTGAAATATTATACCATTTTATAATACTATATTATAACAACACAATCACATTCAGTGAATAAAAGCTTAAAGCAGACCAAAAGTAAAAAAAACAACGTTTGGTAAATTGCTCCCCTAAAGCCCCATCTGGCAAAAACAATTTGAAAGGGCTTAATATGAATTAACAGGCCGATTATTTGCTGCAGAACTGCATGGAAGCGGCCATACGCATAAGCATTAGGGGAGAGCTGTGCCAGCGCGCTCAGAGCCGCTGAGACGTGCACAGCTCAGTGGCCCCCCGAGCGAGCTGATTGGACGAGCGGCGGTTGGGCTCTTCTTCACTGTCGGGCGCCCGCCCGTCACTCTTCAAAGCGGGTCAGAGCATCCCGCACTGTACACAGACGATCAATTAAGCAGCAGCCGATCGGCTTGGCACGTTCTCCCTTCCTGAGTGAGGAAGGGAGAACGAGCCAGACCCGACTAGCCGAGCGGCAGATCGGCTGCTGCTTAATTGATCGCCTGTGTTCAGTGCGGGAGGTGGGAGGCGCAGACCCGCTGCGAAGAGGGATACCCTGCTTTAAATATCCTTTGCTAAGTCCTTGCTATCCTTTCCCATGTACCTAGTCCTTGACATCCTTGACCTTGTGCATCTTCTGACATCCTCCACGGTGTATCCAGTTCCTAACATCCTCCACTGCAAGTCCAACCAAGGTTGCAACCCCCTAACGCTGGCCATGAAACAAACTAAACTTCTTAGCATATGGAAAAATATATTTATAGTCTATTGGATAGCCTTGTGCTAAATGTACAGTGCTTAAAGATGCATTTCAAAGATTGCCTGGTGGCACCTGCATGCAGTATTTTCTTTTTGAACCTACATTATCCCGCTCAAAACCTATTTGAACCTAAAAACAAAATATAAAAAAATGACTTGGGGGTCCCAGGGCTTGGTACCTCCTTTGTAAACTAAGGCATTGGGCTTGGTCATGTTCATGACCAACCACCTTGTCCTTCAATGCTGGTCTGGTGTAGCTTGAGGGGTACCCCAATTGTAGACAAAGCATAACCCAGGATCCCAATGGGTCTTGCACCTCTCCTTACCTGACTTTTGCTTTGATTACAGACTAAACATTTAAAATGATTCTGCCTAATCTGCATTAATCCACAGCAAAATAATACAATTTATTATGGGATGGTTCAGCTGTAGCTTCCCCAAGGAGTGTGTCACCTTAGATGCTATTGTAATGTTTTTCTTCACTTGGTATATAATGCTCTTCGAAGACCAACAATCAACAAACATTAATAGCACAGAGTTACAGGCCTGTTGAGATATAGCCACTCCGGAAGGCTCCGGAAGTGTCTTTAATATTTTTTCCAAATATGTTTCACAGCCGGCAGACTTAAATAGCACAAATTGACAAATCAATAGGGCGTCCTAATACTAAATACCCTGGACTGTATTAAGATGTATCCAGTTTCCCAAATACCATGTTATCTGAATATTTTATTATTTTTAAAGGCAGGGGCTGACAAACTTATGTAGCTAGTTATGAAGGAATTGGAGTAGGGTTTTTCAAGGAAGCATACCCAGACTGATTGCTGTTTCTTTATGTTGGTGATTATGGAAAATATTGGCATCTGTACGTGCGTCCCATTATATGAAAAGGAAGGTACGATGTTTCTCTAAATATTTAGATCCCCAGCAGGATCTAAACTTTAGATCCTTTAGACTCTAAACTGACTTTATCTTTGGAACCCCCCTTGGCCAACTTTGACATTGTTCCTAAACCCTAAACCTCTAACACTTATCTACTCTTTACATCTCCATTTTTTTAAACTAGGACTTCAACCAAGTAGCACCTGCAATGTACGGCTGCCTAGGTAGGAGGTTCCGAGTACAAGGATTTTTTTCTCAACTGCTTAATCTTTCTCGGCCTCACTAGGACTTTTCTATTTATTTCCTTGGGTTGGGACCCTCTGCATGCCCACTAAGCTATGGCATAAAGTTTTGTAATCAATACATAACCTCCCGAACCCAAGTAATCTGAAGCAGACTTGGAAATTGGATCACTGTCTTTTTGCTACTACAATTCTTCTGAAGGGGGCATGCTTTTACCTAGCTTGCAATCTTTTGGATATATATGGTTAAGTTTGTTGTTCCCTACAAGCTACTAGGGTCCTTCCACCCAGACAGCCATGCATTCCAGGTGCCACTTGGTTGGGGTCCTAGTTTAAAAAAAGTAGGGAGAAGAAGACCCAGCCCCAGCAAAGATTATGAAGGGCGTAGGCCCCAGTATGGACAACAGAGTACAGGCAATGGAGGGACTGGGCCCCAGTAAAGACTATGAAGGACATAGGCCCCAGTATGGACAACAGAGTACAAACAATGGAGGGCCTAGGCCCCAGCACAAAAGACAAGATCTGTGAGTCAAAGGACGGGAGAGCACAGATTCACTCAGGCAAGGGGACACAATAATCCAGCCTTGATGTGGGGCTAGACACATATGTTTATATGGAAGACAGAGGAGGTAATCACAATCACCTGAGAGAGGGCAGGGAGCAAAACCACATAAACACAACAGTAGATGGCTAAAAAGCAGCACATTTGTAGCAATAATACATGGCATATCGCCTGTTCAAAACCTTGTCGATGTCAGACCTTACATTAGCCTACAACATGAAATGTTTCATTTTAGAATTGAACCTATTTTTGAAAGACACTCTAGATTGTAACACTAGGTCCACTGGGCAAGCAAAGTGGACAGCTATATCCCCACCCCTATCTCCTTAACTGTGTGTGGAGGTATTTGGCTGCCTGATCTTAATGGCCAGCTTGATGATACTAAAGCTTTAGGATTGTGAGGGCAAGAAATGTGGCAGGGGTGGTTATGCTCCCCCTTCCTAGCCATGATCAACTGGTCACTGAAAAGCTGTTAAAGTAATTTTAAGCTAAAGTATTGAGGACAGAACATGGGCTGGGGTTTTCTTGTTGGGGGCAAGTACACGGGTGCTGGATGCAGGAACTGGTGGGGGTGTAATTTGCAGCGACCTCACTGGCCCAAAGCAATGTGGCCCACTGGGAATTTTCCCAGGTTTCCGTATGGGCAGTCTGCCCCGACAAACTCAGCACTGTAAAAACACCACACAGACATTACATGGCATCTTTTATCTTTTGCATTTTTCTCGCAGGTGAGTTTGCTGAATAAAGGTCCATATATATATATATATATATATATATATATATATTTGTGTGTGTGCGTGTGTGAATTTAGACATGCACACACCTAATAAAACAGGGTTTAAAGCAATTACAGATCTCTTGGATGTTTCCTGCAATCACACTCTGTTTCCATGCCAATACAATTAGTCATTTGCAGCCCTGAAGCATAACAAGCAAAAAAAAAAAAGAAAAACTCTTTTTAGTGTTCCTGAAATGTTTAGATAGCTCCTGATTACCAGAGAGGGTGCTCTGGCTGCTCCCTGGGGTGACATTGTTGTATGAAAGACAAATATGAGCACTAATGTTTGTGCTGCACCAATGGTAGAACATTCATATTTTTGGTTGTCCATATGTACTTTCTCAGATCCTACAGTAGTATATTTCCATACTCACATTCTAAAGGAGCTGTATCACAAAACTGTGTAATATTAAAAGTCCATATACACATGCTGGATAGTTAAAGTAGGACCTACTTATACACCCCAACTGATGAAAGAAATCCCACCAAGTTTATGGTTTTCCTCTCCTGGTGGGAATAAAATCCAGGGCTAACAGGGTCTTGAGCATACCATTTCGCTTTTACATGGGTGATCTGGTCCATGCTCTTGTTTCTTGAGCTAGCCTGTAAGGCGCAGCAACATTAACCCATCCAAATATCTCCCCAAAAGATTGCATGATGGGTAAAAGCACTTTAAAAACCCTACACATATTTTAGATAAATTGCAATAGCAATAGGCTGTTATTCCAGCATAGACTGGATCAGGGGACTGGCCATTGGAGTTGAGTAGATCTCCCCTTTAAAAGCAGAATGGAATGTTCAAAACTCAAGAGGTTGCCATACCCCGTTCCAGTCACTTCCCGTAATAATGAAAGAAACAAGTAATACTTGCAGATATTTCAGTACCGGCATATTGTTAGTGGGTAGGCAACCTACGCTCAGGACATTTATCATATACAGAGATCTGCAACTACGATCTTTTGGAAGCCCAGAAGGACAAAATTTCAGCATTTTGAAAAATACACCTAACCTAAACTTTATCTGCTCTCCCATAAGGGCGTGATTGGTGAATTGTAGCCATGACCCCAGCTTTCTAATCAGTCCACCTTCTACTGAAGAAGAAGGTCTTAAAGTGATGCTTAACACAAAATTGGATGCCCCTCCCTATGGCGCTAAGGCAGCATGGGGGGTTAAGTAAAAAAAGGAACCTACCTAGTCCTGTTCACAGCACTGTCCATTAGCGCTACAGACAGTGGCCACAGTGAGGCTACACAGAGCCCCCCGGCGTGTATTCAAATAAACAGGCCAGTGTCCTGGGAAACACATTGGATTCAGGGACCAGGTAAGAGCCTTTTTTCAACCCCCCCATCTTGCCTGGTAGGGTAAAGAAGAATGCTCTCCAAGCCTTATGGCTGGAAAGTATCTTTAATTCAACCCCCTTTTTGCATCACAGTATAAGCAGCTCAATTTTGTGTGTCCTGGGTGAGCCTGTTTACTCCAGCCTCTTGCATGGTTCACTGCTATCAGCACTGATGCGTAACAACTAGTGATGAGCAAAGCTGAAGCTCGGGTTCCCGAACATGGACTTCAGCCAGACTTCAGCTGAGCAGCCCATCAACATGCTTCACTTTAAGGTGAGCCCTGATCCTGGGCGGGGACCATACCAACATGATGCCGCCGCTTGACAGGAAGGGGATCGCGGAGATGTGGTAAGTTTTACAGTAGCACTTCCTGTTGCACACTCTGCACCTCCCCCGCCACAACCCTGTCCCAAAGTTCAGGTGCCCATCAATTTCAATAGGGACTGGGTTCGGGCCCCAAACCTGAACTTTTCTTCCAAAAGTTTGAAAGTCTGAACTTGCCAGATCCGAATTTTGGGGGGATCACTAATCCCTATTAACAACTGAATACATGTATTTATTTATGCTAGAAGGCAAGTGAGTAGATACGCCAAAAGAGGTGCCCCCCCGCACCTGCACGCACATTGAATAGAGCTGAGGCAGACAGGGGGCTGAGTTCAGGAAAGTGCTCATGCAGGATTGCTTAGAAACAGATGTATTAATTTCCAGGTGCCTAGACCTCTTCCAAAAAAATTAAAATGTAACAAAATGAAATTAAAATAAATCCAGTCACGCAAATAGACACAAAACATGTCATCATCGCTTCTAATTCGTTGTTGAACATTTGCATGCATGCTCCCAACCGTCTCCTGGTGCACATATAAGCGTCCAGAATGCTTATCCACAATGGCTGGTGGCGTGATGCACCCCCTGCTGCTGAACAAAGAAGGAGCCTGCTTCCTTGTAACTGACAGCAGGGATGTGCTATGGGGCACACGGTTGGCCCTGGAACTAATAGCGGGAAAACTGTGATATGCAGGACACCATGGGGATCGAGTCTGAAGTGTAGCAGGTAATCATATTATCTGAAAAATGTATTATGGGAGGGGTAGTGGGTCTCTTTTTCTATCCTTATGGTAAAATTGTTAATTCCTATTGCTTATCATAGGGAAATAAAATCATTAGGGATGAGCGAACTGGTTCATGTTCAGGTTCCGCAAGTTTAGGTGCCGAATTTGACCCGAACCTGTTGCCCATTGAAATCAATGCCCCCCCCCCCCCCCCGCATCTCGCCTGCCGGCCGACAGAATTGAAATTACAAGTGGGTGAGTAGCCCATGGAGCCCAGGCGAGCAGGTGAGCAGGAGCACAGCAGGAAATGGCTTTTCAACTTACCTGAGCCCCATGATCCGTTCATCGGTGGTGGTGTTCTACTGTCAAAATGTTCACAGCAGGAGCTTCAGAAAAATGACCACCTCCATGAATGTGGACACTTACAGCAGCTTTCAGTGTCCTCACTTTTTTTTCTGAAGCCTCTGCCATGAACATTTTGACATTGGAGCACCGGCTGCTGACGGATGAATTGCGGGGCTGAGGTAAGTTGTACAGCAGCTTCCTGCTGCTGCACACTGTAGGTCAAACACGAACGTCGTTGAACACGTAAGTCTGTGTTTGGTTTTGAGAACCCAAACTCGCAAAAATCAGTAGAAACCCGAACTTTGTGGCTTGGGATTGCCCAGCTATAAAAATTATTAAATGCAGCCTGTAAGCAGGGGCAGATTAGGGCCAAAAATAAGCCTGGGAATTTACTGGCCCATGACCGGGTCATGAGGTGCCAAGCCCTGTCCCCAGGGGCTTTTGAGCCAGTCAATGAGTATGTTCGTCAGCTAGGGTAATAGCACTGCAAGATCAAATCATGGGCAGGAATTGAAAAGAGATGGTACTGAACTTTTAGTATTGTAGAAGTAGATACTGTGTCAGAGGTGGGTATGGCCCACACAGCCATGATGCTAGTACTATATGCATTGAGGGGGCAAAACGTGGGCTAAAGGGTGCAATAGGACCTGGACACCTGTGAGACAGAGGTGAGGAGGGTGGTAGAAGAGCACTGAGTGAATTCTGACTTGGGGTCTCTATGGCCAGCCCAGTTGGCCCCCAAAGCAGTGCGGCTCACCTGGACTTTTCTTTTGGCTCCCTATGGCCATTCTGCTACCTGCATTTATCTCACAATATATGCTGAGGGCTGTGTACAGTTCCTTCCAATGTCCCAGTTTCCAGAAAGAGATTATATAATACACTGGGAGGGCAGCTGACTCCGTTGTTGCTTACTGCTTTTAGACAATTCCAAAGCTTTTAAAATCTAAACATCATATTGTCAATTCCCTTTCACTGCAAACAGCAAAAGCCAATAATACTCAGCATGTGAAAATGTGATGAGATTACATTCCTGAGAGGCGTAAAATGGAAATCCCGGACGCCAGATCTGGCACGTTGCCTATCTTTATAGTCAAGCATTTTTAATGCCGTTTTTATTCTTAATTTCATAGGTCATAAACCAGAAATGGTGGAGAGAAATGAAATAAGGTGATGGGCACAACATGAATCCGAGGCTAAGTAATTATTACGGTATATGCAAGGTACTTGTAGTGGAATCGGCCTTAAAAAAATAACTGTTTCATTATCAATGTGGAGTGCTATGTCCCACACTTTTATAGATTGGAAAGATACTTAATGTAGGCCTCAATTCAGTAAACTTTCAATAAAAAAAAAAAAAAAAAAAATAAAAAAAAATAAAATATATATATATATATATATATATATATATACACAAATAATAAAATAAAATATTATAATAAAAAAAATATTTTAATTTTACCTTTTTCTAACTCCTGCCATGGTAGATTTTCACCCCTCATTGGCATCCTATGGATCTGTCAAAGATTATGTGCCGCTTGGTTTCCTGGCGCTGTACATTGTGAGTTGATTCAGTATTATGAAGGCAGATCATGTCAGTAAGTCGGGAGATTTATTTTCCACGGTGCAGGGCTGATGTAAACTTTATTAGGACAGATTAAATGCATTGTCACATTCCTTCAGTGAAGTTTCAAATAATGCTATAACTTCCTCCCTTTACTGAATCACACCTTATATTAATGTCCCTGTCCAGGCACATACTAACTTTCTCCACCCCTATCCCAGTGGACCAAGGTGTAAATGAAGCCATTTAAAGCTTCAAAATCATTGATTAGATGTATAAAATGTATGTAACCTAAATAAAGCAGCGCTCTTCTCTTCAGTTTTTAGGTTGTTTGTTGAGTTCTGGTTACTCTAGTCCACCCCCTAAAGTAAAAAACAATCACCACAGAGGTCTTCAATGTAGTTACACCCCCCTCCACTTGGGTATCCTGATTTGGGATGCCCATCAACAGAAAGCCCCATAGTAAGCTTATGGAGACGACAAGCAAATTGGACTGACCAGCGATGGGGGTTAAAGCAGGCATTCAGTTTGCTTTGACTTCTACACAACTTTTATTTGACCGACAATCTGGAAAAAAAACCCACCTCCCTCTCACACCTCCCCAAATGCGAATCCAGATTTGGTGTTTACCAAACAAGGGGCTTCTAGGTGCCTGCTGCTCAATCCCACAATGGACCTCTCTGCATTAGCCACAACTGCCGCCAAGGTCCCTGCTGCACTCATCCTGATCGACTGGCTAATCAGTCAGTCATGATAAGTGTGGCAACTAGGATGGCACAGGTGGACACGTGGCCGGCTGCCCACTCCTTTAACAACTTTATATAACTTTTATATAAATTAATATATAAAGTTTTATATAAAGCGAAACTGGTCATATTGAGTGAATAGTGGCTGCAAGTCACTATGGCTGCAATTCAGACTCCATTCCAAGTCTGACTCCTTCTAAGTCTGCAGCGAATTTAACCTGAATTCACTCTATGGACCCAGAACCACATCACTCTTCCTCCATATCACCACCACCTGCATTCTGATATGTCTCCTCTCTCATTCACAGGTACGCATTTTGGCCTCACCAGCAACTTTTAACCCTTTCCTGCCTGTGTAATACCTGCTGCCATTCTCTCATCCTGGTACGCATTTTGGCCTCACCAGCAACTTTTAACCCTTTCCTGCCTGTGTAATACCTGCTGCCATTCTCTCATCCTGGTACGCATTTTGGCCTCACCAGCAACTTTTAACCCTTTCCTGCCTGTGTAATACCTGCTGCCATTCTCTCATCCTGGTACGCATTTTGGCCTCACCAGCAACTTTTAACCCTTTCCTGCCTGTGTAATACCTGCTGCCATTCTCTCATCCTGGTACGCATTTTGGCCTCACCAGCAACTTTTAACCTTTTCCTGCCTGTGTAATACCTGCTGCCATTCTCTCATCCTGGTACGCATTTTGGCCTCACCAGCAACTTTTAACCCTTTCCTGCCTGTGTAATACCTGCTGCCATTCTCTCTCATTAGATTTACTATTTTAAACTTGATTTTTCCCTTGTCATCTTAACTGTGCATATGCCTTATTTTAGAGTTATGTAATTATTTTGAAAGCCCCATCTCGTTCCCCTGCCCATATCTATATTTGTGACACTATCATCTGTTACTATCTCCTAAATTTAAACTGACCAATATTGCCCCTTGTGTGTTCACTGAACCATAGCATCTAGCAACATTCCATGTGATGTTTTATTACCTTATGTGCCCTCCCTGACCAAACTTTTAGGACTGACCTAGCCCCACCCTTTAGGCCCAAGTGTTGTGCATGAACTAATCACAGGCACTTAGAAACTGGTCATATTGAGTGAATAGTGGCTGCAATTCAGACTCCATTCCAAGTCTGACTCCTTCTAAGTCTGCAGCGAATTTAACCTGAATTCAACCTGGAGGAAACCTGCACCAGATTCTGCTTGTCTGAATAGCCCAGCATCAACTAAAATGATCAACATCTATCTCATCACACTGCTTCCTCTTACCCTCAGAATCCTAGGCTCACAGTATCCCCCTGCTCCTGGTAAGTCCCTATATATCTCCCCCTCTCTGCTCTCCTCCCCCTACCTCTCTGCTCACGAATTCCTTTCCTTGGCAAAATCACACACCACCTCTATATCCAAGCACAAGGCACATTATTCCACCCTCAAAAGCCACAACCATCTATTTTCTCTCCTTTTACTCTTACTTGCCGCCAGAGACATCAGTCCTAATCCAGGCCCACTCTCTCCACCCCCTCCTCCATAACTATACATTTTTCATCAAAGCCAAAAGTCTACAACCGTGTCAAACCAGGATACACACGCAACCCATCTAATCTGATACAGCTCACTCACTCTCCATCCCTTCCCGCCACTGTCACCTGCGCACTGTGGAATGCACGCTCAGTGCGCAATAAACTCACCTATATTCACGACCTGTTTCTCTCTAACTCTTTTACCTTCATGGGGTTCACAGAAACATGGCTTACCCCATCAGACACAGCTTCACCCGCTGCCCTCTCACATGGGGGACCACATCTCAGCCACACCCCCAGATCCAACAACAAACAGGGTGGGGGTGTTGGCATCCTTCTATCCAAACTCTGCTCCTTTAACCCACTCCCTGCCTTGCCATCTCTATCCTTCTCATCTTTTGAAGCTCACTGTGTCCGCTTATATTCTCCCTGTAACCTGAAAATCGCAGTCATCTACCGGCCTCCTGGAACTACTACTCTTTTCCTCGACCACTTTTCTACCTGGCTCCTTCATTTTCTGTCCACAGACATCCCTGCAATCATCATGGGTGACTTTAACATATCTGTTGACACTAGCAACCCTGCTGCCACCAGACTACTGTCACTAACCTCATCTTTCGGCCTCAAGCAATGGTCTACTGCACCCACCCACAAAGACGGCCACACAATTGACCTCCTCTTCACTAACCTCTGCTCTCTATCAAACCTCTCATCCTCTTTGCTCCCCCTCTCTGATCATAATCTGCTGACTATGACCCTCTCTCCAATGCCTGCAAACCCCCCTCCACACAAACCCATAATTCAACGCAGGAACTTAAGAAACCTAGACCTTCAGTCCTTTTCTGCCTCACTTCAACCTCTTCAGACCTTGACCTCATTCACGGACATAGACGCTGCATCTTCACACTACCATAATACTCTCTCCTCAGCTCTGGACTTTGTCGCCCCCCTCACCTATAGCCGTCCCCGCACCAGAAACCCCCAACCCTGGCTAAATGCAAGCACAGCCAGATTGAAACAGCTGTCTCGAGCTGCTGAACGGCGATGGAGGAAATCCAAAGCCAATCATGACTTTCTATTCTACAAACAAGCCCTTCAGGAACTCAGGACGGCCCTTTCATCTGCTAAGCAAGCTTATTTCTCTTCACTGATTTCTGCACAAGCCCGGAATCCCAAACAACTCTTCAATACTTTCAGTTCCTTACTCCGCCCACCACCCCCTCCTCCAACCTCCCAAATAACAGCAGAAGAATTTTCTACATTCTTCAAAGGAAAAATTGACAACATTCGACTCGGCTTTGCCCCTCAGTATCCCTCACCACTTCAAACAATCCCCCTGCCTCACTCTCTTACTTTCTTCACTCCAATAACTGAGCTTGGACTAACCTCTCTCATTTCTAGGGCCCACCTGACTACCTGCTCCCTTGATCCTATTCCATCCCACCTTATTCCTCAACTGTCTCCATCCCTCACTCCAGCCTTAACATCCATATTCAACCTTTCTCTCTCCACTGGCACCTTTCCTTCTTCCTACAAACATGCTGTTATTACTCCAATAATCAAGAAACCCTCTCTCGACCCCTCTGCCCTCTCCAGCTACCGCCCTATCTCGCTACTCCCTTTCTCCTCCAAACTTCTTGAACAACATGTCCACTCAGAACTGTCACAATACTTATCCACTAACAACTTATTTGACCCCTTACAATCAGGATTCCGCCGTAACCACTCCACTGAAACTGCCCTCACCAAAGTCACCAATGATCTGCTCACTGCCAAAAGCAAAGGTCACTACTCTATCCTCATCCTTCTTGACCTCTCCTCAGCCTTTGATACTGTCGACCACTCTCTGCTTCTTGATATTCTCTCCTCTCTTGGGGTTCAAGGGCTTGCGCTCTCTTGGCTCACCTCTTACCTCTCTGACAGATCATTCAGTGTATCCTTTTCTAACACAGTCTCATCCTCACGTTCTCTTTCTGTTGGTGTGCCACAAGGTTCTGTCCTAGGCCCCCTACTTTTCTCAGTCTACACCCACGGCCTTGGCAAACTTATAACTTCACTAGGCTTTCAATACCACTTCTATGCGGATGACACTCAGATATATCTCTCAGGCCCCAATCTCTCCTCTCTCCTATCTCGCCTCCCCAATTGCCTCTCAGCTATTTCTTCATTCATGTCATCTCGCTACCTCAAGCTAAACATGGACAAGACAGAATTGGTCATTTCCCACCCTCTAACTCCCCTCCCCTCTCTAACATGTCTATTTCTGTCAACAATTACACAATAACAGCAACTCACCAAGCTCGGTGCCTGGGAGTCATTCTGGACTCTGCCCTCTCTTTCAAACCACATATTCACTCCCTGGCCACCTCCTGTCGCCTCCAACTTAAAAACATCTCCCGCATCCGTCCTTTCCTCTCACCTGACACCACTAAAATGCTAGTGCATGCCCTGGTCATATCCCGTCTGGATTACTGCAACATCCTTCTTTGTGGCTTACCAACTAACAGACTGGCACCCCTCCAATCTATCCTGAACTCTGCTGCTCGCCTCATCCATCTCTCCTCTCGCTACTCTAGTTCTGCGCCTCTCTGCCAATCCCTACACTGGCTGCCAGTCCCACAGCGAATCCTGTTCAAAACTCTAACTCTCACATACAAAGCTCTCTCCAACCAGGCCCCTCCCTACATCTCATCTCTATTCCAACAGTATCAACCTAGACGCAGCCTCCGCTCCTCTGCCGACCTACTTCTGTCCTCCTCCCTGGTCACCTCCTCTCACGCCCGCCTCCAGGACTTCTCACGTGCAACCCCAATCTTCTGGAATGCCCTCCCCCACCCAATCCGCCACTCCACAACCCTCAAAACCTTCAAAGGCGCCCTTAAAACTCACTTATTCAGACAAGCATATAATCTGGCCTAACCAATCTTCTAAAGGGCACATGCCACAAAGCTCAATACTGACTGTTTGTGATCCTTCCCCCTCGTCTTCACCCCTCTTCCTTTAGACTGTAAGCTCGCAAGGGCAGGGCTCTCTCCCCAATTGTATCCTGTATTCAGAATATCCATTGTCAACTCTGTACAACTGCATTTGAATTAGTATATGTACCGTATGTTTCTACCCTGTCTGTAATTACTACTTTGTAAAGCGCTACGGAAGATGATGGCGCTATATAAATAAACAATAATAATAATAATAATAACTTTTGCACCTAACCTCTTCGCCTACTTTAAAGTTGTGCACCATAGAGTAACATCCTGGTCCTTCAAGAGGATTCTGACTTGGCACACCATGCAAAAGTAAGAAGCAGACAACAATGGAGATTGTGTGTTATAATTGCAGCACTGGGGTTGTAATATGCAATTATAAACCTGGACGCAGCTGAGAAACAGATATAATGTGATTATATATGATTTTGTATTTATTATTTTAGTATTATATGATACTTTTCATCTAATATATTCATCACACTCCTTCTGTTGTGAAGATGCTTTGTTGTGTTTAATGCCACTTCAGCCTGAGTGGATGAATATCCTGGCACTAAAGAGTATTTTTAACACACATCCTGATAAAAGAAAATCCAAAATTCTGAGACATGTGCTTGTGCTTAGCTGCCAAGTTTGACAGCCAAGATGACTCTTGTGGCAAAATGATCGCATTATAATGAACAGAGGCTGACACTAATCACTGACTTATTCTACTCAGTCACATTAAAAGCAAGTGAAGCCACTATTTGGCACATTTCATACCATAGATCAAAGCTGGAGTGTTATTAAAAGTAAGAAATACTCCAAAAAACCTGAAGAATACTCTTATTCGACAACATGCAGTGCCAGTTTACCTTTATTTTAGGAAATGAACTGGAAGAGTTCCTCCAACAGATGCAGTTGATGTCCTAGAGAGCAGAAGGGTGTCATGGCCACAGAATTACCACAGATTGTGCTGGTTACTGGTCAGTCTGTTTAACCCCTGACCCCCCCCCCCCCAGCCTCCCAGGGTATGCCTATCCCTCACTGAACCCAATTCAAAATCCAGCATGGAGCTGTCCTATACTCCAGCCTGGCTCTCAAACCTAACTGGTGATATTAGTTTGAGTGGACCCCAAGTCTAGCAGTGGCAGATAACCAAAATACACCTCACACTTTAAAAGTCTCTCACTGTAGTTAGAGTTATACAGATTTGTTTAGCACAAGACATTGGTAACTACTGAGTCAGTTACAACAGCACCAGGCGAGAAAATTTGACAACTTTTTAGGAGAGAAAATTGCCATTCCCCTTCATTGACTACCTGAGGAGTGATTCTGCAAGTGCATGTAAGATGTCACCTGGTGCTGAATCAGCCCTAATGTAGACAATGAAAGTAAATAGCAGCTTTCTCACCTGGTGCTGAATCAGCCCTAAGGTAGACAATGAAAGTAAATAGCAGTTTTCTCACCTGGTGCTGAATCGACAATAATACTTTGTTAACGCATATATTAAATATACATCCAACTAGTGTTAGGCGAGCCCAAACCACAAAATTCAGGTTCGTACCCGCTTCACCTAAAGGGTGCTGTACAACTTAACTCAGCCCCGAACCACTTTGTGGTCGGCGGCGCCATTCCGTACAAATGGTCTACAGCCGGGGCCACAGAAAGATGGCTGTAGCTGGCACTAGGAGTGTCCTCACTCATGGGAGAAGCGGCCATCTTTCTGTGGCCCCTGACATGGACAACTTGAAAGGAACACCACCGGCAACCAGAGACCGGATTGGGACTCAGGTAAGTTGTACTGCAGCGTTTCCTATTGCACACTCTGGGCCCGCCATCACAATTATTTTTTATCATCCCCTATTTTACATCTGTGGGGCCTTTTGACATGCGGCCCCTCTGCACCCGTGTTTGAGAAGTGGGGGGTGGGGAGGAGTGGTCTCCAGGGGCAGATTCGCCCCACAAAGTTTTGGGTTCCCATTGATTTCAACTTTGCGTGTTTGTACTTGTTACATGCCACTTTACTATTTTTAGCAATCTAAATATTACCACAAGGTGGCACTGTAATCACCATGTTTGTATTAGTAAGGCCCGCACATTACTACATTGAAACATAAAAGGCTGACAGCAGGAGATCACATGATCTATTTAGTCTCCTCTTAAAGCAAAACAAGCCTGGGTTTTGTTAAACCCCCCAGGGCTGCTCAAGGAAGAGGTAAGAATTTTGGGTGTTCTGGGGGGGGGTTCCAGCATTCTGTATGCCCCCCTCAGACCTGGATCCACACCTGTTAGGTCGTCTTTGGTCTGCTTTACTAATAGGATCTGCCCTCAGTCCAGGTTGGGGACAATTACTGGTGTTCCTGGGCATGTTAGGCTGGTTTCAAACCAGAGCACGTGCTCACGCTTTTAGGCACAGGCCCTGCAAACGCTGGTATCAGTGTGTGGAGACCGATAGTGCCAGTGCTCTCCACTTACATGGAGTGGAATCGCTGGCGTGCCGCCCTCCAAATCCTGCTGGATCTCATCGCTTCGCAATCAGCAAAGGTAGATGTGAAATTTCTCTGGAAATGCGCTGGTATGAAACCAGCCTTAGAGAGCCAGAGAGTAAGAGCAGCCATGCAAGTGCTGCACAAAGAGAGCTAACCGCTTGGGGTAAGAAGGGCATTTTGGAGTCATTCTGATTACTATAGTTTGGGACATTCAATGCCTGCAAGATATCCTGTGTTGCCACTGCTGAACATAAGCGACCAGAATGTTCGTTCTGCCCTGCCTGCTGAAAAATAAAGCACCGCGGTATGTTTTGTGACAGAATTCTTTGTGGAGGACATTTACCGTATATACTCGAGTATAAGCCGAGTTTTTCAGCCCACTTTTTGGGCTGAAAAAAGCCGCCTCGGCTTATACTCGAGTCCAGGGGCGGCCGCCGCCGCCGCCGCCGCTCTCATTCATACAAACAAGCACACACATTCACACACTGACCGGCACTTCAGGCTGCTGCGCGCTGGTCGTCAATGGGCGGCGTCCAATGTTTTCATTGGACGCCTGCCATATGGGGCACGCCCACCGATTACGAGCGCGCAACAGCCAGGAAGTGCTGTGAGAATGACGGCGACGGCGGTGGCTGCGGAGGAACGGAGGAGGGGAGGAGGGTAACCTCGGCCAAACCCTGACCCCCGACACCTGCGCGTCCGAGAGCGGCGGCGGCAGCAGCAGCAGCAGGCACCCACAGAGTTTCAGGGTGGGAAAGAGGGACAATTTACTTACTTACAACAATAGAAACACTTTGAATAGGGGAATGAATCATTTATTAATGCAGATCTGCATGTTACACCTCAAAGAGGGACAAAGGAGAACAACGAGGGGCATGAGCTTCAAAGAGGGACAGTCCCTCCAAATCAGGGACACTTGGGTGGTATGGTGTGTCTCTTTCTGTGTGTGTGTCTCTTTCTGTGTGTGTGTCCCTTTCTGTGTGTGTGTGTGTGTGTGTCTCTCTTTCTGTGTGTCAACTCCAATTCCAATTGAAAAAAGCCGCCTCGGCTTATACTCAAGTCAATAACTTGTTCCATTTTTTTGTGGTAAAATTAGGTGCCTCGGCTTATATTCGGGTCGGCCTATACTCGAGTATATACGGTATTTCCCCAAATTCTGTGTCATCATCTGTGACTGCTTTGAACCTCATTCTGACTAACACTAAAAAGATAATCCCCACACACCCAACAGGTGAAGCAGTAAACTCACTGTGTCTTATGCAAGATAGATGCAGAGTGTGGGGAATTTGGGAGCCTGATTTATCAAGCGCCAGTACCTGTTAATACCACTCAGCACCTATCTTATCAGGGTGCCAAAAAGTAAGAAATAAGCTATGTAGCCAGGGCTGTATTTGCTGCTCATGGTGCCCAAGGCACTTTAAGTGTTTGCGCCCCCTTTTTTAAGTTAGGTCGCGGTTCATAGAAAAAAAAAAGTGTGTAGGGGGAAAGGGTGCAAAGCATACCTCCCTGATTTGGAGGGACTGTCCCTCTTTTGGATCCATGTCCCCCCTGTCCCTTGTTGTTCTCATTTGTCCCTCTTTGATGTGTAACATGCAGATCTGCAGCAATAAATGATTCATTTGCCTTTTCAGAGTGTTTATATTGTTGTAAATGTTACGCCCAATCTACTATCCATCAATCAATCAATGAGGGGGGCGTGGTCTAAGTTACAAACTGTCCCTCTTTCCCACCCTGAAAAGTTGGAAGGCATGCAATGGGCTAGATGCAGAGTATTTGTGTGAAGGAGGAAAATGGCACAAAGGTGGAAATGCAGAGAAGCAGGGAAGCATGTTCCATCTTTTACTGCTTTTTGACATTCGGGAGTCACTTGACCACACCAGTGGAGGGGAGATGCTCTGGCCTGTGTTCAACCCATGGCACCCCCCTTCACATAAATACACTCTGTGTCCTTCTGGGGCTAGGGGGTGCTTGTTGGGAGGCAATTTCTTTTCTTTACTACAGTACTAAGGGCAGTGCCCTCCCCCCCTTCCAGGTTGCCACCCTAGGCATGTGCCTAGGGCTGCCTAATGGTAAATACAGCCCTGTATGTAGCACGGAAAAGATGGCGGTACAGTGGCGCACACTGACGCTGTTAGAATCTACAGTGGGATCCAACAGGAGCTGACATACCTAATGCAACAATCGAACCAAGTGGCAGGCTGATTCATTACTAGCGCCAGGTAACGGCAGATGAGCGTCTGTAGCGAGGCATTGAGAGCGACCCCTAGTAGTCGCTGTGCTCGGCCATAGTTCGCTGTTTCAGAGCGTCTCACTAGCCAGCATTGATGAATATATTGTGTGAGTCGCTCTAACACCAGCGATGTATGGGAAAGAACGGTAGCGCCAACTCAGTGCGACCATATTCATCAAAAAAACAGCTTCACACAGTGTCGGCGCTTGAAATCAGGTCATCGTAGCCCACAGCGCCAGAGGCTGTGTGATTAAAGTCTGTTTTTGAACATGTATCCACTAGTAACAAAGCGAAAACATATGGAATTACATTGTTATTACATTGTAACATGAACACTTTAATACCAGACCTGTAATGACAATTCTGCATAAAAATATTATACATTTTTTTAGGCTTTTTCTAGGTCATGAGAGGTGACACAATTATTTGATAATTTATTAAAAAAAAAAAAAAAACCCTGTTTAAAGAGAATAGAAGGTTTGTCCATTGAAATGTATGGGAGAGCAACAGGTAGTGACAGGTAATACCAGGCACTCTGGAAGCCAGTATACCGGCGATATACGGTGAGCCCTCTGTGATGATGAATCGGCCGCTACGTGTCGCTGTTAGAGTCGCTCACCAGATTTGCTTTGATAAATGTGGTATTGCGTACAGCGCCCGGTGGTCATCGTTCGCTACCTGTCATTTCCTGTCACTGCGAGTCGTTACCTGGCGCTATGGGTTGATGAATAAACCCCTTTGTTAACATCGGATCCCAGTCTAGTAAAAAAAGCAGCATCAAAAAAGAAATAAATTCTAGCACTCAAAAACTGCTACCTGGGGGGTTACAAGAAGCCTGGATCTCATCTTAATTTCCTTTCCTGTGTATGTCTCAATGTATATCACAATATCTTTGAACCTTATATTATTATTAAATATACATCTGAACAGGCCCTTCATTCATCATGCTATAGATAGTAGTGGCACAAAGAATATATACACTTACAATTTATGCAAATAAATGAAGCCCCTACAGAGAATAAGAGGCCGATTCATTAATAGGGGCAGGTAGCGACAGTTGAGCGACTGTAGCGGCATTTTCAGAGCGCCCGCTAGTAGTCGCTGTGCTTGGCCGTTGTTCGGTAGTTGACAGCGACTCAGTCGGTTTGCCGTAATGTTGAATATAAGGTGAGGAGTCGCTATTTGACAGGTTCCGCGCTGTATGGGAGCGCATGATAGCGACTGGCCCTAGCGACCGGCTTCCACCATATTCATTAAAAAATCATGCTCAAAAAATTCTTGCGCTGTAAAATGCATGTTTAAACCCCAGAGCGCTGGCGGCGATGGGTAAAAAGTAGTTTTTTAACCCCCAAACAACCATATTTTTGGAAACCAAAAAAAAAAGTATTTTAAATAATTTAGTAATATGAATGCATTAATATCAGACCTGTAATATCAATTCTGTACAATTTTTTTTTTTTCCCTTAAAAAAAATATCTAAATTGGCAGAAGTGGTCACAGAAGTTTTCACATAAAAAAAAAAAAAAAAATAATAACAATTAATTATTAATATTTAAAGATTGTTCCATTGAAATGCATTGGAGAGCGCCAGGTAGCGAGAGGTCATACCTGTCGCTGTTCAAGGTCGGATGCTGGCGCTGTGGGCTGAGGCTGGAATAATGATGAATGAGTCGCTATATGGCGCTATCTCAGTTGCTAAGCAGGATTGGCTTGATAAATGTGTGATTGTGGTGGGGAGCCGGCGTTCTCGTGGCGGTGCCCGTCATTACCGGTCGCTCACCAGTCGCTACCTGTCGCTATTTCTTCATAAATAAGGGCCTAAGGAACATGTATCCAAATCATTGCAGAGGAGAATGAATATTCTACCTAAATAAAGAGTTTTCAGGTGTAGTATATGTGTGCAACCAATTCAGTATCATTATTGAGGTATGTCAGCTGGTTACACAATTGCCCACAATAAATTAAATCAAAGCAATGCTACAAACTCTGACCATTCAGGCACTCAAAAACTGGCACATAACCACCAGAAAGATGCTAAATGGCGCATTTTATAAAAAAGACCCTAAGTTGACTTCCATTATTTGCACTTACCAATGTTCCTGAATATACCTCAGATATATAAATATATATTTATAGATATACATATTTCTATATATTTGAATGTACCGATGCCTACTGAACTGAAGACAGTATTGTCATTTTACTAGTGAAGTGAAATCCCAAGACACAATCACAGGTACTTAGTGAAGAAGCTGATGCCTATAAATATCACAGGGGAGTAGAGACTTGCCCTTCTCCCGCACTGGAGAACATCTTATATCATGTGACATTCACCAATATATTAGCAGCATCCTTCTTTTGCTATGTCTTCTTCCAAGTCTATTTTTAGAGCAATGACTTATGATTACATAAGGACTCGGTAGACGTCGTGTAATCAATATGTATGTGGAGGATGTGAGGAAATACATAACGCTGTAAAGAAATAAATCACTTGTTTATAGGTGAGGATGAGTAGCTGTATTAAGCACGCAGAGCGAAATTACAACCACACAGTATAAAATCACAATGGCCTACGCAAATCATCATCCTCTTGCAATGCATGCAAGCTTTTCACGCTGGATTATATATGACTGTGTTGTATCGCTTGCCGGCTTCATACTGTATGACCTTGCTGAAAAGTAATTTTACAGCATCTATAGATTTCCCATGGTTTGCCATCTCCCAGAGGTATGCTTCTATCACTAACGCTGTATAGTTAAAGCTTTTGGCTCGTTTCAAAGAAAAGGTTATGAAGCTGTTGTGTGGAGGAAAATACCTGAAAAACACCACCAGCATTCCATAGTGTACATGTGCCTTCAGGGACCAACCACATTTGATTACCCCGCCAGTCAGTTTGGGATCCTTACCAATTTTATTTTTGAATTTTTACGTTGGAACATAAGAAAAGTTATTTATAGGGAAATTTGAGTTCATCTGGATTACCTATCAATGCCTATGATAATATAGTTAGACTCATTCCCTTCAAAGGAAAAGTCCTATTCTGTGAAGTTTTCCTAAGGCTCTTGGCCCAGGTGGCACCAACAGCAATAAGCAGATCCACTTATCCTATCGCCTCTGCCACACGGCCAAACGTCCTATCGCAGCCCCGGATTGTTATGCTTCTGGGTTGGAGATTACAGGTGGGCGTGGCCTGGATAAGGCTGGCTCCCACTGAAAACAAGGGAGGCCTCTGTAGGAACTTTTATATACAGAGGCACCTATAGTTTTCAATAGGAGCGAGCCATACAGAGGCCTGCCCCCTGCCAGTCGGAACCAAGAAGGGCAGCATCTGGCTTCAGAAAATGGGGCTGAGGGAGACCAATCAGCAGTGTTGGAGCGGCAGTAAGATAAGGAGATCTGCTAGTTACTGCTGCCACTGCCTGGTCTTAGAGGAAAAGTCCACAAAAGATGACTTGTCCTCTAAGGATTCAACCAAAACATAATGTTAACTTGCTAAAAGAAATAATAGTACCTATCACGAGCTCCTGCTAATTTAACTTCTGTAGGTGCACCTGTTTACTGCTATAAGGTTGACATTTTATTTTAATACTCTAGATAGAGTGGGTGTATGATGCACTGTTGGCTCGATTTGTTATTCACTAACTTCCTATGATTGCTTTTTTTTCCTGGGTTGAAATTACTAAGGGCCTTATTTATCACGGGCTAGCGCCAGGTAGTGTCTGACGAGCGCCAGGTACCGCCAGCTATCGGCGGCTACCGACTCAAGTACGCCCGGCGGCGGTCACAATGACGCATTTATCAAGCTAAATGAGGCTAGCGCCGGCGAGAGCGACGGCTAGCGCGGGATTCATCATGAAGCCGCCTGGAACGAACAGCGCCACTGCAAATTCCTTCACAGCGCCAGGTATGACCTGTCGCTCCCTGGCATTGTCCAATGCATTTCAATGGAGCAATGTTTAATTAATCATAATTAATTGGTATTATTATTTTTTTTTTTTTTTAATGTCAAAAATTCTGAGACCACTTCTGCAATGTTAGGTTTTTTTTTTAAGTAAAAAAAAATAAAAAAAAAAATTTGTGCAGAAATGATCTTACAGGTCTGATATTAATATATTCATATTACAAAATGATTCCAAAAACATGTATAACGTTACAATCAAAAAATATGGTTGTTTAGGGGTTAAAACTAGTTAACACCCATCACCGCCAGCGCACTGGGGTTTAAACAAGGAATGGACAGCGCCAGCAAATTCGGAGCGTCATTTTTTAATGAATATGAAGCAAGCCGTTCGCTCTGGCCATTCGTTGTCAGGCGCTCACATACAACGCTGAACCTGTGAAACAGCGACCCCTAAGCCCGTATTCAACATTACCGCACACCGACTGAGTCGCTGTCATCAAGCAAACGCCGGCCAAGCACAGCGAATACTGGCTGGCGCTGTAAAAATCACGCTACAGTCGCTCATCTGTCGCTACCTGGCGCTATTAATGAATCGGCCTCTAAGTTAAAGAGGAAGCCCAAGCTTTCTGTAACACCTTACCCACCCCCTGTCCTCCTGTGCTAAGCCAAACTTGGGCAATACAATAAAAACAAACTATTCATGGGAGGGAGGGGTGGTCACTCTGTATTAAAGCCTGAACTTGAGTGACAGGTCAGTCACCAAATCTGTGAAGAAGAGCAACCACACTGGTCCAGAGATCGAGTGACTGGCCTGTCACAAGTTCAATTGTCACTCAACGCTGGTATCAGATTGCAGATATCAGGTTTTCATATTTTAGTGCTCATATTGGGCTTAGAAGAGGCAGGAGGTGCTCTTTGTAGCAACATTGTATCATGAACACTTTAACGCCAGACCTGTAATGTCATTTCTGAAGAAATATTTAAAAAATGTAAAAAATTTGACAAACAGCTTTTTCAATGCCAGAAGAGGTCACAGAATTATTTGTGATTTTTGGGAAAAAAAAAAAAAGGTTCGCCCATTGAAATGTATGGGAGAGCAACAGGTAGCAAGAGGTCATACCTGGCGCTGTGCAAGGCTGAACGCTGGCGCTGTTCGCTGAGGCTGTGAAAATTATGAATCAGACGCTACATGGCGCTATCCCAGTCGCTAAACAGATTCTGCTTGATAAATGTGTAATTGCGTGCCGTATCCGGCATTGACCAGTAGCTATCTGTCGCTACCTGTCATTAACCAGCCACTACCTGACGCTATCCCTTCTTAAATAAGGGCCAAAGTTCCCTTCAAAATAAAGATATTTTACCAGTAGCCCTATACTGGTAGTTTGAATATTACCGGCATCAGCAAACTCATCCATGCATCATGGTGGCCCAGCATAGAGTGACTGCACCCTCGTGTCAGTCATGGTGACTAGTCATGGCCACTCCATTTTTCAGCTCTTGTCATGAGGCCAATCAGCTGAGTGGGACTTTTGTATTTTTATTTTTGCCTGGACACTCAATGTGCTAGAAGCAGAGGCATTGTGTTGTCATCTGCTTGTGGGATATGTTTCACATAATAAATTATAGTATAGAGAAACATTATTATCATTTTTGATATACACATCAGCCATGTTTTTGGAGTTTCCAATTCAAAAGCAATAAAGTATATGACAGGATTTTCTCCTCCCACAGAGGAAGCTGTATGGTTAGAGGTTTTCTGCGACTTCTGACTGATCTATACGCCTCTCATCATGAGTGCAAGATCAAACAATGATTCACCATTAGAGCAGCGAGGCTGGAAGATTTCCAGAAGCTGGAAAGATCAACGACTTCTGTGGGATATAGTTTCAGGATATTTCAAAATCTTTAAAATAACTGAATCAATAGTTACATGATACCAGATGTCATAGTTGCTGTTCATATAAATCATTGCTGGTAAAAGACATCCAGTTGTCGTTGTCAGGATGACCTTTAAGGGGACATTTGCATTATAAATAATGCGTACAACTATGTACAAGGTTAAAAGTGTTCCTGTACAGTTCAAACATGCAAACCCCATAGCTTACATTGATCAGACATTTCAAAAACAAAGAACTTTAATGTTTGCAAGTTAAAATAGCTCCAATGTGTAAGTATAACTGTAGGCTTACTTAAAAGTGACAGTTTACCAATTGCAAATACCCACCACACAAGCCCAGTTTTAACCTTACTACTTCATTTTCAAAAAAACGCTTTTCCTGGTTTCCAGCCATCAAAAAAAACCTGTGGCTGCCAGGGCTCAATTTCTGGGCCTGGTTTTGCCAAGGGAGTGGGGAGGAGTTAAAGCGGTCCTTCACTCTGAATAAGAGGCTGATTTATTAATAGCGACATGTAGCGACAGTTGAGCAACTGTAGCGGTATTTTCACAGCGCCCTCTAGTAGTCGCTGTGCTTGGCCGTTGTTCAGTTGTTGACAGCGACTCAGACGGTGTGCCGTAATGTTGAATACAAGGTTACGAGTCGCTATTTCACAGGTTCCGCGCTGTATGGGAGCGCATGATAGCGACTGGTCAGAGCAACCGGCTTCCACCATATTCATCAAAAAATCACGCTCAAAAAATTCAAGCGCTGTGAAATGCATGTTTAAACCCCAGAGCGCTGGAGGCGATGCGTTAAAAGTCGTTTTTTAACTCCCAAACCACCATATTTTTGGAAACCCCCCCCAAAAAAGTATTTTAAATAATTTGGTAATATGAATACATTAATATCAGACCTGTAATATCAATTCTGTACAATTAATTATTAATATTTAAAGATTGTTCCATTGAAATGCATTGGAGAGCGCCAGGTAGCGAGAGGTCATACCTGTCGCTGTTCAAGGTCGGACGCTGGCACTGTGGGCTGAGGCTGGAATAATGATGAATGAGTGGCTATATGGCGCTATCTCAGTCGCTAAGCAGGATTGGCTTGATAAATGTGTGATTGTGGTGGGGAGCCGGCGTTCTCGTGGCGGGGCCCGTCATTACCAGCCACTCACCAGTCGCTATTCCTTCATAAATAAGGGCCTAAGATGTATCCCACACCCTGTAAATACAGATTTCTCACATTAAAAATCATCCTACCTGCATCTACTGCATGTTATGAGCCTTTAAACATCCAAGATGGAGGCTCATGGAACATCAGGCAGCCTGCAAACAAGAAGTGCCTTCTGACTGTGTTGCTCTGCATTTTGGGATTGCTGACCTTTTCCTGACCCCAGGTCTGCTCTGTCTGAGCAAAGCACAGCTGTAACCCGCCCCCCCTGTACTTTATCCCACTCTCCTCTCCTCAGTAAGTGTGATGCTTCTGAGTCAAGATGGCGGCGCCCATATCCTAAAGTCCTGAACAGTGTTGTGGCCCAGTGGGGGAAAGAATAATAAGTAAGTGACTAAAAACTTAAAATATATTAATTTTAGATGCTGGGGAATCGTTTTATAAGGCTTTGGGCTTTTCAATAAATCATGGTGAAGGTCCGGTTTAAGGTAAAATTGGACTTGTGGGGGGGGGTATGCAATCAACAATCTGGATGGTCCCTCATGCTGTAATCAACACCCGTTACAAAAAAAAGGAATATATATAAATATTTCCTTGTGATTTGCAGTGTAATCACTTGGCTTATTTATTTGAAACTTGGCTGTTGTCAGCAGCCACTTGGAGGCATGCAGTGACATTTATTGGTGGTGATATCCAAAGGTAAGACAATACAATTGCATAAAGCCACTGAAGACCCTAGATACCAACGCAGATACCCTAGATATTAAAATAATAATAAGGTAATCGTTTTTCTATATGAATGATGTGCTTAGCATTGGCGGGAGCTTGGACAGTTTGGGGGTTGAAGACGCTGAATTTAAATCCACACTGGGTCTATGCTCCCTCTTCAAGATTCAGCGCCTGGCTTGCTATTATCTAGCGCCTAGGGAGTATCGCGGGATCATGTTTTTAATGTGTAGCATCTGTTGTGTTTTTAATTTGTGCAACTGAATAAATAAATTTGTGATATATTTTCTGATACTCTAACCTCATGCCAATGATGCATGGTCACGGCCTCAATATACCCTTAGCTAGACGCATATCCAGGGAAGCTATTTGTACCTGGCCGGCCAGGGCACACCCCCAGCTAGAGGTGAGCGGGCAAGCAACCAGCAGCCCACTGTGCACCATTTAGCTCGCTAGCTGCTATGATGTCACAGCACCTTGCATAACTAAATGGCGCTGAGGGCAATGATTCCCTCACTCGCTGAAGCATGCCCGCCCGCCTAGTTCTGTTATTTATTTATTTTTTTAAACAAATAGTTGCCACTGATCTAACCCAGCGCCCGAGGGCCCTCTGACAGGTGGGGGCCCCATGCATTTGCATGGTCTGCTTGGCGGTTAAGCACGCCACTGCTAGTCATTACAGTATTGTTATTTGTTAAAGTGGACCAACACCGAGAGGTGATCGGCCCGGAAATCTATAAGATTCCTGGGCCGATCACCTCCCACCCCGCGGGACATCCGAGATCGGGATGTCCCGCGGGGTGAAACCCCCCCAGACACCCCAAATCGCTTACCTCCCTCGCGCCCCTGTAGACGTGCGCACGCCCGCGCCGGGCGTCTGCGAATGGCCGGCGGGGGCGCGCGCGCCGAAAGTGACGCGAGGGAGGCGGCGGCGGCGGCAGCCGCTTGGACGTTCCTGATCCCCGCCTGGACGTTGGCGGGAATTGGACCGTCCAGTCACGTGGCAGCGGGGACAGGTAAGATTTTGGGGCTTTCTGGGGGGTTTCACACAGCGGGGCACCCCCGATCGGGGTGCCCCGCCGAAGTGGACCAAAACCCAGGATAGTCAAAATCCTGGGTGTTGGTCCACTTTAAGGTCATGGTAGACTTCTTGATTTGGTTGTTTTTTTTTTTTTTGTATTTGGCTAACTTTAATTTTGCCACATGTTTTTTTTTTATCCTTATGCATAGTGTTATTGTTTTACCAATATACATTTTGGTATTATTGACCAAACATATTTTATATCCTGTGTCAATAACACCACAAACCTTAAAGTGGACCAACACCCAGGGGGGGATCGGGCCGGGAATCTATACTTTACTTAGAATACAAAAGATATTTACTTCTAAGCATATTTTAAGATGCTTTCAAATGGCTCCTTTTACACTGTTCCCTCAAGTGATACAGGGAGAGAAAATAGGGGCGTTGAAAAATTTACAGTTTAGTGAGCACGGGTCTCCTTCAAACCCCCCGGCAATTAATAAGTGATTAATAAACCCATAAAATACTGATTTCCCAAAACAACTTGTAACAATCACTTATTTTGTAAAGTGCTGTATTTAACAAAGTAGCTCGTCCCATACAAATCCATAAACGTATATGACTTGCACCAGCCACATGCTATTACATTTGTATTTTATGGTGTACCTATACTTAGCTGTGCTTGTTTTTTTATAACCACTAAACACTTCCCCTGTAATTTTATTAATTGGTCCCTGTTGTTAGGGTATATGCATAGCTAATCCCTGATTAGTACACTTGCACAGATGGGATTAATATTGTGTCCTGCTCAAATTGAAATGTAACATCCGCTGGAGACGTTTTTCTGCAGCAACACAAATATTTCCTATGTAAACTTCCAATTTTGTTACCCAGTCATTTAGATAGAACATATATATAGTTTGTCATAGTATATTTATAGCTTTGTTCTGTTATACCCACAAATGAGCTGGCCAATCCACTCGGGTTTGCCATCAGCCCAACCAAACAACTAAAGTATGCAGGTATCCCGATACACCCAGAAACCATTAAAGTCTATAGTAGGTAAAATCCGGTCGGGTTATTTGGCTGTTTTACGTTTTTTTATCCAGTAAATAAAAAAAAGTTCCATAGGGACTGGTAACCCAAGGCTCAGAAGCTTAGCTGCTAGCCTCCACCACTGTATGTGTAACAGCCCCTATGCACTTTAGCCCAGGTCTTGGTCTCTTGCCTTAAACAAAGGTAGGGTAGCATAAGATCACAGGTTTAAACTCATAAACCTATACCTCACCATAATTCTACCTGTTGCAGGAATAACAATTAAATAAAGAAACTTGACTTTCTTCATGATTTCAGTAAATTGTTGATGGATGAAACAGATGGTTTTGCTATTTGATGGACTGCCTGCCTGTGTACTGCATGACATTTTGTAGCTAACAAGAGCAATCAACAAGAAGGCCTCACTTTAGAGTCCACTTTAATTTTGTTGAGTCAATGTGCAGTGTATTTTGATTTTCTGTAAGTGGGACACGCCAACCGTGTAATGCAGGGCCGGCACCAGGTTTATGTGGGCCCTCGGGCATTATGGCCTCAGTGGACCCCTTTGCGTTGGAGAGTCGCAGGTCAGGGGTCTATAAATTCCAAACTAAGAAGGACTGCTTTCCAACCCCCTATTGGAGCTGTTTTTTAGTTTGGCCCCACATAAATGAGCAGAGTATTGAGGAAGATGGATGGACAAAACAGGAAGGGCAGGAATGGATGGAGAGATTACTGTGGAGAAGAGGATGGATGGGCAAAATAAAAATGACAGGAATGGCTGAGTAGATCTGGTGGGTGGAGGGGGTAGATGGGCAGAGCTGGAAGACCCATAGACTGGTAGAGCTGGAAGAAAGAGGGGTAGATGGGTAAAGCTGGGAGGACAGGGATGGAGAGGTGTAGAGCTGAGGGGATGGGGCAGACCTGAGGGTAGAGGGGTGGATGAGACAGAACTGAGGGGGCAGAGCGGAGGGGACAGGGATGAATGGGTTAGGGCTCAGCGGATAGGGATGGATAGGACAGAGGTGACATACAACCAATGGGGCAGAGCTGAGGAGACAGGGATGGATGGAACAGAGAGACAGAGAAAAGAAGTGTGTGCACTGTGTAACTTGCATTACCATCTTCCAGCGTGTGCAGTACTTCCTCTAGCAATGCTGGCGCCAGGGAGCAGGGTGATGACACGTCTCTGGGGGCGGGGTTTGCAGGGAGACTCAGCTCTACAGAGTGCTGGCCCTAGATCGACACACAAGCCAGGGCAGGGCTGAGCAGAGGTTAAGGGACGGGGCAACTGCATCACCAATGAAAGAACGTGCAGCTCAGCCTCGTTTCGAGGTTAGTGACAACCCAGCTCGCTAGGGGGAGGTGGCGCAATGTTGTGTCAAAAAAACATTTAAGTTCTTTAACCACATTTTGTCAGCTGTCAGTGGGCCCCCCTGGGAGGTGGGTGCCCTCGGGCAGCTTGCCGGGTGCTGACGCCGGCCCGGGTGTAGTGTTACGTGCCTTGGCAATCCTTAAAACAAACACCAATGATAATATGTGTAACTTTCCTAATGCCTAGGAAACCGTCAATGATGGCATGGCCCTGGAATCCGATTTAAATATTTAGTTAAAGGACAAGTATCATTAGAAATGTCTGAAATTAAAAGCCTGGAACTTGAAATATATTATACTAATATACTTGATATAAAAACCTCACCCCTCCATTTTCCAATCTGAGGAGTGATGGCATTCCAATATGAATGTGATGGGGCCCTGGTGTGAATATTAAATGGGGCCCTATCAAGGCTCATACAGAAAACTTTTTTCTGTCAACTAAGGCCCTTATTTATGAAGGAATAACGACAGGTAGCGACTGCTGAGCGGCCGGTAATGACGGGCCCCGCCACGAGAACGCCGGCTCCCCACCACAATCACACATTTATCAAGCCAATCCTGCTTAGCAACTGAGATAGCGCCATATAGCGACTCATCATTATTCCAGCCTCAGCCCACAGCGCCAGCGTCCGACCTTGAACAGCGACAGGTATGACCTCTCGCTACCTGGCGCTCTCCAATGCATTTCAATGGAACAATCTTTAAATATTAATAATTAATTGTTATTAATGTTTTTTTTTTTTTTTAAATGTGAAAAATTCTGTGACCACTTCTGCCATTTTAGATTTTTTTTTTAAGAGAAAAAAATAAAATTGTACAGAATTGATATTACAGGTCTGATATTAATGTATTCATATTACTAAATTATTTAAAAAACTTTTTTTTTTTTGGTTTCCAAAAATATGGTTGTTTGGGGGTTAAAAAACTACTTTTAACCCATCGCCTCCAGCGCTCTGGGGTTTAAACATGCATTTTACAGCGCGAGAATTTTTTGAGCGTGATTTTTTAATGAATATGGTGGGAGCCGGTCGCTAGGGCCAGTCGCTATCATGCGCTCCCATACAGCGCGGAACCTGTCAAATAGCGACTCCTCACCTAATATTCAACATTACGGCAAACCGACTGAGTCGCTATCAACTACCAAACAACGGCAAAGCACAGTGAATACTAGCGGGCGCTCTGAAAATGCTGCTACAGTCGCTCAACTGTCGCTACATGCCGCTATTAATGAATCAGCCTCTAAGTTGGATGCCGCTAGAAAACTAAAGAGTGAAACAGCAGAGTTGAATGCTGCTTCCTTTCCCTAAATGATGCAGAATGAGCACAAATATGATAAATAAATGAGCAACCATTGACCCTCTGGGCCCCAGTACATCCCCTACACCCCCAGTAGTTACCACCCTGCGTATCACAAAGTACATTTGTGTCCCTGCTAATGCTAAAATATTTGTCTACATCACAAACAGGCAGCGTATGTGTGTTGTCTTCGCGCTCAGCATTTCTCTTCAGTCTGGGAATGTAGAAAAAATACATCAAAGAAGCCATGTATCACTCTGTATCAGAGGAGAGCCCATTGCAAGCCGATGGGACAGCCGGATTGTTTCTGAGGTAAACACGGCCATATTTCCGCAGGGACACAACTTCATTTTGTGATTCCTGGCTAAAGACAGTGAATAAAAATGACACCTGGTGCCCCAAAGGCACCCCACACCCGCCTAGCCTGCCCCAGCTCACTACTCAGGTTGTAAAAATGGTGGGGGGGGATTAACTAGAGTATATTAGTAAAATATGTTCTATGTTCTAGGCAGTTATAAACAAGGTGTTTCACTTCAGACATTTTTAATAATGCTTGTCCTTTAATTACATATAGGGCCTGATTTATCAAGCACTTCTGCCAGACAATGCCATTTCAGTGCAAATAGTAGTGCAAAATATGGTTTATACATTTTTCAGCATGTTGCTGCGCTGCTTATGTTTTAGTAAATGTGTTTCTTGTAGTGCAGCAAGATGCGCAAGTGTGAAAAAAATATTATATTTTCTACTACTCGTGGAGGCTGATTACTAACTCCAGGTATCGGCAGCTGAGCGTCTGTATAGCGGTGCTTAGAGCGACCGCTAGTAGATGCTGTAAGCGGGTATCGGGTGATGTAACAGAGCGCCTCAGTCGCTGTAGTAACCTGGCCGCCACTAAAAATCCAGGAGAGGACAAACAATGATTTGAGCAAAAAAAAAAAAAAAAGTCAAACACGCTGTTTAAACACAAGCAAATGAACGCCCATTGAAATGTATGGGAGAGCGACAGTGAGCGAAAGGTAGTACCAGCCACCCTGGAAGCTAGAGCGCCGGCGCAATACGCTGAGCCGCCTGTAATAATATATCGGACGCTACATGGCGCTGTTAGAGGCGCTCACCAGATTCACTTTCATAAATGTGGTTTTGCGTACAGCGCCCGGCGTACACCAGACACTGCCTGCCGCTACGAGGCACTACCTGGCGCTATCCCTTCTTAAATAACCCCCTTAATTTGCACTGATGTGGCACTGTCTGGCAGAAATGCTTGATAAATCAGGCCCCTGCTTTATTGTTTAACCATTTCATAAAAAAAAAAATAATAATAAATAAAAAAAAAAATATATATATATATTGCTAGTTAAATTGGTAGTGGTTTATATTTAATATGGCTTCATTAGGCAATACAAACCCCTTTCTTCCCTATTTACAAAGTGGTGCAGCCAATAACAAGCACTTGATGGTGGAACACCTTCCAATGCCGCAACGAAAAAACAAGATGCATGCCAACCGCACATAACCTGAGATAATAAATGCTCATGGCTGATTTGTTCTCTTATTTCAGCTTTTCAGTTAAGGTTCTGCAATATGCAAAACGCTCCAAAGACTTCTCTGAGCAGCCCGGGTAGTAATAATTGCTAAATATCTATAGTATTTATTTACCTGCCTTCTACTGAGAACAGTCCAATCCATTCACAATGCGCTCACCTCCAATGATTGCAGTCCTGGTACATCATGACTCCTATTTTTAGCTTAATGCACCCATAATATATATAATACAAAAGGTATTAACATTGAATTTGGCTGAGTTCCCAGAATATCACTAGTGAAATTATAGCTGTGATTTTCATTGAGAAAAGTAACTAAGTAACTGAAGTACCACATAAAGAATTCACGAGACAGAAATGAGGGTAGGCTATAGAGACCAAGCACCGCAGTCATGAAAAAATCCTGAACGCTGAAATTACCACCCATACTGTTCATTACATTGAAAGGACTGTCTTCTGTTTGACAGAGGTGAGGATAAAACACTTGCTCAAATTGCTTAAAGTAAGTGCTAAGTGACGTGGGGGAGGGGTGTGTCTTGACCCATAATCACAAGTCTTACAGATTAAAATAATAAGGACTGTTCTGCTCAATAAGGACTATAGGTTTAATAGAAGTGCTGTGTCTAAAAATAGTTTAAATATTCTTCACTCGATTTGATTTTGACCACATATAGTAAGATAGTGAGCATTAAGGAAAACCTCCAGTATCAAATCCTGCTCGGCTCTCTGGGACCATTACAACCCCCTCCCCTGGGGTGAGGATAGGATACCCATCAGTTGGAGGTCCTCTGGAAAAGAAAAACTGTGTCTATTCTTCCATATCGTTTGAGCGTTCCATGTGACCACTGATGGTTCTCCAGTAAGCCCGTGAGGAACCAAACGAAATAGAAGTACATGCTTTACAGGTGAGCTCTATTGGTAGCTAGTGGTGCATTCACCCCTTCGCTGTAGAAACATGCCTCAGATATATCACAGTGGTAAGTATTTTGCTCAGTTTTGGACTTCACTAAACTCTCTGGGACGGGCATTGCACGAAGATCGTGTGATAGTGGAGGTTAAAGTGGGTGTCACAGTGTTTTTGACTTTACATTTAATAATACTGTTCATAGCTGTGCTGGTGATAAGCTTTGCTATATACAAAGCAGTGCAGAAAATCCAGAGTCCAGATCTCAATCCAACAGAAAATTATCCATGCAGCCTTATGGAGTGTTTCAGAAGGAAGCAAGAAAAATGGTGGTGTCCAGATGTGCAAAGTTAGAAGAGAAACCTGTCCAAACTGACTTAAAAATGGAATTGTATCCGGTATATATTGATCTCAAGTGCTAGCTATTTGAAGAGGAACAACAGCTACTGGGACAGGGATTGAGCCAGTTTGGGATGCCCCACTGTTTAAAATCCCCTGGATAGTGCTCACCTTGCAAGGAAACGCCATGGTGCATGCATGGGCAGCGGCCGTATCCCTGGCCTCCCTCCAGCTGATCCATGTACCCGCACCAGGCATTTCTGAATGGCTGGCACTTGTAAGCCCAGCTGAAGGGAAGCACCCAGCGCTGGAAGGAATTGCTGGCACGGTAAGTTTAAACAGCGATCTGGGGGATTTTACAAAGCAATGCCCTAGTGGAGAGAAACAAAACCCAGACTAGTGACTTTTCACTCTCCCAGGTATTGTTTCTCTACAGTGGGGCATTCCCCGTTGTCTGAAACCCACAGACATCATCATAAAAACTCATCCTTTTGGCGATCCCACAGCACATGCATGGGATTCCAGCCAATCAGCATTCAATTTAGCTTTACTAGCTGATCTGACGTCAAAGTAGCATTGTACAGATGAATCATATTTAAACCACTTTGCTTTTTTTATTTTTTTTTGCCAAAATAGATTTTTTCTGTTTATCAGTGTAAGAATTGAATTCATCCATTCCATGGTCAGTGACAATAAAACATACTAATGTGGGAGATACATACGTATGTTAGACTGCAATGGCAGATGGATACAATGACCTCCTCCTGCTCTCTTTCCTTTCCCAGCAAATGATTTTAAATAATATTTACAATCCAAATATATGCAAATAATTTGTAAATAGAAAGAAAACAAAAAGAGCAACAAAACAACACAGCAGGGAAAGCTGTCGGGAGCATTTTTTTGAGCTTGTAGTAGCCTGAGAACCAGGATTTCCCTTTATGAGTGACATGCATGTCCTAGAGTGGAAATGGTAAAACCCTGCTCCGCAATTTTCTACCCATAGTATTTATTCATTAGACTCTAAGGCTTAATATTCTGGACACACACTACTATCTTAGCAAAACCAGACCAATCAGGTGAGCCGGGACAAGATAACTTCTACATTTTTACTATTATGTTACCAGCTCTCGTTCTATATGTAGGGATTTCCATAAAAAATATTCGATAGAGGGTAAAAGGTCTAAAATGTTATTGTCTCATACAGACCAAAAATAACAGGATTTGTCCATGATTTGTAGGCAAAGAGCCATGTAAATCATCTATTTTCGCCTTTGTGATACCTTAAGCACCCAGAAAAAAGCAGGCTGGGTTTGAAATGCTTTGGTATGTCCTCCAACATTAAACATTTTTGGGGTTCTCAAAGGGGGGCAGTTTAAACCAATTTGTGGGTGATGGGCATTGTAGGGGTGGTTTAGCATGTGGCTTAATTACAGATCACAGGCTCTAGGAATATTTGGTCCATAAAAGATGTTAGTGAATAAGAGTCCATGGTTTCCACTACCACCATTCAATCAAGGAGTCAGAGCAGTTGTAAGCCACCCAGACATCCAGCCAGGGCTGGCTCCAGGTTTATGTGGGTCCTTGGGCGGCAGGGTCTCAGTGGGCCCCTTTGTGGTGAAGAGTCGCGTCACATCACGTCCCAAATCTGGATGCCCCCTAAGGATCATGCTATTTGGACCAAAACTCTAGTTTTGGTCTACTTTGAAGCGCACCAAACCCCCTTTAAACCTGACCTCGGAGTCTAAACAAATCTAGATCCTCCTGATTTTGGATGCCCGTGTCTGTGAACCCCTCCCTTTGTTCATTACTTTCCTTGAACTGGTGAATACACTGTGGGATTGCCATTTTGAGTTAACGGCCAAGCCAGGAGGGTTCTTTCACAAACAGGGGCATCCCATTGTTTGCATAGTGGGTATGCCAGCTATCCCAGGGGGTTTCACACAGTAGGGTATCACAGATTGGGATGCTCCAGGGATAGGAAATCAGTTGGGGTGGGCAACTTAAAAGCAGAACAAAACCCAGCACTTCCTCCCCTGGAATCTAAATCTAGATGCACCGTTGTATGGAACTTCACCATTTGAGGAAATGTGGGCACCAGCTGTGGTGCTGCCCTCCCAGTCCGTCGCTGGTCATGCGCTGTCACACACCCCAAAGGCCGGCCTTGTCAGTGGGCCCCCTGGAGGGTGGGGCCCCTGGCAACTACCCTGCCTTGCCGGGTGCTGACGCTGGGCCTGCATCCAGCATTCTGCATTTGGTGGGACAGTCTTTCCCATGTCAGCAAAGTGGGACATTTAGGTTTAAGAGGGGCATTTAGGTTTTCGAAGGGACAGGGGGCTTCAAAGTGAGACTGCCCCCTGAAAATGGGACATCTGATCAGTTTATCTAACATTTACACAGCAATCACTTCCTTCTTGTAGACACTGTTCTGGGCTGGTAGCCCTCATCAACACAAGGCTGAAAGTGATGGCTGTATGGTAGATAAGGCTTGGATGCACCATAACAAAAGGGACAAGCCACATAGGGAGAGACCCATGTTAGGCTTAAACTGAGCCAAAAACCCTGGATTTTCAATATTCTGGGATTTTTTCCTTGCCCCGTGGGCATCCTGATTTGGGATGCCCTACTATGTAAAACTCCCCATATTGCCCCGAAAAACATACCTTCCCACAGTCCTACAGGCTGTGCATGTCAGTATTTGGCAATACAGCTTTGTTTAAACACAGAGCTGGGCAATAGGGAGCAGAAGTGGCAGCATCCCCAGTTACCTTTAGATGTGGGCATACTGCTGCCTCCAGTGTATCTGAATGACTGGACATTGCAGCGAGCCTCATGCTGGGGATGCGGCCGCCATTGTTTACTTCACCGTCGAAGCCACCGGCAAAGGTAAGTTTTGTGACTACCAGGGAGGGGATTTCACACAGTGGGCTATCCTAAATTTGGGATGCCCCAGGGAGTCTAAAAAACTGCTGCTGAGGGTTTTGTTCCACTTTAATACAGTAGACTAAAGGAGGGGTTTTGGGTGTGTGGTATGTTTTTGGGGGTTGTGGAGGTTAATTGTGGCTAGCTGCTGGGGGTTCATTGTTTGCTGGGCATGGGGAGCACTACTTGCCTGCTCACATATGCTTTACCAGTGTAGTTTTGCAGGGGTGAGAGTTTAAGCATACCAATTTGTACCCCCCCCCACATAACTTGACACTGCGCAAAAGTATTTACCCACTCCTGTAGAGTGCCATACAACAGACACAGGAAACAGCTTTCATGGTCCCCTAATATACAAATCACAATAAGGAAAAGGTGAAATTGGGTTAGGGTCCTTCACTTATAGAGCATAAAGTTGATAACAACAAAATGCTCTTGTGTGAGTATAAATTCATTACTTGAGAAAGTCAGCAGCCACTTAGCAGCCCAGATAAAGTGTTCCTGTCATCTGTCTCTCGGTGTCTCCAGTGCTTCCTGGTGATAACACACAATCTGGATAGTCTTCTCTCGTGTATTGCATTAAGCACCACACAAAATGCAATTTGCTGAAGAAAATATCAGATAAAAATGCCTGAACATCTAATACTAGCTATAGACATTCCATGGTGAAAAGAACCCACCATACTACCGTATGTCAGTTCCTCAGCATTGGAGCTACATCCGAGGAGCAGTGCAGAACCTTCTGGAGTCACTTCTACCTTCAATTACTCATTCCTTGTTTTATAATAGATTTACCTGGGAAATGTGGATACTTTTTCATTTGTATTCCCTTTCCATCCATGTTTGCTAAGATACACTGATCCTTCCCCGTTTAATAATATGCCCCCTCTAGTGTTTGGTATGTGATATTACACTGGCTTTTATATAACACACTCCCATGCACAACCTTATCTGTAGTACATATGGTGCTGTCATGTGGGGGGAGGGAGCAGTCACTAAACAATCAGAAACAAGCTCTGAAGGTCCCCAGATAGGATCCAAAAAAGAAAAGAATGCTGCATATATATATATATATATATATATATATATATATATATATATGTATCATATATATATGATAAAATAAAAAGCATCAACAAAGATCAAAAATCAGAGGTAGCACTCTCCACAATAACACTTCATAGCTCTAGGCTCTAGGTATGGAAATGCAACCACCACTAAGAACAGCTCACCAAAATGCAATGCTTGGACACCCAGAATAATCACTCACAATCACAATCCTGACACTCACATATGAATATTATAGAACATAACATTATTTACATTATTAAAAAGTACAGTAAGCCTGCTTAAAATACGCTTTCAAAAATAATTTCTGCATATTATGGGTCTCAAAATATATACTTGGGCCCTTATTTATGAAGGAATAGCGACAGGTAGCGACTGGTGAGCGACCGGTAATGACGGTTCCCCACCACAATCACACATTTCAAACCGATCCAGCTTAGCGACTGAGATAGCGCCAGATAGCCACTCATTCATCATTATTCCAGCCTCAGCCCACAGCGTCAGCGTCCGACCTTGAACAGCGACAGGTATGACCTCTCGCTACCTGGCGCTCTCCAATGCATTTCAATGGAACAATCTTTAAATATTCATAATTAATTGTTATTAATTTTTTTTTTTTTTATGTGAAAAATTCTGTGACCACTTCTGCCATTTTAAAAAAAAAATGTGCAGAATTTATATTACAGATCTGATATTATTGTATTCATATTACTAAATTCTTTAAATTTTTTTTTTATTTTTGGTTTCCAAAAATATGGTGGTTTGGGGGTTAAAAAACTACTTTTAACACATCGCCGCCAGCGCTCTGGGGTTTAAACATGCATTTCACAGCGCGAGAATATTTTGAGCGTGATTTTTTGATGAATATGGTGGGAGCCGGTCGCTTTGACCAGTCGCTATCATGCGCACCCATACATCGCGGAACCTGTCAAATAGCGACTCGTCACCCCGTATTCAACATTACTGCACACCGACTCAGTCGCTATCAACAACCGAACAATGGCCAAGCACAGCGACTACTAGCGGGCGCTGTGAAAATACCGCTACAGTCGCTCAACTGTCGCTACCTGCCGCTATTAATAAATCGGCCTCCCCGTGTCTCAGGAGTGTTCTAGGTGTTTGCCATGCTTTACCGGTATATACTGAGTTTTATAAAAATGCGAAAAGTAATGAAAACAGATTAAATGGTGTTTTTTCCAACACTAGTTAACTAATTGATGTACATGTGCAAAAAGTAAACTTTGGGTTTCGCCACTAAAAGCTGGCGAACAGAAAAGGTGTTCGTCAGCATTTGCCAAGCCAAACTGAAAACATGGACATTGCCGGCCAAACATGCGCTTGGTAAATGCTGAAACTAGTGGATTCCAGCGAACCATTTCCTTTTTTTTACCACCATTGTAAAACTGAATGTAATATATACAATAGTGGTTCTTACATCTCTCTCAAGGTAGCTTAATAACACTTCATAGCTCCAGTAATGGAAATTCCTGGCATTCACATAGGAATATTATTAAACATAACATTTAATACCTAAGCAAATAAAATTCATTGTGCTAATATTAAAGATCCCTCTCCATCATCCTGGTATTATGGTCATAGATCGATTCATAAAATGGATTTTGTTTGCTAATAGATTACAATTTATGTTTTATAATCTTCACAGGCCTGGTCCCTCAGGTTATCAAAGAATCCCCCATATGGGCCCCCATCAGAGAGCTTTTGGGGGCCCCTTTTCCAAAAAGGATTCTCCTGGCCTGGGTGCCCAAATTGTAATGGTGTTAATAGCCCTGGGACTCTATTGAATGTTTGAAAATAGCAGTTTTTAGATTCTTCCTTCTATATAGCTCCAGTGCTCATTGGATCCTGTGCAGATAGAGAACTATAGTGATAGCAATAAAAGTGGACCAAAACACAATTTTACCTAGCATCCCCTGAATTGCTCCCCCCATGAAGAGTTCCTTTTACCAATTTTCACTGCTGCAGCTTCACTCTAATCCTAGATAATGGCACCTGTTTTAGTTGTAAAGCGCCACCTCCTTCATTGATTGCCACTGTTGTGTGTGGCAATGATGTCATTGCCACACCAATGCAATGACTGATCACCTGCCATCTCACACTGAGGGACAGCAAAATAAAAAGTAATCCAGGGCAATCTGAAAAGTGAGAAAATCTATTTCTAGTTCTACACCCGAAAAAAGGGAGTATCGACAGGGGCTTTGGCCAAATGTATTTCACAAGTTCAATGGGTTTTGTTCCGCTTTAATATGCTGCCCATTGCTCTATGATATGATTGGTAGGCTGTTAGTGGTAAGCAGAGAATATGGACTGCAGCTTAACTCATTTATTAGCTTAATTTATTTAACTCCAGCATTTATTGCTGGAGATTCCTGTACACATTACTTTAAAATGAGAAAGCCAATTGGATGAATTCTGAAACATTCTCAAGAAAAATATAGCAAGTCCAGCAGGTAGGACCACTGATCCACCAATTAATTAATGTATTATAAAAACATGACAACGGGCAGCTGTGCCCTAATTCCTACAAAACCACTGATTAACTGGTCTAATTAAAAGTACATCCTGCTCCTGCACAAGGATATATTGTTGTCATATATATTGATCAAATATATATATATATATATATATATATATATATATACACTGATTTTTATTTCTTTATCATATGCTTTTTTTTCCTAATTTGACATTCTGACCATTGGTCTGGTAATATTTGTTCGTAAAATAGACATACAGTTTGAAGGTCCAGAAATTAATTATTGGATATATATATATATATGAAAAGCTTGTTAAATAATATTCCCATAAGATAAATAAAGTAAGTGTTGAAAATCAGCTACAGAGGCAAATTCATCAAGAAAATAAGGTTTATTTGTCACTTGGCTGACAAATCCATCAGTGGTTCAACAGTCTGATAAAAGACAGGCCCAATGCAGAGCCATTTGTTTACAACTTGGTGGACAAGTATGTTACTGCCATATATTCATGTAATGACTAATGAGCGGTGCTATGAAATCAAGCTAATGATTACACCTTGCCAGGATCAGCAGCGAGTACCTGGCCTGAGGTCATGTAAATTCCAAGTCATTTCTCAGCACCTAAGGCTTCAAAGCTGCTATGAAGTGTGAGCTCTTTACTAAGTTTGGCATTAAACATAGATATATCCACCTAAGAAAAACAAAGGGGTACTCACTTTTTGTCTCACACAGTTGATCAGTCCTACTCATGGGATCAGCAACTCACCCGATCGCTGGATCGCATACCATGCGGGTCATGTTGGGACTCCATTTACTGCCACTTTTGTGTATGAATTGCGCCTTACCGTCATCAGCCACAGGGGCGCAGCCTCAGCCTCTAGATTCACTACAATGGAGCAGGCGTGTCAGGTCCCGGCACACCCCCTCCATTGCAGTGAATGGAGTGCCTGTGGCCGTGCCCTGCGACTGATAGTGGAGGGGTATAATCCCAACACAAAAGTGCTGGTAAATAGCGTCCCAACACTGGTGATGTTGGATGCGATTCAGCAATTGGCTGAATAGCTGATCACCGGAGTAGGATCAATCAGTGAGCGCCCTTTTTTTCTTCTATTTGGGTGGTCAATCCCTTAAAAGTCGTTAGGGCTAACAAAACAAAAGTAGTAAGCCAGACCTGCTCTATCCCCAGATATATCCCAGCCATAACCCACTGTACAGTCTATTGGAAACACTTCCAATTATTGGTAATGAATCTGTGATAAACCAGTTCTGGGATTCAGGAAGTTCTCCCCAGTTATTTAAAGCTGTTTATATGGGAATATGGGAGGGGTTCAGTAGTGGTGACTAATAGGATGCTGAGATTTATAATGACTCAAAAGAACCTAACTTCTGTAAGAAAAAAAGTATTGAAAGTAAAAACCCATAGAAAAGGAATTGGATGAGGCATCCCCTCAAACATTAACATGTTTGAAAACTCCAGAAGTAAAGTAATGATCCATTGTCACTCGTCTGTCTTTAATTCAAGCCTTTTATTATATCCAACATTTCACCAAAGATCTTTATGCATGATAAATGGGCCAATAGTAACCCTGTAAGATTGGATATAATAAATGGCCTACTAAGCTTTGAAAATTAAAAATGCTTTTAGCATTAGGGATGCTCTTCTGTTTAAAGATAAGTAGGATGCCCAAAATATGTCTTTAATACTTACATTTTGGGGTTCAGTCTCTGGGGCTCACTGCAGCCGATGTCCCCTTCTTTATCCAATGCCCAACTGGATTCAAGCGTTGAGAATTGGCCACTGGCTGTCACGTGAGCGAAAAGTGCTGCAGGATCGCAAATCAGGTTAGTAATTTAGCTACTTTGTGGGCTTGCTACTCAGCTTTTAACAGAGGACCATCCTAAATGTTTGATTTTTGGCCTGCTATAACAAAATAGATTGCTATCATTGCTATAAAAAGATGTCTGCTAGTATTTGTACTACTGTAAAGAGACGTTTAAGTTAGTGAGTGATTAATGAGGGCCTTATTGAAACTGGATGCACATAAATGTCATGTGGCAAGATTGCTCCATTATTGCATTAACCATTGTGTTAAAAATATATTCAGAAAAAGTTCACTGCAGTTACAGGTATACCGAAATCTTGATGCATCGAAACCATCGTAGATGCTTCAAAGCAACCATGGCAAAGCAGCCTGCCAACTCAGCAATGCCCTAGCACTCTGTGACATCCACGCTCACCCTGCCATTCCCCCTCTTGGCTGGCAGACATTTAAGTTTGTCAGGTGTGCATAGCAGAGATGCCAGCGATGGGTCACACCATAGGACCCTGGATCAAGTTGAGTATATGGGAACTCAAGAAGGGTGGAGCGTTTCACATTGGGGGGGCCTCACCAATTTGGAAGTCTGAGGGAGGGGATTCACCAAAGGTTTTGATCCTCTTTATTGTGGAGGCTGGGTTAGGTCTAAATACACAGTAAGATGTCCAGTTCTAATGTAATGTAATGTATGATACATAATATTGTATTATGCAGCAAATAGCAGGTACCGCTATCACTAACAATGATCTGTCATACCTTAGATCCAAGCATTTAGTGCACCTACCAGAAAGTTTAGTTGTAGACTAAAAGGACTATTGTGAACAATCATCTAAAATTACAATTCAGTTACAATAATCCTACTACTTTGAAGGGTCACTTATACAGCCAGCATAAACCAAAGGGGATTATCCAGAGCCAGGTGAGAATATTCTTACTTTTTTGTAGGAGAGAAAACTGCCATTCACTTTCATTGTCTAAATGGGACTGATTCAACAACCGGGTTTACATTTTACCTGGCTCTGTATCATGTTTGTAGATGTAGATGCTTTTACCCCTCATGCAATGCTTTGGCAGATATTAGAGTGGTGTGTTCTTCTGCCCCCCCCCCATATGGTGGACAATCAGTTAGAGGCCAGAAATTCTCTCCTGTCACAGTAGAATGGTGTTTTTTTTTTTAAATGCAGTAACCCACTATCCTCTCTATATGGATTCTTAACATTAAACTATTTCACGATAGAGCTCCTTTAACTACTTCCATATAATCAATATCGCCAGGCAGATTAACATAGAACAACGCTTTAAGCTGTGTTTGTGCTCATCCCACCACGGACAAAAGTGATAGCACTATGTGGACCCCATAAATAAAACATTCATTTTACATGAAAGGGATGGCCCCTTTTATTAAAGGATGTAAAGTATTTTATAATATATTCTTGTGACAGAGGCAATTTAAAGATAGAATGAAAGCTCCAGGGTCCTTTCAGTAAATTCATATACCTGTTAGCAAGCAGCTGTATCTCTAGCACTAAAACTAATTAGACTTAACAAAGTACTGATGATCCGCTTCATGGGTATGCGCTGAGGTGCGATGCAATTTACCGTGCTTTGTTTGCAGCAGTTTGAATAGTGCCCACACTCCTGGGGTCAGGAAATCAATTATATATTCTTATTGTACATAAAGTTTAGAAATGTTACAATAAAGTTTTTTTCATATAAAACTGAACTAGACTGGAAAGGCAAATGAGCTAGACTTTGTTTCGCTAAAGTGATGGGCTTACCTGAATTTGGTCATTTTTATCTCCTTTAATTTTCATTGGAACAGCTGGAGATTATTGTAAAATAATCATCTTCACTACTTATCAGGGACTTTAAAAAAAAATAGCAAAAACATCCATTGACCCATAATTGATAACTTCTCTGGTTGGCCAATGCGTTTGCTTAACTTTTGAAAACCTTATTTTGACCTGAGCTTTGCTGAATAACATGAAGTTTAATGAAATAATAAGCATTACCTTTGCCGCTACTGATGAATTTGGCTTTTCCAGTAGGTCCCAAAGCTTTTTCCGTTTTTCTGGGCAGCAGGAGTTGTCAAACTCTTCCCCTTCCCTTTCTCTTAAGGTCTCAGCTTCTCTCCTCAGCTCCTCGTTCATCTGTTCTTTCTTTTGATGATATCTGGCCTGGCAGCAGGATTCCAAATATATTTCATCAATCCCCCAGAAATCAAGTTCCTGGCCAAATGACAATGCACACATCTCCTCCATCATGTGCAGCTTCCCCGTCCTATAGAAATTTAGAATAGAAGTAAAAGCTCCTGGATGGCGGTCAAAAAAATACTCATTCTCATTTAGATTGTAGTCATCACAGACTTCCAGGAGAGTTTCATGCGTGTTGCAGTCTCTTAGTTTTCCTAATCTAGTCCTTGGTAGACGGTCTAAAGTCCTCCATAGCACCTCATGGTTTAGGCCTCCTACATTGATTTTGACTCTACGAGAACAGGCTTTACTTCTGATTATCTCCACCGGCTCTGGAGGAAGGGACAGCGTTGACCTTGAAGACTTTCTGTTTAGTCCAGGTGGTGCTTTTTCTGCCATGTTGTGCTTTGGACTCAGTCAATCTTCTTAAAATAGGTAGTCATGGGAAACAAAGATGAGTCTTCACAAAATGCAGGCAAGATTTCTGTATGAGTTTGAGTGACCGTCTTTAATCTGAAAAATACAGAAATGTGGATTAATTTAGAATGTTAGAGAACCAGAGGTGCCTAAAAGAAATATAAGAGAGGTGTAGGGTGCACAAGATCAAAAGACTCTGACAGTGAAATCTTTGGCTGACTAAACACATTTTTAAGTACATGAAATGTTATCAATGTTTATTCCATATTTTAGCAGAAAGGCATTTGTAACTAGCAGTTACAGTGGCTCAAAACCTTTGGCGTTCTTTCCTGAAATTGAATAGACTTCAGGGCTGGCCACTAGCCTGCCCCCAGTGAATTTACCGGCGACCCATGGGGTTTCACATAGCAGGGAATCCTAAATCAGGATGCCCCACTGTGTAAAGCCCCCTGGGTCGCTGGTAAATGCATCTTTCTGGTTGCCCTTGCAACGCTGCATTCTACGGCGGCTGCATTCCTGGCTTTCCTGCAGCTGTGCATGCTCCCGCGCCCATCCATTCAGATAGGCCAGATGTGCAGTTCACAAATCACAAATCGGGGATGGGGACGAACGGCTGGTGCACATCACCTGACAGTCTTAAGATCAGCCAGTCGTCAATCCCAAAACTGCTATGGCTTTGGCAGTGCAAAAAACATGTTTTTAACCCGCAACCACCGAGCAGGCAGCATTGCCCAAGGTACTGGGGCAGGGAGGGCAGGTGGGGGTGCAGGAGAATGTCCGGAATGAAACAAAAAAAGTCTATACTAACCTTTTGTCCCCCGCAGCACCTCCATGCAGATCCAGGGAGACTGCATAGCTCTTCTGTATGGCAGAGGAATCTTTATACTTACTGAGGGCGGTGATTCTGTCTCCCAGAACTGGTAGCCTTGCATGGAGGCGTTTAGTATGCCTACTCTATTCCTTGCAATGGCTTATATCGGTGTGCCAAGGCCTGTTCGGCTCACCCCACTTTGGCACACCCCCTCCATTACAATGAATAGAGTAGGCATGTTAGAGGTATATAAAGCCTATTTGATGGAAGTCACCATGTCTGCCCATTACTGGATGATGGAATCACTTGTTTCACTTGTTTTAAAAATGTATATAGCATTGCTTGAGCTGATAACATGACACATGCTCTCCCTTTATCATTTCACCTTAATATATTAGACTCATATGTGTGTCAAAAAATAGAATCTGAAAATAGTAATTAGTATCTTTATAAATAAAAAAAGGGTACATTTTTCTCTACCAGAGTAGGTCAGAAGAGCCGGACAAAAGGCGAGTATGTTTTTTTTTATTTGATTTGCTTGGACAGAACATTTATAAACTTACGCCCCCTGTGTAGAGACCGGTAAGAAGGCACAGCCACCCATTTTACTACAATGGAGTTACCGTGACTGATGCAGTGGCAGAGCTACATCCCTCTATGCCAACAGAGGATGTGCCCAAAGGATCCTGAAGCACATGCCACAGAATTAGATATTAGAAATGTTTCTCAGTGGCAGACCAAGACAAAGCAGCTGCAGGGGAAAAAGGGTAAATTTAGTTTTTTTAGTTTTAGAATGGACAGTCCCTTTAAACATGTATCAGATGACTTCATGTGCAGCTAATATTAAATTAAGCAGATCCTAGTTACTCTAGTCGTAAGAACATTAGCAGAATGGTAAAGCAAACTTTGTTTTGTTTACTAAAGATTGGAATCACTTAGACCTCTATTTTTCACTTTGAGCTGTGATATGAAAGGATGATGTATCAGTGTATGTACCAGAATGTTTAATTCTTTTCTAAATTCTGCACTCAGACTCGACCATCCGCTGTGATCATGTTTATATATATTTACCGCCAAGTGACATTTGTGCAGTCTTCTCCTAAAATGGTGCACTTAACGGCAATGACTAAACGTTTGGCCAAAGACACTTGTGTTCCACTATGGCAAAAGCCAAGTGATAACTTTCAGTGCATACTTTTATTGTGTCATCATCATGTTTATACTATTTCAGCGTGAAGGGGTTGGCTCTTTACATTATCCCAAATATATTTGTAGCCAGATACAAGACGGTTCCTGTAACTGTAAAGCCACTGTTATGTAAATAGATTAAATTGTCCTTCAGAACTGCCAAGGGAAGGCCTTGACACTGACGACTACAAATTATAAACTCGTTAGTGTATTATCATGTATTTCTTCTGACAGCCGATCAATTCTTGGCAAGCGTGACTTTTAGTAAATTAATGTACACAAGTAGTTTGCAAGCCCAACTGAGACTACCAATTAGGCATGCCCCTCTCTCACCATGCTGCATATGCGTAGCACTAATCCTGAAAAATAACTCTGGTATGAGAGTTCAATATCTATTAGGTATTTCACACTAAATCAGGGTCTAAAAGTTATGGATAATATAAGGAGGGCACACAGAAAAACAAACGTGTCTACAAACCATAAACTAGGCTTTTGTATTTCATATCATATATACAAATATATATATATAATAACAGGCGCAAATATAGTTTGGAGGAATAATGTGTTGGGCAAGATGAACCTTTAATTGGTACTTGCAGATAAAACATTCTTCCAACTAAATATGGAAGTCACACAATTACAGAATTACAGATGTATTCCCAAATGGGAATACCCTTAGAGAGGCCTATATTCAAAATGACTGCTGCTAGTGGTACAATATATTTAAACCAGCTCAATCTTTGTCTACACAAATGTTCAGTGTGTGGCTTGTCATCACTCCAACAAACTGAGTCCAATATATGAAATGACTATGGAAAAATAAAACATATACCTTCATATACTTTTCCATAGGGACCCAGCCATAGAAATCCAAATCAGCATAGATCCATCATCATTATGCGACACGTTTCGGTCTTATATCATCAGTCACCATCATGAATCATGTAATGGTACAAAGTAATATGCTTATCTTATATATGACTAAATCTTGAAGCCCACTCTGCTCTTTCCTACACTAGTGAAAAACCTCCAGAGATTCACTATACTCCCCACCATCTAGTCTAAGGACCTCCCTGAAAAGCAAAAACTATTGGCCAGAAATTGGAGGTGGGGAAGCTCTGCCCTGCTCATCACAACAGTGTCTGAAATAGTCATGGAAACCCACCATACTGACAGGTTCCAATAGGCCCATACTTGGGTACTTCGAGCTAATGGTACCCAGGGACACCCACTGTACGAGCTCCCACCAGTTGAAAATGAAAAATTGAAACTGCATTGTTTGTTGGTGTTCACATAATTGTTTTCCTGATTTGGGATTCTAAACTGGCTGGGCATTCCTATTGCAAATGTTATCGCTGCCCTTAGCTGGTCTTGATTAGTCAGATGTAGTGACAGCACAGGACGCCATTATTCTAGGGTTGCCAGACTTTTTTCTGTATTTCGCAATTTTTCTTTAAGGGAAAGGTGCTGTTTGGACCCCATGGACCAAGAAGAAGCACAGGCTCAGCTAGAGCTTTGCCAGATCGCTTTTTGGGTGGTAAGCAGGATTCATTGAAGGGCAGAGAATGTGTTACTGTCCCAGGGAATGGGACTTGTTTACCTTTGCCAGACCTTTTTGGGGGGTTCATTGAAGGGCAAACAGGTTGTTTTTCCTCGGGAGGGGCATCCTTTAGTCTTGCACAGGGCACAATAATATGGTAAAAAATCCAACAATACTAATTTATACTATGTATTCTTGCAGTAAATGAATATCACAGGACGAGTTAGGTGCCCTAATTCATGATAATGGGGAAATGGTCACTGGGGATGAGGAGAAGGCAGAGCTGTTTAATGGATTCTTTAGTTTCTTTAGAGGAGAAAGTAGCCAACACAGGAGATGCCACTGATAGCAATAGCCCAAGTATAATATTCAACAAGCTAACATGGATATAATCCAAGAAAAACTAAATAATTTAAATTTGAATAAGACTGTGTGACCAGATGGACTTCACGCAAGAGTTCTTAAAGAACTCAGCTCAATTATCTCATCACCCCTGTACTTGATCTTTAAAAACTCGCCCACAACTGGTATAGTGCCAAGAGATGGGTGCAAGGCAAATGTGGTGCCTATTTTTAAAAAGGGCTCTAGGTCTTTTCTGGGCAATTACAGTAAGTTTAATATCCATTGTAGGGAAAATTGCTTGAGGGGCTATTAAGGGACTATATACACGAATATGTAACTATGCATAATACTATAAGTGACAACCAGGACGGTTTTACTAATGAAGGAGACTAACCTTATTGGCTTCTATTAGGAGGTGAGTAGAAGCTTGGACAGAGGGGTGGCTGTGGATATAGTTTTCTGGATTTTGCAAAAGCATTTGACACTGTCCCCCATAGAAGATTATTGGGGAAATTGAGATCTTCAGGATTAGAATATACAGTTTGTAACTGTACTGAAAACTGGCTGAAGGATCGTGTGCAGAGAGTTGTGGTTAATGATACCTACTCTGAATGGTTACTGGTTGTAAGCAGTGTACCCCAGGGTTCAGTCCTGGGCCCACTATTATTCAACTTGTTTATAAACTACATAGAAGATGAAACTAAAAGCACTGTCTCTATTTTTGCAGATGACACAAAGATATGTAGCACAGTGCAGTCTATTGAAGATGTTCACAAGCTTCAGACTGACTTGGACACATTGAGTGTCTGGGCATCCACTTGGCAAATGAAGTTCAATGTGGAGAAATGTAAACTCATGCACTTGGGGTCTAATACCTTGAAAGCCACCTATGTCCTTGGGGGATTAAAAGTGGGAGAATCCCTTGTTGCGAAGGATCTGGGGGTACTGGTATATCACAGGCTAAATAACAGCATGTAATGTCAAGCAGCTGCTTCCAAGGCCACCAAGATATTATCTTGCACTAAAAGAGGCATGGAATCACATGATAGGGATGTAATTTTGCCTCTTTATAAGGCACTGGTGCGCCCTCACCTGAAATATGCCATCCAGTTCATGACACCAGTTCATAGAAAGAACGCTCTGACTATGGAAAGGGTGCAGAGGAGAGCCACCAAACTATTAAGAGGAATGAAGGATCTTAGTTATAAGGAAAGATAACGAGAATTAAATCTGTTTAGTCTGGAGAGCAGAAGACCTGGGGGGGGGGGCATGATTAACTTGTATAAACATATAAATGTCAATACCAAAATAGGGGGAAACCCTATTTCAGATAAAATCCTCTCTAAAGACAAGGGCGCACTCCCTTCGACTGGAAAAAAACAATAATTTTTTACCATAAGAACTTTAAATATGCTGAATAGCTTCCCCCAGAAGCCTGTCACAGCATCAACCGCTGACAGCTTAAAATCTAAAAATGATTAGATGTTTATTTAGAAGATAATAACATTTACAGTTACTATTAGCTGTTATCAGTAAAAAAAAAAAAAATACAATAAAAAATAACTTCCCCTACCCAAACACCCTTGGTTGAACTTGATGGACATATGTCTTTTTTCAGCTATATTAACTATGTACTGTCAGATAGGTAACTAGTATGTAAATTATATATTCTGAGACACTATCCTATGTCGACATATGCTGTAGAAATGTGTTTTCAGCAAGATTTTCTGATTTTTCTAAACAAAATCCGCCACACAAATCGGCAGTGTTCCCCAAATCATTTTGCAAAGTAACTGCCACAATTTTTGCGAATTGCGGCGCAAACACGGCCAAATGCATTGCGAAAATCAGTCGTCACTGGTGTTCGCCACCATAAGTTGAGCTACATTTGCTGCGATTACCCCCTCTTCCTGCACATACAGCGTATGCAGGATAAGCAGAAGTCACGCACAACCACGACTATCGTAAACCCCCTTAATAGATTTTCTCAATGCTAAGCCCCTAGCATTTTTCAAAATTGTGCTCTACAGCTGAAAACAACATAAACATTATTTAGAATGACAACACTTTGCTGACAAATGTAGTAGGGGTTTCCTGAAAGGGAGCAATAAATACAATTTAGCTGTAATACTTTAGGATCTAACCTTAGGTTGATGACTGTAGAGGACTACAGGAATTTTTTGGTCGCAATGTCTGCCCCCACCTTCTTGTAATCCATGGGATGTGACAACCAGACTCAGAGGCCGATTCATTAACAGCGGCAGGTAGCGACAGTTGAGCGACTGTAGCGGCATTTTCAGAGCGCCCGCTAGTAGTCGCTGTGCTTGGCCGTTGTTTGGTAGTTGATAGCGACTCAGTCGGTTTTCCGTAATTTTGAATTTTGGGTGAGGAGTCGCTATTTGACAGGTTCCGCGCTGTATGGGAGCGCATGATAGCGACTGGCCATAGCGACCGACTCCCACCATATTCATTAACAAATCACGCTCAAAAAATTCTCGCGCTGTAAAATGCATGTTTAAACCCCAGAGCGCTGGCGGCGATGGGTTAAAAGTAGTTTTTTAACCCCCAAACAACCATATTTTTGGAAACCAAAAAAACAAGTTTTTTAAATAATTTTGTAATATGAATACATTAATATCAGACCTGTAATATCAATTCTGTACATTTTTTTTTTCTTACCTTAAAAAAATTATTTAAAATGGCAGAAGTGGTCACAGAATTTTTCACATTTAAAAAAAAAAAAAAAAAAATTAATAATTAATTATGCATATTTAAAGATTGTTCCATTGAAATGCATTGAAGAGCGTCAGGTAGCAAGAGGTCATACCTGTCGCTGTTCAAGGTCGGACGCTGGCGCTGTGGGCTGAGGCTGGAATAATGATGAATGAGTGGCTATCTGGCGCTATCTCAGTCGCTAAGCAGGATTGGCTTGATAAATGTGTGTTTGTGGTGGGGAGCCGGCGTTCTCGTGGCGGTGCCCGTCATTACCGGCCGCTCACCAGTCGCTACCTGTCGCTATTCCTTCATAAATAAGGGCCTCAGTATTTTAAATATAAAGGAAAGTTCAATTTTTGGGCCCAGGCATCACTTTATAGGTAATGGGGACACAGGCATTACATTATAGGTAATGGAGGCCCAGGCATCAGATTATAGGTAATGGAGGCCCAGGTATCACATTATAAGTAATGGGGGCCCAGGCATCACATTATAGGCAATGGGGGCCCAGGCATCACATTATAGGTAATGGGGCCCCAGGCATCACATTATAGGTAATGGGGCCCCAGGCATCACATTATAGGTAATGGAGGCCCATGCATCACATTATAGGTAATGGAGGCCCAGGCATAATTTAGGCTGTGTAGCATCTGAGTATCCCCATATCCTATATCTGACGGCTGGTCCCACGGCCCCAGCCTTGCATCATCCCATTATAGGTTATGGGGTCTCAGATGCTCAGATGCTATATATGCTTTATAGAGTCTACACTTAACTGATTTGTTATTTACTAATTTGTAACAAAATATTGTAACCTCTGACAATTAAAAAAAAAAATTGGTACTTGATCATTGGGTTGAGGTGCGGAACCCTCCAATCCTTAGTTAGTATTGGCCAACTAGGATGGAGAGCCATTCACATTAAGCAGGTTGTTCACCACCTTGAATAAGTGGAGAGTTTAAAGGGGACCAAAACCTGCCAAGCCCGGCTCCAGAGCTTCTTCCGGCATCTTTGGCAACTCTCTATCAATTGCATACATCCCTGCCAGCAATTAGAAACAGCCAGAGGGGAGCAGTAAATGGGAGGCACCCAACAATTGTTCCATTCAGTTTTGATTGCCAAGAATTATTATGCACCACTTATTGAGAGAGGGCTCACACTTGTGTTATTGGAGCATGGAGCAAGGTAAGGGCTTTGACAAATAATGGCATACCAAATCAGTATGCTCCTGTTAATCAAACCAAAACACGGTGGGGCGGGGGGCTGGGTTTTAGTCTGTTTTGACAAGCAACATACTTACCTAACTCCAATGAAATCTTCCTCAAGCCAGCTCCCTGTGACTACCCTGTCCTTAGAATGGACCTAAAACTTCCTAATCCTAGAAATGTTTGTGACAGGCAGGGTCCAGGTCTGCACAGATCCTAGCCCACCCACTACCACTGCCCTAAATTTAGGAGATACTGTACCCGCCCTTATATGAAGTGAGACTAGGAAACAGCTGTACATTGTTGTACCACGCAGCAATTGCTCCATGCTAAAAAAATATACTCACCTGGTCCATGTGAGCAGCCCTTTCTTTTGCTGGAAGCGCTGTGCTGTATTATCAGTGGACAGGGGCCCATCACTAGTGAGTGTGACACCAAAATATTTTCTTTTTAAATCCCTTGCATCTAATTGGGGTTTGAGGTGAGGTGCAGAAGATTTTTTTTTTGAGCCTGAAACTTAGAAAATAACCCTCCACATGGGAATTCAAAAAAGGTTTTACTGCATTGGGTTTGGGGTTTTGAAGATGATGAAGTTCTGTAGGCGAGAAGCAGGTACATCATATCTTGCTGAACTAAATTAACCATTTGACGACCTCAAAGTGGGACAGCTTAAAGCAGTTTGTGGGTGATGGTGTGATGGTTTGTGGCTTTTTTGATGGCTTTTGAGGAACAAATATCCACATTCTATGCTACTAGTGTTTAAGCAGGTGTAGCCATGGTCCCAGTCACATACTCCAGGGATCTTTGCTCCATAAAAGCTGTTGATGACTGAGCCAATGCCCAGCCAATCCATGCATTCAACTATCGCAATTCAGCCAAAAGTGATAACTGATAACTGATTATTGTACCCTTCTGACCAGACCACCTGCTTTGTGCATCCTTAATTTGGTGGGACAGCCTTCCCTATAATGTCAGCAAAGTCAGACATTTAGGTGTCATTTGAAAGTGTGACATCTGGTCAGTTTATATTGAGCCAACTTGATGGTAACCTGTAGAAAACGCTGTCCTATGTTGGGGGTTTTACCAACATTTTGGGCCAACGGCATGCTGCCCAATAGTGTGGTATTCCTGAATCATTCTGCAAGACTATTTGCATTAAAGCAGACCCAAAAAGTTAAAAAAAAGTCATCAATATCCTCCCCTGGCAGGGGCAAAATGGCCATACAGTGGGCTTGGGAATATCCTGGTGAGCAGCACTATTTTGATGTTTGTTGGGCTGGTTACCAGATTTCCCTCCTGTCTTTCAAGCTACCCTCCCCCAGGCCTGCCTCATTGTATCTCCTCCAACCAAGACACCCAATGCCATTATTTTCCTCTAATTTGCGGAAGAAGTTGCCTCAGCTCCAATTTTGGGCTTCCTTGGGATAATTACCGAAATCAGAATGCCCAGAGGGTGATTCGTAAAATGGCTCTTCTTACTTAAAAAGCCTTTTAACTTTGGTCCAACCTTAATTACAAGTTATATAGGATGATCAATCTTTAGGGACACAGAGCCTCAGAAGACAGAAGATTCAGAACTTCAGAATTCTTTTGTTGTTTTTTTTATTTTGATTATAATCCAGTTTTCGGTTATAGTCAAAATATGCCATAACCTCTAAAAGCAAGTTTGATGTGCTCTAAAAATTCAGATTTCAACCTCACCCTTCAATGTCATTGCACTGGCCTCCAACGTGACCCACCACTGCATCCATCATTGCACCATTTCTGAACAGTCCCCTCCCAATCTAAATTTCATGCATCATTTTAACTCAGCCAGAATTTGTATTTGGTAAAATATTTATTTAACTGTCTATTGTGGTCAACAATTTAGTAAGAAACAATAATACATACACATCATAAAATCTTATTTTAGGACTTGGAAAGAAATCTATCGACTACTGAGATAACCATCTTGAAAGCCTTAAAGCTAAGACATAGTGAGGGTTGACTAGGAGTGAAATTGAAGCTGATTTATCAGATCTGGACAAATAAAAAATTTGAGCCAATTTGCACTCACTCCCAAATCTACATTAGAGTAAATGTTTTACGTAAGGCACCAAGAAAATGTTTTAAATGTTTTCCATTTCTCTTTGTGCCTCACTCCCCGGCAACCACATAACATAAAATGGATAGACTAGTAAGTCTAACAGATCTTAAATGTATGATTTTACCAGAACACTATGTGCTACTAGCTGATTAGTTGTTTGCTGATCACCACTGCTGTTATGTGAGTACAAAGTTGATCATACTGCAGTTGCGCATGGACTTGCTGTGTTTTGCGTTTTACAGGACATGCTGGCCAGTATAACTAGATAGTGAATGGAGAAAACCATTCCCAGTAAATGTCAATTTGTCAATTTCAAAATATTAAGGGGCAGATCTACTGACTCTGGTACCTGGGAAATTGAGGCTATATGACACTAATGGTCCTCCTAAGCACCCAGTCATGTTTCAAGTATCGATAAAATAAATCTGATTGTCTGTTCTGGGCAACTGCTCCAGTTCCCCTTCACCAGTCTTAATTTCACCTCCCATGTAGAGAGGTTCTGAAACTCTGACCTACAATGGTGTACAGTTACACACTTATTCATTCATGTCGATTGGTGTATGCCTTAAAGGCCTTCAGAATGTTGCTAAGCAATATAGACCAATTGTTCCATGAAATAAATGACAACTCCCATTGGCAACTCAGACAAAGCCACACACTTGTGAAACTTTTAATAGACCGGTACATTTTGTTCTGGCTTTCATTTTTTTTTTTCCTTTGCCGATCTCAGCCGGCTCCTGAGAAGCACCGGATCGGATTATTATTGATTGAAATCATCTTTGCTTTATCCCGCTTTTCATCTTACGTTTTTGTATTGAACTTTCATTAATGGTTCTGTGCTAAGAATCCACCCAGTCACTTAGCCCCGGCTTCAGAAAAAGAGAGCACAGTGATAAATGAGCCTTTCAGCATCTAACCTTTAAAAAAAGAGATTTTTCCGAGATTAAAATCTTACATAACTTGATTTGCCTGGATTACAGTGGAGATAAATACATATAGCTCTGTACGTCGCTTTATTCATAAAAGTATTTTGAGATGATGACACACTACGGAACATTGTTTCATCATAGAGTCATTAATTAAAAGAAACAGTTACGTGTGTCACATAGTTGGAGAGGGTTTAAATGTTACAAGGATGACAGGATGACAGGGATCTAATTCTACAACCCTGGGTGGTGTTGCTCAGTTGTGTAGTTGATAAATTATACAGATATACATTATAGTATTCACATTAGAACTATGATAGTGTATTTGGGTACACAAGTGACAATGTGTACAAAAATAAATAGTGGATAGACAGAACACTAGGTAGGGTACTGGTACCTGCTTTTTCATCTACAAAAGACACATCTGTACTTCTGACAGTGACAAATAAGCTATATCCTCCATACTTTCTAAAAACCACATCAACACTATAGCTCACACAGTAGCTGACACAACATGGTGCTGATAGTATCCATTGCAAAATGTTTGGCTGCTTTCAAGTCTTTCAACTTGGACCTTTAATTTTCATAACAGGAGATGATTCATTTCCCCAAAAGGATGACTTCAAAGTCTTCCAAAAATCCCATCTACTTACCTTGCTTAAAGGAGATGAACCGGTGCAGCCCCAAAGAAGCTAGACTCATATCCAATCCAGAGGTGACTAGATGTTCTGTACAAGAAGATAGTTCAAGCCGAGGTGGACCATTTGGTCTTGTCCCATGTCTTGTTGAGGAGCTCTATAAGTCTAATTCAGGATGAGGTGCAAGCAGGGGCTGGAGCAGCAGAGCAGTGCCAGTGCCATGAAGCTCAAGCCTGGCTCTAGATGAGGATTCAGTGGTGTTGGGCTGTTTGGAGAGCATCCTCTTCTTCTTCATGTGATGATGATGGGCTGCTGTGTGCTGCGGCTGTGGATTGTGGAATGGGAGAGAAGGCAGCTGAACCCAGCTTGGAGACAGTGCACGGCAGAGACATTATACACACATTCACACCATCACACACACACAGCACAAGGCTAGGGCTGGATCTCCCACAATCTGGCTCAGAGGATCTAGAGGTGAAAGCTAATTGGATTGAGCTCTGCATCACCAAGGACAGCAGCAACAGAGCTCAACAGAGTGCTCCTCAGCCCTCACCAAAGCCAAGAAATCCCGAAGAGAACAAGCAGAGGGAGGAGAGGAGGGGGCCGGGGAATCCTATTCTGAGAACAGCTTTAACCCATTCATCCTTTAACCCCTGCCAATCTCTAGCCTGCTATTTAAAGCTGAGCTGTCTCTGCTCTTAGTTGCTCTTCCACCTGCACATCCTCTGCCTTAAGCATCACCTAAACCACCTTCTTTCCTCCAGAAATGATTAGCCCCGAATCCATTCCTATTATCTATGGCCAATAAAAATAGCTCCCATGTATGGATGTCTCCTAACACACATATGGCCAGAAAGCAATGTTTATCCAGTGACACATCACACAGTTCCATCTCCGCTTTCCCTGTTAACCCCTTCAAGACTGACAAACTGTAAATGCAATTCCTGCTTTGTTTGGATGTATATGGAACACATGCTTTACAATTCTGAAGTTAATTCTAGGCTGCTCATGTATCTATTTTAAATATCATGGGGGATACTGTAATACCACTGTCATCACCTGACTGTTTATCACCAGGGGTGTAACTTGAGGGGGGTGTGACCACACCGGGGCCCAGAAGGTCAGGGGGGCCCCATCATGCTCCTTCAACTAATGATATTTGTGCTCACTTGGTATAATTCAGGAAAAAGAAGAATTGTTTCTCGCTGCTGTTTCAGTCATTAGTTTTCTAGCTAAAAGACAGAAAAAAGTTTACTGGATGAGCCATGAAAGGGCTCCATTCAATTTTCGTACCAGGGCCATATCCCATTTAATTACACCACTGTTTATCACCATTTATGTAAACTAACGTATTGAAGATCAGATGCAAGGCACTAACATGGCTGTACCAGACTCTTGCCTTTGCAAATGTATTTAGGGTATAACTCTTTAAGAGGGTTTTCTACAGGGGCGTAACTACAAGGTGTGTAGGAGTAGCAACCACATCGGGGTACACAAGGTTAGGGGTCCCCTTCATTGTTGTTCTTACACCCGATTTATCCATTGTGTTTTAAAGTGGCAACAGAATGAAAGTATCATTTGTATCTGCTGTTTCAGTGTTTAGTAATTTAATTGTATCTAAATGTTTTGAGAAACAGACATCCTAGGCTCTGGATATGATGAGAAAAATGTTACTTTATAAGCAACGAGGGGTGGACCTGCTCACCTTTACCTACACCTCTGGTTATCTACTTGGCGGAGGCATAACAAAAGTGACTGGGGCACTGGAAATCAGGATGCCCCCTTCTCTGCAATCAGCTTGGTGTAGGCTTGCTGTAAATGCTCTGGTCAGCAAAAATATAAACATATGAAGAATAGGTAATAATATGTCTGCTATGTAATAATCATGTTTAAAGCACGGCTCTATTCAATGTAAAGCACTGTCTTGACTAAACTAGTGCTCCATGTTATCTCTCGCTACTAACCCAATTACCATCACCTCCCTTAAACCGAAAAAAATGAAGAGGTGGAGGAAAAAACCTTAACGCACCAACATAGGTGGATGCTGATCAGGTTCTTCCTCATCTCCTTAGGCTCAGAGCTTCACAAGAATAACTGTCAGGGTGCAAAATTACCGCAGCCATGGCTACAACCAAAATTGTAGCCAACCTCCAGTACCTTTCAGCCACATTGGCAATCATCACCACCATCCAATTCCTAATGACACTTAATATATATATGCAAAACAAAAAAAAGTACTTACAAGGCTAGGCTAGCATTAACTCTTATTATTTTTTAACACATAAACATCAAACAATAAATTATCATTAAACATTCCAAAGATACGTTTAAACAGTGACTAAAACAGGGGTGGGAGGGTGGGACTGCTCATCCAGCGCTGAGGGATGAAAGGTCAAATAGGAGGAGAAAGACTGATCCCCCCTATATACCCCCACTTCATGTCACTTTCCCTGACCCCACCATTGGCTGGACTGTACCTTGCTACGGCAGGAGCACAGGTCGGTCATGTGTCGCTCTAAAGAGGACGACGCTCCTCCTATCATTGCTCCTGTACAAGGCAGCAGGAATGCACCTGGATGCCACAGCTATAAGGTTTGGTAATGGTTAAATATGCCACAGCCAGAACTTCAAGAAGCAGCTATGGTAGCAATACTCAACTGGCCGACCAGGATCCAAATGTGGATCTCGGCTCCAGATTTCCAGACCACTGCCCTGTCACTCCTGCACTCAGTTGCTTCTGTGTTGTGCTCAGAGCTGCCCCCTTGATCGGCGATAGTGCTTAGTCTCCCTGCCAGTGTCATGGTTCCCTGGCTACTAGCATGCAATATTAAATACTGCATGGGCTGGAAGTAGCATTGCAAGGTACACACAAACTTTGTTTCTTGGTCTTTTAGCCCCATCCACTCCCCCCCCCCCGTCCCAGCTCAGTCCCATCTATTCCTGTCCCACCATCTCATCCCCCCAGCTCTGCCCCGTCCATTCCTGTCCTCCCAGTTTTGCCCACCCAATCCCCTGCCTCCTAGCTTTGCCAATCTATTACTCTTTACTCATTATCTCTATCCATTAGCTCTGGCCATCTACCCCTCTCCCAGCTCTGTCCATTCATTCCTGTTCTCCTAGTTCTGCCCATCCATCCCTTCTCCCAGCTCTCTCTCCATCCCTCCCTGCTCTTCCTGTTCTGTCTATCCATCCCTCTTTCTTATAGCTTCTCTCTCATTCATCCATCTCCCCCGAGCCCTATCTGTCCATCCTTATTACCAGACCTTATTGCCATTAACATTTTGAGCCCTAGTCCTGCACTGAATGCAAGGGGGGTGGGGGTTAAAGCAGAGCTGCAGGTTCTGTGGGACCAAGAAAAGGCTCCTGTTCTCTCCCCCCCCCCCCGCCACAGCTCTCCACTTGGGCCTTCAGCTCTTACCAGATGCCTGGTAGACCTTTACAAGAAGTGGTTGAGTACCCCTGAGCTATGGTGTTGAAGTGGTAAGTATTCTTTGTTTTTATTTTTGACCAGACAGAACCTTAGGCTACTTCCCCATCTGCATAGCGCTACAGATGTCCTATAAAATTGCTACTGCAAAGTTTTCACAATTGATTTACAAGCGACATTGCTTGCGATTGCCATTCTATAGTGTGCAAGTGTTCTTGAGCCGAACATGATCGCCTTAAAATTTGCTAACGATTATAATATTTGAAAATTGTGTTGGTCTTGACTGAGCAACACTTTGGTTAGGTGTGACCCTACCACCATGTGAAAGAGGCTGGTACAAACTCCAGGCTATTTACATTACTAGAAAAAAGTTTGTTGGGTATAGTCACACTCCAACCTAAAATATATCTGCCTCTGGTTTCGACCACACCTCAGTAAAGGAAGACTAATACCTTGCATCCCAGCAACTATTGGGATGACCCCCGCGGGCGATAGCAGCGGTGCTAACAAATATATCCTGCAAAATTGACATTTATTTACAAGCATTTATGCAATAACAGAGCATGGGAGCGCCGGCTTCTCTAATCCACCACTGAGCCAATTGACCGTTGATCTTGGGCCATTTATTTAACCCAGTTTTCACATTCCGCTGAAGAAGCCGCACAGGTGAAACGAGTATGCCCAGTTTTAACAACTATTGAATTGCAAGGAAATATTAGATTTCATTGACAGTGACCTACTATCATGTAGATATATGATACAGTATATTCATTGTAAAGTCTGATTTTTACACTGTATATGACGGACATTAATGCCAGACCTGTAATGTCTATTCTGCATAAATATATAAAACATGAAAAATATTTGGAAAAATGGCTTTTTCTATGCCAGAAGAGGTCACAACATTATTTGATATTGAAAAAAATTAACAAAAACCCTGTTTAAAAAGAAATAAAAGAACATCCACTGAAATGTATGGGAGAGCGACAGGTAGTGAGAGGTAATACCTGGAGCTCTGCAGGGCTGAACGCCGGGGCTGCTCACTGAGGCTGGGATAATGATCAATCAGACGCTCAACAGATTCTGCTTGATAAATGTGTAATTGCATGCCGTGCCCGGCGTTCACCTGTCGCTACCTCTCATTTACAAGGCACTACCTGACGCTATCCCTTCATGAATGAAGGGCCTGTTTTTATTTCTGGAGATTACCTAGTTTTCCTTTACTGAGGCATGATCAAACCCAGAGGAAGATATATTGTTGGTTGGGATGTGCCTATGCCCAACAAACTTTTTTCTGGTAACGATTATAATGGCTTTCCTTTTAACAGGAAAACAATACTCTGTTTTAAAGGTAAAGTTTTTCACTAGGAAGTTTATTTTCCAGCAAAACTGATTTGAAGTGTATTAATAGTTTTAAACGTCATGTTATAAAAACATTGTTTTTAAAAAGAATGGTAATTTAAAAGGACCTGGTAGTGCACAGTGGTAAGGTCATGCAATTCTATTGTACAGAGGCCTAGGTTGCACATTTTGTAAATCCATGTGTAAACATCATGCACCATTATTAATGCCTGGAAAGGACCCTAATGCCAGTCTCCCTTAAAGTGGACCAACACCCAGGGGGGATCGGCCCGGGAATCTATAAGATTCCTGGCCGATCAGATCCCTCCCCGCAGGGCATCCGAAATCGCGATGTCCCTCGGGGTGAAACCCCCCAGGAAGCCCACAATCCTACCTTTTCCACGTTCCAGCAGTGCATGCACGTCCGCCGCCTCCCACGCGTCCCTCTAGCAGGGCACGCTCCCGCGCCGGCCGTTTGGGAATGGCCGGCGTGGGTGCGCTCCCTGTAAGAGGGACGCGCGGGAGGCGGCGACGGACATGCTCTGCTTGTCCGGCGCTGCCTCTCGCTTGTCCGGCAGCGGGGATTGGCTGCAGCGGTCCCGTGGGGGCGGGGAGAGGTGAGTTTTCGGGGCTTTCTGGGGGGTTTCACACAGCGGGGCACCCCCGATCGGGGTGCCCCACCGAAGTGGACCAAAACCCAGGATAGTCAAAATGGAATCTAGCCTGAGAGTGTGTGCGTGTCCGAACTGTATGCTGGGGATGTGGCCAGCCGGCTGCAAGACAAGTACTTATGATTTGATTGTGTTTTTGAGTCGTCTCATGCACTGCCCAGTTCCTACTGACATTTTCGGAGCAGCTTGCCATTTTATTTCAGATATAACATCAGCTTTGCCATCAGACACCACAAACAGAATCCCTATCCCCAAATAAATGTTAACACAGTGGACGACTCATATGTTAGTAAGCAAAAATTGGTGAGTTCTGGTCTGCTTTAAGGAAGTGACCTGGCAGATACATAACTCACAAAGTCTCATCAGAAGATCAAGAAAAATGTTTCCATTGGCCCATAACCTTAACAGGGAGTTCAGGGGTTAACAGGTAGTTAAATCTGGGGTAGCTGCTCACAAATGCATCCATTCAATTTTCCAATGCAGCACAAAGCTATATATTAGTTGCAGAACAAAGGGGTCAATTTATCACCAGGTGCAGAATCAACCATATACTTTTACATGGGGCTATGAAGATTATATGTAAATTAATCCAAACTTTTTTCTTTTCAATAGCATTTGAAAATTATACTTTAGGGGACACTACTAAACTAAACTAAATATACTCTTTTGCAAAAAATCCGCTTTTGGGGACACTAATGTACCATACATTGTTTACACAAAAGACAGGAAGCAAAGACAATATTTAAAGTTGACCTATCACTAGGATATTCACCTGGGGCAAGGGATGGCCTGACTTAGGATGCCCCACTGTATGAAACCCCCAAGATTGCTCACTCAGCTCACCTTTCTGCCGCTCCTATGGCACATGCTCAGGCTCTCAGACACACTAATGCACGGCAGTGTCAGCATAGGGAGCAGGGACAGGCACATTCCCGGTGTCCTTGTGGAGTGTGCGCGATCTGTCACCCTGAATGACTGTGCGCGGGGGCATGCCGCAGGGATGCTGGGTCATGGCTGGAGATGTTCCAGCAGAAATGTAAGCGATTGTTGGCCAATGTGGGGGGGGGGGGGGGTGTCACACAGTGGGGCAATGGGGGCACTTAGTCGGCCAGTCTAAAAGACTCCAGAGCAGGCAAAGGTGGTGATTGGTTTATTTTAAGGGAAGCCCCTTCAACAACATGCTGGGGAGGCACTCTATGTGGAAGCTGATGCTGGGTCCTTGACTGACGGGCAAATTGGAGCTTAGCTGCATTGGCATACAGCACCCTCTGCATCCCTCTATGGCTGTGCACAGACCAAGAAGGATGCAACAGTCAGTAGGGCCATTTTTACCATTAGGCAACCCTAGGCCTGGATTTTTGGATTTGTATGTGGATTTTTATTAATGGACCATTTTTTATGCTGGTGCTCCTTTAATGAAAGCAGTATGAAGAAGCAAACACTGCTCTAGCCCTGAAGGGGTTAGGGCCACCTTCGCTTCTGCATACGATTAGTAATATTTGTTTACAATCGGGACAGATGTTCTGTTGAAATCAGTTGTCACCCGTCCAAGGTTGCCAGTAGCAGATTCCCAGCCTTTTCACTGACGGAAAGGGTTAAGATGTATTTGCCTTTTTATAGCTTTGTGCTTGGTTGTTATGGTTCCCCTGGAGCAGGGCGTGCGGCATCCCCGCTACATGTGATTTCATGCTTCAAATTGCATCGTGATTCCAACACCTGTGTAAATGAGCCTAGAGCCACCATGTATAGGGGAGGCCGGTGACAGCCATGCAAGGGGGACTGGTTGTTCAGCTATAAATAAAAGAGCGGGACACACAAACCCTCACACCCACTGCTCGCGAGCTGCCAGAGGACTTCTGTAAAAACAGCAAAGAGAAATCCAATCCTCTTCCCAGAAGACAGCGGCACATCCTCTGGCTGCCTGAAACCTACAACTCATGCTTCAAATGTTTCCGAGGACAGCGGCCTGCTGTGCCACATGCTTTAGCATTATTCCTTACTGGTACATGTAGCAAGGAAAAGCAAGCTGCCATCGCTGACCTTTCAAAACAATGCTAGTGTCTTGCCTGTCATGCCGCTCCATGAAGTTTGCCAAGATTGTACAAAGGCTACACTTAAAGAGACCATCCAGGCCATGGCAATAATAAGGCAGCAGTGAGCTCACCTGAAGCCTGTCCCTCATTTCCTGCAGAAGGTCTCCAATGTTTGCTCTTTTCAATTCCGATCTTAAAGGAGCCACAGCACTCAACCGTGTTAGCTTGCAGACAAACCCTTTAATCTGTCTTTAAATCTGGTTAAAAACAGAGGTCTTGGTCCACACACATCTGCAGAAGTATGATGAAGCTGCACCACCACTTGCCAAAGTGCCTCTGTGCAGATGCAGTCCTAACTCTAATTTCTGAGAGCCCCCTTTGGGACATACTGTTTTTAACCAGATTTAGAGACAGATTATAGGTTTGTCTGCAAGCTAACAGGGTTGCGTGCTGTGGCTCCTTTAATACTTGTATATAGAATCTATAAAATTCCTGGGCTGATTCCGGTGGTTTTTGGTCCACTTTAAAGCGGACAAACATCAAAAAATGACTTCACAGTATGTCCTTTTAACACTCCTCAAGTTTGGGATGCCTGTACAGTAAAAGAGACTTAGGATGCCAAAAGCAAGCATTGAAGAGGAACTATTGTCATAAATTACTGTAGTCCCCCTTTAAATGCAACAGCAGGAGGGGAGCCCAACCCAGGCTTCCCTGAAGTATATTGCACTGCTAAAAAAAAAAAACGGCCGCCCAGATACTTATCTTTTCCAGGGTTGTGATCCCACGTGACCGCAAGCAGCGTATCAGTGCAGGCAGTTGTCGAGCCTATCAGTGCAGCCGGCGCTGGCTGTGCAAGCCGATATGCTGCACCTGTACCCGGGTGGCCGTTTTTTTGCAGCGCTGCTGTGTATTAAAGAGGGACCATGGTCATTTCTGACTATAGCCTCTCTTCAAAGAGAGCCCTGGAGTCTAAAAGAAGCCCCCCGTGTGAAAACCACAGCGCCCTGGCCATGTCTTGGCACCACGGTTGCATCCCCACCATACCTGCTGGGGGGCATACCTACGCAGGACATTCTGAATTGCCGAATTGAGCCCCCCCTGGGCCAACTGTGGGGATACACACAACCTGAGAGGAACAACACTCAGGATAGTGAAGTTCCCAAGTGTTGTTCCTCTGCGCGCACTGGTGTCGGTACCGCCGCAATAAGACAGGCTAGGTGGTATCCAGAATGCTGGAGCCCATGCCCCCTAGAACGTCCATAAACCTTACTTTAGCCTAGATCCTCCACTGGAATCGAGTGGTAAATTTGGCTGCCGTGCCCAGGGCTTTCTGGGGGCTGGAACAATGAGCTGCGGATTCCGCATGTATTTGTAGCTATTAACTATCCCCCAACAGACGGAGCTCTGCTAGGTAACAGTCATTATCTCCCAAATCACTACACATAGTTGATCACAGGTCAAAGGTGTACATATTTCAAATATATGTGAAAACGATTTGCCACATTAGGGTACTTTTGCAAGTACGGTTCTACTTTAATAAGTGAGAGCTTAACACCTGGGACATACACAGCAATGGAGATATTGGGAACTAGCCTCCCACTATGTGCAACACTTGAGGCATAGGGTAACCTCAGGTAAGCTGGCTCACCAATACCTGCCCCAGAGGAATCCTGATTTGGGGTGCACCACAGTGTGAAAATTAAGATTTTACCATATACTCCCCTCAGTTCTCATGCTCAGCCACAGCACTTCATGCTATCCCAGTTTCCACCATGCTGAATACCACCCCTGGCAGGCATTCTAGCCAAGTCAAGACTAGGACACGCTAGAGTCCCCTATTGCCCGTCACTAGATTTTTAGACCCTAGGACCAGTCATCTTTAATGTGGCATGCGGTTTCCCCATGCATTTGCAAATGTGTAAAAGACCTCAGTACTCAGATTTGTGGGAAACCCCTGGGATCGCTCATAATCTTTCCTCAATCCCTGCTCCCACAGCGAATGGCTGGGCCCCGGCAGCATTCTCAGCACCACTCCATTCGATGTGCTCATCCAAGAAGGCATATCTAAATGGCTGGCAAAAGGTGCATGCAATCAAAGGAAATGGCCAACAAGAGGGGCCTGGCAATCAATGCTGAATAAGAGAATTCCTGGGTGTCTCCTTCTGGCCACGTCCTCTGGCCATGCTCATTGCCAGCCATTCAGATATACCTGCTGTGGTTGTGCACATCAGTGCTGATTGTGCGCCCTTGATCTATCATTCAGTTTGCTTTTAAAGTGAACCAACAACCTATGCCGATCGGCCCGGGGATCGATTCCCTCCCCTGGGGCATCCAAAATCAGAATTCCCTACTGTGTGAAACAACCCAGGTCGCTCCATACACTTACCTTGTTACCGGGTCAACGGCGCATGCACGAGCCACGTCCCCATCTCCGCTGTCCCTCTAGCAGTGAATTTGTGAATGGCCGGTTCAGGCATGTTGCCTGTTAGAGAGTAGCGGGGGATGTGGCCGCCAGCATGCTCAGAGCCGCTCGCCTTAGACAACGTGACGTCAGCAAGGGCGCTGATTGGCCGTGCATGCGTGGTAGGACCAGGTAGAGGTGAGTTGGCCTTGGCGATCTGGGGGGTTTCACACAGCGGGGCACGCCCGATTGAGGTGCCCCTGGGTAAAGGACCAAAACCCAGCATAGTCAATATCCTGGGTTTTGGTCCACTGTAATGTAATGTAATTATAGAACAAGGGGCGCAAACGTCCTGTGAAAAAAAACAATTGCTAAAACAGTTCATAGCTAGTTTCTTTTAAGGAAGCTTTATGTAAACCCCCAGCCACCCCCCCCCCTTTGCACTGAGCCCGTGTTGGACATTAAAACAATAAAACAATTCAACAACAACCTGATCACTGCATTCATTCCTTGATCCGGGGGAGTGGGGGGGGGGGGGGCATGGGGTCTGCATGGCACACAGAGATATGAGTGACAATTGGACTTCTTTGACAGACCAGTACAGTTACACTGCTGCGTGGGATTGGGTGACTGACCTGTCACTCAAGGACCCAGCTTCAGCTTCCATGCAGATTACTCACCCCCCCCTTAATGATTAGTTTTTTTATGTTATTGCCCAAATTGAAGGAGGGTGGAGTGTTACAAAATACTTCCACTTCCTCTTTAATGTCCAGTGTGCCATGGAGAGCCTGATCAGATGTGCTCAGAAGATCTGCAGACGGTGTAGCAGCTTCACTGCAAATGTATTCATCCCCTGGCAGGACAGGGCTGGAATGGCCAATGACAGATGAAATGTTGGGCTTGGGGGAGGGAGAAGGTCATTTTTTCATCACGTCTGCATTGCACTGATAACTCTTGACACTGATGACATGTGGAGAGTCCCGCTGACCTCTCCATTCATGCATCTGCATTTAAGTTGCAGGGCTGAGACTTTGTAAGCAGTAAACCGGAATAATCGGCATGACATTGCGGGTGACACATGTTATGGAAGGCTGTAAATAATGACAAGTCCCCTTTAAGTATAACTGTAGGCAAAGAGAGGTGATGACAGGCACAAGTCACACCTAAAACCTTCACTAGGGCAAGGTCAACAAGTTATTTGATTTGCTTTTTAAATCACATTTTGAAAGAACTGTATCATGGAATTGCTCAATATTTAAGATCCATATAAACATGCTGGATAGTCAGAGGAGAAGCTACATATACACCCCAACTGAAGAGAAATTCCCCCAGGCTTTTGGCTTTCTTCTTCTGGGAGATAAAAATCTAGCGGTGACAGGTTGGTGAGTGTTCCATTCCACTTTTTAAGGGGTCCTGACCTAGCCTATGGGGAGCAGTAGCATTAACCACTCTAAATATCTGTCCAAAACATTGCATGTCCAAAAATCATCTCCCACGTCAAATGAATTGCAGAAGCAAAAAGCTATTATTCTAGCCCAGTCTAGATCCAGAGACGTGCCCTTTGAATTGAGCAGAGCCCCCCTGTATAAGAAGAATGATACATTGAAAACCTTCTTCCTTCCATTAAAGCAGACCAAAATCCATTCAGGATTTTATCTATCCCAGGCTTTGTTTCGTGCCCTCTTGGCATCCTGATATGGGAGGCCCCCTGCTTTGAGAAACCCTTGATTTTCCTAGTTTACATACCTTACCGGCCATCTCACGGTGCATGTACGATCTCTCCCTTATGCCCTAGTTAATGATTAATTATTAATTGGCATAGAATTCGGTTTGTAATTGGAAACCGCTCCCCTCTGCCTGTGTTTGCCTACGGCAGCCATTCAGATAGGCCTGGCACAGGTGTGCGCATTAGCTGGAGGGATCCTGCTGTGGCAAACATAATGAATAAATAAGGCAAACCAGGGCATTTCACAAAGGAGGGTATCCCAAATCAGGGAGGGTTCAGGGCACTGGCCGGTATTATAGATTCTAGGGTCAGTGATTGGTCCTTTTCAATCGTAAATATAAACAAAAATAATAACTTACAAAACTTAACTAAACTTAACTTAACTAAACTTAACTAAATAGCCCCCCCCCCCCCCAGATTCTGCTGTCATCACTGAATCTGTTGTCCCAGGGTCTGATGAGTTTAGATTTTTTTTTCCTTTTAAGCTAGTTTAAAGTGGAACAAAAGCTGGGATTTACACTACTATTTGCTTCTTGTTCTGGATGACATCTTGATTTAGGATGCCCTGCTGTATGAAACCCCCTCTGAATCTCAGAAAAACCTACCTTATCTTGGTCCCACTGCACATGCACAAGCTCTGGTCCAATCCCGAGACTGCCTCCAGACCCTACATCTTAATGGTCGGTAATGCGGCTCTGTTTAGACGCAGAGCTCACTGCTTGTGTGGGATTCACAGTTCCTTTTAGATGTGGGCGCGCTCCTGCCTCCAGCATGGGAGCCGGCCTGAGCCTAGATATGATGGGGAATCAGCCGTCATTGTTTACATCACTGAGAGGGCCAGGGCAAAGTTGAGTTTTGCACTCGACCCGGGCGGCATCCCAAATCAGGAAGGAAAGCGGCCGACCCTGTAGTATTTTAGAATTTTAGAATCTAGGGTTGGTTGCAATGGGTTTTGTTCTGTTTTAACCGGTTAATGAATTTTTACAGTGCTTATTCATCGATGATTAACACTTAACATTTTAATCAAGGCTTATATGTGTGCGTTTTTGATCTAAAGATATAAATAGCGTGGATCTACTGTCATGGGTATTTATTAGCATCATAGTGTATCCATCATAGACATTTCCATGTAAATAGGCTCCTCTGGCTGGCTGTGTGGTGAGCATCTTATCGATTCAGTGATGGAGGGAGCTGGGAGAGGCGCTACATGTGTGTCATGAATGATAACAGCATGGATGAGGCTCTTCTGCTTCATTGCTAATCAGCGCCAGCTCGGGGAGGAGGAGGAGGCGGAATCCCGGTGTTAAGGTTGCTAGGAAAACCCCACTGGCTCCGGCTCAGTGAACTGCATGAGAGCGGCTGTACACAGCAGCCATTTATCAGGAAGCTGCCTCTGTCTCACCGGGCCCTCAATTCAATCGCAGCCAATGTATTACGGCCACCCTCCATCCGCATTGAGCAAGCACATCTTGCTCAGGGCCCCTTTATATCATATTTGTTATTTTAGCTGCTGTACCCATTAATATTGCATGACTGTGTTTATAGAAGAACATTATCGGTGCCTGAAATGTTTTATTTGCTGAGCGCCGCTGGCTTGAAATATTGTGCTTATAAACCCAAGCTAATGACGCCTAGTCAATATCTGCAACACAGAGCAGATTGAAGAGTTGCCATGATTGCCCTAATACAGGGCCTGTAACTCACCAATGACTGATGGGGGAACAAAAATCTATCTGTCCTTCCACAATTATCACCTGTAACCATGCATTTCATTTTTTCATGAGGTTATTCCCCTTACTATAGCTGATGTAAGTTAGTAACAGCTGAGATGTGGGTTGGCTAGAGAGGGGCCACACACAGCGGCCATTGTCCCAAAGCTTCTTACCGCTTAAAGTAGCACTATTGCGAAATTGTGTAATATCAAAATCTATATAAATACCTTGGCTAATGAGAGGAGGGGTCACTTATACACCTGAACTGAATAAAACTCCCGCCAAGCTTGTGGTTTTCTTCTCCAGCTTGGAATAAAATCCAGGGGGTGCAGGTTTAGTCAATGAGGGGTGACAGAGCCTGTCACTGGTGATTCCCTCTTTCTATTATTAAAATTAAAAAAACAAGCCTGGCTGGATATTTCCTGATGCCAGGTGTATAAATCACCCCTCCACTCACCATCCAGCATATTTATATGGATTTTTATTATTGGGACATTTTTTTGCGATAGTGCTCCTTTAAAGAGGAACTTTAAGCTTTTTGTAACAATCTAGAAAAGTTTTCCTCCCTTGTGCTTAGCCCAATTTGGGAAATAATATAGGAAACAACTCTCTGGGAGACAGGCAATCAGGTGCAGCAGTGGGAGGATTGCAGTAATCAGGTGAGTTGTTTAATCAGGCTTAGCACAGGGGAGGAAGGATCGGAAAATATTGGACTTACACTTTAAAACCAAATTGTAGGTAAAATGCTTATCTTAAACCAGACCAACATCCACTTTTTAACCCAATGGTTTATACTCAGCTCAGCCAACAAGCAACAGATCATAAACTATGTGATTGGAAAGTCTTGCAGGGAGGTAATGTGCAGGGGATTAATGTGTGAGGGGGCAGATGGCGCGAACCTTTTGGCTCCCCCTACTCCCTCAGTTGGGCAAGACTCATGCATTTCCTGTGGGATTGCTGGATCGGGATGATTATAGGCCAAACAGAAAACCTGCAGGCCCTAGTGTCTTTTAGACTCTAGGGCTGGTTAAAATATGCTTTGCTCCTGTTTAAGCTTTCAGGTATGTAGTTATAGCAGATGTTCAGTGCAGAAGTAACCCCTCCCCACCCTGCCTTCCGCCCCGACTCAGGACATGGTGTTGCAAAAAAAAAAAGCCGTACCTCACCCAGTATCCAGTGCCATTCTCGCAGCGATTTCATAGGCTGTGTAGACACTGGACCCCTCTATAATCTATAATGTGATGGCTGGGGCCTTACTGTAGTTTCCCCAAGGCAGCCGGGCTTATTTTATTATTCAGGCCATAAAGGAAACTGAAAATCAGATTGGGGGTCCAGCCATCACAGCCCTCCTTAATCTATAATGTGGTGGCTGTTTGGGGTGGTTGTTGCAGGGATCCCTTTCGGGTGCTGTGGGGTTCACTAGGGGGGCTCCATTCTCAATATAGGTATGTATCCCAGAGGTGGGACCTGCAGCTATGAGGCTGGTTTGGAAGCAGCCTAATTGCAGAGTGGTCACGCTTTCGGGCAAGCACCCCACAATCGATGTATGAAGCATGTGGAGGGTGTTGAACGCTAGTGCTTTCCACTCATATAGAGGGGGATCCTCAGGATGTCACTGGCAGAGCTTTTACAGAGCACTCTGAGCACCCCGCAAAAAGGCCTGAAGAATATGTAAAAGCGCACAAAGATTACTATGGGCAACGTTTTACAAGTGATTGCAGACCACCACAACACATTGGTGGCGTATGATGGTGATATGGCATGACCATATTACAGCCATTTTAAAACCACCAAAGTTTAGGCCCTAATTGACTTCTATGGGGTTCACAGTACAGGTCTGGTTGTGGTGACTAAATGAACATTTTTCTTATGTTTGGCAGAACCAGGCGAACCTGTGGGGGGTCTCTTCAAGAAAAGTTTCTTGCAGCAAGGCCAGTGTGTGTATATATATATATATATATATATATATATATATATATATATAGTAACTCTGTCCATGGTTCTGAAATTGGAACAGGGAAACAGAGGTTTGTACAACACAGTATCACACCACATGGAAACTAATCATAAGTCATGGAGGTAGATTCAGAGCCTGGTAAGAATTCTCACTCCTTTTTTAGGAGAGAAAACTGTCATTGACTTTCATTGTCTACCTTGGGGCTGATTCAGTGCCAGGTGAGAATTCTCACTCCTTTTTTAGGAGAGAAAACTGCCATTGATTTTTATTGTCTACCTTGAGGCTGATTCAGAGCGAGGTGAACATTTTCACCCAGTAGACAATGAAAGTCAATGGCAATTTTCTCTCCTAAAAAAGGAGTGAGAATTCTCACCTGGCTCTGAATCGACCCCATGGTTGAATTAATGGTTTAATTTTTTTTTTATAATAAGAAAGAAAATCTGAACATTAAAGAGGACCTTTAAGGTCCCTATCCCAGGTTTTGGTCTGTCCCCCTGGGGCACACCAGTTTGGGGTGCAGGAGGGAGTAGGCCTTCCCTGGAGTCTCATTGACTCCACGGTGGGTTTTGGTCCACTTTAAGGCATTTAGTCTGTAAACTTGCCTTAAAATATATCATAAACTTAGGACTGTTTATTTATGTAAAAATAATGTGTTCAGTAAAGAAGATGTTTATTCTTATTATTTGCACCTAAAACTTTTACAACAGCAATGTCATAATTTATTTCATTTGCTTTTTGAATATCATCATTGTAAACAGAAGTTACACAGGCAGAGTTGGGTTCCAGCACCCCATGTTCCCATGGTGTGGGTTTTATGTGTTTCCATTTTATTGGCTGCTCTATCCATGCTGCAAGTATTATATATCTGTTTATTGTAATAGGGATGCAATAAGGTAAGGTGGGTACCATTGAGTCTCTATTGCACAAAGGCCTGAGACTCTGGAGCTGGTCCTGGCGGAGGGTACTGGGGAGGGAGGTTAAAGATAGACTGCTTGCCAGCCTTAAAGTCTAGAGATTTTCTTCAAATTTTTTTTAAATTCAGCATGCAGAAATGTTGCAGACCTGTGCCTAATGGGAAATCATCATGGCTTGTGGGGGGAGTGCCATGCTCTTTTTTTTATTTAAATCAAACTGTAAAATAAAGGTTTTTACAACCCTAGCAGTGAATAAATCACTCAGACATTGCATGTTAGTCATTTATTTTAGTTTGGCGGCAAAATGAAAAGCTCTTATGTTGCAGAGAAATTGTGCTGCATAACACACACAATCTTCGGGGGGGTTACACTGAATCACCTGACCATGCGAAAATTGTGCAAATGCGATTCTTGGACAGTTGCACAATTTTTATGGTCTCTTGCTGCATCAAGGCCTGTTGTGTGTGTACCAATGACAGACATGATATGTCACCTGAGTTTCCTGCCATTCTCTGATATTTTAAACCTCCTCACCCAGTCACCTGCTCAACAACACAAAACCTGGCAAAAAACAGAGAGTAAAGCTGTAGTATGTGACTCTGCCCACAAGAGACGCTCTCTATAGCTTTCTCCAGTACTCATAGAGGTATGATTTCTCCAGCAGGCAGAAAAAGTGCAGCTTGTGGGAGTGATAAATGTTATTCCACCAACATGGCTGAAACCAGTAAGTGACATTTAGATTTCTTGGCATGTGCAAACTGTAAATACATCTTGTGTCATTGTTTTGTCTTAGGATGATGCTTTATATTAAAATAATAATAATAAAGCCAGGCCAATGCAGTAACTAGGTTCAGGGGGTGACAGGCCAAGGCAGTAGCTAGGTGCAGTAAATGATAGAAGTGCCAGGCCAAGGAGGTAACTGGGTGTGGGGGATGCTAGGAGTGCCAGGACAAGGCAGTAACAAGGTGGCAGGGATGCTAGGAGTGCCAGGACAAGGCAGTAACAAGGTGGCAGGGATGCTAGGAGTGGCAGGACAAGGCAGTAACAAGGTGGCAGGGATGCTAGGAGTGCCAGGACAAGGCAGTAGCTAGGTGCAGGGGATGATAGGAGTGCCAGGCCAAGGAGGTAACTGGGTGCAGGGATGCTAGGAGTGCCAGGACAAGACAGTAACAAGGTGGCAGGGATGCTAGGAGTGCCAGGATAAGGCAGTAACAAGGTGGCAGGGATGCTAGGAGTGCCAGGACAAGGCAGTAACAAGGTGGCAGGGGTGCTAGGAGTGCCAGGACAAGGCAGTAACAAGGTGGCAGGGATGCTAGGAGTGCCAGGACAAGGCAGTAACAAGGTGGCAGGGATGCTAGGAGGTGCCAGGACAAGGCAGTAGCTAGGTGCAGGGGATGATAGGAGTGCCAGGCCAAGGAGGTAACTGGGTTCAGGGATGCTAGGAGTGCCAGGACAAGGCAGTAACAAGGTGGCAGGGATGCTAGGAGTGCCAGGACAAGGCAGTAACAAGGTGGCAGAGATGCTAGGAGTGCCAGGACAAGGCAGTAGCTAGGTGGCAGGGATGCTAGGAGTGCCAGTACAAGGTGGTAACTGGGAGCAGGACAGTGACATGAGTGCCAGGACAAGGCAGTAAATAGATGCAAGGGATGCTAGGAGTGCCAGGACAAGGCAGTAATAAGCTGGCAGGGATGCTAGGAGTACCAGTACAAGGCAGTACCTAGGTGCAGGGGATGATAGGAGTGCCAGGACAAGGTGGCAAGTGGGTGCAGGGGATGACAGGAGTGTCAGTACAAGGCAGTAAGGTTGACAGGAGTGCCAGGGTTAGGAGGTAACTGGGTGCAGGGGGTGACACATTACCCAAATTAAGTCAGTAAGGGAAGAGGGGGTGACAGGAATGCCAGGCCAAATAGGTTTCTAGGTGCAGGGGTAACAGTGTTGCAAGTCAGTAACTGGGTAGAGGGGATGGCAGAAGTGCCAAGCTTAGTCAATAACTGGGTAAAGCAGATGAGGTGCCAGGCCAAGGCAGTAACTAAGAGCAGTGGATAACAGGAGTGCCAGGCCAAGGAGGTAACAGGGTGCAGAGGGTGACAGGGATGCCAGGCCTAGGTGGTAACTGGGTACAGGAAGCACCAGGAGGGCCAGGCTAAGCAGGTAATTGGGTACAGGGAGTGGCTGAGATGCCAGGGCAGGAGAGTAACTAGGTGCAGGAGATGACAGAAGTGCCAGGCCAAGGCAGTAACTAGGTACAGGGGATAACAAGAGTGCAGGGCCAAGGGGCAACTGGGTACAAGAGATGATGGGTGCCAGGCCAAGCAGTAAGTGCAAGGGATGCCAGGCCAGGGCGGTTTCTGGATACAGGAGAAGACAGAAGTGCATGGCCAAGGCAGTAACTGGGTTCAGGGTGTGGCAGGAATGCCAGGTCCAGGCATTAGCCTGGGGTGATGTTTTGGTATAGTCACAATGGTGATCACTTATTTAGATTAATATTCAGCAGATTCCTGTTTTTGTTTTCTGCTGTTCATACTGACTTGGCTAATAATGAGGAGCAGAATGGGGGGCACACAATGAAGTTGGGAAAGTTACTAATTAATCTGGGGAGGGAATTTGCAATGGGAGCAGCAGATAATGCTGTGTGTTGCAGCTCCATAGCAGAGGAGCGCTGTTTTGCTTCTTTCAGTAACTGTGATAGTAAAATGAGTTTGTTAAGGGCAGTGACATCTCTGCAGGGCTACCACCCCACTAGAGTCTATAAGAGTCTAGAGGCAGTTCTTTCCTTCTTTATAGGGCATCCTGAATTGAGGCGCCTTGCTGTGTAAAACTCCAGAGGTCTTTAGCTGGGGCTCCTACAGAATCAAGCGAAGTTCCTATTCACTGTTGTGCTATGGCCACTCTTCATTATAGGTAGCTCAAGGGTTAATTGTAAGAGCAGCCCCAGTGGCAGAAGGACAAGAGCAGGCAGGCAGGCAGGGGAGATTTTGGTGTTGCAGGCCAGATAATGTTTATTGCTTAAGGAGAGGGGGCTGCCAAGCCACTCACATGGCATTTGGTTCGGGGTGAGGCAGGGCAGGGCAGAAGGAAAGCTCCATGATGACTATGCTGTGTGTGGATGGATAGCATGTTCCCCACAGCTCCCCCCTCCCAGGCTCAGAGTGCAGAATCCGCAGATCTGCCTGTGTGAGAAGAATCCCTGGGGCTGAGCTTCTCCTCTGGGTTCAGACCCGGCCAGCAACATCTGCGTATGAGCAGCTACTCCAACTTGCACTGAATGTACACTGGACAGCACACTGCAATACATTTCAGGTTTTAATGGTATGCTTGTGGCTACATGTCTGCGTGTGTAGTGAGTAGTGTGTGGGTGGTTAAGAGAATTTTTGGGCAGGTGGGCAGGCGGACGAGTGAGTAGGTGGACATGCAGGTGGGTGGATGGGCGGGCATTATGGCAGACAGGTAGGTTGGCAATGTAAGCAGGTGGGTGAGTAGGTGAACATGCAGGTGTGGGGGTGGGCATGCAGACAGCAGGTGAATGGATATGTGGGCAGGCAGATGGATGGGTGGGCAGGATGGCAGGTGGGTAGTTGGGCAGGCAGCTAGGTAAGTGTGTAGATAAGACAAGTGGGTGGGTGACTGGGCATGCACGTGGGTGGATGGACAGGCATGATGGCAGGTGTGTAGGTGGGCAGGTAGGTTGGCATGCAGGCAGGCGGGTGAGTAGGTGAGCATGCAGGTTGGTGGGTAGATAGACATGCAGGCAGGTGGGTGGATGGGTGGGTGTTATGGCAGGCAGGTAGGTGGGCAGTCAGGTGAGTAAGTGAGCATACAGGCAGGTTGTTAGGTAGGTGGGTGGGTGAATATGTCGGCCTGATGGCAGGCTGGTAGGCAGGGCAGGGGGTGGTTCAGTGGGGATGAGGCAGAAGGGGTAGCAGCAGCATTTCAGGGATGCTTACCAGCATCTCGATCAGTGGGCCAGCGGACGACATCTCTATTGGTGGACAGCCGGGTTCTCTGCTAGCCTGGATAACGCTGTCATCTTTGTGGGGTGGTGTGGAACATGGCGGAGCGGGCAGTGACTGGCATCCTGGTGGATGGGACCAGCCCCGAATGATGGAGTAGTGGCCGGACGAGCATGGTGCCTTCCTCCCTGCCCCGATCAATGCACCTCTGCTGCCACAGTCCCAGCAGCCACTCTCATGGCTGGTCTTCCTCAGCTGAATTTGTGGTGGCAGCCAGCACTGTAGATGGGTGGGGGGGACAGGAAACTTTCTGCTGTGTGGGAGCGAGGACTCTAGGAAAGTAAAAGAACACTCCCCCCAGGCCCTGCACATTCCCCAACCTTTCCTGGCTGCTGCACGGACAAGGTGATTATTTTTACTCCATTCTCCAAAATGGGCACTGGCGTGCGTCCCGCACTGCCCTCACTTGCGACCCTCAGCACCCCTAAGGAGTAAGCGAGGAGAGGTTTTCTTGCAGTGCAAGCAGCTGACCACTTATTTCCGAAGCAAAAACTGGGTCACAAATAAACTTCTCTGTAGAGGTGGGTGACACACATGTGCTACTGGAGTGTTGTTTATGCTGGCTGTATCTGGAGATGCCTAAGTAGACTTTGCCTCTGCCCACCTCACCTTTGCCTACCACTTTCTTTCCTTACCTGTGTTCATTTTACCTCTGCCTACCTCTACTCACCTCTTTCCACCTTGTTCCATCTTACCTGTGCTCCCCTCCCCTCTACCTATCTCTATCCACCTCACCTCTATCCATCACTTCTCTTATTATCTCACCTCTGCTCATCCCACGTTTGCTCAGCTCTTCTTGACTCAGCTCTGCCACCCACCCACCCCATCCTATCTTTCCTCTACCCACCTCGCCTCTGTCACTTGCTTCTCTTACCATCTCACTTCTGCCCACCTCACCTCTACCCACCTCTGCTCATCTTTGCCCAACTCGCCTCTTTCCACTTAACCTCTGCTGAAATTACCTTTCCCTGCCATATCTTCATCCACTTCTTCTCACCTCACCTCTACCCACCTCTGGTAACCTTCCACTTCATTTCACCCCACCTCTTCCTGCCACCTCTGCTCACCTTTGCATATACAAAAAAGCATTTGCAGCTTACATTTTTTATGGCCACTTGAAGTGGAACAATATGACAATGTGGCCCCTAGACCAAAAAAGGTTGTGCACTCCTGTTCTAAATTGTATTACTTTCCAGCCTAACACTTTATTTGGAGCTTAATGCTTTTTTCATCACCCTCCTTTGGTTGGTAGTCTTTGTCATGTTAAATATGCCGGGTTTGCTGGCAGTCCCCACTAGCGCTTTCCGCCCTAGGAAGTTGCATATTTAATGTATGCGCCGATCATAACAGCAGTGCTTCTGGCAAATTCCTGGTTGGAATTTTCTACTGCAAATGAAATTATTTTTAGATCTAAATATTTAATAGAAGCATTTCATTTGTTCAAAACTCATACAAATATTTCTTGGTGGCCCATGAAAATATGTAGGAGTAATCCTTTTTTTGCCATTTAATCATTTCTTAAAGGAAAAGCTCAGCTTCAGACCACATTTTTTTTTTTTTGGGGGGGGGTTGATAGTTGGACAAGGTTTGCTACCCATGCCACCAATTAACAAGACTTTTTTGACTTTTTCCCCAAATGTTATTTAAAGTGGACCAAAACCTCTTCCCGAAGCAGAATGTGAAAAATCAGAGTGCTCTGTGTGGTGGCAGCATACCTGCTCCTTCCACTGTGTGCACACCCATCAGCAGACCATCAAAGCAGGGTTGCCACAGAAGTTCAGAGCACTCTGTTTATTGCTGTTTTCTGTTTATTGAAAATAGGTGAATCTGTTACAAGGCTTTCTGCAGGACCTTAAATCAAAAAGAAAGGTTTTGGTCTACCTTAAAGCATCCCAAAATCTTTTTCAGCCAATTCCTTCCCAATGGGGAATACCGATTACCACAGGCAATCCCACACGACATGGGTGCTGGTCATTTAGAAAGGGCGCACGCAGCTGAGGGGGAATGGAGGGCAGATGGAAGAATGTAAGATGTCCATCCTTCAAGCAACCCAAAACCCAGGTGAGTAAGCCAGGACTCAATGGCCAAACTGACAGGCCTGGCTATGTGTCTAAGTTACAGATCTGTATTATGCTTGATTTGATTTGAAAGCTTGCATTTTCAATCTATTGTTAGCCAATAAATGGTATTACCTTCACCTTCAATTTCCTGCTTACATCAATGGCTAACATGGTACAACAACTTACTTACAATAGTTTTATTATGATACTGCCCTAATACAACACATGCCTGTAAATAATATAGTCAAACCTTCCAGTTCACATACATTTGAAGTTTTCCCCTCATCGCTGTTAGAAAACCATGAAAAATTGCAACTGCATAATGTAGGTTGTTTTATCTGTATTGTTTCATTGAAAACGAAGAACCACTATATATGACAACACTGTCATGTGTTCTGTGTAGATCTTGGTATACATACTTGGTGTACAGTTGCTACAGATTGTTTCCATAAAACACACATTTGCTAACATAATATAATATACTGTATATCTTTAAAAAAAATGATAAGCTCAGCACCTTGAGGACATTCATTTGAAACACAATGATATATGCTTATAAATGCCATTGAAAGTGGACTGTCCCTTAGTCTGTGCAACATGCTGGTGGAGCACTCAGGAATTTTATCTTGGGGGGGGGGGGGGGGGGGTTGCTGTGAGAGAGCATATTATGGGTAGGGTGTGGCTTCTGCATTTTCCAGTTGCCAAAGTGGTGAACATCAGGCAAGTAGGGTTCTCCTACTGCTGATACATGAACTTGTCCTGTGTCCTCTCTCCTGTCACTCTTCCCATCACCGCTTTCTTTCACTTGGTACAGGAGTAGAGACTCCTCACTTACCTTCCACCTGCTCCCGCAACTTTCATCAATCCCCTGCAGAGCTGGTATGAGAAGCCGGGGCAGTGGGCTGATGTGGCCTTTGCACAGAAGGCTTCCAAACAATGGGCATCTACATGGCAGTACATGGAAGTTCACAGGGAACCCCTGGGGGAACACTGGGCCTGAACTGATGTGAACTGGGCTTCACCTCTCTGTATGGTGGAGGTGCAGGCAATTGGGCAGGAGCATTGGCAAGTCCCCACCCTCATTAAAGACAAACTTACTAAACCCAGAGGAAACAAAAAACAGGGACCCACCTTTACACCTGCGCAGCTTGTCCGGGCCACTCCGACACTCTGAAACCTCCCGCCCCTTGCAATGAATGGACGGTGCACGAAATCCTGTGGAAGCTGCAGGACGCTGACTAAACATTGAGCGCTGCCCCCACCAACTATTCTCAGAAACTGAGAGGCCAAGCGGCAGACAGGGCTTCAGCTACTGAGTTGGAGTGCCTGTTTTCTTCCTTGGGTTCAGTAACCCTTTAAATTTAGATTGAAAATTAGTGATGCTGAGGGAATCGCCAAAAGCCAAACCAATGAGGAATAAAAGTCTCTCCCTGAAGTGGCTTTATCATTCCTCTGGATGGGAACTAGAGATAAAGGGGGAGGGGCACCACAGACAATACCTAATCCCAAAGTAGAAAATACAGTGGATCCGCACTTCCTTAAAAAATGAGTACTTTATTCCAGAAAATGCTTAAAATCATTAGTGTCTCCAAGACAAGTCAAAACATCCAAGCAAGATAAAATCATAGTAGATATGGGCAGAGAAAGAGAGTGGGGCCCTCACTCACAATACCTAATCCCAGCCAGAGATCTTCCTTGGATGCTGACATCCTTGCAGGTGATCTTCAAGCAACCTGCTGGGACTGTGGTAAGTGGGTTCAACTTTTCTTTATTTCTTTTTCTTTTATTCAAGATTTTTTTTGTAAAGGGGGTTGTGCTAGATCTACACAAGTTCCAAGGGTCGGGAAGCTGGCAAGCCACCTGCCAACACCCCGCCCAATTACCTACCCCTATGAAGGGCATAGGGGCATGGATGGATGTCGGCCACTTATCCATGGGTTAAAAGCCACTCTGCCTGGTGCACCAATTTAGTAGCCCCAGGGGGAGGGGGACATGTCTTTTTTTACTAAGTAGAGAGTAGGGAAAAATGCCAATGATCTCCCCTTCCTTAGATTCTTTACTTAAATATTTATGGTACCTGATACTTAGAGAATATTAGGGCTCGTCCAGACTGAATAGATCCCCTATCTATCGTAATTCTTTCATTTTTTTCTTTGTAATGTTAAAAATTCAGGGTCCTCCCGCATATACTCTCTTAAAGACTCGCTGCCAAATGTGACAGCATACTTAAAGCGGACCAAAACCCACATTTTTAACTAGCATCCCCTGAATTGCCCCCCCCCCCCCCATGAAGAGCACTTTTTGCCAATTTTCACTGCTCCTACATCACTCTAATTCCAGATAATGACGCCTGTTTCAGCTGTAAAGCTCCACTTCCTTCATTCATTGCCACTGTTGTGTGTGGCAGTTATGTCATTGCCACATCACTGCAATGACTGATCCCCTGCCATCTTACAGTGAGGGGCAGCAAAGAGTGTTCAGGACTTTTCGAAGGGCAAAAATATTTCTAATTTTATACACTAAGAAGAAATTATTGGCAGGGGCTTTGGCGAAATGTATTTCAAAAGTTCAGTGGGCTTTGGTCCACTTTAATAGAGGAGTTCATCATTGCTAGTGGTGCGGCTGGCGATGTCCTGGATGAAATTTTCTACGGGCACAATGGTTGATGCAGCGCCAGATGAAACCTGACGCTGTAGGTCGAAATCCCATAGAGCACAATAGGCAGAACTGGATTGAAGTGTTTTATGCTTAAAAATCATATTGCACACATTCGTTTGTGGAGAACTTGCATTGTGACTTGTCATTAATGGAAACGCTAGAAGTATATGTCCCAAAATGCCTTTTTTTAAATAATAAAACCTTTTTTCATAAATACGCAGTGCAGCTTCAAAAAGATGGAGGTCCAAAGTGGCGCTCACTGGCAAGGGGATAATAAGCAGTCGGGTCCAACAGGTGCTGACATAGGCCGGGCAATACCTAGTGCAACAATCAAAGCTAATTAGCATTCTGCACAGCGACTGCTGGCGCCAATGTAGTCCACAGCACAGCGCCAGATAAGACAAAAATGCCTAGCGCCCGGAACTGGCGCTATAGCCACAAAAAAAGATGCTAAATGGTGCACATCATAAATAAGGCCCTTAATATGAACTTTTTATGTGTACAAATAAGCATCACTTTGGACATGAAATAAAAATGCTAAAATAGCTTGGAAGCCAATCCTGTCTACCTGCAATTTTTATTTCTTAAAGGCACAACACAGCAGGTGTCTTGAGCAGCAAGCCTCAGGGCTAATTCTATCGTCTGCAGCCCATCATTTTATAGTAATGGATTCCACTGTGACAATGGCTGCTTCTAGTCTCCCTCCAGCGCAGTTAAAGATGTGACAGCCTGTCATCTCTGTGATTCCTTTGTCATTTTCAGGGATGTTGACAGCTTCTAGACATCCCGCGGCTTCTCAGCCTTTGTGGGTCTACAGCTTTCATTGTGCTCTGCAACGCCTGCCTCCAATTAATGATTGTTACTGTCTGTTAGTAAACCAAATATCAAACCGATGGCTTGATCACCATGATGACGAATTTAGTCTATTTTTACTTTAAACGCATGTTATTCACAATCTGTTTTAGGACATTTTATCCTGTTTTTCCACATCAAAGAACCATGACAGTTTACAGCAGTGTTATCACATTCATTGCAGGTACCTAGAATGATTCAGAAGCACAGTGAACATGCAACAGCACCATATGGGCAGAAGACCTTCCTTACAGTGCTGTAATTTAGAAATTGTTTTGTACTTCTGAACAAAACAAAACACTCATGAAAACTAAAAAAAAAAACCCTTTAGAACAGGGACTCCCAACCTGTAGTACTAGTACCATTGGTGGTACTTGAGCTCACCTCTGCACTCAAAACGTATCGCCGCTAAATGACAGTCTGTGTGGGGGGGGCATCCAATCCAGAGTGCCGGAGCTCTCCACATATTATCCCACAGAATGCCTGTAAAGATTACCTTAACCTTGTTCCTCTGACAGAAATCCAGCACCTTGATTGGCCACCCCGGGCACACATGGGTAGCGAGTGCCACTACTGGGTTGGATGTGTGTGTGGGGGTGGTGGGCATGAAGCGCTGCAAAAAAACTGCTGCTCCCATAGGATTACCCAGGTGGCCAAGTTAAAAAGCTCCAGACTTTTGAGTTAATATTCAGAGAAAGAAATCCTGCTAGTTGAGTATCTGCTTTGGCAACATGGGTGCACCTCTAATGAAGTGAGGTGAGGAGGCTGCCTCTGGGTATAGAAGAGGAAGAGGCAGCAGGCTGTTTGGTAACGGGTAGTGGTGACGGTGTACCATTAAACAAAAAAACATTTGCAGGTAGCGTCAGACTTAGGACACCTACGGCACTACCAGTGCCATGTTTTAGGACTTACTTACAGTAGGTGCTGGCTGCCACCTTTGTGCTATGGCTTCTGGTCCCCTCCCTAATGGAGACCTACAAAGAGTATAGCCAACTGCAGGGCAGGGGGCAGTGTTCAGCTTAAAATATTTTACTGGCCCAGGAGACTCCAGGTCCGGCCGTTTATCTACCCCTTGCCCCGTTGTTTGAAACCCTGATGATCACCATAATAACTCACCTTTACAATAGTGAGTGCTAAAGTGTTAGGGGTAGCATGAGCCATAAATACTTGCTCAGGACCTGCTATACGTCGGGGCAGGGGGCTTCTTATACTCAATCTTAGGCAGCAAAGAGGCTACGTTCACCCCCAAAAAGGCCACAGTATGGGACACCTAGTCCAGGTGAGACAGCTGGCATTGCATGTTAAAGGTGTGTCTAAAGTGTGAAGAGAGCCATTGCCAAACTTTTAGGCATCAAGACCTTATAGGCCCAATAATTCCCCCTTGAGCTATTCCTAATAGTGTTCATGGGAGCTTTATCGAGACAACAGAAACAGATTGTTGTTCTTTAAAACAAATCTTCATCACTACTTAACTTGATCTTACAGACTTTCCTTGAGGAAGCCTGTGGAAGGCGAAACACATTGGAAAGAGGGCTAGTAGAATTTAGACATTATTATTCCTTCATCTGAAAACCTAAGCAAATTTGCAACAGCAATAGGCCAATAATCCAGAATGTATTAATTTAGGAGTTAAGTTAAGTCTCAGCAGTTCTTTACTGTGAAAGTAAAAAAGTTTTTTTTTAAATGCCAATACCAATACAATGCCAATGAAGGACGAATACAAGCAGGGGCTTACATAGGTTTCACATGGCCCCATAGTGAAAGTCATAGTGTGCCCACTTCTGGGCAGCCCTCAGCATCAATAGAATAACCCTCACTCACAGAGTTAAATAAATCTCCCTCCTCCATACACAAATAGTTCAGTCATCAAAAATAAAAAGATTATCACCCCCAGCACATTAATGTCCTCCAGGTAGATAGGGAATGAGAAGGTTCCCTGTCATCTACCACAGACACTGGGCCCCTGTGTACTAACCAGCATGATGGTATATCAAGCTGGCAGCTTCTTAGTTTTGCTCTGTGGAACATACAACCCGAGTCCCCCACCACTCCCTGTTGATAGCCTTAGGGGCAGTATGCAGTGCTGGTGCTTCCTGTTATTTTTTATAAAGAGAAAAAGTACTTGTCCATGCCCTTTGTCTGTGGCTTTCAGGGCCCCATTGCTGCTGATGCAGATGGCAGCTGTGCTCCTCCAATCCCTCAGTGGGTCTATTCTACTATTGCCACAGGGAGGGGGAGGCAGCTTGCACAGGGCACCCTTCTGCCACGGGCCCAGTTGCAGTTGCATCCCCTGTCTCTATGGCATGTACACCCCTGAATACAAGCCTTCCAGTTTCTATTTCCTGACTTGGTAATGGCTTCTTAATTTGGATGTTCTTCAAAGTTTAGTTGCCCAGACACCCACATTAGCACCTGTCCCTCTCCCTTTCAGTAGACCTATAGTCAAAATAGCCACCCACCCACTGTCCATCCTAATAAAGGATGTCTATCTTTTGAATGCCCCCCCCCTCCCCCAGAGTTAGGGTCTAAGCTGGAAGTCTGCTTTGGAGAGAGGAGAGGGTTACTGGGTACATCTTGGGTTACTTTATTCTCATTGATTTGTTTTTACAGACAGAGATTTTGTATACCAGTGAAAATAAGCCAAGAGACCTTACATCCTACACTAAAATAAACCTTTACCTACAAACATCTCACTTAAATAAACTATCCTTGTCTACACTTTGTAAAATTGTAAGGAAACTCTTGTAATATTAGGGAAATGCACATAGATAATTCTCTTGTGTCTCTGGAGCCCAGAAAGAGCAGTGACCATATGAATAGCCAGCTCACAGCTCTTGGAATCATAACATCCCAGATTTTATAAGCTCACCGTTAAACTCAGTCCAACATCTTAGAGATCTAATCCATACATGGAGAAACAAAAATGTGTCTGCAGTATACATAGAGTGTATGCAAATGTTTTGTCACTCCTGGATAAACTTACTGTTTCTGTGAACTGCAAAAGTCTGTGAGGTTCCTGGCTCATCTTTCGTACACTGCTCTGCTATGAGGTCTATCCACAGATTTTCAGATTATAGGACTGTGAGGACAATAGTAAAACATTCCGCTTTTGCCTTTTGAGGTAGTCTGTTGTGGATTTTACGTGTGTTTAGGATTATTCATTTATAGAAGCCATGATCTTTTCAAAACTTTTTTTTACATTCATTACGTTGGCTTTCAGATTTTGCTTAAAAGTTGTTGTAGTGTGTTCGACATTGATGTAGGCAGGAAGTCCATGGAATACCATTTATTGGCTAACTCAATATACTGAAGATAGGCTTCTTCTTCAGGCCTAATTGAAATCTGTAACTTACAGACAGGCCTTTATACAAAGAACTACAAAAAAGGCACAATTGTTTTTCTACTGACACACATGAATAATGATTAAGATGTAATATCGTGAGCTGTGGAATAACGATTAGGGATATCATGGCAATTAATGGTTTGCTGATAAAGGTGGATTGGTGGGAGAGTCTGTGGAATTTTTAGGTTCATATATCATAGGTTCAGTCACATCAGCCAAAGCAGTCTAGTTAATAGAAGACCTTGTGTTGTCTAAAAGCCTTATTTAAAAAGCTTCAGCGCCACAACCGTCACTTTTTTGTCCCAAAAAAAACACAAGCGTCGATGCTCTGGCTGAAGCAGCTCCAAATGAAACCTGGCGTTGTGGGTCAAGATCCCATAGAGCTTAACGGGCAGAATTGGATTGAAGTGTTTAATGCTTATAAATTAATTAATATTACACACATTTATTTGTACAGAACTTGGGGCTTATCAATAATGCAAATGCAGGACCTAGATGTCGCAAAATGATTTTTTTGGAGGGTTATTAAAATTGATTTTTATAGCTTCTTTTGCTTAACAATGTGTAATTTGCAGAGCTAACCTCAACAACCCAGCCAAAACACAGTTTTGTCCCCTTTGACCTAAGCAGTGATTTCTTGTAATTGTAATGAAGAAACGCTGACCAGCACCAGAAAAATACAGCGGCAGAGATTTCAAGGATAAAAAAATTCATATTTTATTGACCGGAAAAGCGGCCCTACAAAGTGGAGCTCACTGGCGCTGGGACAATCGGCAGCTGGGTCCAACAGTTGCTGGTACAGGCTGGCCAATGCCTAGTGCAACATAGCTAATTAGTTAGCGTTCTTTGCAACGCCTGTTAGCGCAAATGTAGTACACAGCGCAGCGCCATTTAAGACGAGAATGCCAGCGCTCTGAAGCTGGCGCTCTAGCCACAAAGCTGATACTAACAGATGCACATCATAAATAAAAGACGCTTACTCTAAGTGCACTGCACAGCTGTGCAAAGACAAGACACTCCCAAAGTTACTCGTCTTACCAAATTTTTGAATTAACCCCACAGTGTACAAAAATAAGAGAGCAACAAAATAAAAAGTGTTTACCACTATAGATTATGGGGTTTATTTAAGAAGCGCTAGTGCCAGGTAGTGCTAGATGAACATCAGGTGAATGTCAGGTCCCAGTGCAGAAGGTGTATTTATGAAGTGATTCTGATAATGCCAGGTAGTTTCCCATCTATCAACAGCACCAGCGAGTATATGAGTCCCCTACAGTGCCACATAAGACCAGGTGCACAGATTTCAATGATCTGGGTAGGTTATAATTTTTTTTTGGAAACTTATTTTTTTTTCTCTTTGAGTTGGTGTGTGTGTGTGTGTCACGGGATCTCTTGGCTGTTTGTTGTTTTTGTATGGATTTTTTTCTTTTTGATTTGCGCTGCAAACTTGCGTTTTGGGGGGATTGCAACAGGCGCTATATGCCTGTTATCCCCTTAAACAGTGCCCTTATGGGCACTATGGGCCTGATGTAGAGCCTCCCCCGGTCTGAGCTTAAAACCTTCCGATTGTCCGGGGCTCCCGTTTGAATCGTGGCACAAATGTGATGCAGAGGCTCCGTCGTAATGGCTCCCTAACTGATCCGTCAATTTGTCTTTACTCGGGAAGTTTTTTTTGCTCTCTCGGGTGCCTTCAATTTGATTGGGGCTTCCGTTCCCGTTCACACGGGCGGCCCGTTTTTCCCTGCTTTTTCCTTGGTTTTTGAACGTACCTGCTTGGTTTCCGTCGTATTTGACCTTCCATTTTGGTGATTTTTCCAAGTATACTTACATCTCCATGGCTCTTCAGTTGCCAATCTGGCTACACGCAAGCGCACATCCCTAAACCTCCATTGGAATATGCATATGTCACCAACTGCCAATTTGACACATATATATATTGTCAAATTTATTTTTGGGTGTTCCTTCTTTCTTGCCATTAATGCATACCTTAATCTCTTTGGTGTTCCTTCTTCCTTGCCTTTAATGTTTACCGTAATTGGTTGTGAGTTTTTCTGATTTTTTGTCCCATATCTAAACCTTTTGTGTCATGTAAATGTGTAATGATGTTGTGTGATTGTACATTTGCAGGAAAGACAACTCACAAAATCTGTTTATGTTTTTTTTAAACAAACTTTTTTTTTGGTTTTGTGGTTTGGAGATTATTTTTTTGTTAAAACAAAAGTAAAAAACAATTTAAATTTGAATTAAACATGTTAAAAATTAGGCCTCGGGGTCTTGTGGCTGTGTTTTTCTTTGATCTGTGAATGAAAAACAACCTTAGTTTAGCATTGTTTTTATGGTTTGGTTTGGCGTTGTTTTATTGGGGCCCTTTTTAAACCGGACCTTCAGCGTGATTTAATGAAAAGCCCAAACTCTAAAAACACGATTCCGCAGCATCATCTGTAAAAAAAGGATACAAGGACCCACCATTAATCCACAAAATACATTAACAAGTTTCCTGGCCTAACTAAAGTCACTTTATTAACCTCTTGCTGCCTCACATTGCCCTAGTTCTTCTATCTGCATGTAGCCTAGTTTGTAGCTGCGTACATGGGTTAAACTAAGGTGGGCTTGTATTTAACGTGACAAACTAAGTTGTTTCAGACTATTCTTGCGCTTTGTTTTTTTTTTATTATAAGGAATGTGTGCGCGCACATAAACGCACGCTCGCATACTCACATCCATGATGATGTCGTCCTGCTCCTGTGTAAAGATGGCATAGCTCCTGGTATAGCTCTGAAGTTCCCCCGCAGTGACGTGCAGGACATCCCAAATTGGAATGCCCCAGAGACATGATGCCTGTAACCCAGCCCTGGATTTCTTCACACTCCAAACGGCTGGGTTACATGGGTTTTGGCCTGCTTTAAAACATCATGACCAAATCAGGTTAGGATGGAATAACCCACCTCATTTACATTATTATTAAAGTAACACAGGTTCCCTCACATAAAGCAGAACAAAACCCAGAGCAGCCACTGGTCTTCCCCCTGGAAATCCCAGATCGGGATGCCCCACTGTGTGAAACCCTTTTTAATGAGACTTTACTCAGAAATGGCAGACTCCCTCTCTTAAAGCGGAACAAGCCATGATTAGTTTAATGACCTTTGCAGGCGTATATTGTAGTGCCCCACCAGTCTGATCAAGACAACGGAACCTCATCTTCAAGAGACCAAAGGCTCGCTCCACCACAGAGCGAGTCCTCCTGGGGGCAGTATTGTAGGGCTCCTCTGCCTGTGAAGATGGGTGCAGGATTGGGGTCAGCAGCCAGGGGAGCAAAGGATAGCCAGAGTCTCCTGCACAAAAACCAAAAAAAGAAAAACAAACAAAAGAAAAATTAAAAAAGGTGTGCATTGCAACAATAGAAAAGAGGGACAAATAGGTGAGCGGGGTAGGGTTGGAGGAAAGGACATTTGTAATGAGCATACATGCACATCCAACCTGTACACTCATTAAAAAAAGTCTGGGGAATACTACTTACATAAGAGGGCAAGAACATGACGCAATAGGGTTCTATCACTTAACCCATTTAATTTAAAGTTAAAAAATTAGGCTAAAAATATACTAACAAAAAAATTACCAAATAGTGTGTTAAGGGAAAAAACAAAGTCAGACAGGGTGGGCAACCAATACAAGTTTCATACACATACCCAGTAAGGCGGGTGAGCTCAAATAGGTGCAGCCTGGTTTCTGCCATACTCAGCAGGACAAGACCGCGGAGCTGGCGCCGCTGATGTGCTCCAACAGAGGACTGCATATTATTGCCCGAGTGCAAATACGGCTGCTCTGACTTGTCGTAAGTGAAGGCTCGGCGGCCCCGTTTCATTAGGCTGATTTCATTCGGAAAACAAGGCTCTGCATCACTGAAAAAAATGGAACAATGAACGAGGCGTCCGTTTTGCCGGGAAACAGCCTCGTGCGAGCCGACAATCGGAAAGGCGGCTGAGCGCACACCTGAGCGCATAAACGCACACTAAAATCAACGTAGCACCCTTTCCTGACCCAATCAAAGCCCAAAACCAATGGGAAAACGCACGGGATAGTTGAACGGGGAGGCTCTGCATCAAGCCAAATGTACAAGTCAGGGCCAGAAATATTTGGACAGTGACACAAGTTTTGTTATTTTAGCTGTTTACAAAAACATATTCAGAAATACAATTATATATATAATATGGGCTGAAAGTGCACACTCCCAGCTGCAATATGAGAGTTTCCACATCCAAATCGGAGAAAGGGTTTAGGAATCATAGCTCTGTAATGCATAGCCTCCTCTTTTTCAAGGGACCAAAAGTAATTGGACAATGGACTCTAAGGGCTGCAATTAACTCTGAAGGCGTCTCCCTCGTTAACCTGTAATCAATGAAGTAGTTAAAAGGTCTGGGGTTGATTCCAGGTGTGTGGTTTTGCATTTGGAAGCTGTTGCTGTGACCAGACAACATGCGGTCAAAGGAACTCTCAATTGAGGTGAAGCAGAACATCCTGAGGCTGAAAAAAAAGAAAAAATCCATCAGAGAGATAGCAGACATGCTTGGATTAGCAAAATCAACAGTCGGGTACATTCTGAGAAAAAAGGAATTGACTGGTGAGCTTGGGAACTCAAAAAGGCCTGGGCGTCCACGGAAGACAACAGTGGTGGATGATCGCCGCATACTTTCTTTGGTGAAGAAGAACCCGTTCACAACATTAACTGAAGTCCAGAACACTCTCAGGGAAGTAGGTGTATCTGTCTCTAAGTCAACAGTAAAGAGAAGACTCCATGAAAGTAAATACAAAGGGTTCACATCTAGATGCAAACCATTCATCAATTCCAAAAATAGACAGGCCAGAGTTAAATTTGCCCAAAAACACCTCAACAAGCCAGCTCAGTTCTGGAAAAGTATTCTATGGACAGATGAGACAAAGATCAACCTGTACCAGAATGATGGGAAGAAAAAAGTTTGGAGAAGAAAGGGAATGGCACATGTTCCAAGGCACACCACATCCTCTGTAAAACATGGTGGAGGCAACGTGATGGCATGGGCATGCATGGCTTTCAATGGCACTGGGTCACTTGTGTTTATTGATGACATAACAGCAGACAAGAGTAGCCGGATGAATTCTGAAGTGTACCGGGATATACTTTCAGCCCAGATTCAGCCAAATGCTGCAAAGTTGATTGGACGGCGCTTCATAGTACAGATGGACAATGACCCCAAGCATACAGCCAAAGCTACCCAGGAGTTCATGAGTGCAAAAAAGTGGAACATTCTGCAATGGCCAAGTCAATCACCAGATCTTAACCCAATTGAGCATGCATTTCACTTGCTCAAATCCAGACTTAAGACGGAAAGACCCACAAACAAGCAAGACCTGAAGGCTGCGGCTGGAAAGGCCTGGCAAAGCATTAAGAAGGAGGAAACCCAGCGTTTGGTGATGTCCATGGGTTCCAGACTTAAGGCAGTGATTGCCTCCAAAGGATTTGCAACAAAATATTGAGAAAATAAATATTTTGTTTGGGTTATGTTTATTTGTCCAATTACTTTTGAGCTCCTAAAATGTGGAGTGTTTGTAAAGAAATGTGTACAATTCCTACATTTTCTATCAGGTATTTTTGTTCAACCCTTCAAATTAAACGTTACAATCGGCACTTGAATTCTGTTGTAGAGGTTTCATTTCAAATCCAATGCGGTGGCATGCAGAGCCCAACTTGCGAAAATTGTGTCACTGTCCAAATATTTCTGGCCCTGACTGTACCTGCGGTGTTAAATATATCATTCGTTAAAAGCCCTGCGCAGCGCCCAGCAAACTGCCAGGAGTGCTCGAGCGCAGAGCACCAGCTGTCTTCAGTTGGTGCGATGTGGGAACAAGATTTTTTTTATAAATAAGGCTGTCTATCATATATACCAGGCTTTAATATTATCCAATAACATAATTGAGCTACCTGTGCTCCATAGGGAATACATTTTTGTATACCCTTACCCATGCAAAGATATCGGGTAAAATTCTGTTGTGCAACTGCTCCACCAGAAAATAATGTAATATTCTCCCTGGAGAGATCCACTCTCAGATGATCTATGTATGCATATACATGAAAAAAAACATAATATGTACAACATTTTTCTGAAATGACATACTTAAAGAGGAACATTGCAGGTATTAGGGAGTTCATAAAAACACCCCAAACCTGGCTTGCTCGGCCCTCCTTCCCCTCCAGTAACAATTTAAAATGATAAACTTACCTGTCCGGTCGCATTGCGCTCCGGCATCCTTCGGCCCTGCGCCGCCTCCCATCATGCTCTGCGCCACCCCTCAGATCTCGCGCATGTGCAGTGTCACTGCATAGGCTGCAATGATACTTGGTGCAAATCCTGCAAGATTTGAAGAGTGGCACAGGACATTTGAAGAGAGACGGCGAAGGGTGATTACGGCTAAGACTTTGCAGCCTTGACTCTGGAATGGCTAAGGGGGTGCAAAGGGGCAAGGAATGCTGACGGATGTCGACATTTTAGATAACACCGACATCCAAGGCAGTGGAGGGGGAGTGTTGTTTAGAGAGGAACATCAGAAAAGGTCTGATGTTCCTCTTTAAATTAAATAGGAAATACTCTTATATATCCATCCCTCAGGCAGATCAAATATTAACTGAGGTTACCCATCAGTATATTGTGCGCTTTCCCCTTGAATACTGGCTACACATCAAGGAAACATAAATCCCAGCAACTGTGTGTAGACTGAAAGTTATTCCCCAGCTTCTTTGATCCTCTCTGCCAGTGGATTTCATCCCAGCTGAGATTTTAACTAGACAGAGCACTATACACTGGTGAGGTCGGTTTAAAGTAATAAGTGGAGTTTATAGGTGCCTGACTAGAAACAGCATAAGCAAAGGGCTATGGCCTCCTAAGGCATCTCCTAAACGCGCCCGGGACCTGCTGTGTCCCAACATGCTAGAACATGCCCTTCCATCACAGCTTCTCACTGGGGGTCAAAAAAGGACAAAAATATCATGAGACATAACCCTCTCCATGAAAGATTGACATTACACATTTTACCAGACCTGTTTTTACTGAAAAGACTTTACTAACCAGGGGAGTAACTTGAAGTGGTGCAACCACAACAGGGGCCCAAAATGTTCCAACATTGTTGCTCCACCTTATTTATCTCACTTTCACACAGGTCCACTTTGGCCTCAGCATACGATCTGACAAAAAAAAAAACGCTAACGCTGATGCGGTGGCTGCCTAGCGTCTTATTTTACACTAGCGCTGAAAAGGATGCAGTACCGGGCACTGGGGTTGAAACGGTGCCAGATGAAACCTACCACTGTTGCTCAAGATCCTATAGAGCACAATGGGCAGAACTGGATTGAAGTGTTTAACTAATATTAAACATTTATTTGTACCGAACCTGCATTAACACTTGTCAATAATTAAAATGCAGGTCCAAAATGTTTTTGTGGGGTTTTAAAATAGATTTTTACTGATTCAAAGGTTTTTAATTACATTTTTAAATGACATACGAATGCAATCATACATACATTCTGTTTGATTGTCATAGCAACAACAATATATAGCAAAGTTATAACGAAATGATTTCAGAGAGCTGTCGTGTTGTAACAATAGTTTAGGTTTGATGATAAGAATCTAATTGAAATGATTGTTGCTTGAACGGGACTCGCTGTAAATGGCACAGCTAATTTAGGCAGTTGGGCAATAAGGAGGAAAGACACTCGGAAGCCACTAAACAGAGTGGGGTGTCTATAAGACTAGAAAGAGGTAAAGTGAGGATAAGTGGGGTACTGGGGGAAAAAGAGGAAGGGGGAGACTCTCAGCAATCCGCAGCCGGTCAGAAGGCTGTTAGACTTCTCCTTTAGACAGACTATGTCCGCATGGCAGGATTTATAATATGAAAAGGCAGGGGGAGTTGAATCCTTGGACATTAAGGGTAATTATATTAAGGTTATTTAAGGCCATAGATGGAGTGGGTTATAAGGGCTTTTATAGCAGCAGGACGATGTCCATGTTTGGACCCGGGACAGTCGAGAGTCTTCAGGGTTGGGGGGAAGAAAAAGAGGGAGAATGTAGCAAAGCTGTAGCTAAAGGGATTGTGTGCGAGTGTTACCCAAACATAAGAGAGGGGTATTTACAAGGAATGGCAGTAGCAAAGTTGCTACAGTTAAGGCCGCCGCTTTGGTGTAAACCATGTGTGTGGCAAGGTATGGGGGGGCTTACACCCGGACGCAGGGGTGCAGATGTATGATCCATATATTTTGCTCAGGATGGGAAGGGTAAGAGGAACACCCGCATCTGACCAGACACGGTCCAAATACAAAAAAAAGGTGTTGAGGGACATATTCTGAGCCAGGTGCAGTCATCCTGTGCCCAATGGATCAGAGTTATCAGGTAGTTAAGTGTATGGACAGGGCATATTCAGTCAGCAGGGACCCTAACAAGGCTGAGGACAATCTTGGGGGCTATTCATTAAATAGCAGGATCCGGTTTCCCTAGGTGTCTAAAAAGCAGGTGAAAGCAGGAAGTTTGCCATAATGAGTATATGTGCCGATCACAATTTTTGTATGTATAGTGAAACATAGGTAGTGGGAAGGGGGGGTATAATATGTCCATGTTTGAGAATGCTGTAGTTCCAGGGCCAGTATAGACTTTCAATGGTAGGGGCAGCTGAGAGAGAAAAAAGATGAACAATAAGTCAACATCTGGTAATTAAAGTGAAAAAGGGTAGATCCTTGCGAAGGCCGGGAGGAGACAGAGTGGTGCAGCCTGTTCAGGAGCGGCCGCCATCATGCCCGCACAAGGAAGATAGGGATGGGTGTTGTGCTGCTGCGTTGGGAGCGCTTACCTCCTCTGGTGTTCTGTGCTATTTGCCGCACGGGATCCACAGGAGGCAGGGGCTGAATCTTTGGCACCCTTTAGGGACCTGTAGAGGGCAAATTGAAGGCCACTGCGCTCCGGTCAGTGTGGAGCCAATTTAGAGAATGCCTGCCATCTTCGGCTGCTCACTAGTTCCCTGCCATTAAAATTTATTTTAATGGCTTCTTTTCTTAACATTGTGCAATTTGGACACCAACAACTAAAATGTAGTGGAAATGCAGCCGGGAAAAATACAGCGCCAAAGATTTGAAGGAGGAAAAAATTTATAAATATGCTGGGGAGTGCCCAAAAAACAGCAGTACAAAGTGGGGATAATTGGCCAGCAGGTCCAACAGGCTGTGATATATGCCAGCCAATACTTAAGCATACCTTAGAACTTTTCAGGGTGGGAAAGGGGGACAATGTGTAAATTAAGCCACTTCCCTCATTGGGGATGGATAGGAGATAGCCTGTAACAGTTACAACAATAGAAACACTTTGAATAGGCAAATGAATGATTTATTGATGCAGATCTGCATTTTACTCCTCAAAGAGTGACAAACAAGAACAACGCGGGACAGGGGGACATGGACTCAAAAGAGGAACAGTGCCTTCAAATGAGGGACACTTGGGAGGTAAGCCTAAGTGCAACAATCAAAGCTAATTAGCGGCGTTTGGCGCACTGACCGCTAGCGCCAATGTAGTTCACAGCATAGCGCCAGATAAGACGGGAATGCCGGCGCTCCGAAACTGGCGCACAAACTGGCGCACATCATAAATAAGGACCATGCCTGACAGTATTAAAAATATAATCTGGCCTAGTTAACCCCGCAGATTAACTCTCCTTCATGTACAGTTTAAACATTGGCAATGCACACCTAAGGGGAGATTTACTAACCGTTTCGCAGATATTCGCCAGCCATTCATCGTGTTTTTCGCGAGTTTGCTTACTGACCAAAATGTGACATGTTGGCCAGGCCTAGTCCATTGTAGCACAGCGAATGCTGGCGAACACCTTTTCAGTTCAGTCCTCTAGCTTTTAGCAGCGAACCCCATAGACATTAATGTTATTTTAGGTGAGATTGTTTCTTTAGGTCATTATTCACTGATATTTCGAGCATGAAGGTCAGATAGTTAACTAGTATTGGAGAAGCAACTAATAAAACTGTAAACCAGCTTTTTATATAAGGCTTTTCAAACAACAAAGACATTACTGAGGTTACATTCTGACATGCTATAAAGGTGTGTTTTCAGCAAGATTTCTTTATTTTTATAAATTAAATCTGCCGTTCGTCTGATTTCGACAATTTGCTCGCCATTTTTTCAAATGAATACCACTCATTTTGGCCGGAAAATTGCAGCAAAAACACAGCAAAATGCCAGAAAATAGTCAGTTGTCCCCTGCATGCGCCGCTACAATTATAGTTCAGTTTGCTGCGGTATTTCACTATTTGTGGCACACAAGGCACACCAAAGGAAGGGGAAACTCATGGAAAGCCACAAACTTAGTAACTAAGGCCCTTATGGTCAACACTTCACTGATCTCAAGGGCCATGCTTTACCATGCTACGTCTAGTTAATCTAAAGACTTTTTCACCTGGTTGGGACTGCAAAACAACCTAATTTAATTCAAGAAAGAACACAGCTGTGAAAAGGGAATTCTAGACGTTCAGCACCTGTTGCAATCCCCATTTTGTTTGGGGGGGCGATGGCACCACATTAAAAAAAAAAAAACTTGGAATTGCATTGGGGAGACCCAGGTTTTGCATGATCCAAATCACACATTTGCAGCATAACACAGAAGTGCTAAAAATGAATTCAAAACAGCCCAGGGATCCCGTGGCACATGCACCAGCCCCCCCCCCCCCAAAAAAAAAAAAATTATAACCATCCCAGCCCATTGAAATGTATGGGATAAGGCCACAAAGTGCAGGGTGAGTGCCTGGTGTTATCTGCCACTTTAGGGAACTCAGTGCTGGCACTTATCCCATCGCCAGCACGGTTGATAGATGGGACACTACCTGTCTTTGCCCAAGACATTGTGATGCAACTACCAAACACAATGCTTGCCAGCTGGACTCCACATTTCGGTGTTTTGTGGGCACCTGGACCCAGCAGGTTTTGATCCCCTTTAAATTGCATTAATACGGCAGCAGCAGCTTACGTGGTGCCTGTCCCATGTGCCTCTCCACTATTACCTGCAGTGCCAAATAGAAGTCATAGCAGGGCTCGGAAGTTTCTTGTGTATTGCTTCTTTATTGTAATAACATTCAAAACTTTATAAATATCACAAGGGGCAGAAGCAGCTCAGGGTTTGTGAAAGCTTTTGGTTTTTAAACCAGAAACAATTTGGATACATTCATTTTTCAGATCCAGATTCGGCCCCTCAGCTTTTCTCTTGCATTATTAATCTCAGTGGGCAACCCAAAAGATTCCACTTCTCTTAAACCAGAGAAACAGCCTGGCTCATTTGAAAAACGCCCCTGCCCCCTCTTCCTGCATTAAACTGAATCAATGTCAGCACATTGGTGGTGTCTTTGGTGTTGGTCTGGTTTAAAGGTTTGTTTTGCACTTTTTGCATCTTTCCTCATGAGGCTTTTTTTCCTGTATGAGGATCAAGGCACTGCCAAAGTTCACCTCACCCCACCAAACCTTTCAGATTATATCATCTGTCTTACAATAAGAGATGATTGGGTGTTGCAACATTTATTCTACTAAATGGTATTTTATGTAAGAATGATGATTTATGTGTACTACCAATTAATAATTACAGTAAATTAACCTTGCTATGTTGACTTACAACCTGTATATTAATTCCATGTGTCAATGTATCCCTAGGTCATAATTTTGATTGTTGTCAGCTAACCAATAAGGAAGAATAAGCCAGGGCTTGGAAGGGGGATCAGATGGCTAATATCGTCACAAGGAACTGTCCTTGGCATCCACTGCTTGGTCTTTTGTTTTTAGTCTTCAGGGAGAGCTATAGCCTTGTTGAGAATTGCTTGTGAATCCTCACTGTATCCTTGGAGTAATTATCTTTGGCATTTTAATCATCCAATTATACTATATCCTGAAATGAGAACCTAAGACAAAATTAGGTTTTCCCTATGCCCTATTTAAATAAAAAAATAAACAACAACTTACATCTTCCTTTTTTCACACCAGAAGCAGGGTTCTGTAGTTTTGCTTCCAGCTGGCAGCCCCATATCATAGAACATCAGTGACTCATTTGTCACCCAATAACTGCAGCTTTAGTGGCCCTACTGCTGCAATGATTTGGTAACACAACAGTAACTCGTGTTCCCTGCACTTGCTGAAGACCTGGAAGCTAAAACAACAATCTTCAGCTCATAAAAAAGGAACAAGCTGCTTTTATTTGGGTTTATTGGGGGGAGGTGGGAGTGGGTATTTTTTTTTTCTTAGAAAACGTCTGGTCCAATTTAAAGTGGATTTTCACTATCCTGGGCTTCGATTCTTGCCCTGGGGGCACCCATAAAACATACAATTCCCCAGTCCGACAATGCATCTGCGGGCTCCTATCCAATCAGTGTCATATGCGGTACTTAATAATGTCCGACATACAGCTCTGTTTAGACAATAGAGAGCTCGACAATAGGGAGGAAGAGCAGCTGCATCCTCTGTTTCCCTTTAGATGAGTATATGTTACCATCCCCATCCTATTAGAATGGCTTGGTGCAGAGGGGGGGCTCAGTCCAGAGATTCTGGGGATGCGGTCACTGATGTTTACATCATTGTGGGAGCCAGGACAAAGGTGAGTTTTGTGGCAACCGGGGGGGGGGGGGTTCAAACAGCGAGAACCAATTTGGGATGCTCCAAGTGGAAAGGCCAGCAGCCAGCCCTGTAGACCTTTAGACTCCAGGGCTGGCCACCAAGGGTTTTGTTCTGCTTTAAATGTGGAGGCCATTAATGGGGAACATCAGACCTTTTCTGATGTTCCTCTCAGATAATCTCTCCCCACCCCCCCTGCATTTTGGATGTCAGCATTATGTTAAACATTGACATCCTACTAAATTCCACCCCCTCTCCACCCTTAGCTGTCCCTTAGCTGTCATTGATTGATGAAGCATACTCACCTCTTCGCTGGACGCTGTTCGAATCCTGTGCACTGCTCCTCAAATTTCACAAGCGTCTGTGCCCAGTATCATTGCGGCCTATGCATTTACACGGCGCATGCGTGAGATCTGAGGGGTGGTGTCAGGAAGCCTTCGGCCCTATGGAGGATGGCGAGGGAGCAGAGGGTTGTCAAGCACGATGTGACTGGAGGTAAGTTTTTGATTGTTAACTGCAATCTTTGGCAGGGGGGCCGGGCAAGCCAGGTTTGGTGAGTTTTTATTAATTCCCCAAGACCTGTAATGGGCTTGATTTGCAAAAGATACCACCACATTCCAGTGTCCACTGATGTCTTGCACAGTTGAAAAAGAACTCTGCAAATCTCCTGCATGCATGATACTGAATTATTGTCATTTGCTTCTGCTCAAAGCTGAAACACTGCCTTGCTAATTTTTTTCTGGTTGAAGCACCCCAAACACTTCCTTTTCAAGCTTTCCAGATGTGTTGCTGCCTGGATTTAACCAACATTACCCACAATAGCCAGTGGCAGGAAACCCAGCAGCACTTCCTCTTTGCAGGCTACCGACAGCAGAAGGTTTGCCATACAGAAAATAGTTGAGGGATGTAGAAGTTATATTTGTCTTGTGCTACTTTGCCCAAGACATTGTGATGCAACTGCCAAACACAATGCTTGCCAGCTGGACTCCGCATTACGGTGTTTTGTGGGCACCTGGACCCAGCAGGTTTTGATGCCCTTTAAATTGCATTAATACGACAACAGCAGCTCACGTGGTGCCTGTCCCATGTGCCTCTCCACTATTACCTGCAGTGCCAAATAGCAAATAGAAGTCATAGCAGGGCTCGGAAGTTTGCCCTTCCTTTGCATCTTATTTTCTCCAGGGCCATGCAAATACGTAGTCTAACAGCCACTCTGTTCCTTGGTGCTCTCAGCATCAGCATTGCTAGCCACAGCAGTCTCTGCTGACCATTGCAGAGTGTGTTCATGATTTATTAAGCGGCATCATAACATGCCCCTCCCAACTCATCCATGACCCAGAAATTGAAGCAAAGAAAGCAGTATCACTTAGAATACATAAGGTATTTACACATAATTGGAGATTTTAAGATGCTTCAAAATTAATCATTTGACATTGTTCTCCAGGTGGACTGGGGAGAGAAAGTTAGTGTGTGGCTGGACAGACCCTCAATCCGATAAAATTTGCCAGCTACTCTCATCTTGGTTGACTGTATATGTGTATGTATATATGTTAAATGAACAGATTAAGGCACAGAGCAGAAAAATTTAAATGCAAGTAATCATATTAAGAATAACTACAAAAAGTTCAAAATCCCAAGGCGCATGCACAAAGCACGATAATTGGTGTAAATCTCAATCCGCTTCAAATTCCTCACGCAGCTCTCCCGTGTGCACAGAAAGAGATGAGATGGTGAGACCACCACCACACTGATATATTCTTACCAGCTTGAATTAAGGGTATCGCTTTAAGTGAGGCATTAACATCACTGGCTGCATTCAAAACGCATATCTCCCAAAATTATCCAGGCAGTATCACAGGGATAAATCGTATGTGAATACAAGCAGAAAAAATTATCTAGTGCAACTCCATAAATATCAGTATAGAATTTTTAATACTTCCAAATACCTTTTCTACCAGCGAAACGCGTTAGGCGGCAGGCGAGGGGACCGTATCTTTATATATGTGTGGGTCGAGGAACTCGTGAATACAACACTAGCGGCCGCAGTGGAGATCCCGGAGAACCACAATCCTTTTTATTGCTGTCATTTGATGGTTGTTTGTAAGTGCAATATTTGGAAGTATTAAAAATGCTATACTGATATTTATGGAGTTGCACTAGATATTTTTTCTGCTTGTTTTCACATACGATTTATCCCTGTGATACTGCCTGGATTATTTTGGGAGGTCTGCGTTTTGAATGCAGTGATGTTAATGCCTCACTTAAAGCTATACCCTTAATTCAAGCTGGTAAGAGTATATCAGTGTGGTGGTGGTCTCACATCGTTTGTCATCTCTTTCTGTGCACACGGGAGAGCTGCGTGAGGAATTTGAAGCGGATTGAGATTTACACCAATTATCGTGCTTTGTGCATGCGCCGTGGGATTTTGAACTTTTTATAGTTATTCTAAATATGATAACTTGTATTTAAATATTTCTGTTCTGTGCCTTAATCTGTTCATTTCTTTTGGACTTTGGGTGGAATAAAGGGGTCCGGTACGTTGAGCAATAACATTTTAAAATTGGTAATATTGTTAAGATAACATTGTATGCGCGGTGGTTTATTCCCTCGTGTTTTTTGTATATATGTTGCATGTTTCTGACAAGTCTGTAAACCATTTATTTCATGTGATCATGAGTCTTTCCCTAGCCCATTAAATGTTATGCTATGAAATACATTGACTTGTGTAAATATAGAGAATCTATAAAAGTTAACTTGAATATCAAATAGTTTACTGTATTCAATATGATTTACATTTATTAATCTATTTTTATGGCTTTGAGTAATTGTATGTATAATAAATCCTGAAGATTGTATCGCTCTCCCATAGGAAAATGATTTACCGCTTGATCATATACTAAGAATCTATTTTTATTCTGTTGTTTTTTTGTACTGTATCTTCCATTAGAAATACCAAGCACATTTACTGTGATAATAACATAGGACACTGGCACAATCATTGTGGAGGCAATTTTTGACACATGAAGGGCAGTGCTAAGGACTATTCTATTTGCTTTGCTAGGTGCTTGTCTATGGCAGGACCAGGTCCAGACAGGCTAAACAGGGCAATCTCCAGAGCATGGAATTTTAATCTAAGAAGAGCACTTTAGAGATTCAGCTATGATATAAAATGTAATAAAACCAACAAAAAAGTAAAATACAATCAGAACCACTTGGCCTGCATATTTAATGCTCGCGCTTTTCAGAGTGTGCCCCTTTTATCGACTCAACCTCCCAGGGTTCCTTTCAACTAGCCTTCTGCCATATTGGTAAATAAATACAGGAAGGGGGATGGCTCGTCAAAAATGGCAGGCGTCTCGCCTCACTGGGTAGTGTGTTAAGTTTCCAGAGGAAGGGGATGGATAGAGAAGCAGCAGGAGCGAGGGCAGTCAGCCCAAAGCAAAATATTAGCTTTTGTATATACGGTATGGGAAATATTGTACTTTTCCAACACAGAATCCAATCTTCATTTGGGAGGATTCCCAGTCACTAGGAAAATTGATTTAGGTTATCAGTTTTATTATTATGTTTATTGGACCAAAACTAAAAAGGGGCCGATCCCCCGTATCAGCTCCTACTTACCTTTTGGATGCCGCCGCTGCCTTCCTCAGCTACATCCGGTTGCTTCAGGGGCTGATCCCCACCCCGCTGTCCCCTTAGCTGTCTGTTAATGACAAGCACCAATGTCCCACAGTGTCCCATTCATGAGCTCTCTGAAGACGCAAGATCAGGGGCCGCGCCCAGTGCCTGATGAGATGCATGATGTTGCTTCCTGTCGGAGGGTCGCCCGGAAACCGAGGGACCTAGAAGATGGATCCCTTGGCCAGGTGAGTAACGAATAGACAAAGGTAAAACTGGGGGGGGGGGTGGGACTGCAGACCGGTGAGGCTTGTGGGACGATATTCCTCTTTAAAGTACTGTAGGTCTGGTAAACCTTGACTTTTTTAAAGGTACTATACATTTCTGTTAAAGGAGCACTATCGCGAAAAAATGGGCCCAACGATAAAAATGCATATAAATATTCAGGATGGTGACCAAAGCTGGCCCCCTTGCACCCTGTTCTACAAGCCCCCATAGCTGGTCCAGGGCTGGTTATGATGGGTAAGGGGGACCCCATATCATTTTTTGGGGGAGTTTTAAGGGTTTTTAACCCTTAAAATTCCCCCAAAAATGGGTCCCCCCCCAGGAATTCTTTTTTTAAATTCTTTTTTTAAATTAACCCCCTATGTTTATAGTGTGGATAGTAGTGGTATTTTATTTGTAAATGTTATAAAGTGCTATTTTCAGTTTGGGGGTCTCCTGGGCAAGAATGGGGGGCTACCAATACATATGTGGTACTGTTGTAATAGGAAGAAATGGGGCTTTCACATGCAATATGGTTTTCTCTAATAAAGTAAATGTTTTATTTAAAATAAAGGAGACAATTTTCTAAAAAATAATTTTTAATTTTTTTTTGTTCCTGTTTACGCAAAAATATTTAAAAAAACAGTAGAAAAATTTCAAACAAGACATTTCATGTTAAAGCCTAAACTCTGCTGCAAAAAATATATCTATAATTTTCCTGGAAATTCCTCCAAAAATCACGGTTAAACATGGTGCAAAATGGTGAAAAATTACCTGTCAACATAGGGTGAAAAAATTTTAAGTAGACAGGCAATTAAAAGGATTAATAGTACCTATGCATGTGGGGTATTGTTCTGCTCGGGGGATCTTGCTCTTT